>OY728137.1:1320503155-1321753155 GCA_963277665.1 Viscum album
ATAAAATATTTATTAAAAAGATCATATGTATCCAAGGTCTGAATACAAGAATATTATAAGGAAAAAAGGAACATAATTATACTTACATAAGATTCTACCTTAATGAATATAGAGTCTTATAACATTGTTACAAAAAATGAGAATGTGTAAGAATGTTACACTTTATATTTATAACAAAATGGAGTGGAAATAAAATTACAACTAATTGAGTATAATAATTTAATTCCAAAAATTAGGTAATCGAAAAAAATTAAGATAAATTACCCTTTATTTATATTATCATTAAAGTATATCTTACCCACACCTATGTAATCCCTAGATGTAAATATCGGTATATGTCTTACTATACCCTCATGTCATCGATCTATAAGGTGATCAGACTCTCTGTCATTCTTTAATATAGATTCCCTTGATTAAGTATGTAATATGAACCTCTATATTCCTTTAGCGTGGAATCCCTTTATTATATTCAACAACAATCAGAATCACACAAGGAAAAAAAATCCTTTTTGAAGATTTAAGAATGTTGAACAAGATGGTCACAACATAAACTTCTTCTTGGATTTCTCATGAAGAAAATCTGGTTATGCTCTTATAGAGTATCACTTCTTCCAAAAGATAAAATAATCAAATATGTTCAAATGATTGGTAATTTTATAGCTGAGATCCCCAATAATTAAAATATCTTCAATTGTCAAATTTTTCCTTTAATATTAGAGGGAATTGGGTTAGTGGTATTTGTAATGGTCATATTGTATATTAAATAACAAAAGTGTTTAGATAATGAAAACATTCAATGATAACATTATATTTTGAATAATATGTAAGAATCTGAATGTATGAAACATTAAATTACGAAAATAGAGTAACATTATGAATGATATGAAAACATAACATTAATGAATTTTATAATATTTAAGAAAGTCATAAAATCATAAAAATAAGGAAATATCATAATATTAAGATTGTTATGACGAAATTTTAAAAAATGAAATAAGATCATAAGAATGTTAAAATTTGTACATGGGAAATTATGATAATAAGAATCTATAGAAATGAATCAGATTTGATTTTATAGGTGAATAAATATTTAGGAAACATAAAATCATATTTGAAATTCTCGATGATTTGGAATTTAAGAAACTCAGTAGATCCAATATTTTGAGTGATTTGAAATTGTAGAAACATAGAGAATAAAAAATTTTGAGCGATTCGGAATCTATGAAACACAGAATTTAGAATAGAAATGTGTAGTGGATAAGAATTCATGAATGATAAATTATATTCAATTATCAGGATGATTCAGAATATACAAAGTTCTAGATTTCTTGTTCTATTAAGGATGTGATTTGTTACAGTAACAATTATAACTTTGGAAGCATACTGTTTGACTCAGCTATAAAATAGACATGCATATAAATTTACATAAATATAGAAATATGATTGATATAAATTTTTTCTTAGATAGAAATAATTATTATGGAAATGTGCTTGTGATATCCTAAACATAATGGAATTGAAATTTTTATAAGGAAACATTTGACTTGACAACCTCTCCCTTTTTAGAAATCACAAATAATCAATTTAATAAAATAATATTAATATAGTAAGATTTCATATTTTATTTTAAAAAACACACTTATCTCCGCTTAGTTTATGAAATAAGGTAAATACTACTAACTCAACCTTAGTTTATGAAACCCCCCCTAAGGAGTGTATTATATCCTTATATATTTTTCATCCATTCTTAAGGAAATATATCCCTTACTAAAAGATTCTTCTACATAGTCAAATGTTATTTTTCTAACATTCTTCTCCTGCTTTGTGTTTTACAAACGAAATTGGATAAATTATCATGTACGTAAAAAGGTTAGGAAAAAAATAACTCATAATAATTGATAATAACATTTTCATTAACAAAAATATATTATAGAAAAAAAGTTTTTAAATAAATAAAATTTTTTATCCTTCATTGCAATTAATTTTTTTAACATAGCCTTTAACTTTTTCGTCTCCCAATGATCATCTTGGAACATTGTGATAAATTCAACTTGATCCTTAATATTATTTTCTATAAATATGATAATTTAATGAAATTTTTTAATATTCTCACACTATGACATAATATTTTCATCCACATCATCTCTATAAGTGTTTATTCTTTTAACTTCAACAATGACAGAGTTGAGTTTCCCATTCAGATCTCTAACTTCTTGAAGTCTGGAGCCTTTCTATTTATGTTTTCTCTATCATGATACAACTTCATAAGAGTTAGTATTTTGTTTCATGGACATTATAGGTTTGGAAACCCGAGCTGCTTCAATTTACTAAACATTTCTTTTCTTCGGTTGAAACATTGAACTTTCTCTAAGTTTCCCTTCCTTTCCCACAAGATCAAAAAATTCATTCATCTTATTAATAGATTCATATTTCATCATCTATAGTGTTCCATAACATAACAAAATTTTCTTAAACATAATGGGCATTTAATTTCATGAAATGAATTAAAATCATAAAAACATACAATGAGATTGGACAAGATTGCTGGATACATTAGGATTTGAGACTTGAATTTCCCATACATTATCAAGTTAATGGGATGAAATATGAACTTAAACAAGTTAATCTTTATTATAATAACCATAAAATCTACCATGAAAATATATGTGATATTATAGGTAGAATTGGTCCCATTACTTTTTATTAAAACTCTTTTCATCCATCGCAAAATGATTCTGAAAATGGATGAATGGTTGGAAATCATAGGTTTCTTCACTCCCTTAAGGAATATGCAATCAATTACCTCAACATTATCAAATGATTCATGTGAATGAGAAAGATTGTGGGAGCTATAGTAATCTTCCCCATCATATGGTATCCCATGAACATTTTCTGCATTCATATAATATAAGGAAAAACCTTACCATGACTCTAGAACTGAAACATAACATTTAATACTTCAATGTAAAGCTCATCTCATTGATAGAATTCTGTAACCAATTCTGCAAAAAATGGATCTTGTTATACTTTCTTCTTCATAATTCAAATACTTCTTATACATGAAATATTATGATGTTTTTTATTATAAAATCATACCTAAGAAAGAAATAATGATCCATAAACCATTATAGTATGATCATCCAATATTTATGCTCCCTATTCACATGAATTGATGTGTGAGAATATATCTCTTGAGACATTCAGAGCATTAAGGATAATAAAGGATAGTGTAATGGAGTATTTGATGGGAAGAAGATCATTTGTGATAAATCCATGGAAACCGATTTGGGATATGAAGGGGGTGTTTCCTTTATTGAAGATTCAAGATGACAGTTATTTTTCCATGATTGATCCAATGGTTGATATTGATTTGATCATATTTGATGGTTGATATTGAGGTAAAGCATATTTATAGGTTATGATATTTTGATTTTTTAATCGAATAAAATAGATTTAATGATATTTGAATTCATTGATGTTTTTCTTAAAAAATATTGAAATACCAAAATAACAAAATGAAAAAAGAATAAATATATATGAAAATGTACCTTTCATAGTTTTCAGAGAGGTTTTTATTTTTTGATAAAATGCATCTTATAAATCTAATATTCCTTAATGTTTTATTAGGTTCATAAAAATATTTATTAGTTTCCAAAAAATTCTAGGAACTGATAATCTTTATTAGCTTGTGAAAAAAATGTACTCACCCAATAAAAATAAATATCTTCATGTTATGAGATGATTTAAATAAAAAGTTGATATGAATAATTACACTATTGTTATCATTCCTAACTATTGTTTAATATACTCAATTCTTTATGAAGGTAATGATTTATTTGAAAATATCAGCAATTTGTTCATGCATTAAAATAAATTATAAAAACATATCTATTTTATGTGTGTGATCACTAAGAATGTGATGCCTAACATCTTTGTGCTTTTTTAGGGAGTGATGTGTTGGGTTTTTTATTAAGGTTGTGGGACCAATGTTATCACGTAGTAACTATGTTTTAGTAAAACTCATCCCATAATATTATGTGTGTTTTTCATCCACAATAGTTGATCAAAACAACATACAACTACTACATATTTTGCCTCAGTGGTAGAGAGATTGTTGAGTGTTGTTTCTTACATAACCATGAAACTATTGAATATCCTAATAAATTAAACATTCTTGATTTAATTTTCCTATCCATTTTATGAACTACAATTTTAGAATCTGAAAAACCTTTTAACACAATTTTTTTCAATGAATAAATAAGTCCTAAATACATAGTTCTCTTTAAATAGTGAAAAATTAATTTCAATACATTTAAATGATATTTTTTTAAAAATTGATATCTTTTACATAAGAATACTACAAACATTATGTCTAGAAAACATTTTGTTAAGTATAGTAATCTTCCTATCATAACACTAATAAATGTTTGATCTAGTAGATTCTCAACATCCTCAAAATAAAGAGTATTCAATGTACCGATTAGAGTACTTATACATCTAGTGTTGTAATATTCATACTTTTTATTAATATCATTAATATACTGCAAATGGGATATATAGGTCGCTTTTGGTTTTTTAGAAATTTGAAAACTATAAAAAAAAATTAACGCCCCCATCATACTCATTTCAATCTAAAATTTTATAAGATTCACAAATGAATCAGTTAAGGATTACTGAGTATATCTAAACATTATTTCATTATCATATATTTGATCAATTAAAACATTTTTATTTTCTATATTTATAAAAATGGTACGATTAGAAGTTCCCTTAACATAATTGTTTGGTAAAAAATCATGTATGTATATCATACCAGGTAATAGGGGATTGTTTAAGAACATGAAATGCATTGGTAAGTTTAAAAAAAATCAGGGTTTTCTTGTGTCTTCAAAATGATGATATTTTTCAACTTAAACTTCCTCTTTAACATCTAAACTAATGAAATTACATGTAACATCCATTTGAAAATGTTTCAAAATAAATAATTCTTCAGAGGATGTGAGGATTAAAATAGATAAATGTATAGCTACCGTATCATATGTTTCATCATAGTATATTCCTTTTTATTCATTATAGCCGTTTTCAACTAATAATGATTTATTTCTTACTATGATTCCATTTTAATCACAAGTATTTATAAAGACCCACATTACTCCAATTACAGAAGTTTCATTATTCCTTTAAACTGTGGTTCATACATTGATCCTTTCAAATTAATTTAGTAAATCATGCATAGTATTAATCCAATCATCAATACATAAAACAACTTCAGCACTTTTAGGTTATAATTTTGAAATAAATACTAGATTCTCTAATTTATATCTTAATGAAATTGTAGTCCTTACGGGTTTATGTAAATCACAAATGATACTATCACTAGGATGATTACATAAAAATAGTTGAGTTGGATTTTTTAAAACCTAATCATCAGTATTGGGTAGAAAATATTTTGGTGTAAATAATACAAAAAACTTTTCAGCAGTATTTTCCAAATAAAAAATATATTCTTACAATGATTGACAATCAGTTTTTAAAAAAATATCTTAATATGTATGTTTGTTTTGTTTAAAAATGATCAACTTCATCAAATTTAATGTGTACTATTTACCCAACAACACAATTTTTTTATTAATGACTCGATAAGACTTATAATTAGTGAAATAGGCTATGAAAATTCCTACATCCGATTATGGTGACTATTTGTTTAATTTATCATTTGTATTAAAAATGAATAGTTTGTATCCCTATAATATGAAGTATAAAACATTAGGTTTTTTTCCTATCCATAACTCATAAGGTGTTATATTAAGAAATAGACTTCTTAAATATAAATTTATAGTATAACAATATATGCATAAAGCATCAATCCTAATGTGTTTAGAAATTAAGAATTCTCTCAACATGGTTCTTATTAACTCTTAAAGAATTAAGTTTCTAATTTAAACAAAAACATTTATCTAAGGAGTTCTAGGAGATGAGATGTTAAGAGTAATGCCTTTCTTACTACCAAAGGATTCAATATCATAATTTTTAAATTCTCCAACATGATCACAATGAATAGTTATAAATGGAATGTTTTTTACATTTTTAACACTAGATGAATAATATTTCTAAATAAGATAAGGATTAAAATTTAAATTCTTGAAAATATACTCATGTAAATCTAGTGTAATCATCAAATAAAAAATATACAATATATTTTCCATTAATACTTCCAGTTTCAGTAGAACTGAACATGTCTATGTTCACTAGCTGTAATGAATCAGATGTTGAGACCTCACTAATATACTTAAATCTTGACTTATTTTTCATTCTATATTGACAAGGGTCACAAACATATGAAGAATCAAATATAAGATATGGAATATCCATAAAAATTCATTTCATAGATAATTTACATATGTTCCTAAGGTTTCAATTTCCTAATATTCTGTCATATAACCAATATTGGTCTTACAATTCACTAAGGAAAGGTATGTCTTCGCCCTTATGGAATTATAAGTTATGTTTATAAAAATTGTCATTCCAATGTGAAAAATGAATGAACTCATCCTTGGAATTTTGTACTAAGCATTTATCAATCCTCAAATTTATAATCTGACCTTAATCACATAATTGGATTATTTTTATAAGGATATGTTTAAGACCTTTAACAAATGGAAATTATGTCCTTTACAAGAAGAACAATGTTACACAAAACAAAAATTTCTCTTTGAGATTTTTCTCTGAATGTGACTCTTCCACCATTCATCATCATAATCATTTCAAAGAATTTTTGTTACCACAAATGTTCTATAAGTATCTACAATCCATGTTCCATTTATTGTTGTTAGTACTTCTATTATTTTCCAACAATGAAATTGTTAGACTTTCAGAATATAAACATTATTTGGGCATAGAAATCTATAAATTAGAATCTTTGGAATCGAAAATTTTATAGAAAAGTGGGATTTCTGAAAACATAAGGACATCTCTTTATAATGATTTATTTTTCATCCAATGTCCACCACATTAAAAAACAGTTGAAAATGTGTCATTTAGTGGAACAAAATAGTTATCACTGGAAATAGGTTTTTAGTGAGAATAACAAAATCTAGAACATTTCCTAAGATAATGATGTTGTGAATACATTTAATCAAAACATTTCTTACCATAAGTAATGTTTGACCAATGTTTCATTAAGGTAAATATTTCAGATTTTTGTCAAATGACTAAATTCTTATCCTTGTATTCATTTTCCATAAAATAGAAATAGCCTCTAAATTATTTTTCTTAGAAATAACATTTTCATGATGCATAGAATGTTTATCCTCCATATAATTAACATCCCAAAGGTTTTTATAAATATAAAAAATTTCAAAAGATTTTTATTCATGCTCTTTAGAATGACCTGGCACTTATTTTTGTTAAAGTATTGATTCAAGAATTTTCCATTTCATGTTTCTTATTTATCATTTTATATTCATTCAAAAGTAACATGGAAAACCTCTAGACCTCTTCAATTGGATTTAACGAATTATATTATACTAAAGAAGATTATTTGTCTAAGGATTCATAATAATCTTCATCAAGATAATTCAAACATAAAGATATATTGGTTAATGATTCGGTAGTGTGTTATTTAGGCATAAAATATTTATTTTCTATAAGAGTTATGTTGATAAGGACAATATTATTTTTTCCGAAAGATTATATATCGAATGATTAATCAGTTGATTCTATACCACATTCAATTCAAGTGTCATATACTTTTATTACCTTCTTTACCACATACTCATAGTATCTTCTCTAATTCCATTCAGAGTGTCTATTTGTCTTTTTCATTATTTTCATCAAAGTGTAATCAGGTATGATATATACAGATTTTTTTGAATTAATAACATGTGACTTCTGAATGTTTCATATCGTTCTTGTACACTTTATATCTATAGTAAAAGTAATTCTTTCCAAAAATTGTTTTCATACTTAGAGAAAGATTGGCTTTCTCATTCACCTACTTTTTAGATTCACTTGAGTCTAATTTAATAGCAACTTTGTTAATAATTTTTGACATAATAACTTCCCCAAGAGTAATGGATTTCATCTGATTCCCATTATTAGTAAAAGAAAAAATCCCATTTTCTCCATTATATTCTTATTATATCTCTTAAACCAGTTCTCATGTTTCAAGAGATCCCTAAATAAATAACCAAGTGTAATAGTTCTAACTTTTATAGACTCACTAATAGTTGTTAACTTTGATTTCTATTCATTAGGCTTGATTTCACTAATCTTCTCAACAAGCATCTCATCATCTAGCATTTTTTCTCCCATTTAATTTTAACTGTACATATTATCCATGATTATTTTCTAAAAAATTACTATTTTTTCTCCATAGGAAAAACCATGATAATATTCTCTTAGAATAGTTCTTCTAGTAGCTATAACATTAGAATTACAATAATGTGTAACTTCATGTATCTTCTATATGTTTTATTCTTCTTCACAAATTAATATTTTGCGGTATATATTTCAAGTCTAGGATCAAAGTAATGTATAGTTTACCTTACAGCTCTGCTGATATTATTTATTCACTTGATTGTTAAAAGATTTAACTTCCTTGTATGAGATCTTATAATCACCAATAAACATAAAAATATTGTCAAATCTATTATTAATAAAAAAATTATTCATTAAATATCACCGATATTCATAATCATTCCCATAAAAAAATACTTGTTCATGTTGGATTCAGATTATCTAAGATTTTAATATTAATTCCTGTAATATTTTAAAACAATAATTTTCCACTCCACGCGTTAGTGTACTATGTAGTTATGAACAAAGTGTGTAAAATAGAAATAAATCTAACTTATAAGAGAAAATATGTAAGATAAACACAGTGGAAATATATTCTGATATAAACGTGTTTGTTATTATTTCACATACCTCCCCTAATACATATTTTAGTATCAAAAAATCACAAGTAGATAATCAATTACAAGAGGTGAGGAATTATATGTTACAAAAAGTAACAATATGGTATATTTTGTTAAACATTGTTAAACATATATTATTCAAAAAACCATCTACTATATTTAACAAAGAGATCAGAAGGACCCAAAGCCCAAAGAAATAGAGATAATAAAAAAATAAGAAAACATCTAAGCTTAATTAGGATTCCACCTTAAATTGTATAAATTCATAGAACAGAGTTTTAATAAATTTGAATATTTAAGAAAACTACATATTATATTTATAAAAAAATGTTTTTTAAATAAAATTATAGGTAATTGAGTACAATTAATTTACCCAACGAGTAGTATATCTAAAAAACCATGGATAAAGGTACATTTATTCAGACATTCGATAATGTTTATCTTACCCACACCAGGGTAAGCCCATTATATGAATATTGTTATTTATATTTCTATCCTCATTTTCCGTCAATATATAAGGTGATCATTACCTCTATCTTTGTTCAACATGGAAGCCCCGGATTAAGAAGGTAACCATCACCTCTACCTTTCTTCATCTTAGAAGCCATCAATTGTATATAGCCAAAATCTGAATCGCACAAGGTGATTTGAGTTTGTCAAAGTTATAAGTTTGTGGAACAATAATTTCACAACTTAAACATCTTCACGGATTTTTCTCAAAAAAATCTAGAAGATCTCTCATAGAGTATCAATTACCCCAAAAGTTCACATCATCCAACATAATCATATTATTTGTTATTTATTGATGAGATCTCTAATAGTCAGATTCTCCCCCAAAAACATATAATTCTCTAAAATTTCTAAGGTGCATGGACATATGGCATTTGTAAGGGTTATATTGTAACTGAAATAACAACACTATTTCGATAAATAAACTCTCACAAGAGACATTATATTTGACATAATTTGTAATAATATGAATGTAATAAATATTTTATAACTCAAATAGATTTATTTGAATAATATTATAGAATCATAAAATTATGGAAATATAGAATCATTATGAATGATATAAAATCATAACGTTAAGGAAATAACATATTATTAAGAAAGATATGAAGACATAAAGATTGATATGAAATTTGATCCTAAGAATATTAAGAATTGTATATTAAATTTTTTGAGAATCAGAATATAATGAATTGAGGGGAATTTTATTTTCTAGGTGAATGGGAATTTAGGGAATAGGTAATTTGTTTAAAAATATGGATGTTTCAAAATTTAAGAAACTCAGTGGATCTGAAATTTTGGGTGATTCAGAATTTTTGAAACTTAACTGAACCAAATATTTTGAGGGATTCATAATCTAAGAAACAAATAATTCTGAATTATATACAGTGTCAATCGGAATTGAGGAAATATAAATTGAATTATATTATCGAGATGATTCATAATTGATAAAGTGAAAGATTATGAGTTTTATTAAGGATATGATTTGTTCTAGTAACTATTATGACATATGAAACATAAAGTTAGAAAATGATATACAATGAAAATTCCTATAAATTTCCATAGTTATATAAATACGTTGCATATAAATTTCGTTGTAGATAGAAATAATAATTAAGGAAATTTTCCCATGATTTCAAAAACATAACGGAATGGAAAAATTAATAAGGATAATTTTGACATAAACAAAGTTTCTTTAAAGTTAAAAACAAATTTTTTTTTAACATACAATAAACCCTATTGTAATTGAGTATATACATCTCATATTTCGAACCTACACTTTTTTTATTAATTAAGAATATAAAGAACATATGAGATGAGTCATACTTGAGGTAATGGACTTCATAACAATCTTCTTTCATTGAGGAATATTTTGATGTTATAACCCACCATATTTTTAAAGTATTATAAAAAACACCATTAACATTCAATTTCATTCATTGAATATAAAAATGATTCTTTTAATATGAATCATTTTACTAAATAAAAAATGAATGTTTTTTACTGTATAAGGATACAACAAATTTTCAACTGCAATGAACGTATTTTGACATTTGGATTACTCTAAAAGACATAATGTTATTAAAACAAAACTAAATACCATATTCCCATTTCAGTATTTTTTGGTTTCAAAATGGTTTTGATATTTAACTAATTTTTATAAATATCATGAAATGATATCTTGAAATTTAACAGTAGAAATGTTACTTTTCCATTATTATTTTTTATGTTGTCATTATGTTAAAGTTATTGGGAATTTTTTATGTATATGGATTTTTCAATGAAAAATATATTTTTGGTGAGACCATGATAGCTCTCTAATTCATTGGGTAATGAGATAGAGTTAACAGGTCACGATTCTCCAATGACATTCTGGGAATATATAGTAATCGGTATTCTAAATGTACCCATGAAGGTTACCGTCTTTATAGACAAGAAGGCTACAATGTTTGAAAAATATGGATGCCACAAGATACCTTTATTATTTATGATTTATATGAGTTATACAAGAATATTTTGATTTAATGATGTATTCTAAAGGGTTTATGTTTTATTGTTGAAAAGTTAGATTTTTTGAAAATGATTTCATGAGTTTAAAATATCCATGGACTAATGGTTTTCTTCCATCATTTGTGCCCCTCATTGATATTTCTTTCTCATCTCATGTTTTTGAAATATTTTTCACATGGTATAATGATGGTTAGGAGAATGGAAGAAGCTAGGTATAATTTTATGAATTGTTTTTATCAAGAAAAAGAAATCATGTATAATTTCAAAATGTTTTAGATTATGAAAATATGGGTAGTGAATATACTTGTCTACATTGTAATATTTTATTTTTTTGTTTAATAGTTATGGATTAATTATCAAATAATCTAAATCTAAAAATATATTCAATGTGAAATAATGAATTTTCATATCTACAATCCATGATTAAATTATTTTTTTTCTAGGGCCTTATATTAATTATTAATGGTCGGTTTAGATAACATTAGAGATTAAATATCTATTTAATCATAAGATACAAGTGGTATAAAACCATAATGTTTAGCATGGTATGAAGAGTTATAGATATTTTAGATAAATTGTATGAGTTTGAGATAAATATAATAATGATATCTTAGTATTTACCTTCCTCTAAAAATGTTATATTATATTTTTTTATTTATTTACTCTCACTATCATTTTTTGTGTTAGTTAATAGTTGGAACCAACAGTCACTAATGTAAAAATGGGTGTGAAGTAAAATGTGGTGATTCTCTAAATTAGAAACCAAATGAAATGGAATATTCAACGAGAACACTCTTGGTTATTCTAGACAAACTATTATGTGTAAGGATTAACTAATTAAGCATTTGATATTTTTCTGATGCATCATATATGATAGAAACAAATCCCTATGAATGTTCAGGTTATAATTATTATAAAGGTATGTATATTCAACAACATATGTGTAAAATATATTGAAGTGAAAAACAAAGAAAATATGGTAAAGGGATGAGAATATCTGATATATTATTTAATGATGTTCATAAAGTAATAATCTTCCAAGTAAAAGGAAGCATTCAGTTGGTTCAATGAAATGGAAATATTTTCTTCCTAAGTTATCAATTGAATTTTGTAAGAACCCAGTTCTTATTTTTTGGTATGTTTTTCCTTTTTCTGGAGTTTTTATGAAAAGTGGGGTTTCTAGAAATTTGTGAAGTACACGTTGTGTACTTTCTGTGTACACTTTGGGTACTCCCTTGCCACACCAGGCCGTGTGCTGGCTGTGTTTTGGCCACACAAACTATGTGTAGGGGTGAAGTAGATGCCTCTTAAAGCGGAGTACAGAAAAATAGAGTACACGCCATGTACTCAAGAAGTACACAACATGTAATTTTTTTATTAAACACACCGGGGTTGTGCCTGATGGACAGAACACACTTCTTTATCAGGTTCTTCGTCCGAGAGTGACCCAAACAGCCGCGATTCTTCTCCGAGCCCTCGTGCCTCCATCTGTTCTCAGTTTCACCCATCGTCGATTGTGTTGGAACATCAACAGTGTGTTCTTCCATCTCCTAGAGCTTTGTTTTCCAATTTATCCCCTTTCTCATGATATCATGGGTTGATCGTTTTGTTTAATTTTTTTAGATATTCGACGTTCATAGGATAACAAATCATTGTGGTTCATGTATATCAATCTCCTAGCATCGAGGTAGGTGTTTTTTGCCTTTATGTAGGATGTCGTTGAATATTATGTTCCATCTTCACCAATACCCTTGAACAGGGTATTGCGTGTTTCCTATTTTTCCCTTATTGTTGACTGCTTTGCTTGATTGCTTGAGTAGAGGTTATTTCTTGTGAATAGGATTTTTTTTTTGTACTCTGGATATTTTGTCATGCTTGTTTCTTGTTCGGCGTTTTCCAGTTTCCATGCCTAGTTGTAGGATAGTGGAACTGATGTACAGTATTTTTTTTGTACCTTAAAATGATAACCAAGTAGTTCTTGATGTTTACATTGGTCAATACGCGCTATGCATGTTTGTTATACACATGGTTGTGAGAACCTATTGTAGTGGACCATAGGGATAATGGATGTAAGTGCTTCTCTAGAGTGTCTTTAGTTTATGATGCAAGACCACAGGGGGAATTGACATTGGGTGCTTCCTCAGAGAGTCTATAGCTCCTCGACGCGGGCCATAGGGATAATTTGACGTTGAGTGCTACCCTAGAGAGCATGTAGCATGATACGAGACTATAGGGGGAATTGAAAGTGAGTGATTACTTAGAGAGTCTATTCTTTAGATGAACCAGAGGGGTCAGACTGTGAGTTCCTACTAGATGGTTACTAGTACTTGCAGGTTGAACCTTAGGGGTTAGACTGTGAGAACTACCCATAGGATACACTTTTTGTTCTACTTGCCTGAGTGGATGTTTCATGTTTGTAGAATATATGCTAGAAACAGTGGATTGATACTAATGTCTATTATCCTATTTACTAATCACTATTTACTGCTTACTGTACATTACCTACCATATATTCACTAACTGTTAGGCAGAGAACTTTGGGTGGTTGCCTATTGGGACTTTGTCTCACACCCTATTTGGATCATGCTTTTGGGCCCAAACAGATTATATTATTGTAGGTATAGATAATGGTAATCACCATCTACATATGGTTCTTGATTGTTGTGGAGCTTGAGAGCATGGGACCAAGCTGAGGCTTACGATGCTGAGGAGTTTATCATCTCTTTTATTTTGAACTCTGGTATAGTAATGTATTCACCATTGTGGTTTGTTTGGCTGTTTTCATAGACATATATGTATCATGCATCATTTACATATATTTCTTCTCCAGTTGTTTATTTATTAGTCTTCCGCTATTTATCATTTAACCTTGTACGAATGTCTACTACATTCACTATTGTTGTTAATTTTTTATCTTCGCTGTGTAATCTGCCAATGAGGGCATAGTTTTCCCACTATCACACTCAAGGCCCTCACTGCTATTCGGCAGCCTCTAGCATTCGGGGAAATGTGCTTGAGGACATGTGACCAACTGGGTACGGGGCGCCTCTGGGTGGAATCCGGAACTAGGACGTTACAAAGTTGTATCAGATGGTTTTCTTTTCAATTGATTTACTATTTGGAGCCTTTAGCCAGGGATTGGATGGATTTGGTACTTGGTACTAAGCTGTGCTCGGGAGTAGATGACCCATGTACAGGTAAAAGCCAATCTACCTCGCTTATTACAGTTTTCTAATTTTTCTATGTTAAGGTTGATATGATTTCTCCTTGATTGAATCAAATTCCTTGTGTTGTTATTATTTTTGATATTGTGGCTCTATTTTTGTCACAACCCGATGAGATGAGGTTATTCCATCTCATGCATCATATAGAAACATGTTAGAAATTACATTCCATGCATTCTTTCCATGCCATTTAGGATGCATTAGCGATTGAATGTTGTTGTGATAGACTCTATGTAGATTATGCAAGTTGTTGAGATAAATACTTTGATAGAATCTCTGGTTTTTGATAGAGAAATTTTTTCTTTTGTACTTTGTGTAAATGACAGCCAAATTTGTGTTCGTGAGGTGTTATGGGCCCTCGTGAATTGGAAATTGGTGAATTATTGACATGTTTTCCTTGTATATGACTATATTGGGTTCCATGCTTTGATTCGTGGGGAGTATGGGCCCTCACGGATTGGAATTCGGCACCTCCTTGCTCGTTTTTCAGTGTTTTCTGGGCTTCAGTGTAGTTTCAGAGCTAATACCCTAAAAAACCTAGAATACACGGTGTGTAATTTATATAAACACGTTGTGTAGTTTGAAACCGTGTCACTAACTGTGTGAGCAGAAACACGGGTTGTGATGAATCATTGGGAACATGCCGTGTATGGTAGGTACACGTTGTGTAGTAGTAAGCTGTGTACTTGGATGTGTCCATAACAACACAGGCCGAGGAAGCTCGAGTAAAACACGCTGTGTTGGTAAAGAACATGTTGTGTAGTCTTGTTCCAGGTACTCGGCCGTGTCATGAACAACACGGGTCGGTTTTATCTTCTTTTATACACAACGTGTTTGTTCGGAACACGCCGGGTAAGGGTCAGCTGTGTACTTGGTCGTGTCACCAACAACCTGGGTCAGAAAAGACTTCTACTACACACCGTATTTGTTCCAAACACACCTTGTAGCCGTCCATGGAACTAACAACACGGGTAGTCAAAACCCTATCCAATACACGTCGTGTAATTCAGGAACACGCAGTGTTGTCTCATTTTATGAAAACAGCGTGGGTTAGCCGTGTAAGGAGACAGAAGTAGGCGAAAAGAGTTAAGTACACTCCGTGTAGCGCTTATACACACCATGTAGTAGTGTTTAGTAAATCATGAGTGTTTCCTTCTCATGTTTCTTTTTTTACTCCTTTCTTCTCTGTCCTTATTTTCCTGATCTAAGGTATGCTTTTGATCATTCAAATCTATGCCTATGAGACGTCCTCCGGTTGTACGTCATTTTTCAGGCTGTGATTAGATGCCATATATTGGTGATTAGGGTCTTCCTTCCGATCCTCTAGTCGGGATAACCTTAGCACCGGCTGTCATACCAGTTGCAGGTGAAGATGCACAGTTCATGGAAGGCTTTATGAGGATGATGCATACCTTTCAGGGAGAACCCCCTCCTGCTATGACTATGGAAGACATGATGCGGGTTTTCCAATAGCAGCATCCTTCTACTTTATTGGGGGAAATAGGACCACAGGTTGCAGAGTCATGGATGGAAGCCATCATGACTATCTTTGAGCATCTGGAAACACCTCCAGAGAGGAATGTCAAGCTTTCCACCTACATGATTCGAGACTCCTTCAAGAGGTGGTGGGACGTGATCCCACAGGCAGGTCATTAGCAGGTTATGGCTTGGGAGAAGTTCTAGTGCGTGTTTTATGACTACTTCTACACGGAGACCCTAAGGACCGATCGAGTTAGGGTGTTTATGCTTCTAGAGTAGGGTACTCTATTTGTTATGGAGTATTTATCTCGTTTCACCAAGCTACAGTGTTACACACCCCTCTAAGATAGAAGTGGTGTGTTCTTAGAAAGGATGTTTGAGGATGGTCTCAGGTGGGATATCCGCTCGTAGGTGAATATCTTATAGTTGACTTCCATCACATCCATCGTCAACCAGGTACTGATTGCGGAGTGCAATCTGAGAGACTCTAGAGCTGTGAGCTAGGGCGGTTATGTTTCCGCAGCTACTGTTCCACTAGTTGATAGCAGAAAGCGCCGTAGGGAGTCTATGTGCAGTGATTAGAGGAGGTGAGATACATCCTCAGGTAGCCGGGTAGTATGTTACCAGTGTGGAAGGGCAGGGAAAAAGAGGATGCAGTGCCAGAGCGACCCAGTGGAGTGCCGATCTTTTGGAAAGATGGGTCACCTTCAGCATTTCTTCTAGGTTTTCTAACTAGTATCTGGTAACGGGGGTTCTTCCATGACTCATTGTTAAGGAGCAGCACAACCATTTTGTCACCGGTCGGGGAACTGGAGTTCTTCCTGCCATTCGGGTCGAGGTGGAGGTTGAGGCCATGGAAGTCAGTCACCATTCCTTCACTACTAGTAGGGAGGATCAGCTCAGAGTGGTCAGGCAGGGTCACAGGGCCACGAGGTAGTCCAGAATTAATTGGTGGAGCAAACCTATCAGGAGCAGGATCCTGGACCTTCAACAGTTCGAGTTACAATCTTAGTAGCCTTAGTTTTATCATTAGCAGTTTTTGATACTGGTGCTACGCATAGCATTATCTCTGTTGCTATTGTGGAAGTCCTTGGGCTCTGTATCCTTTCATCTGCCGATTTTTTGACACTAGAGACACCTTTGGGGATGGGGACATCTAGTGTATGTCCCTGTAGATAGTGACCTCTCGAGGATAAGGGGTATCATTTCTTATGGGATATCTATGTCCTAGAGATGACATGCTATGATGTCATCCTCAGGATGGACTGGTTGGTTCCCTTCCAGGCAGTCATCGATTATTATCACCGTAGGGTGAGTTTCATTTCACCAGAGGGTGAATCTTTTCTTCATAGAGGCGAATGGGACGTTCAGGCGTGTCGAGTAGGAATCGAGCATCGTGGGATAGGAAGACTGACGTCCCATACTGCTAGTATTTATCTGGATGACCAGGGGACATCACAGTTAGACATTCCACCAGTGGTGGATCATTTCAGGGATGTCTTTATAGAGGACATTTCAGGTTTTCCTCCGGATCGTGAGGTGGACTTCTCTATTGCGCTTGTTCCAGGAGCGACACCGGTGTCCATTCCTCCCTATAGGATGGCTACACCTGAGTTGATGGATCTCAAGAAGCAGTTGGAGGAGTTGCAGGGAAAGGGTTTCATCCGACCCAGTACTTCTCCTCGGGGATCACCTATCCTGTTTACGATGAAGGAAGTCAGTACCCTTCGACATTGTGTGGATTATCGGAAGCTGAACTAGTTGACGGTCAATAACTGAAGCCCCTTGCCGAGTATTGATGATCTTTTTTATCAGCTTCAAGGATACCGAGTGTTCTAAAAGATCAATTGAGGACCGGTTATCATCAGTTGTGCATTAGACCATCAGATATACCTCTGATAGCCTTCAAGAGCAGGTATGGTCTCTACGAGTATACAATTATTCCAATAGGTCTCACAAATGCGCACACAGTTTTCATGGCACTGATGAACTGATTGTTTCAACCTTACATGGATTCCCTCATGGTGGTCATCGTGGACTATATCTTGGTGTACTCTCACTCTCTACATGACCATGCTACCCACCATGAGATCATTCTGAGTACACTGAGAGAGAATCAGTTTTATGCTAAAATCTCGAAGTTCCACTTTTGGATAGACCAGATTCACTTCTTGGGTCACCTCTTCTTAGAGGCAGGCGTATCTATGGGCCCTAATAAAGTGAGAGATTTAGTTTCTTGGGAGCAGCTGAAGAACATTTTTGAGTTATGTAGTTTTCTAGGGCTGGCTGGATACTACAGATGCTTCATTCAGGACTTTTCATGTCAAGCAGCAACATTGACAGGTCTGACCAAGAAGGGGGAGAAGTACTTATGGTCATATTCTTGTGAGTCCGCCTTTCAGGAGCTGAAGGGAAGGTTGACGTCAGCACTGATACTAGTATTTACATATCCAGGCATGATCTATACTATTTATTGTGATTCTATGGGTATCGGGATGGGCGCTTTGCTTATGTAGGGAGATGGACTCGTTGCGTACGGGTCACACCAGTTGAGGCCACATGAGAGGAACTACACGACACACGATCTGGAGTTGGTAGTTGTTGTTCATGCCTTACACTATTGGAGACATTACCTTCCAGGAGAGAACTTTGTGGTTTTCACGGACCAAAAGAGTATAAAGTACATCTTCACCCAATCGTGATCTAAATCTGAGACAGCGCAGGTTGGTCGAGTATCTTTAGTATTTTGATTTTGAGCTTGCCTATACCTCGGGGAAGGGCAATGTAGTGGTTGATGTGTTGAGAAGGAGAACTCAGATTCAGGCAGTTCAAGAGGCCAACAGCGAGTGGAATCTCATGGCTATGTTCTCTGAGATGCATCATGAGGTGCACAATAGACAGGGACATACATTCTTATCTTATATTGCTATTACCTTTACACTAATTGATCAGGTACAAATGAGGTAGCTATCAGATTCAGAAGGCTTAGTATTACGGGAGAGTGTGTTATGAGAGGACCCTCTTCCATGATGGACATTGGGTGAGGATGAGATATTTCATTTCCAGGGATGCGTATGGGTTCCAGCAGACATACATTAGGAGCTGATGTGGGATTTTCATTCCTAGGTTTGGGCAGTTCATCCTGGAATCACCATGATGTATCAGGATCTTCATCGCCAGTACTGTTGGTCAGGTATGAAAAGGGATGTTGTTGGTTTCATCATCAGGTGTTCTACTTGTCAGCAAGTGAAGACAGAACATCAACGACCATCATGCCTTTTACAGTAGTTACCCATTTTGGAGTGGAAGTGGAACGATGTCGTGATGGACTTCGGGACCGGATTGTCGAGGTCGCCTTGAGGCAATGATGTCGGTTGGGTTGTCTTTGACATATTTATGAAGGATTATCACTTCTTTTTGATCAAGGAGAACTTCGGTGTTGATGATCTGGGGTGACTTTACATCTGAGTGATTGTACGTATGCATGGTGTTCCACAAACCATTTTTTCAGACAGGGGTGTGCCCTTTACTTCTCGGTTCTGGCAGGGGATTCAGAGGGCCTTAAGTACATAGGTGCTTTTGAGTACACCATACCATCTCTAGAAAGATGGCCAGTCTGAGTGTACGATCCAGGTTTTTGACGATATGCTCTGAGATGGAATTCTAGAATTTGGCGGTTCTTGGGAGAATAATATACCTCTGGTGGAGTTCGCCTACAACAACAGTTTTCATGCAACTATTCAGATGGAACCTTACGAGGATTTGTACGGTATTCCATGTCAATCACCTTTATGCTGGCTGGAGGTAGGAGATGCATCTTTTTTGGGACCTCGTCTTGTTCAGGAGATCTCATTGTAGATAGAGTTGATTAGGAAGAGGATGTCTACAACACAGTCTGGATAGAAGTCTTATGTTGATTAGTAGAGATGACCTCTAGAGTTCGAAGTTGGGGATCATGTTTTCCTGCGTGTCACACAGAGGATGGGGCACAAGAGTATTCATAGATAGGGTAAACTTTTACCATGGTTAGTCGGGCCGTTTGAGGTATTAGAGAGAGTAGGGACGATTTCCTATCAGTTGTAGTTACCTCAGAGGTTTTGGGCTATTCACGACATCTTCCATGTCTCTTAGCTCCAACGTTACTTTTCAGACTCGTCTCACATATTTCAGCCCGAGGGAGTTGAGCTCGAAGTTGATGCATCATTTGAGGAGAATCCTATCCCAATTTTCGATCATAGTATGAAGGTTCTTCGGGGGTTGTCGGTTCCTCTGGTACGGGTGTTATGGCAGAACGGGCGAGTACTGGATGAGGCCAGGGAAAGTGAAGCCGATGTATGATCACAATGGCCGATGTTGTACGAGGTTTCTTCTTCTCCGCCTCACTAGGGAAATTTGGGGATGAATTTCATTAAGGGGGGATGTTTTTAAGAACTAAGGTATTCGTTTTAGGTATGTTTTCCCCTTTTCTGGTGTTTTTAAGAAAAGTGGGGTTTCTGAAAATTCTTGAAGTACACGCCGTGTAATTTCTGAGTACATGTCGTGTACTCCCTTGTCGTTTCAGGCCTTGTTATGGTCGTGTCCATGCCGCACACACGGTGTGTATAGGTGAAGTGAAGGCCGCTTAAAGCGGAGTACATGAAAATGGAGTACACTCTATGTACTCAAGAATTACACACTATGTACTTTTTTTTAATTAAATGCACTGGGCTCACGCCTGACGGACAGAACACACTTCTTCTTCAGGTTCGTCATCCGAGAGCGACCCGTACGACTGTGATTCTTCTCCAAGCCCCCGAGCCTCCTTTTGATCTCCTTTTCATCCACCGTTGATTAGGATGGAACTGCAGCAGTGAGTTATTCCTTCTCCTAGATATTTGTTTTCCAATTTCTCCTCTTTCTCAAGATATCACAGGTTGAGCATTTTTTTGTGTTTTCTCAGATCTTTGAAATTCATAGGAGAATCAATCATCGTGGTTATCGTATATCGATCTCCTAGCATAAAGGTAGGTGGTTTGTGACTTTCTGTAGGATGTAATTGAATATTATGTGCAATCTCCACCAATACCCTTGAACGAGGTATTGCGTGTTTCCTATTTTTCCCTTGTTGATTCCTTAATTGCTTTATTGCTTGAGTAGAGGTAATTGCTTGCGAATAGGGTAATTTATATTGTACTTTGTATGTTTTGTCATACTTGTTGCTTGTTCAGTGTTTTCCATTTTCCATGCCTAGTTGTAGGATAGTGGAACAGATGTAATGTATTATTGTTGTGCCTTATAATGATAGCCAATTAGTTCTTGAGGTTTATATGGGAAAATACATGCACTATTCATGTTTGTTATACACAGGTCTATGAGAACCTAATGTAGTGGTCAATATGGAGAATGGACGTAAGTGATTTTCTAGAGTGTCTTTAATTTACGATGTGAGACCTCAGGGGGAATTGATGTTGAGTGCTTCTTCAGAGAGTCTGTAGTTCCTCAACGAGGGCCATAGGGGGAATTTGACATTTAGTTCTTCCCCAAAGAGCAATTAGCATGATACGAGACTATAGGGGGAATTGACGGTGAGTAAATCCTTAGAGATTCAATTCTTTAGCTAAACTATAGGGGTGATACTGTGTGTGCCTCCGAGAGGGTTGATAGTATTTGTAGAATGAACCTTAGGTGTTAGAATGTGAGAACTACCCAAGGGTTACCCTTTTTGTTCTACTTGCATGAGTGGTTGTTTCACTTTTGTAGAATATATGTTAGAAACTGTGGATTGTTACTACTGTGTATTATCCTGTTTACTGATCACTGTTTACTACTTACTGTACATTACCTTCCATATATTCACTGACTATTAGGCACAGATCATTGGGTGGTTTCCTATTGGGACTGTGTCTCACAACCTATTTGGGTCATGAATTTTGGCCCAAACAGATTATATTGATGAAAGTATAGATAAGGGAAAGCGCCCTCCTACTTCAGGTTCTTGATTATTGTGGAGTTGGAGAGCAAGAGACCAAGACGAGGCTTGCGATGCTGAGGATTTTCTCATCTATTTTCTTTTGTACTTTGTCTTAGTACTATATTCAGCATTGTGGTTTGTTTGGATGTTTTCCTAGACATATATGTATCATTCATCATTTACGTATATTTATGGTCCATTTGTTTATTTATTAATCTTTTTATGTTTATCGTTTACTCTTGTATGGATTTCTACTACTTCTGCTATTATTGTTATTTGTTTTCTCTTCTGCAGTGTACTCTGCCAATGTGGGCATAGTTTTCTCACTATCACACCCAAGGCCCTCACTTCTAGTCGGCAGCCTCTGGCGTTTGGGTAAATGTGCTTGAGGCCATGTGACCAACCAGGTATTGGGCGCCTTTGGGTGGCTTCAGGAACCAGGATGTTACAAATGTTTTAAATGTGGGGAGTATGGACATTATGGAAATTGAGGTCATATGAAGATTGGTTGGGAATGGGATTAGAAGGACCGTAAAAATATATGTATAGACTTACCTAATTCCATTAAAATTTAATATAAGGATAGTAGGAAGGACATATGAAAGGTATGTATTATTTAATGATTCATGTTTTGTCATTATTGAATAGTAGAATATGATTAATGTTATTTTTTGTAGGACAGAATTATTAAGATATAAGTTGGAAAATCATGTGTAAGGGAACATGATGATTTATGGACGATTAGGATGTCAACATTTTAGGACTTCAAGAAGTATTTTAGATGTAACAAACCAAGTATTAGTAGTACGTTTCCCTTTGAATAATGTAATATCTTTCGTTATACACAGCATGGAGTTTTAACACAGCTCGCCCAATTAAACTAGCAATTATGAATAGTAATACCAACTTTTTGAAATTTTATAAATTTTAATTTTAAAATTGGACTTCATTTTTGAATTCAGAATATCGAAATTAGATTAGAGTGATTTTTTGGTATTTTTCTGAAAACATTAAAATTTCAATGAATAGTGAAAACACTAGGTTATTGGTTAAAATCAAAATTTTATTGAAATAATTATTTATTTAATTTAAATTCATATTTGGTAAAAATAGAAACATAATACCTATATACGTTCAATGTTATTCATCAGAGACATTTTATAATAAGCTTAGATATATAAAATTTTATTGAACTTTTTAATGTTTTTTAACCCACCTACTAGGCGCATTTGCAAATTTGCAAAAAAAATTATCGCTTCTGTGAATTGAATTTCTAACCTCTGGTAGACATGGTAGAAATCATTAAATAAAATTTGGTTCAATAAAATTAAAATAGTTTTTGGTGACTATTATCTTTATACTTTTTTTACCAGGGTTAAAAGTAAATAGGGTAATTAAAGGTAAAAATGATATTATTTTTATACTAACACATTTGATAATTGTATTTTATAATTTATTTTGAACAAAAACATCCCAAGGAATAAAACATGATCCTTTAGGTCAACAAAGATTATATTAGGAAATTTATTATTATTTTATTTAAATAAGAGTTAAAAGTGATAAATTCAGTGTTTAATAACAAAACCATTTTTAATATAGGGTTAAAAATAAGATATATTCAATTATAAAGATTAATTTTAAAGCTAAAAAATTTCCTACATAATGGTATTTTACTTATAATTTTTAGGAATTATGTAATTTAATTTATTTATTACAGAATGATGATGCAGTAATTACCATATAAATGAAATATTAGAATATTATATATTATAAATAACAAAATAAATTTAAATTGACACTTTTTATGAATTTCGCGTATTTTATATCTTAATATGAAATTTTAGGGATGATTATGTGATTTTAGATTGAAGTAATAAAGTTATTAGGACTTTATCAAAAAGTAATTACTTAATAGTGTCAAAATTGACATAATTGAGTTTTTAAAACCAATACCATATTATAGATTTATATAATATTCCTAAAAATATAATGATCATCCAAATGACTTAGATAAGGTTAGATGAATCAATAATTAACCACTTGGGGTTCTCTTTGGAGTTTATACTGAGATTATTAACCATATAATATAAAATTACAAGGACACATGGTAAATGTCAATGTATTTAACTATGAGTTAAATCTAAATGATAAGGTTAATATAGTGACCAAACCTGTATAAAACCTATTTTTTGAGAGGATTTCTACCCAACCCCACCTTAGCCTCTAAATAAATTATTTTATATCCATTATAAACTGAATATTATTTTATTGTAAAATAAGATTTCAATATTTTCTTAAGGTGTCCCACACCCTTAATATAAAAAGGGCACTCGCCCTTCTCTCAAATTCACGCCTCCAAAACCATTTTGATCAGCCAAACCCTAACCAAGTATCCTCTAAACTATCCTCTATTTATTATTTAGGCCTTAATTTTTTCATAATAACAACTTATGGATCCCTTTTGATCTAATCAATATGTAGAACCCGAAGAAGAGGTAAATATTTCATCACCTCTTTCAAGTTCGTTTCTTCTCCCACTTATTTTTCTTTATTGTTTCTATTATTAAATAATAAATACAGTATCTTCTATAAACTATGATGTTATTTTAAAAATTGTACAACCATATTCATTGTTCTATCCATTATATGAATGACAAAGTCACCATACGTGTGTATATACGGCTTACTGTCTCCACGTCATGGTGTAGTTTTCATTCAAAACACTATTTTGTTTGATGGGTATAATAATGATGTATAATTGATGTAAATAATAAATATATCATTTTAATGATTCTATATAAATTATATACCATATATTTACATAATATTTTAATATCAAAAGAATGATATTGTCGCTTGGGCATACGTACAGATAACCGTCTCTACGAACGCGATGAGATTTATTTCCCCATCGTAACCATTCAATAATAATATTCATTTACTGATTAAAAATATTGTTTCAAAACATAAATCATTCTGTATATGAATCAAATACATCCTACCCATAAAAAACACGGCTTATGTAAAAAAACATAAAAAGAAAATTGAATAAGTTGACACCAGAAATGACAGTAATACTAAAATATTGATAACAAAGAAATATTAAAATATTATATATGATACCATATTTATTAATATGGTTCATTTATAATTTAATAACAAATTATTTAACTATTATAAAGTAGGTGAACATACCATTGATCAAGTAAACGTACAAGGTAAGGGTTAATTCCTCAATCACATTATTATCTGAGATTGTTTATGTGTAAGTATGTATTGTGACATACTTCTCAACGATACCCATATTTCATGAAAATATTATCAAAAGGAATAATTTAATGTTTTATGGGATTGTATATTTAACTAGATCATCATTTTCATTATTTTAATGATTTATCAATCTAAATTCTTTTAATTAAATGTCTATGTTTTCAAAATGATTTTAAGGATTTATTTATATGGACATGAATGTTTTGAAATGATAATTCATTTCAAAAGTTTCAAAGTGGTATGGGATACATTGATTCAATTTTTTTAATTATTTCCTTTAAAAATTGTGATATTTTTAATGATTTCCTAAAAACGGTGTAGCTCTCTCCTAGCATTTTACTGATAATTTCCAATTATTTCGACATCTTTTGATGGATTTTAAAATTATTTGATGTTGATTTATTATGAAACAAATATTCCATAATTTATTGAATGTTTTGTGATATGTTTGAATGTGGATGTGTTATTTTTATACCATTTATGGTTTATGGTTGATGTAGTAACATTTCGTATGATAGTTTTAATAAGAATGTATACGTTATGTTTCACTCTTTCATATGAGGAATGCATTGGAATTAGTATGTGATGGATTGTTCCCACTATTTCTCCTTGATGCAACGATAGCTCACATGAGAAAAACTAGTTTATGGGAACAAGGCCGTGAAAAAATCTTATTTTTAGTCTTGTCACAAGGCCTTGACTATGTGGCTATGAAGTCTGGCATAATGCATTCCATAATTATGAAATTCGCTATTTTATATTAAATGTGATTATTCAACTATTTGAATATCCTTGTGAATAAGTAAATTTAATTATTTGATTTATATTTTCCATATTATGCTGATGATTATGTGAAGAATTCGTATGTTGTAGTCATACTCATTTCCTTATATGTTTAGGCTTATTTATGAATTATTCTTCTATATTGTTATCCTTACTGTGCATCTGATCTCACCCCTTTCTATTTTTTATTTTCCCAGGATGTAAAGAAGTAAATTATGAATGACCTATAAGGATAGTCTATTGAATATGAATGTGGCTAATGGGGAAAATTTTGTTTTTTTATTTCATTTTATAATGTAATGTAAAACATATGACTGTATCTAGTACTTCCAAGGCTACTAAACTGATAGGACTTTTGGGATTTTACCCTTTGGGATTGTGCCAATGTTATTTAATAATGCACAGACTCTGAGTAACTGGGGTTGGGCCATTAGTGTTTGTATCAGATTAATTTTAGTACAAACCATGGAAACTAGATTTAGGAAATATCTATTTAGAGAAAGTTATCCTATGATAGAATTTGAGGATTAGTATAGAGGAATTTCCTTGAATTTTGGTAATGAAGTTATTTTATGATTTATCCAAGAAATACATCCCTGTCTGGATACGAGTAGGTAGAGGCGGCTCTGGCACAGATGTACCTTGCGGTAAAACCGAAAAACACCAGTTTGTTCTAGGCTGTAACGGGAACCGGTGCACGACAACGGGCCTTTCTACACTCTTGGTTACGAAACTCTCAGGTGTTTTGCTTAGGATAATTATAATTTTCATTTAAAATATAATGAAGGATTTATGATTATGTACTTCTTCAAAGAAAATATTTTTATGATTAAGGTTCATATTTGAAAACTGCTCAATATATGTAAAGTGAATTACATGTTTGGAATTATGTCTTGTGATTCATAAACTAATATAGTGTATGCCATTGTTTAGAAATGGAACCTAGTGGAAGGAATGGAAACCATATAAATGCATGTAATCCAAGTAGTGATTTCCCTCTTACACAAGATAATTATATTGAATTTGGTGATTCAACTAGTGATGATTAGCTTATCACCAAACTCGGACTACTAACACAGGTATTGAATAATAACCTTACCCGTATGGATCACCCTGATCCACAATGCGGATTTTCAATGTTAGTGTGTTTCATGATCCAATAACCACAAAAATTCAATGGGTCCACAAATCCATTTGTAGCTGAGCAATGGATTAGTTCCTTGGAGAAAGTATTTCATGAATTGGGGAGTAGTGAAAGTGAAAAGTTTGTCATGGTTGTTTATCACCTCACAAGATATGTATATCAACGGTGTTTATTGATTCAAAACACAAAGGAGGATTAAGAATTATCATGTATGGAATTGACAGAGTTTAAAGAACTTTTCCAATATAAAATCTTTCCTCGTAACCATCATGTGGATATGGAAAGGAAATTTTTCTGAGTCGCATGCAAAAGGAGTATGATAATGTCGCAATGTTTGAAGCTAACTTTAAAAGGTTAGCAAGACATGATGGAAATTATATACATAACCAAAGGAGTAATATTTAGCGGTTATTCTATGGGTTAAAACCACTTCTCTGTGAAGAATTAGTCTCGCAATCCTTCTCATTGTATGAAGATAAGGTCTCATGTGCTATCAAGACATATAAGGAATTATGTAAATCATAAGACTTTAAAGAAAATTAGGAGAAGAATAGATCTTCTGAACACTCTGGAAATAGAAATTAGGGGATGAAAGGAAAAGTTGGATATCCATCCTGCATTTAATATGGGTAGAAACACCCTAGTACTTGCCTGAAGGGAATGGGAGTCTATCACAGTGTAGGGAAAAAGGCCACCAAGCTTGTTATTACAAGGGGAAGAAAGAGGCATTCAATATGGAATGCTATAGTTGTAGAGAAATGGGGAATTATGAAAATTAATGTCCTAAGATTTAGGTAAACATACTTCAGAAAAGTACAAGGGATCAAGTCCAAGCATATGTAATCACTACTGCTGAGGTTGATGTCCCCAAAGACATGGTGGCATGTAATTTAATGGTTTCTTCAATTTTAGCCAATGCATTATTAGATTCTTGATCATCACATTGTTTCATATCTTCCCAGTTTTCTAAGAAAATAAAATATTTCTAATTTGATATAACAAGGGATTTTTCTGTCAAAACTCCTAAGGGAAGTATCATTGAAACATTGTTTTGTGAATCAGTTACCATTAAGGCATATAAAGTTTTTTTGTTAATCTCATCATCATAACAATGAATGAATTTGATATAATCATCCATATGGATTGGCTTTTGGACCATGATGTGGAAATTTATTGTAAAAATATGGAGGATTTAGTTTTCGATGATGATAAAGAGTACTGTATCATTAGAACCGAAACGTCACCATCTGATTATTATGTATATCCACCCCGAGTAGATACACTACATTAAATGATTTGGGAGGAAGAGAATGAAATAACTGTGGGTGAGGAAGGAAATTTTCAAATATATGACATACCTATTGTGCAAGAATATGTTGATGTTTTTTCAGATGCTTTACCTGGACATCCTCTATAATGATAAATTGATTTTTCTATAGACTTAATTACTTGTTCAAGTCCCATATCGAAGTCCACTTATAGAATGGCCACTTTTGAATTAGTGAAACTGAATAAAAAAACTAGAATAATTGAGTAATATGATATTTATTCTGCCTAATATTTCTCCATTGGGATCCCTTGTTTTTTTTGTTAAGAAAAAATATGGATCTATGAGGTTGTGAATTGACTACCAGGAGATCAATACTATAACAATAATGAACAAGTATCCCCTACCTTGAATTGATGATTTATTTGACCAACATCATGGAGCTCAATATTTTTCAATGATTGACCTTCAATATTTATATCATCAGTTGTGTTTGAAGAAGGAAGATATTCCAAAGAACTCTTTTCAGACAAGGTACAAGCATTACAAGTTTATAGCAATTCCTTTTGAAATGACTAATGCACCCTATGTTTTCATGGATCTATTGAACAGATATTTCATGGAATATCATGATGTCTATTTAGTGGTATTTATTGATGATATCTTAGTATATCAAAAAATAATGAAGAACATGAAAACAACTTGTTCATTATTATAAAGACTCTTAGAAGAAATGAATTATATGGGATGTTCTGTAAGTGTGATTTCTGGATTGATGAGATTTTTTTTATTGGCCATATTGTTTCTAAGGATGGAATCTCTGTTGATCCTACTAAAACAAGAGCAATGCAAGAATGTGTAGCACCGAAAAATATAACTGAGGTACGCAATTTTATTGGTTTAGCACGTTATTATTGACGTTTTGTCCTGAATTTTTCCCGATTGGCTAACCTAATAACCAAGCACACATGTAATGGGGTTAAATTTGTCTAGAAAAAAGAGTGTGAATAATTTTTTGAAGAACTAAAGAGAATATTAGTCAATGATATTTTCTTGACTCTACCATCACGGAATGATGAGTTTGTTATCTATAATGATTCTATAAATAAAGGACTTGGTTGTGTCTTATGTATAATGATAGAGTTATTTCCGATGCATCATGATAGTTAAAAATTCATCAGCAAAAATATCCCACTCATGATCTTGATGTAGAAACTATAATCTTTTATCCGAAAATATGTAGACACTGTCTCAATGGTGAAAAATACGAGATTTATACTGATCACAAGAGTTTCAATTATATTTTCTCTTAGAATGAACGCAACATGAGGCAAATATTATGACTTTAACAACTCAAGGATTATGATTGCACTATACACTACCACTCGAGGTAGGCGAATAAGGTGGAAGATGCTTTGAGTCGAAAGGATCATGGATTTTTTAACTAGATAAATGTTGAAATAGATCCTATTTTCATGGATATAGTAAATATGTATATGGTTATAATCATGGAAGGTGAAAATCTATACTTTTTCAAATGGTTTTGCAATAATACTTACTACAATGGATAATATTTCCTCAGGCCGAGGATGAGGAGTTTCAATAGAAAATTATGTCTGTGAACGATGGGAGATTGAGTGACTTCATATATGAAGATGAAATTTTGAAATTTGGAATGAGACTTTGTCTTCCTAATATAATTAATATGAAAATATATTTGTTGGATAATTTCTATAGCTCAAATTTCTTAATACACCCTGGTAGCACAAAGATATATAGATATTTGAAGGAACATTTTTGGTGGGACATCCTGAATAGGGAGATTGCTGATTATTTTTCAAGATGTATGGATTGTCCACAAGTGAAAACTTGGAGAGATCTTCCTATTGGAGTCATGAAACCTCTTCAGATACCTGAGTAGAAATGGGATGATATTACATTTGACTTTTTCATGGGGCTACCAAAAACTCTAAGAAGGATTGACGTAATATGGGTCATTGTTGACGGTCTAACTAAGTCAGCACATTTTCTTGTTATATGATAACATTTAACACTTGAAGGTTTGGCAATAAAATATATTAATGATGTTTTAACACTTCATGTAGTACAATTATTGATTGTTTCTGATCTTGATCCCCATTTTACCTCAAAATTCTGATAAACTCTTCAAAGGCCTTGGATAGTGAACTTTGTATGAGCACTTCCTACCACCCTCAAACTGATGGACAATCAGAACGGGCGATTCAAACCATAGAAGACATGTTGAGTTCTTTCCCACATAACATTCAACATATTTCAAATCAATATTCACCTTTGGTTGAATTTTCCTCTAAAAATAGCTTCCATTCAAGTATTCAGATGGAACCATATGAAGCATTATATGGAAAGAGATGTCAAACACTAACTTATTAGGATGATGTCAGTGAATGAAACAATGAAGGCCCATAACATGTTCAAGAAAATATGGAAAATGTGAAGGTTATCAAAACCCACATCAAAGAAGATCAAAGTATGCAATATATCTATGCTGATAACGGAAAGAATGATTTGTAATTTCAAGTAGGTGATCATGTTTTCATGAAGGTATCTTCATGGAAGGGTGTTATACGTTTCGATAAGATGGGTAAATTGAGTCCTAGGTACATCATACCTTTCTAAATTCTATAATGAATTGGGGTTCTAGCTTATCGTTTGGCTATGCCTCTAAGTCTCTCCAATGTTCATGATGTGTTCCACGTATCACTATTGAGAAAATAAACACCTTCCCCAACAGATGTACTCACCTATGATTAAATTGAATAGGAACCTGACCTGTCTAATTATGAAGAGATCGTCATGATTCTTGATACACGAGAACAATTGTTGACAAAACGGATGACTCAAGCGCTAAAACATCTATTGAAAAATCATAAGATGTAAGAGGCAATGTGGGAACCAAAGGAACTTATGATTTAGAACCACTTGATTTTTTTTATGTAGTAATATTCTAGAAATTTCGTGGAAAAAATTAATTGAATGTGGAGAGAATGTAACAACCCAGGCATCCATGATATGTTTACCTTTGAATTATGTAATAGCTTGTGTCGTACGCAACGTGGATTTTTAACACATCACGACCAATTAAACTAGCTATTATGAATAATAATACCGACTTTTTAAAATTTTATTAATTCTATTTTTCAAAATGTACTTCATTTTTGAATTAGGAATATCCAAATTATCTTAGGGTTATCTTTTAGTATTTTTCAGAAAGCTTTCATATTTTGATGAATAGTGAAAAACACTGCGTTATTGGGTAAAACCGTCATTTATTAAAATAATTAGTTTTTTTATTTAAATTTATATGAGGTAAAAATAGATAAATAATACCTATATATGTTAAATTTAATTAAATGGAGTAATTTTATAATATGTTTAGATATACAAACATTTATTGAACATTTAACTGTCATTTACCAACCTATTAGGTGTAATTGCAAATTTTCAAAAAAATGTAATTTTACCACTTCTATGAATTGAATTTAAAACATTAGATAGACACAGCTGATATTATTATGTAAAATGAGGTTCAATAATATGAAATTAATCTTTGGTTAATTGTACCTTTTTAATATTATTTACCACGGTAAAAAGAAAATAGGGTAATTAAAGGTAAAAATGATATTATTATTACCCTAAAATATTTCCTAATTCTATTGGATAAGTTTATTTCATCCAAAAACAACCTAAATAATATAATATGATCTTTTAGGTCCACTGGGATTGTATTTGGACATTTATTATTATTTTATTTAAAAAAGAGTTAAAAGAGTTAAATTGAAAGTTTAATAACTAGAAAAATATTAATATAGGGTTACACATATAATAAATTAGAATATAAATATTCATTATAAATATAAAAATATTTCCTAAATAATGGTATATTATTTATAATTTTTTGACATTAAATAATCAAAGTTATTTATGACACAATGATGATGTAGTAATTACCCTATTAATGAAATATTAAAATAATAAATATTATAAATACCTAAATAAATGTAAATTGAGACTTTTTATGAATTAAAATAATTTTATGGGTTAATATGACATGTTAGGGCTGATTAAATAATTTTATTTTTAAGTTAGAATGTTTTTTAGAACTATAAAAAACATAATTACTAAATACTGTTAAAATTGACATAAATTAGTTTTTAAAACCAATACTATATTATTAATTGATACATAATTTTTAAAAATCTAAGGATCATAAAAATGAATTATATAAGGTTAGATATAAAAATAATAACCCACTTAGGGTTCTATTTTCAGATTATGGAATGTTTATTAACCATATAATATAAAAATACAAAGAGAAACGGTAAATGTCAAACTATTTAACTAAGAGTTAAATCTTAATGATAATGTTAAAATGGTGGCCTAAACCTATCTAAAACATATTTATTGAGAGGATTTCGACCCATACCCACATTATCCTCTAAATAAATAATTTTTGTGCCCTTTCAAATTGAATAATAATTTACTATTAAATAATATTTCAATCTTTTCTTAAGGTGCCCCTCACCCATCTTATAAAAGGGCACTCCCCCTTATCTCAAATTCAAAACTCCAAATCCTTTTCAATCGTCCAACCCCTACCCAAATATTCATTCAACTATATTACCTTCATCCTAGAGGGATTTATTTTTCATAAATCTAACCTATGGAGCCCTTTTGATCAAATCAAATTGAAGAACCCGAAGAAGAGGTAAATATTTCAGCACCTTCTTTCATGTTCATTTCTTCTTCCACTTAATCATTCTTCATTGTTTCCAATATAAAATAATAAAAATAGTATATTATATATATTATTATGTTATTATAAAAATGGTATATCCATATTCATTATTCTATCCATCATAAGAATGAAAAAGGCACCATACGTGTGTACGTACGGCTTACCGTCTCTACGTCATGGTGGGGTTGTTATTCAATAAATTATTTTGGGAATAGTATAATAATGACGTATAATTGATATAAATAATAAACATAAAATGGTAATGATTGTATATATTAAATATAATCTATTTACAAACAAATTTAATATCAAAAGAATGATATTGTCGCTCGTGCATACGTACGGATTACCATCTCCACGAACGCGATGAGATTCATTTCTACATGCTAACCATTCTAGAATAATTTTCATTGGGTGATTAAAAATAATTTTTAAGTACATAATATCATTCTGGATATGAATGAAATATATCATATCCATAACAATCACGGCTTATTTAAAAAAACATATAATGTAAAACCAATAAGTTAACACCTGAAACAACGATAATACTAAAATATTATTAACAAATAAATATTAGAAGATCATATATGATATAATATTTATTTATATGGTTCTTTTATAATATAATAACAATTATTTAATTATTATATAGGAGGTTAACGTACCCTCAGACAAGGAAAAGTATAAGGTATGGTTATTTCCTCAATCTCATTATTATCCGAGATTGTTTATGTGTTAGTATTTACCGGGACATACTTATCATCGATACCCATATTTCATGAAAATATATTCAAAATTAATCTTTCAATATTTTATGATAGAGTCTATTTAAATAGATCATCATTTTAAAATTTTAAAATATTTATCATTCGAAACCCTTTTAATTAAATGTGAATGTTTTCAAAATTATTTTAAGGATTTATTTATATGGACATGAATTTTGTGAAATGATAATTATTTTCAAAAGTTTCAAATTTTTATTGGACACTTTGATTCAAAAATCACTTTTAAATGATTTCCTTTCTAAATTGTGAAACTTTTATACGATTACATGATAAGGGGTATTTCTCTCAATGCATTTTACTGAACATTTTCATCTATGTCAACATCGTTTAATGGATTTTAAACAATTATGATGTGGATTTATTATGATACAAGTCTTTTATATGTTATTGAAGGTTTTGTGATATTTTTGAACATGGATGTGTTATTTTTATACTATCCATGGTTTTTGTTTAATGTATTATCAATTTTTATGCTAGTTTTAATATGAATGTTTATTATATGTTTCATCCTTTTCATATGAGGAATGAATTAGATTTAGTAAGTGATGTGGGGAGCCTACTATAGCTCCTCGATGCATCAGTAGGTCTCATGAGGCAAACTACTGTCTTGGTAAAAGTCCTTGACAAAATCTCATATGAAATATTTATTTTTTTATCCAATATAAATTTTTATTATCTAATGATATTACAACCCTATCTCATATAAGATACAGATTTGAGTTATTTTTTGAGGTTTTTAAGTGGGGTTTGATTTTATTATAAATTAATATTTTAGAGGTTTCAAAAGTGCCCCTTCCTCTCTTATAAAAGGGAACCCCCTACCTTCCTCTTCACAACATTTTTAGCCTTCTTATTCGGCCAATCCCTATCCATTTATCTTATCTAATTCCTTAGAAACATACTAGAGGTCAGGGATTTCTTTAAAGACCAAATTTAGTGCCCTATGTGGAGGTTTAGAAGAGGCGCGTCGAAGTAGAGGTAATATCCTTTATCGATTCTTCCAAATGTATTTCTTCTTATACTTATACTTATTTATTTTTGTCATTATAAAGTAACAACACAAGTATAAATAATATTATAATATGTCATTATAAATATTAAACAACCCTATTTCACCTTCTATCCATCCTACGAATAATGAAATCACCGTCCGTCCATACGTACAGATTACCATCTCAATGCCGTAGTTTAATCTGTTTTTCTGACAACACCTTACATCGATTGGTAAAATGGTTGAAATAATAACTATATATTATTATTAGAAAATGATACTAATTATGAGATATTATATCATCCACTCTAATTCAATTCAATAATTACGAGAACGATATACACCACTTTTGAGTACGTACAGATTACCGTCTCCGCGACACGATGAGATTCATTCACCATGTAAACCATTCAAGAATGATTATAAAGTATATATAATTAATAGTATTGAAATATATGACATGATAATGATACTGGATTTATGAATATATATATATATATATTTCATCTACTTACTTCCATTCAAGTCAACAAGAAAATGAAAACAGCGTTCGTGCATACGTACAGCCTACTGTCTCCATGAATAGTGTATTTCATTTCATTTATCTATAAATTATATATATATATATGTAATGAATATATATGATATATAAATCTTTTTTTACATTCTATAAGTAATTAAATCATTATATATATATTAATATCAAGAACAACAAGTCCAAACACGTATGATAAATGAAACGATTATTACCCAAAATGTTGCTTCAACATGGAATTGACAAATGAAAGAATAATATAATGAACTATGCGAATAATATATGATATAAGAAATATTATTATGGTTCTTTTAAAAGTTAATAATACATTTAAACTCACTATATTGGAGTTTCAGACCCATACAGAAGAAATCATACCTAGGTAAGGGATTATTTCGTCTCACTTTTATTTCTGTGAGACATTTGCCTCAATCACCCCCTATTTATTTTGTATGGTGTTTATGATTCACATGAATGTTTTATGATTTTTATTATGAAGTATATTATATTAAAATATTTATGTAATTTTCGTTATTTTATGACACACATGATTCCCCCGATTATAAATGGTAATGGAAAATATCGCAATCTCAATTTTTATCCGAGATTGTTTATACTTCGATATTTACTATGGAATATTTTACATCCACATCCCTGTTTCCTCAATATGAAATATTATTTATATCCTCATAAAAAATTTTAACTCCAATTTCACTTATTGGTGAATTTTTAGTTAAATTTATGAGAGGAATCTTTTGTCGTTTTCAGTACGAGATACTTTTTGACATTTTCATCCAAAGAATGAGAAGATTGTTTTTTATCTTATACAGCATGAATGGATTTTTACCGTTTCATAACACCTTGTTTTCATGATGTTTCCTCTACACGATTTCATGATTATTTTCAACAAAATCCAATTATTTTAAAATTTCTTTTCATTTTGAGAAAAGAAAATGATTTTGAAGAAGAAAGGATATTTTCCTCATAAATGGATTTCATGTGTTTTATCAAAACTATTTTCCATATAAGATGATGTTATTTAATATGTGTATGTTTTAAGAATAATGTCTCTATTATTTACATGGTTTTATTTTTATATTTATGAAATTATATCCATTTGTTTTATATTGATGATTTTATTATGGGATGATCTTTATGAAACCAATTTTATTCTTTGAATTTTGATGAATGATTTTTTATTGTTTTTTGGCACACATAAGAATGATTTAAATATGAGATGGGTTAGACCTATATATCCCTCCAATTCAATTGGTAATGATTTATATCTCATGGGATAGACATAGCTAGAATAGAAAGTAAATCTGGTTCAGTAATACAGGTCTAGAACGACATGTAAACCCGGTTTAGTAATGGGCATAGCCCACTATGATGGTCTTGGAAAAATTCCTTGGATACTTTGGAAATCATATCATTTTATTAATCGTTTTCCACAATTACATGATTTCTTCCAATTCTATTCATTCATGTTGAATGTTCCTTTAGGATCTATGCCTTACGTACTTCAATGATTTATGTCATTTCTCACGGTTTTGGTGTTTTATGTTCATATTTTTACTTCCAAATGTTTATGGATTGTTTTATGTTCTATATTATTACCCTTAATAAGAATTTGAGATCATCCTTTCTATGTATTATTTTCCCCAGGATATAATGAAATGTTTTAGGTATGAAAAAAAGGTATATATCTTTTTGGGAGATATTGAAGATTTTTCACCATGATTAGAAGATTATGTTCCAAGTTTCAAAAGACATTAAACTAATACAGTCATTGGGCGTCTATTTTTGTTATGTATTATATATTTGGAAAAAGTAATGTAATTTATATGTATGTCAATCTTTGGGTCTCTATAGTTTGTATCTTTTGATGGTTTAGTTAAACATTGGAAACTAGGATGCGAAAACTTTTTTGAGGTCCCTAGAGTTATTTCTATGGTATGTTTATGGATGTCCCTAAGTTTAAGTATAAGTATAGGTTATAGTCCTTGAATTACTGTAACAATCTTATAATTAATCCTAATAGGTTAGATATTGATGGTACTCCCCCTTTTTTATGTTGTTTTCCTAGCATGATTTTTTCCTCTCACATTATTCTTTTTGGGTTTTAGATGGTGGATGGAACCCGAAGGAACCGTGCTGATCAATGTAATGGAAAATTCAATTATTGCATTCCTCAACAAACCAATGTTATGGGAAAGGGAGTGAAAAATCTTATATCTATATGTACACAAGTTATGAATCATTCAAGACTTCCAAATGAGTAGAGAAGGGAACAATATTCTATTGATTCCTTCACAAGGCAATGTCCTCCTTCTTTAAATGGGTCTACTGATCCACTTATTACGGAATAATTGATCAGTCCCATTGAAAATGTATTTTCCATACATCGATGTTCAGAACATTAAAAAGTCATTTTGGTTGTTAATCTTTAAAAGGTGAATCAGAATAGTGGTGGAATATAATTACTAATACATGTCCCCAAGATGAAATTGAATCCAGGGAATGGGACACATTCAAGAACATATTTTTCAATAAGTACTCCCTTGTATTCTTCAAACAAAGATTGAAAAGGAGTTCCTTGTGCTTAAGAAAAAGGATGATGAATTTTTTGGTATATAGACGGTGAGTTTTTCAAGGCTCTCAAGTTATGTATATGGATTTATCGTCCAACATGAACGTAAAGTTGATCGATTTTTCAGTGGATTAAAACCAAGTCTTCATACGGTATTTTCTATAAGAGACATCAGTATATTTGAAGAAATTGTGGGTTTTCGTACCATGGTAGAACTGGATGTTGGTGTTACATATCCATCTCATGGATTTGACAAGAAAACAAAAGATGGAGTAAAAGGAAAAATGTCAAAACAATGGTGAAAAGAAGTCGAATGTTTCAATATCCTCAATGTGTGGAATGAAACATGGTGGATATTATCTTAAAGAGACTAGAAAATGTTTTATGTCTGGAAAAGAAGGTCATCGAGTAGCTGGGTGCTGATGTACTGGGAAAAGGTAGCTAATGATGTGAATAGAGAAATGACTATAGAGAACGCACCACCAACACTTCAATGTTACAAGTGCAAGAAAATGGGTCATTATGCTAACCCATTCCACAATACAAGGGTTAATGATGATTGAAATCAACAACCTATTAAGGAATAGTAAAATGGGAAGTCACATGTGATCACTAATAGTGATGATGATTATGATAACGAAGTTGTGGAATGATTAAGTGTTTATGCAATGGGATTCCAAAATAGTGTTATCAAATCTCATTTATAATATCATGGAATATTGGAATATGTCTGTATTGGTTTATTGTGCATTTCAATAATTACTGTACTAGTTACCATGAAAAGTGATCAAAATATTTTTTGTAAGGTATATGATTTCCAAATAATAAAGGGATAAGGAGAAAATAATATGTTTGATAGTACTCATGAGGTCATGACTGATAAAAGGAAAAAGTGATATCATGGTTTGAGTATATAAATTTTTTGGGATTTTATTATGTGGAAAGAGTTATCTTTTGGCAACATTCAGGTTTTCACTAAGATTCTATGGTAATTCATGTATCAAGAGAATACATTATTAAGGTATTCACATGTTTGGAATGTAAAGAACATGATATATTTTTTGATATAGGGGGGATAAATGATGGTACTAACATGCATGGAAGATGAACTTTCTAGTAAAAGTATTCTTTATACTAGGTGATAGATAGAAGTATTTTCGATAAAATTGGAATGGATTGTTTTGGGAAATTAGATCGTATTTATGAAGGATAAAACTTCTTTTAGATATTATTTATGTAATGTTATAATATTGTAGTTTTATAGAATGGATAACCCGAAGGACGAGCGGAAACCCGTCACATCATATTAGGTTTTGGGAATCAAACCCACAACCGACGTGAGACAGGCCTTTATCTCCTACCACTTGCCTACATGATGTCCCTAGTTTGTAGAAATTAGTTTTATTTTATTATGGGGTATGATAAATGAATTATAAGTCCATTTTAGGAACCATATATGATTAATCTCACCATATATGGACTTATGTATATTTAATAACTTTTTCTATCCTTATGTTTGAGAAATATGGAATGACCTATCATTCTATCGCATGATCTGCTCACTCTTCAAGAATGAAAAATTCTACTTCTTTTTATTAAGCGATGAAGTGGAAATTGTTCATGGCACAAACAACAGTTAGATTGTACCAAAAACAAGTCTGGATTTCTTTTAATTCAAATAAATTCTTCAACATTAGTGAAATGATCTTGAAAATCAAGAATGTTGTCCTAGTACCCTAATATCCGATGAATCATATGGTAACTTGGATCATCACAAATTTTTGGCTTTGTGATTTTTGTCTTTTTCAGAGCCATGTTCTCTACCAGTCTCCATCAGAACATGATGGCTAGATTTTTCTTCCATATCCATGTTTTCACCTATGTTTTCCTATATGGAAACCCATTGATGAGTTAATCTGGGTACCCGTTACATTTCTTACATTACATTTTAAAATTATGTTTTAGTATTCATTTTTTCAATGTGGGTTTCTATGAAAGAAACGTTCAAGTAGTAAACCTTTTATAACCGCGATGAATTTCATGGGAAAAATTCATTTAAAGTTAAATTAGGTAATTAATGGTAAAAATAGTATTATAAAATTACCCTAAACCCTACCAAAATTCTATTGGATAAATAAAAGTAGAAACATAAAAACATAATGGTCATAATAGATTCATTTAATGGACTTTTGACCATAAAAATGATGCAATTATTATTAAATCCAAAGAAAGTGACAACATCCCACTCTATTATATCTTATAAGTGTAATAATTTTATTTTTATGATAACCATCATAAAAAATGGAACCAAAATATTCTCCAGAAAGATAATAAAATTACCTAAATCAAGTGAATTTATTTATAATTTTTAGTGATTAAATAATTATCATTAATGATGACACAATAGTGATGTATAAATTATTTTATTGATAGAAATATCAAAAAAATGTTTTAAATATAAGAAAATTAATATTATGTGAACTATTTAATGTGTTCGATGATTTTTCTATATAAACATGACATGTTATAAATCTATTAAATATTTTGGTTCGAATATATCCTCTTTTTGGATTTTATTTAATTTTAAAAAAATGAATAGTGTCAGAGTTGACACTATTGTAATTTTATAAAAAGGACATATTATTAAATTGTTTAAAAATCAAAAAAAATATATAGAAATTATAAATTTAATTTTATATGGTGTAAATTTTCATAAAATATCCAATAATGGAAAATTCACAACACATAACTAATTATTTATAACAATTTAAAATTTAGAATTTTATTACCACAAATAAAATTAAATAGATTAAATAAGGATAAATCGAGTTGATAAGATTTGAAATAATTCCCTACATGAATAAATTTTATATGATGATGATATTACAACCCTATATCTTCTCATATTCATATTTGATTAATTTAAGAAGGTTTTTAAGTTGGATTTGAGGTTATTACAAATTAATATTTTAGAGGTTTCCAAAAGGGAACCTCTCCTCTTTTATAAAAGGGAAAATCCTCCCTCTCCTCTTCCAAAAAATTTGAGCATTAATGCTTTTCCAAGCCCTATAAATTTATCTTCTACACTTCCATATAAACATACTAGAGGTCATGTTATTTTTCAAAGGCCAACTTTAGTGGCCTAAGAAGAGGTTTAGAAGAGGCGCGTCGAAAAAGAGGTAATATCCTTAACAAATTCATTCAAATTTAATTCTTCATCTACTTCATATTATTTATTTATTTCATTGTAATGTAATAACAAAAGTATCACTCATATAATGATATGTTATTTTAAATATTAAACAACCCTATTTCACCTTCTATCCATCCAATGAAAAATGAAATCACCGTGCGGGCGTACGTATGACTTACCGTCTCCATGCTGTGGTGTAATCTGTTTTTCCAACACCACCTTACATGGATTGGTATAATGGTGGAAATAATAACTATATATGAATATTATAACATTATACTAATTCTTATATATTATATCATCCACTACAATTCCATTCAATAATTATGGGAATGATATCATCGCTCGTGCATACGTACGAATTACCGTCTCCACAACACAATGATATTCATTCTCCATGTTAACCATTCAAGAATGATTATAAAGTATATATAATAAATAATAATGAAATATATGACATAATAAATCTACTTTATTTATGTATTTATATATACATCATCTACTTACTTACATTCATGTCAATAAGGAAATGAAAACAGCGTTCATGCGTAATTATGAAAAACCGTCTCCATGAACGATGTATTTAATTTCATGTATATGTCTATTATATATATATATTTACTGAATATAAATGATAAATAAATCATGTTTTACATTTTTTATGTAATTAAATCATGATATATTTAATAATATCATGAACAACATGTCCAAACACGTATGATAAATGAAACGATTGTTACCCAAAATGCAACATTAACATGGAATTGACAAATAAACGAATAATATAAAGACCTAAGTGATTCATATATGATATGATAAATATTATTATGGTTATATTACAAGTTAATAATTTGTTTAAACTTACTATAAGAGTATTGGACACATACAGAAGAAATCAGACCTAAGGTAAGAGATTATTTCATCGCTCTTTTATTTCTATGAGACATATGCCTTAATCACCACAAATTTCATATTTATCATGTTTATGAATCCCATGAATTTTTTATGATTTTTATTATTAAGTATATGGTATTTAAAAATTCATGTAATTTTCATTATTTTATGATAGGTATGATTCCACCGATTAGAAATGGTAAGGGAAAATCTCGCAATCTCTATTTTTATTCGAGATTGTTTATACTTCGGTATTTACTTGGGAATATTTATCTTCCACATCCATGTTTCCTCAATAAGGAATATTATTAATATCCTCCTAATATTTTTTAATTCCAATTTCACTTATTGTTGAATTTTTAGTAAAATATATGAGATTAATCTCTTATCATTTTTAGTACGAGATACTTTTTGACTTTTCCGGCCAAACTACAAGAAGAATATTTTTTATCTTATATGAAATGAACGTATTTTTTCAGTTTCATAATAACATATATTCAGGAATATTTATCTACAAGATTTCATGATTATTTTCAATAAAATCATTTTCTTTTAAAAAATCTTGGCATTTTGAGAAACCAAAATGATTTTGAAGAAAAAAGGATATTTTCCTCAGGAATTTATTTCATTTGTTTTATCAAAACTATTTTCCATCTAAGATGAAATTATTTAATATTTTTTTTTTTCTAGTATAATTTATCTATTATTTACATTGTTTTATTTTTCTTATGATGAAATTATCTCCATTTTTTAGATGGATTATGTTATGATGGGATGAAGTTTATGAATCCCATTTTATTCTTTTGTTTTTTATGAATGATATATGGTTGTTTTGTGGAACAACTATGAATGAATTCAATATGAGATTGGTGGGACCTATATGTCCCTCTAATTCATTGATAATTATTTATATCTCATGAGATAAACATAGTCGAAACAGAATGTAAATCTGGTTCAATAATACAGGGTTGGAACGACGAGTAAACCCGATTTAGTAATGGGTTTTGTCCACTATGATGGTCCTGGATACAATGCCTGAGATACTATGGAAATCATATCATGTTCTTAACAGTTTTCGACAATTAAATTTTTTATTCCAATTCTATTTTTTCATGGTTAATGTTTCTATATGATCTATACCCTACGTACTTCCAAGATTTATGTCATTGCTCAAGATTTTGGTGTTTTATGTTCAAATGTTTATGGATTGTTTTATGTTCTCTTTGTTTACCATTACTGAGAATTTGATCTCACCCTTTCTATGTTTTATTTTTCCCAGGATATGAAGAACGATTTTAGGTATGAAAACGAAAGGTGGAGATCTTTATGGGAGATGATGATGATCTTTCACCATGATTAGAAGATAATGTTCCGAGTTTCAAAATACATAAAACTAATACGGTCTTTGGGTATCTATTTTTTTTAAGTATTAAGTATTCCGCAAAAGTAATGTTTTGTCTAAATATGTCAAGATTTGGGTCTCTAAAACAATTTTTTTTAATTTCATTTTATAATGTTATGTAAAAATTATGAATCTATCTAGTAATTATAAGGCTACAAAACTGATCGGCCATTCCATATTTCAAACCTTGTGATCATGATAATGTTATGTAGTAATGTACCAACTCAGGGTTACTAGGGTTGGGGAATTAGATTAGAGCTTGGTATTATGGAATGTTAAAAATTATTTATTTTATTCTGATTATGGGATTACTTTGGATGACTTTTTTAGTACGTGTAACCACAAATATTATTATGTGGAAATGTTTTTTGAGTAATAATTTTATTTTATTATGTGGAAATAATTATAAAGGTATAAATAACCTTTAGGGTTTATGTTATCCTTGATTCTTAGGTAGATAATGGATATTACATTTTGAAAGGGAAATCAAATGCATGAGATAAAAATTTAGTTTAAAATATTTTATGGTTATATTTTAGGATTTGATCTCATTTTTGGAATGATAATATTATTATATAGTTTTATAATAATTTCAACCAGTAGGAAGGGTGAAAACCCATCACATCCTACATGGTCGTGAGAATGACACCCACAACTGAAGGGCAATATGGGTTTATCACCTACCATTAGACTACGTGAAGTCAATAGTTAATATGATGTTTTTAGGATAATGATTTTATGGGTTAGGAATATGTTTTATTTGGATGATATATTTTATGAATCATATTACCAATGATATTTGAAATGTTATTTGGGGATTAGGTGATAAATGTTATTTTTGGAAGGCATTTACAATTTTGGGAACATTTTATGATTAGTGAAAATAGAATACTATGGGATTTTATTTTATGCATAATGGATGAATTTAAAATAGTTGAATATATGATTTTATTGTGTACATATGGTTATTTGTGTTATTTATGGAAATTATTAACCTATCTTGGAAAAAATGTGATATTGGGATTACATTTTTAGTATGAGACATTACGAGTGATCGATTTTTTTTGGAGAGAAATGTTAAAATATATCTTTGAAAAAATATGTAATAAAATTATTCTTTGGATTGGGTTCGAAACATAGTTTGGATTATTTTGAAGTATTTGAAGGGTAAATATTTTTTTAATGGTATATGATGAACTTTTGTTATTATAATTCACTTTTAGAAATTAATAGTTTTTTACATCATCCAATGGTTTATTCGTTATGGAGAATTTTTTATCTTATCTAAACAATATTGGTTTTGGTTATCTTTTCAAGGTAGGGGAATTATATTATTAATCATTTATGATATGTGATTCATTAGATATTGATTCTACAGTTTCATTCATGAAAACATAATCTTGAATACTCAACGTTTAAATAAAGAGATGAGATTTTTGTGGAATCTGATTAAAGGATGAAACAGAAATTTTCATGTATGTATATTTTCTTATGTTAATAGGTAATGAATTAAATGAATTTATAAACATTATTAATAGGATCTTAAAACAAAATCATTTTCTATTTACTTTTACTACTACAACATCAGAGACCATTTAGCCCATTCCAAATTTACATTTTTGGGAATGTAAACATTATCCTAACAATTTTTCTTGTACTCTCCACAAGAACATGTTGGTAATTTTTCTCATCCATATAAATGTTTTCTTACAAGTATCCCTAATATTTTTTATCTCAAAAAATCATCATACTTTCCTTTATTCCTTTTTTCGTGGAAGATTTATTGACTCATTTTTTAATGTGAGATTGCAATGAAGTAATTTTGAAAAGTCAAACCATACTTTCTAAGACCAAATATAAAATTACGAGGATGCAATTTCTAAAATAGGGTAAGGATTTAACATAAATGGTAATTATATACTAATAATTGTTCAGATATATATTAATATTTATGAATTCGATAATAATTTTACCTTCAATGGATTCGATGTTTGATAGCGTAACTAACATGAAAAAATGGGTTTCTCTGGAGTCATAAATTGTGCGCAAGACAGAGTTATACAAAAAAATATATTGTAATATTATTATTTTAAGTGTTAGTTATCTCCTAGCCATTATAATTAAAGGAATGAAAAATGATAACTGATTTATTAAAATCTTGTTTATACATGCTTATATAACGATTTATTGATTACCAAATTAATTAGAAATGAAACTATACCCCAATTGCATATAATAGATGTATTTCAATGAAAATATTTTTAATTGTGAATAATTATGGCCATAAAATCATAAAATTAGTGTTGTTGGATTAAATTAATTATTTATAAATCAATATAATTTTTAAAATTTATCTTGTGTGTTTTTAATACATTATATAAGAACAAATTCAATTTTACATTCAGACTAAGTTGTTTTTTAAAAATGATGATTTTCTACCTTTCAATGGATCACTAATTTAAAATATAGTATTTGACTATTTTAAAATTTATATTTAAAAATATTATTTTAATTGGGACATCAAATTTTTCTTTGGTTGATTTTTGGTTTTTAATGAAAAAGTTTCATATTTAAATGAATACTAAGAAAGAGTGCATTTTTATTCCAAACTGATTTTTTCTACTGTTTTATATTAATATATTATCCTATTAATTCTTTTTAAAGTATAATTAGATTACATTTTAATCATTTAATCCAATATATTTCCTTGCAATAAATTTTCATATAGAAATTCGATATAAAAAATAAGTCAAATTTTGAATGTCTCTTTTACCCTCCTTCTAACCACATTTGTAGGATTAGTGGTAGTCATTATTTAGAAAATAATGTGAAATAAATTTTGAAAATCTAACAGAAATGATTGTAATTAGTATGAATATTATGGGATAATAATATCTTCTAAATTTTTTATGAATAGTAATTTTATTTTTTAGTTACCACATTTAAGGGTAAATCAGTTAATTAAATGTAAAAATTATATTATAATAAAATAAAATTACCCTAAAACTTTTCATAATTTCATTGAATTTGTTCTTTCTACCAAAATCAACCTTATTAATAATTTAAAACATTTTTATGTTACTTGGGTATGAAAATGACATTTAATATATGTTATTTAAAATAACATAAAAATGTCATTCTCATATTTTTAATAAGTAAATAATTTTTTATATATGTTAATGTAGAAGATAAATTATAGTATAAATTTTCATTTTAATGATAATTTTTTTCTACATCATTATAATTTATTTATAATTTTTAGACCGCAAATCTTTATATATAATTATTAGACAATGATGATTCAGTTTTTGCTTCATTAGTAAAAAAATCAAATAAACAATATTAATAATATTATAATAAAAATAATATGAAATATTTAATGTTATCCATGAATTTTATGGGTGACTCTGACGTGTAATAGATTAGTTAATGTAGTTTTTTCAGAAGGAATAAAGATTTCATGATTTTATTAAAAAGTAATAAAACAAATAGTGTCAAAATTAACACAATTATTATATTAATGTATCAAATATTTAGTTAAATGATTTAAAATTTATAAAAATATAACATTTATAAAAAATTGAGAAAAGTCTAAAGATTCAATTAATGACTCATTTATTGTCCTTTTTCATGTTATGGTAATTATTTTAAACTTCAAAGTGTAAATTATTTGATAAAACAGTAAGAATTAAAAAGGTTACAAAATGATTAAAACAAAAGGATATAGTTTAAAATAAACTACATACATTTATAAAAATTATTTATTGAGATTATTAAGAAATGTAATATTCTTATATTATATCTACAATAATTTGATTCATTTGGAGTAAAAATTTTAATTTATATTAATTTTTTATATAATGGGTTTTCATAGATTCCACTCCCATATCCTATTTTAAGTGACTCACTCCACATGATTACTCATACTTCAAAAGACATTTATTTCATCCAATATACTCCCAAAACTCTTACTAAAAATCCAAAATACATTCTTGAAGCCTCAATTAAGTCATAACACCCTCCTTAGAGGGGTTGATGTGTTAATAAATGGGATCATCCGAAGGAAAGGGAATGATTTTATTTAAGTGTTTCTGTTTTACTTCATCATCCACAACCTTAAAATCTTCTTTATACAAGATGAAGTATTAAAATTGGTATTATAAATAAATTGAGATGTTATTACATTAATATAATTACCTTGATCTATCTATTATTTTGTTAAATGGGAAAATAATCAATCGTTCTGGCGTACGTGTGAACTATCACCTACACAAACCGATATAATTTATTTCTTTTTACAACCTCTCAAGAATGTTTTTAATGATGAAATTACTGTTCATATATGATATTAATGACATATATATAAATTTTAAATAAAAATATATCATGTATTTTTTCATACCTTCCATGGACATTAAAATGTTAATGTTGCACGTGTGTATGTGTGAACTATCACCTCCATGAAGTGATGTCATTCATTTTTCTTGACCACATAACATGTATTATATATATACTTATATCCAAATTATAAATATTTTTTGTTATATTATGATAATATTTAAAATATTAAATTACAATTATATTCTTTCCATAATAATAATTGAAAAACTGAAATGTTACTCAGTTATACATACAGACTACCAACCCCATGATCATAATGCTATTCATTTTTCATAACCATATATAATGAATGGATTTAAATTTAAATTTGATATAAAATTATTTTTATTATTTAATAAATATTATTTAATATATGATGGAATATTTACCACATAGACTACTTACATCATACCAAGTTTGTTTTTGACTGAATTACTGAATGTCGAAAAAACATGCGATATGATATATAATAATTATATAATTATTATAAAATTTAAATAAGTGATATAAAAGGAATAAAAAAAATATTAAAATTTCTAAAAAAGTTATAATTTAACATAATATTATTAATCATGAAGACAAATAATAAATTAAATGAGTTGGACTCAAGGTATGGGACTTCGTCTCAATCTCCATTAATTGATGCTTATTATGATGTTATACCCAAACTTATTTTATATGCATTATAATCAACCCATTTAAATTTAAATTTCATTCAATGGATTTAAAATTAATATTTTTATATGATGAATTGTATTAAAAAAACTTTTTTTAATGTATACAGTGATAATGACTTTTCTACAGTGTGACCATTATTTAAAATTTGGATTCCTTTCTGCTATAATGTTTTGAACAGAATATAAAAAACCAAATTTCATTTTTAGTTATTTTGCGATTGAAAATGGATTTGATAATTTATTTATTATATAAATATCTTTAATTTATATCTTCCGATTTCAATGTTGAAATTTTATTTCCACTTTAATTTTCTTTTATATTTTATGATTATGTTAACGTTATTGGGAACTATTTACATATGCAAGTGGTTCCATGATAAATAAGGGTTGGTGAGCACATTTTATATGTCCAATGCATTGGGTAATGAGACTAAGTTAAATTGTTGGGATTCTCTTAAAATATTTATTGAATATATCGTGATGTGTATTCAAAATGTAACCATGTAAAATACTATCTATGTAGCCATGAAATCTACAATGTGAGAATGATATAGATGTCCAAAGATACATTTATGTTTTATGATTTCTATCATTTTTATAATAATCATATGATTTCAGGAGGTAATATATAGGGTTTATGTTTTATGGGTGAAAAATATGAATTTTTGAAAATGTTTTCATTAGTTTAAAATATTCATGGAATAATGGTTTATTTCTATATTTTATTCCTCTTTCTGAAATTTTTTTCATAATCCGATTTTTTTAAAATGTTTTCTTAGGTTATATCGATTGGTAAGAGGAAGATATAAATCTGAATGATTATTATGAAAAAATTAATCAAGAAAAATAAATAATGTTTTATTTTATAATTTTTTAGATTATAAATAAATGTATAATGACTAGACTTGTCTACATTGTATTTTTTGAGTTGTTATGTAATAGTTATGGCCTTTTCTATAACATTTAAACCTGAAAATAAATTCAATGTTATATGATGTAATTTGTTTTCTAAAATACATTATTATGTTTTGTTAATGGCTGGGTTCCTAAATAACTTCATAGAAAAATCCCAAGAGAGGCCTAAGGAGAGACACTCAAGATAATGAAATATTCAAATTCTAAATAATACATCTATATTATTAATTTTCTCAACCTTGTGTGGTCTATACAGTATTAAGGATGTGACATAATATTTTTCTTAGAAACTAAATAATTTTTGAACTCCATGTCACATTACAAAGGAAAACATGATAAGTATACTAGAAACACCTCATGAAACTCATCCACATTTGGATGTGAGCCGACCTTTGAGACATTCACATCACCATGAAACATGACAAAATAAACATTAAAAAAATTTCATTATCGCTCAAGATGTGTATGTATAGCACATCCCGACCATGATCCCATTATAATTGAAATAAATCTAGTGGTGACATTGGGGGGGTGTGAAATTCAGTAACATATGATAATAGTGGATACAGGGATTTAGACAAGTCATCAAGTCTATCCAAAGGATCATGTAAATGTGGTTAGTTTATATGATAAGTACATCCAATACTAGGATAAAATTTGATAGAGTAATGATATAATAAGTGAACATGAAGCCATGTTCCAATATTTTTCCAAGAGGGATACCCAACTCATTGGAATACACAATGGTCTCTTTTGTGATTTTTGTGAATCAACAATGCAAGTAGAAATAAATGGTTTAGAAGTAACCATATTGAAAAAATATGTTTGTATGGATAAATAAATAAGATATTTAACTTGAACTATCACATGAACAATAGTTGATTTGACTAGTTCTGGATCCATAACATAATAGTACCATCCATTAATCTATTCATGTGGCTTATAGCTAACATATATATTCCCTTTAATATTAATCGGCATGCTCGAATATTCAACATTGACTCCATGCCCAAAATGAATGATTTATTATTTCCTAGAGATCCATATTCTAATTTTTTGTTCCCTTGGGTGTCATAGAGTCTGTAAGGGTCTGACAAGGAGGCCCCCCATAAAAAACCTCTATAAGTAACCAACGAATCTGCATAGATGGGTGTGTTTGGGTGGAATTATATCAATAAAACTAATATTCCTAATAACCACACACATATAGAGCATGAATGATTCAACGAATGAAGCTGTTGATGTCAGTTGTTGGGGTGGACACCCCGACCTACCCCCATCATTCATTTCATTACATTCATGCTTTCCCTTCCTTTCACCTAAGCCAATATCACAATGGATTAGCATTGAAAACATCACGGTAAATCGTGAAATAGAATCCTACTAAATTTACACCATAAAATCATGGTTAAGACCCTCATCATAAATCGTCAATTTGATCATAAAGACTTGATAATGAATTTTTGTATACAAACACATCTCAAACCACTATTATATAATGTTTTCCTTAAGAAATACATCAGGATAAAAATTGAATACCTTCTAGAAGTGGTTGTAATATTCCATTATTGATAAATCCCCTAAATGGAGTTCCAAAAAACTCTTGGAAATTGGTGGGTTCAAGGGTGTCATTAAATTATTGATCATTAAAGAAAAAATTTATGTTTGTCCAATTCATTTTTCCTACTAACCGGGTTAAATCACTAAAACTCACCCCAGTAGAGTGGGACCTTCCAACAGAAATGTGGAACAATTTACCTTGATGTATTATCATCCTATAAGAACCAATATATCTTATTGATCTTCTAAAATTAGTATTCCAATTCCCCCGTATTTGTGATTCACCATACGGTGTGGGGTTTTTTCATGTGAATATTATATATGTGATTCTTTTTTGACCTAGTTTGGCTTCCCTAGCCAGAAAAAGTACAAATCCTGCTCTATAATCCTATTCTCAGACATCCAAAAAATTTAATTTTCTAATCTATTATCATATGGTGAGGGGGAATTCACTCCAAGAATTTCTCATAGCAGCACAGGAGGTCTCTAAGGTGGCATGATACTAAATAATTCATTAAAAATAAAAATAATATCCATAAATGAAACCATAAGGAATCAATAAATTTCAATATTTAAAAACACAAATGAATCATAATACACCAATAAAAATTAAACGTAACAGAGTAAACCACTAATAATTACCTCATTTTCCATGCCCTATCACCAACCATTTCATTGCAACTAAAACAGGAGTCAACCAAAAAAATCCCATGGTGACCAAAAGCTTATCGTGATATTTATTTTCAAGATAACCCATTCAAAACAAAAACCCCATCACCTAAAAAACCTAGTTCTTGTGAATTTAGAATTTAACAAAATAACATTACCCAAAAGAGGGACAACCTCTCTCTAATACCATTTCACCAAATAATGGCATGGGTTTTTATCCACCCTAACACCCAACATGACCCATTGTGTTGAAAGATTAGATTACTTGATCCCCATGTGTAGAAAATTGGTGCAAGGGAATCTAATAACTCCTTTCAGAATAAATTTTCCTATTAATAAAAGAACACACAACAGGAGACAACCAACACAATTAAAAATACCATTACCAAAATCCATAACAATAATAACCATGAGGCTTGATGATTTTTTACAAATACATTTTCATTTTATGAACCAAATACTAGAACAATAAAAAATATTATGGGAGAAAAAAATATCAAAACCTCATTGTGGCATGAGGAATATATTTTGTCACACCACAATCATCACACCTTCCCAAAAGGAGTACCAATAATCCATTACTCATGACTATATACGGGGATGGAATTTAATTTACATATTTCAGAGAAAACATTGTATACATATAAAAATTAGTTATATTTATTGTGTCACATCTCTTCCCTTGTATGGTCACACTAGGACAATCCATGAATTATAATTTTAGGTCAAATAAACATGCTATAATTTTAATGAATAAAATATTTAAATTAAAAATATTATTTATCCATGGAATAAAAATAAAGAGCATGAAAAATTAGAAATAATTAAACAATTGATTATGCACTATAGGAAAATCATAAATATATAAGGATAGTGGAGACCTAGGATCTGTACACTCTCAGAAATAGATTATGGATTTTAAGGTACATATCCTACATGAGTGAACCAGTACCCATCATCATTATTCAATTAGTATTGTATTATGATACTTATTTGTAGGTAGGTTCATTCCATGTGTATATTTCCTAGTTCACCCACATATATATCCATGTTTCATATGTCCCTCAACCTATTTATAAAACCATAAAAAACTATTTATTTCACTAACCAGAAAATAACATATAAAATAATATCATTTACAGGGTGTTCAAGCATTTAAAAGTCTCATAATGACCAATAATTTGGAAATAATTCTTTTATCACACAATTAAATTCATAATACATTTATAAAACAAGGAAATATTATTTATATCATAAAATAATCGTCCTAATGGGAAGAACATACCATTCATCATGAAGTTTTTCTATCTCGATGCAAACAACAAGAAAAAGAATGTAGATATACTAAAGAATAAATAACAAAAAATAACATAAAAAACATTCCAATGAAACAATATTCAGTCCAATAAATTCCTAAATAAACACTAGATAATAGAGATCTAAATAAATAAAGGATGAGTGAATAGAAAATGTGAAGAGGGGAAACCTACATTGCGATTGAATGAATATCAAAGAATAAATCCCCACAAATTTGTAGAGAAGAGGATGATAAAAATATGGGGAGGAATTCCAAGGAATGTGGACTCTTAATGGAAGATGCAAATGGGGTTTTTGGGGTTTCAATAAATGGGTAATAACAATAAATCAAAAATTTATGGATATAAAATGCCACATGGTTTGGTTTCATGACATTTTATACCAATGACCAACCATGTGGAACCTCTATCCAAGATGAGGGGAGGCCACATTATTTTACAAATCCTATATATTTATCATGTTCCTAACTATGTGGCCGTTATATATCCCTTGAATAGGCCACATGGTTTGTAGGCTATTGAAGCATGAATATGTGTTTAGTCGGGAATCATTGAGATCCCCAATGATTGGGCCACACAATTTATAATGGTAAAGTAAACAACTTGTATGACATCTAGATTCAGTTATATTTATTATTATAATATTTTATAAATAACTAGACTTCAAATTCATTCCATGGATTTTATGGTCAATTTTATTTGGAAGATTAGTTAAAATAACTGAAAAGATAGAATACAAATGAAAACATCATTTAATTAAACTCTGTAATGAGATCCTAAATCCCATTGAGCTCTTACATATTCATTGGATAGCCTAGGGAATAAATAAAAAATGTATGACCTAAAAATACCCTTATGAGTATAAACATAGAAATAAATCATATAACATGTGTTATAATGCAGAAAATTATTACATTAAAGGGCATGGAATATAATCAAACAAAAAAATCACAAAAAATAATGAATGTGATCATGTAATAATGGAATCATAAGAATGTGGAAAAAACATAAAAACTGTCATAATCATTAGCCAATGATAACTTCCAAGACCATAGAACATGGTGGAGTAGGATTCAAGGCTAACTTCTAAGGCCATATCACATGGTGGTGCAACTCCAAGAAAGGAGCCAGGTTTACACCCCATCCCCAAATGAAATCTCATGAGACAAAACAACAACCAATGAATTAAAGAGATATAAGGTACCAATAATCCTAACATGTTCATTCATATGTATTCCATATATAAAATCATACAAATGGAATCAACATTAGTATTAGCCATGGAAAGAAATGTATATCATAATCATGTCCTAAGGTACAAAGAATAAATGTATCATAATGGTGTCCATGAATTAATGGATTGAAATAAAAAAAGGACTTTAATAAGAGTATATAGTCATAGATTAGGATATATTATGTACAACTAAATTGAATAGATGTAAATTGGTTTTAATAAACAGTATTGTAGTTATGGAAGTATTTTAAATTTTTTAAAACGCATAATTTTTTGTATTAGACAAGAAACAAACTAAAATGTTATTTATTGATAAAAATTCTAATTTTTTTAAAACAATTACTGGATTTATAAAGATTAAGTATTGTACATTATAATCGGTATTTAATAAGGAATTTCTCTTTAATCGGGCATGCTTATCGCGAGGAATTGAGAATGAAACATTATAAGAGATGTATTCCATTATTAAATAAAGACAAATTATTATAGGAATATAATATTTGAAAAAAATAACATATAATTTTTAAATAATAATAATGAGTAATTTAGTTGGGGTAAACTTAAATTAAAAATAACATGGATGAAAAAAATGGATGTTTAGGGAGGATCCCATGCCCATTTTCTAAAAGTAAAATTTATTTGTAATTAATATCCTAGATAGTGAAATTAAAAACAATAATTAATTAATTAGGAATATTTTATGGATATATATGATATATTATTGTATTATTATTTTCATTTTTGGCTATCTTGATGTGTTATAAAATTCAATTTCATTATTTGAGAGTTTCTTTTCCCTTGGTTTTCATGTTCGGTTAACTTGTATACATGTTTGGAAAACCATGTAAAATAAGAATAAATATCTAGAATTGAAATTATATGATATTAATGAACATACATAATATTAAAAGGTCTTATTTAGTATTTTCTCACATAATTATGTATGATTTATTAGATCAATATTTAATGACAACCGTTTAGATTAGTTTAGTGGTTTTTCGAACATCAATTTTTTTTCCAATTAATTACTATTATCTATATATATTAGTTTTAGAACATAAAATAGGTTATAAATTACATTTTAAAATATATTTCAACCATTATTGTAGTATTATTACCATCCTAGATGGTTTAAATTTAAAATGAATACACATTGTCCATAAAAATATAAATCAACACATGTTGGATGTTGTTTTCATTTTTAGAAAAATGGGAAGAGAAGAGAATTGATGGTGGATATGAAATTAACACAATAAAATTATAGTATAATGTATATACTAGAGTTATGATGCCTCTTTGTGATAGGTCAGTGAGAATAGTAAAATAAATTAATATTAATTAAAAAGAAAATAATTGAAAACGAATAATTATTTTACCACTTCATCTTGTTCTCCTTAAGAACAACCTTAGGGATGTTGGGTTTGTAATTTAATTGATACCAAATTATCTTAGATGTGGGTAATATCTATAGTATATTGGTAATAATGTTTACATGATTCAAGGCTTTGGAGTAGTGAGGAGAAGGTGTGGTGAGGGGAACTATTTAAATTTGGAGGATATGTGTGTTTCTACTTATTTTATTAATCTGTTTATTATTTTGGCTCAACCCTTTAAATAGTTTGGGTTATTGTGATTATTAAAATTATTTATTTAATTTTTTTTCTAAATAAATTTTCTTACACCATCCATACATCATCAGTAATTCAAAAATTCTTGTATTTAACTCTTGTCGTAAATTACAATATTTTACTATTTACTAAAAAATTCATATATCATAGAAAAACCACAAAAATAACTGTAACAATTTTTTTATGCGTATAATTAAAAAATGGAGACAATTTAAGGAATTTTTTTTCTATAAATGAGAAATTTTATTTCTAAATATAATCATCATATACTAAAAATTACAAATTTTAAGATTATATATAATTTTATAACACCTTGAAAAATTAATTAAGGTATCATAACATTTTCTTATAAGATTAATAAAATAGAAAATTAATTTATTAATATATATAATGAAAATAAAATTCAACTATTTTATTTTAATAAATACAAAATTTTAAATTTATATTTACGATTCACAAAAATAAAAACACTTAATTAGCCACATTCAGAATATTAATTTACCTATTGTAATATATAATTATATAATTTTTTTACTTATAGGTTACTAAAATTTTATTTATACTTTCATTAGTGAGTTTCATACTCTAATGGAAAATTAATATCCACAAAAGTTAAAATTACTATTCCATCTATCTAGTAACTATTCCATCGGTAAAGGTTCTTTACTTTCTATAAATAATTCTTATTTAATTCTGTATTCATTAATAATGTTTTTATTCTATTATCTATGTGATTTTATGTGATTTAAATAATATGACATAATTATATGAAGGTAAATTTCATTGGTAAAATTATATGTCCTTACATTCTTCTACCTTATGAAATTTCATCATTGAAATTTTATTTTCTAAACTAAGTTGAAAATAGGTGAGGGTATAGCTCCTAAATTTATTCATTTGGTTCCCATGAAGCATCATTGTACTTTTTGTTTGAGAAATTTTAATTTACTAGGTGATTAGTCTTGTCTCAAAGAACATTATCTCTATAGTCAATGAAATTCATCAGCTGGTACTCATAAGAGGGACCATTTTATTATTATACCACCACTGACATCAGAACCTGAGAGGGATCTAGTATGTAAGCCCTCAAGAGGGATATTTAGAATACATCACATACATTATACATGGTATGTGGATGTTATAGTAGATATTCCAATGATCTGATATGATCATGTATGTCGAAGGGTGTAGTGTACCAGGGACATAGAATTCATTTCATAAAAAATCTCCAAACCCTCTTCCATAGAGATATTTTAGGGAATATAATTTCTCTATCCTAAATCTCTATCTCTTATAAATGATTTTGTACATAGTAATTCTAAATAATTTTGTTGGAATTAATATGATGCTAAATTGTTTTCACCTTTTCTACCATTTCATTTTCCATTTCAGTTCAAAATATCCTACGTTCACCGACTTCATCCAAGCATAACAGTGTTCTATAAATTTTTTCATATAGGGATTCAAATGGGTCCATTTGGATGCTTGAGTGGAAAATACTATTGAAATAGAATTCCTCCATAGGTAGTGTTTCTTTGATCCTCCAAAGAAGTCCATAAAACAATCCCCCAACATGTCTTCTAGTATATAAATTGTCTTTTCATATTGGACATCATTTTGAGGATGATAAGATGCACTAAAGTTAAGTTCAGTATTTATATCTTGTTGGATACTTTTCCATAAAATGGTAGAAATTTCAAGATCTTGATTAGATATAATGAATAGTTTAACTGCATGTTGCCTCACTATATATACTATGTATACTCTTTGAATTTGATCATGTGATAATTCCTATATAATTATGATAAAGTTAGTTGTCTTTGTAATAAGATCCACAATGAACCATATATCATTATTACCTCTATATGTATTTGTATTTTCATTGAAAAATTCAGTGGTGATGTATTCCCACTTCCATGATGGTGTGGGTACCTATTATATCATTACCTTATATATTTTCCATTTTTCCTACACTTTTTGACATAATAAGTACATTGATGCATATTCATTGATCTCTTTATTCACTTTTTCCAAAAAATAATGCCCTTTGGTATCTCGATAAATATTTTTTTCTCATATGGTGAATCAATAATTCTAATCTATTTGCATCATTAAAAATCTATTTTTTAATATTTGGATTACAAGCAGTACATAATCGGGACCCATATAATACAAATACTTCCTCATCAATTTTGAATTATGAGGATTTCCCATTTATAATAGCTTCCATAATTCCCTTAATTTCCCAATAATTCCATTGATAATCCTTTATTTTCACCTTATGTAATGGTTGAGAAATCATTAGAGAAATTATTTTTCATGATCCATCCATAATGATAACCATGTACATCCTTTCTAGGTCATATACTATTGGATCCTTATAAATTATCATCATCAATAATGATGTTAGATCTTATCTACTTAGATAATCTGTAAACTTATTTTCATTACCAGGACGGTAGTGGATTGTTCTATAATAACCCTTGATGAGATATAAACAACATTGATGAATCATATTAAAAACCTTCTATATGTTTATATAATTATGGCTCTTTAAATCAGTATATATATCTCAGACTTCTCATAATAGAGATAATTCCTCCATATTTTAAACATTAAGATCACAGCCTCTAACTCTAAATCATGAGTGGGTTAATTTTTTTCATGAATATTCAACCACATTGAGGTGTAGGATATAACTTTATCATTTTTCATTAGTATAAATCATAATCAATTCTTTCAAGAATCATTATACACCACAATGTGTTCCCCACATGGCTAAAGATTGAGTAATGGTGAAGTGAGAAGCCTCATTTTCAATAATATGTAGAAATCCCCACAATTAGTTGTCTAGATAAATAATATTCCCTTCCAAGTCAGCTTAGTTAGTGTGTTTTAATGTTTTTATAATTTATTCAGATAATTTCAGCAATACACAACTAGACCATGGAAACAATGTATATCTACTAAAGATGCTGACATGATCCACTCTTCGATTTCCTTTTTCTAGAAAGGGTCCCTATATAATACTTCACTGGTGATACCATTCCCCATGAATTTCACTTCCATGATCTAAATCATTCATATACTATACATTTCATATAATTTTTCACTGCAAAATATCTCTTTAACTGTATTCAAATGGTCCTCATTTTCCTCCATTCCCTTGAAGTATATCAAGATATCATTAATAACAACTAGAAAAAAATTATTGAGGTAATCTATAAAGACTCTATTTATTAAGTTCATGAAAATTTTGGAATAATTAGTGAGTCTGAAGGGTATCACTATGAACACATAGTTCCCATAGCCTATACAAAAGTAATTCTTGAAAATATCTTCCATCATTACCTTTAGTTGGTTGTATCATTAATGAAGGTCTAAATTAGAGAAATAATTAGCACCACATAGTTGATTGAACAATTCATCTATCTATAGTTGGGTATACTTGTTCTTTCTCATGATTTTATTTACCTCGTGATAATCAATGCATAGTCACATTGATCCAACGTTCATCTCGACAAAGTGAACTGGTTCACCCTTCGATGAAGCACACAAGAGTATAATACTCTTTCACAAATTACTCTATAAAAATTCATAAGTTCTTTTAACTCAATGGAGGATATTTTATAATGATTTTTTATATTAGAATATATTCATATTATTTTTCAATTCTGAACACCTCTTATTGATTAAGGGGAGGACCATTCAATTCTTCAACAAACACATAATTGCATTATGTGACAATGGGTATGTCATCTTGTATCATCCTCTCTACTATGTTGAATATTTTAGTTTGATATGATTTATCATATGGAAATAATATCAACAATTGAGACTATGATTTGGATAGAGATTCATCCTACTACTTACACTTGTATAGAATTGGATGATTCCATGGGATGTGAAGACTGGTCTATTTTTTTTCTATATTGGATGTTGAATTTGTATAATGATAGACAATCCATAACCAAATTATTATCAAATACTACAAAAAGAAGAAAAAAAAATTCTAGTATGTCCAGTCCAAAACCATTAACCAGGGAGAAGTTATATAAATTCAATGTAAAATTATCTCCATTTTCTTGTCTCATAGATAATTCAACCTCCATTTTTCAAGATTTTGTTTTAAATTTTCTACTAAAATATAAAATATATGAATGATTATATATAATGAAAATCAAATTGGACATTTACTATTTTTGAATGAATAATCAGTATACATATCACTACATCATTTCTTAGCTCTATATCAGTAATAGTGATAGTAGATTCCCTTATTTTATTCCATGGAAGTTTTTGTTGTTGACTACATCCAACAAAACATGGATTAGGTAAATATCTAACAAAATTTCCATATTTCGTGTAGTTGAAAAACCCAACTAAATAAGAATTTGAGATCTTATCCTTCACTTATTTATCTAAAATAGTGGGAATCATAATATCAATTCATAAATTATTATTAAAATTTCCCACTCTTCTACATTTTTTGTATTTCCATGATTCTAGTAGATAGGTCGTACCCTCTTTCTCCTAAAAACATTGACACGTGGGGTGTTGGGTTTTCTTTCCATCTTCTGATTTATCATCTGATCCTCTTATAAAAATATTCATTTTTATCTTTTTATCTATAATCCCACAAGATCACTAGGAGTATATGATCCTCATTTCAACCAATGTAGTACATTAGAAAATTATCTCATAGCTATCAATGTTTCGAATTGAAAAATCTTTTCATAGTCTTGACTTTAGTCCCCAAATGAAGTGATCCAAATTATATTTGGTGATAATGGAAAATACATGGTATATCACAAATTTCTAGTGATGTTTTCTTCATAAACCCCAATAGAAAAATCATTCATTATCTTACGACTATGGAACTCCCAATCCATCTTAATATGGGATGTCTATGGAAAATATTTATTGAAAAATATTTTATTGAAATCATCCTATTCTTTGGAATAAATTTCCACCTTGTAATTATTGTTCAAGGTTTGAATCCCCAACTTATCATCATATCCATCAAAACAATAGAACATTAGCTTAACTATATCTTTATTCGAGAACTATACAACATAGAATATATTCTTAGTGGAGTTAATACATTGTTCCATTATGTGGGTACTAGAAGACACACTATATATGAGAGGCCTTTATATCATTAAAGATTGAAACAAAACATTACCATTAACAGGATAAGGATTAAATTCCACATGGTTCAAGTTATCATTCATAACATGATACAATTGATCTTGTAATATCAGGAATGTTTGAGTATTTTCTTCAATTATATTTGGAATTTTATTAGGGAAATCATCAAATTTATTAAAACCATGAATTTTTTCAAGAGTTATCTAATTTATAATAACTAACTAAAAAACAAAAAACAATTTGGGGTGATTGAATACTTATAAATATAAATGTAAATAACAAAAATAAAAGATAGACATACATATAAATGAAATTTTTAGATTATATTTTGATTCCATATGTCTCAATCTATGTTATCCATTTTTATAGAATTATCCATATGGTTATTACTAATGTTATCCAGTTTGAATCTTCAAAAAATAAGTAAAGAGTGATATGATAACAACTATGATAGAAAAATAAATTTACATATATTATTACATGAATTTAAGAATTCCTAGCGTTAAAAAAATCCAAGGATCAAAATTCCAACCATTTTAGTATGATTTAGTAAGAAACTGATAACATAAATCAAAAATAAAAACATATTTCAGTTAAACACCCTAATGATCTCATAACATCGTTTGAGATCACAGATCTGCATAAGGTAACTTGTAACAAAATAATTGATATAAAAAAATTATTATAGTGTATAAACATTGATATAAATCATAAATCACGAGTTATAAGGCATAACATGATGAAATTAAAAGGTATTGATCCAAAACAAACCATAGGATGAATAAAAATTATAACTTGTGATCTTGTAATCATTGAATAATAAGTATGTGGTAAAAATATACATATGAAATAATCATGAATCAAGAATAGACTCCAATACCATTAAACATATGGGGTCATGATTCAAGGCTAACTTCTAAAACTATTTCACATGGCAGACCATGTCTCATAAATGAATTAGGATTAATTTTTGTCCCCACATGATGTATCGTGAGACTAAAAATTACACAATTAATTTTATTTGACATGTGGTTACACCCTTCAACACATGTTAATTAATATGTGTTCAACATGGATATTCATGCTTATGTAATAAACCTAATGGTACCAATGGAAATAAATGGATTTCGTACCCATAAAATAAGGCATAAAAATCTGTGTACAGTTAATGTGTCTATTAAAGAAAATATATAATTAATAAATTGAAATTAATAAAGGAATATGGCTATATATAATGAAAAATTATGTCCATCGAAATTGAAAACATGTAAAAAGGGTGTTTAAGAATCTTTAGAAATGAGCTAATATTGTGGAGAATGTGTGAATATTTTAATGTTTTTTTTGAATGGAAAATGAATAATTGATTGTATAAACCCAAAAATAAACTATGAAACTATATAATAGTGAAAATAGTGGTTTTATAAATATATTAGTGTAAAAAATATATTAATTAGTGTACTTGAAAAAAGGATACGAAACTGGGAAGTTAACTTTAATCAGGCATTAATAACGAGAGGAATTGAGAACATATCCTTATAGAACAAGTTTTCACCATAGAAATAATATGAATTGGTATTATAACCCAAAAATAAGAGGTAATTATATAAAATAGTAAGTGTAAATAATAATAACTAATAAATACATTGTGGTAATGAATTATTTAGCAAAACCTGAAGGAAAAATATGGATATTCAGAGAAAATCAGATACATTATGTCTGAAAGTATTATGCACTTGCACATAAGGTCCAATATAATAATACTAAATAAAATAATTAATAAATTAAGAATTTTTTTACATGTATTTTTGTTATAATATTATAATGTTAATGTATGGTATTCTTGATGAGTTTATGTCATAATTTCATCATCTGAGGGTGTTCATTTCTTTATTTTCATTATTAGGTCACTTCTATACACATATAGATGATCTTGGGAAATGCGAATTGTCATTAAACATGAAATTATATGATTTAAATAGACAAAAATAATATTAAATGAACATGTACATTATTATTTTTCTATATATGAGGTTTAATAATTTGAAAATAGAATAATGATAGTCATTTAGAATATTTTAGAGGTATTTTTTATCATCGCGAACATGTTTTTTTAGATTATTTCATATTATGTATATATGTTTGTTCCATTAAATAAAATATGATATAACAAAAATTTTACATTCTGTTTCAACCATTATACTCGTTTTTTGAAAATCTTTAAAGGTAGTAATGTAAAGTGAAAACTTGTGATCATTAAATGTGATAATTCAACACAATAGGGGTGATGTTTACATTTTAATAACGAAAGTGGAAGAGAATAGAATTTATGGTGGAAAATGAATTAAAATATTAAATTATACTATATATTAGATACTAGATTTATCATTATACATTTGGATGGATTGGTGAGAAGAGGATAATAATATAAATGAAAATTAAAAGAAATTAAAAGAAAACAAAAGTGTGTTTTACCTCTTGATGTTACTCTACTTGAGAACCTCCATAGGGAAATTTGGAATGGTATTATAATAAGAAAACAATCTATTATACATGGGGGAGGGTCTTGGGAAATTATTTGGTTGAATTTTGATAATAGTAAATTCTTTTGTTGTGTGATAAGATGTCGTCGTGATGGGTGATAATTATATTGGGAGTAGAAGAATGTTATTGATTATTTTATACAATTATTTATTTTTTTAGATCATGGATATCAATATTTAAGAATCATATTACTATTTTTAGTAACTATTGCAAGTTATTTCTGACTAATGTTTCTTACTGCATCCAAAAATCATTGATGAACAAGAAACTAATCTACACATCATATAACGTAAATTACTGTATTCCACTATTTAGAAAAAATCAACTTTTTTAGTGAAATCCCAAAAATTTCACTATAACTATTACTCAACATGTATAATTATTATATTTAATTAATTATATGAAAATTTATTTATAAATATTAAATTTTAATTTCTAAATGAAATCATCATTTGTTTAAAAAATACTGAATTTAAAATTATAACTCATTTAATTAAAGTTTCAAAAAAATAATTAATGTCTCATAATTTTATCTTAAAATAATAAGAAAACAAAATATTAATTTAGGAATACATTTTATAAATATAAATTATATTTTAATTCATTTTATTAATTAAAAAATTGTAAAAAAACATTAGTTATCCCAAAAATACCAAAATTTTATTTATCTTTTTTAAAACATTTATATACTTATTCTAAGATATTAATATAAAATATTTTCATTTATAAGATACTCAATATTCATTATTACTTTCTTAGGTTATATTAATATTATATTTTCTAGTTTACTATTCCTAATGGTCACATTTCTATTTCAATGGTCATGTTACTATACCATTGGTTAAGGTTCCCTAATTTATAGAAATACATTTCATTTCATTTGTTCTTCAATTTTAATGTTTTATAGTATTAGCTATGTGATTTTATGTGATTTATAATATATGAAATAAATATATTAAGGGAAATATCATTGATAAAATTTTGTGCATTACAATTTCTATTAACCATACTCCACCCTCGGTCCGACTAAACACCACATTTTTCATATAAAACAACCATAAAATATATAGGGAAAATGAAATCTTAAAATACATGAAAAACAACTAAAAAATCAATGTGGGTTTCACACCACTCACAATGAAAAATTCAATGAAATGGTTCTCCCCACCATAATTTTTTCATACCAAAAACAAAAATAAAATGATAAAATGTCCCCCAACCACAACCAATTATCATGTGAAAAAACTAATCAATAGTCATTAGGTTGGCCTTTCTAAAATTAGTTATCTTAACAATATGTTAACAAACATCATGATGCTAATTAATCAAATCCCAAGAATATCTTGTGATCTGACATTACCTAAAATGTAGTCTAAAACAACCAATTAGCATAATTTCACTATTTCATCATGAACCACACCATCCACTAGGCTCTCACCACATGAACAAACATGGATCATATCTTATTCAACCTTATATCATGCTACACCCACCTGAAGACCAATTCTATCACATCAAAACAACCTACAAATGAATCTAAATTTCAATTCATGTATTAACCTAGTAACTAGATCCCATCGGATGTATTAAACTCTAGATCCATGTTTTCACCTAAACATATCACTAATCATTTGTTCACCTCCTCTGTAAAATTTATGGATGGAGGGTTATTTTACCATGACAGATAAAAATCTCACTACCATGATGGTAATATTGTTATTTCTTATTAAACCAAACATGAATATCCATGGTGTACGCTCCTCCCATCACAACACATAATGAATTGATGTGGTTGTATCAGCCCCACCAAAGAACCAACATCAGTTAATTATTACCTCTCATTCACATATCACCAGGATAAACATTCTTGATGTTTTTAAAATTCAACATCAATGTCGGTTAGAACATTTAATAGGCCTATGTTCACTCCCGACTATATGGAATCCCTAACACTTCTCCTTGATCCCCAACCCCAAATGGCTACCCAATTTTTTTATTTCCACTCCTCATGAGGCATGATTTTTTTGTATGATATCAACCCTTGCAAATTCATGCAAATGTGTTCACTTATTACACCATATCAAAATACTCTGATCCATTATAAATATCAAATATTGTAATTAGTATATCCTTAATTATCATCAAACACTAGGCCAATATTATGAACATAACATCGCATTACACTATCAACATGTTACAAATGGGTTCATACACCCTCAAAAAATTATTGACATTCCCATTTATGAAATGTTCCCTGATCTAAAACCCAAATAGAAATTATTTGGACATTGGTTTCACCAACCTTCACACACAAAAGACTTTTCCCAATGATCTCATCAATACCAACTCCACCCCTTAGGATGAAGGATCCACCATGTATCATTTCACAATTAATTCCCACCATCTACCTTAGTCTCTCCATTCTTAATAGAAAAATTCTCCTATGTAACCTTATATTACAACCTGACACATGATTCAATGAATTGTGACTCATAGAACCTTGAATCACATGCATTACCCCAAGAAATTTCCCCAGCTCATCTTAGTTCTATAAAATATGGATCATCCACATCCCTCCTCTTCAAAATAATCATCTCACTGATTCCAATATTATTTTTCAATCACTGACCACATGAGTTAAAATTCAATACCATAGAGAAAACACAAATTTTATATCCCTCCAATGTCCCACCACCATGAATCTTCACTTTCATCCTAGTGAGAATTGAATCCAAAAACAAGTTATATTACATCCACTAATAATTATTATTAATATTGAACATGATGAGAAATAGTTTCCATGTTCTCTATAACACAATCTAATTCATATTTGTCATTCCTTACTCCATAACCCTCTATGAGGTTCCACATCATCATGGAAGAATATCTATATATCCTAGGATCCTTCCTTATCAATAAAATGCATATAATTAAACAATTATTGTTTCATTTACTATGGAATAAAATTCCTCCACCTTCCTAATAAGGGGACCCATTCATCCCTATAAGAACAGAATACATTTCATCACAGGTGATCATCATCCACCCAGATCGATATGAACATCCATTGAAATAATGCCAGCAAAATAAAAAAATGTATGAACATTACTTTTGTGTAATTTATAGATTATATGATTCTTTAATACATGTTTCATTAAAAGTTTCCAAGAGAAATAAATAATACCTCTACTAAACCGATCTTATTCAATAATAATATTATCCCTAAAAACACCATTTAATATCATTAATCATGTAACCCCAGTAACCAGGACATCCTGTTAGTGATGTGTTTGTGACTCACCTGGCTGAGCTCCATAACAAGTTTCTCCACATTATTATACTACATATATATTGGATCCCAAAAATCATTAATTGAATATATGATCTAGTAACACATTGAAACACCATAGAACATGTTCAGATAGTAGTGCTCCGTGTGATGATTACAAATGAACTCACATACAACTCCCAATAACCCAGAGGCCTCCAACTAATTTTGGGGGCCTAAAATAATATTTGGGAGACAATTCCCCCAAATAAATTTCTAAATTACATGATAAACAAAAATCATAGGGAATCCAAAATAATAATAATGGTGAACATGAAAAAACTAAACACATTACTGTGTAAAATTATGTTGTAATAATAACATCCAAAAAGACACAAAAATATTTGGATACATTTTAAATATAATTGTAATAAAAATATTTGGGGTATCTCATACAAAATCACACCTCATCCCAGTCTCAGTCTATATACACTCTTAGATATTGATTATCCTAATTCACTATGAATCTCATGACCAGACATTAAGAAAAAAATAATCTATGTACTCTCAATGAGATTACCATGTAGGGTGTATACATAAAATAAATACGGTCTCACCATTTATCTATAATATATTCTATCATATGTGTGTTTGTAAATGAGGAAAACAAAAACAGAAATAAATTTTATAATTGAGTCATTTTTTGATATATATGAAAAAACAACACATAATGAGATACGCATGCCCATTGGGGAATCTTGGGAGAACCTAGCCACCCAAACACCAAAGAATAACTTCATTAGACCCATGAAAAACTAACCTAAAATGTTTTTATTAAATGAATAAGATCATTCATTATGGTCTTCAATACATCTTAGAATATTCTTCCAACTACATTATATCCACATTCTACATTTGAGGAAGAAAAACATGCCTACCATGAAGGGAAATAAATATTTTCCACATATTGGACAAATTCATGAATATAGTGAATGAAAAACTACTGCATGTTGACATAATATATGGATCTAGTGTAAAAATATTAGTATATGTTGAAAAAATATCGTGATGTGGGTGAAGCCATACTACAACATGACATCTCCTATGGTCCAAAAAACTTTCCATAACTAACATTGAAACCCCCTTTATGTTGCCAATTATATGATCTAGTTTAACCTGGTACATTGACACTATCAAAATAGAGGATATGAAGTCCTAAATTTGAAATCCATAATATATAATTTAATAATAATTTTTTATAATGAATGCTCCAACATGACACACTGATACCCACAACTAAATCTTATCAAGAAAGGGTCTCAAATACCCACAACAAAATGGGAGTCTTTCCAAACAATTTCATACAATATCCCTATATGGTAAGGACTTCATATAAATAATCCACCATGAAATGAATCACTTCAATGTTATCCTTAGTGGGTAAAGTCTATGATCTATCTAAAATCAAATTACCATCTAAATTTAATGTCTTTATAAAATTTCCATAATGTAAGGTATGGTCTCATCTCACGTATATCTTGGGAGAGAAAGTTAAAATGGCCTGAAACATCTTATTACGACATAAAATCTCAGAGGGAAATAATTTATGCTATTTTCATTACCCATCTCAACTTTTGAGAGTAACCATGGTCCCTCACAATATTAAATTTCAACATCACCACTTGGAGACATAATTGATGGATGAATTCGAACATCCCAAGTGCATCAAATAACATTTCCCATTTCATAGGAACAATGTTTCTTATGTAGTCTAACATAATGTTTTCAGAGTACAAAACCAATTTACTTAAGAAATAGAATAATTCAAACACATATTCAATTCATTTCAGAAATATAAATATGGTTTTGTATGATAGGGGATACCAACCTTTTTATAGTAGTTACCATCCTCGATGAGCACTTATAATTCACTTACATGCACTTCTATGCCTAGTTGATGAATTTTATTCCACTTAATCTCATACATTACAAAAACCATCATAAATAATTAATTATATTTTATTATTTAATTTAATCCATTATCAAATAACTACTATAATTCTCACTAAGCACCACTATCATGTCTCAACCATAAAAAACATGTTGTTGAAGGTCCATATCACACCCTCTCATCAACTCAAGATAAATAAAATTCATAATAAATCTAATGACTTAACAAAAGAAGTATATTTAAACAACTAAACCTATATAAATTATGAATTTATATTTACATAATAAAAATTGATTCAAAAGGTTAATATGTGATGTATCATTAATTCGTCTATGTATTCCATATTAATTCTAAATATTTCATGTTCTATTATACCATGATTTGGGGGAATGAACACCAAATAACTCATCCAAATTGGGTAATTATAAATTATTTTGAGGGTAGGATGAATAGTATATTGAAAAAAAGATCAAATATTAAATCATAATCACAATGCACATAGATTCTCCCCTCGGTTGAAGATGACTGCAGGAGAGGAATTAGAGGGGAAATATATAAATAAATGGAAATTCCTAATCCTAATACATGACTAAATCCCAATATCCCCTAGATGTTAAAATATAAAAGACCCCTAATTAAATAAAATCCCAATCCAACCCTTCTATAAACATGTTGGGTCTCAATTGTGAGCCAACAACACACTCGTTTTTATGTGATCCCAATAGTGGTCTTTGACATCAGGCTATCATATCAGCGAGCTCACGGTATATGCAAAAACTAGGCTACCTTGTGACATTATTATATTATTCCCATACACCTAGGGCCATTTTTTATGTTCAATCCACTTCAAAAAACATAAGATAAAAATTCCCATCAAATGGAGAAATTTAAATGTCCTCATGAATTTTCAACTTGTAACGATATATGTCTTCACAAATTTTGCATGATCAAAGAATGTGTAGATTTAAAATTTATTTTATTCATGTTCAAAATTTTGTGTGATTTCAATTCTCAAAATATACATTAAATATTGTTCAAATACGTTTTTTAAATTTCAAAAAATTTTACTAACATTTTTTAAACAATCAATGATTGATCTCAAGGGGTGGGAAACCTCACGAGTTAAGGCCACCACATGGTCCAACAGCCATATAGAAGACACCATGAAATAAATATAAGGTAGTGATGGTCTGGGGTCAAAATAAGAGGCATCAAGGGGGACTCCATGATCCACATGACAAAAATTAAAATACTAGAAGAATGTTAAAACATAGAAGGTTACAAAGTGAATTATTTAGGGGGAGCACCCATTTACATATTTTTTTATCCGTAGTAGAATGGTTTATGTTCCCAAACAATTACTTGTTTGAACATATATATTTGGAAAATAATTGTTCTAATTAGTTTGTATTTAATGTAAAATTTAATCAGTATATATGTATATATAGATATTTAATAACGAGTACATGTATTTTATAAAATTTAATCAATAAAATATAATAATTAAAAAATATATTTTATAAATTCAAAATTTATCAATAATTATTTTAACATTTAATTTTGAAAATAAAATTTAAACATATATATTTAAAGGATGTATAACACTTATATAAATCATATATCATACAATATAATAGAGGAAATCCATCTTGGGAAATCCTCAACCCACACATATGAACTAAAATATTTATAGAGACTTGGTAGATAATGAGCCACATTGTTCTCCTCTCTTCTTGTGATGGATAAATGTTAAACAAAAAATTACTAATTAAATAATGAAACCCCTTTATAATCAAGAAAACATGTTCGTAGAGCTTCATCAAGATCCAAAAATTGAATGAAGAATAAAATGGAAATAAGATTCAATGAAAATAATAGGAAAATTATATACAAGTTAAAATTAGAAACCAAATAAAAATACTTTGGGAATAATTATTTAAGGGAATAAATTATTTAGTAAAGGAAATGTGGGAATAAACAATAGTAAATCCATTTGTATCCCATGTAACTAATTGAATGAAATCCATATTATTCAAAAGCTGACATTTATCTATGTTGACAAAAAAAATTCCCCCCAGGGTTGGGTAACCATCCACAAAAATTGAAATATAAAACAATAGAAGATAAATAAGTTTTACTAAAATATTAAATTGAAAACCATATTGTTTGTCAGGAAACAAAAAAATTATTCTACCAGACCACCTGAATGAAAACAAAATCATTCCTAAAACACTTATTATCAAATAAATCCTACATAGATTGCAAACCATCACACCGTCAATCATTGAAAACCCATATACCCATATTAGAGGTATGATCACAATTAAGATCAATGATTTCCTGGTAAGTGAACATCCATGCTCAACATACACCCTTAACACTGGGGAAACTCTGAATCACAATAGTTGAAGATTCAACATCATTGACGAAATAAAACATCGCTAGTAATTATTGAATAATACATTTTCATATCTATTAATTTTAATTAGATATAAATTTTTCATTAAAAGGGATTCTTTGTTTGATATCAAAAACGAAATTCAAAAAAGAGTTTCTCTGAAATCATATGTTGCACACAAGAGAGAGTGATATAGAAAAATAATATATTATAATTACTATTACTCAATGATTCACTTATATCAAGGACATTGTGTTGGTGGGACTGATAAAAAAACTATATTTTATTTACACATTTTTTTAAATGTTTTTTATTTCATCTATTATAATATATGGGCTTAAAAAAAGAATAAATCAAATTTTAGGTATAAATGCTATAATATTTTTAAAAGATCATTTTACCGCCTATTAAGTGAGAACCATTTTTAAATATATTATTTTATAGTTATATAATTTTTATAAGAAAAATTAAACTTATTATTATCAATAAAAATCTCAAATTTTACTTTGACTGAATTTTAGGTTTTTTTCTGATAATATTCAATTTTTAATGAATAGTGAAAAATATTTCAATTTAAATTAAAAATGATTTTTGACCAAAATATTTATATTAAATTTTCATTTTAATTTTTTTACCATATAACTAATTTTTTTATCTTTTAATTAAATTTTTTATTGGAGTATTTTCCTAATGATTAAATTAGATAAAAGAACTTGTTTTAATTTTTTAACATCTCTATTACCCGCCTTCTCACCTCATATGCAAGATTATTGCTAAACCTAAGTTAACAACTTTTATGGGATTAATTTCCAAAAACAGACAGACTTGGTTGAAATCATTATGAAAAATGTGATCTAACTGGATCCACTAAAATTTTGGTGAAAAATAACTTTTGTATTTTTTTTACCATAGTTTAGTGTAAATCTTGTAATAAAATGTAATGAATAATAGTATAATATTATGAAATTATACTAAAAACTTGTCATAATTACATTGGATGAATTGGATTTTACCTAAATAACCCTTATTTAAAAATTAGAAACCTTTTAAGACACATCGGTAAGAATATTACATTTATTATGTTCTATTTGAAGATATGTTAAAAATGTCACACTCATAGTTTCAATAAGTAAATAAATTTTATTTAGGGGTTATAAAAATTATATATTAAACTATAAATACTAATTAAATATATATAAAATTACCTATTTTTTGATATTTTATTTATAATTTTTAGATATTAAATAAATGAATTTAAGTATGACCGAAAGATAATGAGTAATTGCTTCATTAATAAAAAATCAATTAAATGATATTAATAATGTTAAATATAAATATAATTAAAAAAAATTATTCCATTATCAAATTTTTTGGAATAATATGACATTTAATAGTTGAGTTAAAGTCATCTTGTTTTGAAAAAATCATGTTATTGTGATTTTTATAAAAATTCATATAATGAATAGTGTCAAAATTGACATAATTCATTTCTTAAAATGAAAAATATTTAAATAAATGATATAAAATTTATAAAAATATAATAATCGACCAAAAATCTTATATAAGTATAAAAATTCCATTAATGACTCATTCATTGGTCGTTTTAAATGTTTTGGTAGTTATTTTAACTCCCTAATTGTAAATTAGTTGATAAAATGGTAAGAGTTAAAAGTAGTTAAAATAAAAAAAAGGAATATAAAATATATAAACATGTATAATATTAATTGGATGATTATATTTCTTCTAAAGAGAATCATATCTTCTAAAAAATAAATTTATAACCCTTTGGAATATAAAATAATATTATAATAATTTAATGATTTTAATAATTCTATGAGTGAACCTCCCCTCTCAAATATAATGGTACACATTATTCCTTATTAAGCACACTTCAATAACCATTTAGATCAGACAATATATTTCCAAAACCAATACTAGAGTCCATACCCACCTTCTTGATGCCTAAGGATTGACTAAACAACCCCCATAGAGGAGTTAAGGAGTTAAGAAAGGTGATCATCCGAATGAAAAGAAATGTTTTTATTTGGGTGTTTTTATTTTATTTATTATTCCACTTACAAAAAATATTATTCATCCATGATGAAATAATAGGTCATGTATACTAAATATATTTATCTATCATTATTTTCATATAAATAACTAAATTCACCTTCAATTCCATTAAATTAGAAAAAAAATTATCATTCGTGCGTACATGGGAATTATCACCTTCACAAACAGATAATTTTTTTCCATAACCATATATAATGAGTGGTTATAATGAAAGAATTAATTTTAATATGTGATATTAATGAAAAATTTATCATTATAAGATAATAATATATCAATTATGTTCTTACATTATTTGTACATAAAATGATAATGTCGTTCGTGCGTACATGTGAACTATCACCTCCACGAAGTGATGTGATTAAATTTTAATAACCACATCACGTGGAAAATATATATAAGTATATTTAAATGATTAATATTATATTATTTATATTATTATAATTATTGAAAGGTAAAATACTATTTACCTTCTTTCCATAATGATCATTCAAAAATGAAAATGTTAATCATGCATAAGTACAGCTTACCATCTCCATGATTGTAACATTGTTCATTTTTTATAACCATATTTAACGAATGTATTTAATTGAATAACTGGTATAAATATTTTTTAATATTTAATGAATATTATTTTCAAGATGATTCAATTATGACCACATGGTCTATTGACATCATACCAAGTTCATTTTCAACTCAAGAACTGAATATCTACAAAACATCTGATATAAACCTAAAAAATTAAGCAATTATTGGATCATTGTAATAAGTGATAAAAATGGATTAATAACAAAGTAAAAGGTTCTAAATAAAGTAGTAATTATACGTTTTTATTATTTTGGATTGAAAATATTGAATATAACGAGTAAGATTCTAGGTAAGGGACTTCATCTCAATATCCATTCACTGAGGCATATTTTGACGTTATACACCAACATCATTTTATAAGAGTATAATAAATACCTTTAACAATTAATTTTATTCAATGTTATTCCAAGGGAATCGTTTTATTAGAGGATTTTTCCTAAGGAGAAAATGAAATGATTTCTTATCCTATATGGTGACACCAAATTTTCCACCTCCATGACCACTATTTGATATTTCATTCCTCTAGATGATGTAATATTTTTAAAAGATAAATAAATTACCATAATACCATTACAGGTATTTTATTATTGAAAATGGTTTTGAGAATGAATTTATTTTATCAATATCATGATATTATATATCGTGAATGAACTGTGGAAATGTTATTTTTCATTAATTTCTGAATTATCCATTGTGATTAATTTTTGTTTCACTGGAATTTCTTATGTATATGGGTGGTTCTCTGAAAAATCGAGGGAATATAAGCCTGTGATATCTCTCTATTTCACTGGGTAATGAGACTGAGTTAACTAGTTGGGATACTCCTAATAGATTTTGGGAATATGCTATGATGGGTATTCCAAACGTAACCGTGAAGGTTACTCTCTATGTATCCATGAATGCAACAATGTACAAATGATATGGATTTCATATGTTACACTAAATATTTATGATTTATAGGAGTTTCATAATAATATTAATATTTCATGATGTAAACTAAAATATTTATGTTTTATGGGTGAAAAGTATTATTTTGTGAAAATGTTTCATGAATTTAAAATATTCATGGACTAACTGGTTCATTCCATATTTTGTATCACTTACTGATATTATTGTGCTAATCACATGTTTTTGAGTTCTTTTCACCAATTTTCAAGGATTGGTAAGAGGAAAGAAGAAAACAATATAAATGTTTTGAAAAAAAAATCATGGTAAAAATGTAATATTTTAACATGTTTTAGATTATGACAAAATTTATAGTTAGTAGACTTGTATACAGTGAAAATATTTTAGTTGTTATGTAATTGTCATGGTCTAATTATCTAAAACTCTAAAACATTATATATTCCCAATGTGAATGAATATATATTATTTACTCAACTCAATATTATTTAACAAAAATGGTCATAGGATTATAGTTGGTATCAATGGTCATTTATATAACTTGTGAGGATATGATGTTGTTAATAGAACATACATGAATGACTTCTATATTGTTGTTAAAGTGAAATGAAATATAATTTGAAGAATAAAATGTTTATTCTTATTATTAATTTCTATTTATAATGGTTTTTGATTGATGAAGTAGGGAAATTGTGTTGTGAAGATATCGAGAGGAAAAAGCCTTCAAGATCAGAAACCTCAGATGGTTGAAATTGGAATTGAATAGTTTATTAATTTGATGTAATAGTTAACAGAAGGTATAATTAGTGATGGTATTCATGCATGATATTTTCCAAATCAACCACATGGGAATATATTGGTAGTGGATAATTTCATGTGGAAGGATCCTCTTTCATTCAGAGCACAATATGTCCATGTGCTATCAAAATGGAGTATTAATTCCTTATAAATTATTTATGATTTCATAGTATGTTCATAAAATCAATATGTTTTTCATATTTTTTTATTGAGATATATTTTCCTAATGAGTTTTTAAATAATATGGGAAACAATTCCTGGAATAGATGTAAGATAATGATTTTTTGGTTCTATACAAAGAAAAATTCACTCAACAGGATCATAAAACTCTAAATTTCATCTTGGTTATTTATAGTAAAATAAATCATTTTTAATCAAGATTAAATTCAATGTATCAAAGGGCGTTTTCTTCTCATGGGTTCAAAATTTAATAAAACATTATTGATGTTTAGAGAAGGTGGAAATGGAGTTCGAAGACAATCATATGTTATTTGAAAACTAATAGAATAATATGATGATGTGGAATTAAAAATGAATGATTTCATTAAAAAAATTGATGATATGAAAATAAAATTTATTGTTTCTTCAGAATTTTGGAAAAAACACACTCGAGGATAACTTTAGAATCCGGATAAGTGATTATAATATATTAAAATAGGACATATGTCTCGTAATTTCAATGAAAAAGATAATCTTTGTGGTATGAAAAAATATTATTTATAGTAGTTATAATGTTTTATGTGTAATGATATGGTTTCTTTTTCAATGTAGTGTCAAATGAAGAACTCAAATGATTTGAAGCAGTAAGACAATAACCAAAATTGTGTGTTGAAATCCATTAAAAGTACTTAAATATATATTGGGTCATCAAATTAAGTGGTATCAGGTATATTTTTTGGTTATTCAGAATAATCCAATGTGTTTTTTTATTTGGGCTCTAAATATTCTTTCATTTGTGATATTTTTTTGAAAATTGTAAATTACAACATAATAAAGGAATCAAAAAAATTATCGTAAAAATAGTAGGGGGATAATTTGAAAAAAAATTATATGATTCCTTTTGTCCTTGTTTTGGATGGAAATTTCTTGAAAACATGATTTACCTCTAGTACAGTGTGATGTTATTCTTTGTATGTAATGTATTTCTATTTACCGTGTTATGATTTACATCAGAGGCTGATAAGTTTCATTTCAGCAAGAGTTTCAATTCGTGTAAAAAATGATCCCTTACCATAAATAACATACAAGGAAGAAATTAAACTATTAATTAATGTAAATGAATGTTTTCTCGTATATATTTTTGAATTCAAAATAACTATTCAAATTAATGTTGTGCTAGTCGTAAATGAGTATCTTGATGTTTCTTTGGATGAGTATCCTTTTGTTATAGCTAATTACAAAGTGAAATTTACTATTGAAATAGTTCATGATACTTATACAATTTCAAAACCCCCTTATCGAATCGATCAAATGGATCCTTAATGCTGAAGAATCAGCTATATGAGTTATTAGATAAAGGTTCTAATTGACCTAGAACATAACCATGGGGTTCCCTAATATTATTTGTTAATAAGAAAGATGGTTCAACGAGACTTTTCATCGATGATAGATCCTTGAAAAACATAACTAAGAAGAAAAACTATCATTTTCGTTATATTAATGATTTTTTAATCATCTCTAGATATCTCAACATTTTTTGAAGGTTGAAATTAGTTTGGGGAACCATCAGTTGAATGTAAATGAAGCAGATTTTCCGAAGACTATGTTTCAGACATGATATGACCATTATGTATTTTTAGTAATACTGTTTTGGTTATTTAATAATGTTGTTGTATTCATGGATATTATGAATGGAATATTTCAAGAGTTCATGGATATGTTTTTGGTTGTGTTTATTAATGAAATTTTTGTACATTCTAAATATAAATAGCATAATGAAAGTAAAGTAATGAATGCATTTTCAAATTATAAAAGAAATTAAAATGTATGTGAAATTAAGAAAGTGAGAGTTTTGGTTGGAAAAAATTTCTTTTCTTAGACACAAATTTTGTAAATATGGTATAACTTTTGATCGTGTATAAATGAAAATTGATGAAGAATGGCCATGACCCATAAATATAATGGATATTCATATTTTTTGTGGTTTTAAAGGATGTTACGTAAGGTTTGTTGAAATTTTTTCACAGTTATCTAGACTAATGACTAAATTAAATTAAAATTGTTTTACGTTCATCTGGAAAAAAATGTGATGATTTATTTCATGATTTGATAATTTGATTTTAGAATTCTCTAGTGGTAGAATTACCTTTCTGAAATGATTAATTATTCATCTATAGTGAATATTATTTGAAAGGACTTAGTTGCATCCAAATATAGAATGATCATGTAATTTCATATTCTTAACATTAATTGAAACATAATTAGTTAAATTATACTCTATATTATTGGGTATTAGCTACTATTTTTATGCTATAAAAACTTGGAGGAATCATCTTTACGGGGTGGACAGTAAAATATATACTGGGTAAATTTTATTGTTGTATACAATCACATAGAATGAAATGATCATTTGACCAGTAGGATCGTTGGAACTAATTATGGATTATGATTTCAAGATTCATTAACATCCTTGAAAATAAATAAAAACTTACCAATGAATTGAGCCAGGAATACAATTCATCATTAAGCTGAATACATTTGGAACATGAACATTTGATTAATTATTTTTTGAAATTTTCCATAGACGTTATTGGTGGTGGAAATTAATAAATATTTTTAGGTTTTAGTATAATAATCTCTATTTGATATAATTAAGAAATCATATATGTAAGATAAATAATTTTATAAAAAGGTATAATTTGTTATGAATGGTAATTTACTTAAATTTATTATGGATAATGATTTTGTTTTTAGATTTAAAAAGATATTATGGGGTCCTTGTGATTCAAAGTTAATGAAAAAATTGTAATGTGATGATCAAAGTTATTTTTTTCATTTTATCTTGGATGTACTAATATGTATAGAGACCATCTTGAGTATTACTGGTGGTATGGAATGATATTAGATATTGTTGACTTTGATGTGATGTTTTTGAGTTGTCACAAGGGTAAATAAGAATACTATTTTCCAAAGGGGATGCTTCTGCATTTTCAAATGCTATAGTAGAATTGGGAATATATATCCATATATTTCTTAGTTGGATTAAAAAATAATTATCGATGTAACAATTTTATTTGGGTTATTTTTATTCACTAGACAAAATGTGTTCATTTTCATCCTATTCAAGACACTCTATCACTAGATCAATTTACATGGTTTTGTCTTAACGAGATAGTTCGGTTACATGGAATTATTCTTTTATTTGTATCATATCATGATTGAAATATCACATATAACTTTTGGAAAGGCCTTCAAAAGACATTGGTTATTTAATTAAATTTTATTATATCTTTTCAGCCTCAATAATATGTTTAGTCGGAACGAAAAATTCATGACATGGGGGATATGATATGTTCTTGTTCAATAGATTACCAGGGAATATAGGATCAACATAGTTATATGGTTGTGCTTTCAGGTAGTAATAAATTTCATTCCAATATGAATATGTCACCATTTTAGGAATTATATGGAAAGTGGTGTTGAACTAAAACTTTTTGGGATTATGTTTGGGAAAATAAGTTGATTGGACCAGAATGAGTAGTATAAATGGAAGATAAATTTCAGTTGATTTACTGAAATATAAGAAAATCTCATATCTTGAAGAATAGTTATGAAAAAAACAATAGGAATGATATTTCTTTTTATATTGGTGATCACATTTTTCTCAATGTTTCTTCATCGGAAAGTGTGATGCATTTTGGTAAGAAGGGGAAGCTGATTCCATGGTTCATTGCACCATAATAAATTCTTGAGAAATTTGTATTAGTGTCTTATATAGTGGATTTACCTCCATAATTTTTCTACATACTCAATGTTATTAATGTTTCAATGTACTGATAGAATACGCCAGATGTTTCTCATGTTTTTAGTCAATAAGTATTTCAGTCGAAAGGGAATATTTTAGACAAAGAACATCAATTTCAAATTCATGACCATAGATATATAATGATGAGGAATAATGTGATTAACCATGTTATGTTTCCATATAAAAACCATATGGTTTGGGAGGAAAAATGGGAATATGAAAATTCTATGATGGAGAAATACCCCCCACTAATTTGATAGGTGAATATGATTTATAGGATGGAATTTCCAACAAGGGGGAAGGTTTTAACTTCCCAGGTCATTATTGAATAATATATTTTCATATATATTAATATTTATTAAATAGTAATTTTACATTAAAGGTGGTTTTATTTCCGATATCATATCTTACACACAATAATGAGTTTCTACAAAATTATGTGTTTCATACAAGAATGAGTTATACCAAAAAATTATTCATTATGATTAATATTATATTATGTATTAGTTATCACATAGCATTGTATATGAAGGATTGAACACCACTAACTATATTATTTTTAAACATGTTTATTAACGTTTTTTACTTTATTCTAACAAATGTTATAGGCATAAAATAAGAATAGATCCAATTTTAAGTATAAAATCTCTAATACATTTAAGATTTAGTTTTAAATCTTATTGATAGAGAACACATTTTAAATCTAATTTTTGATAGTTCTGGAAATTTTATATTAAAATTAAAACATATTCTTTAGAATTGGAGGATCAAATTTTACTTGGGTTAAAGTTTTATTATTTTTCTGATAATATTAATTTTTTAATGAATAGTAAAATAAATCTTCATTTTAAATTAGAACATCATCTTCGTATAAATTATTTGGAGTTTGATTATCATTTTATTTTGTTTTAATGAATAATTAAATAATTTTTCTATTATTTAATCCAATTTAGGTCATTCGAGTAATTTTTATATTCAAATTAGATATAGGAAATTATTGGAATTTTTGAACTTCTCTTTTACCTGCCTTCTCTCCACATCAATGAGAATAGTGTTAAACCTAATCTAAACACTTATGTGAATTCAATTTTCCAAAATGGACATACATGATTCTAAGCAGTGTGAAAAAAGTTATATAATATGGTGAAATTATTTTTTGGTGACTAATATCTTTTTTATTTTATTTACAGTGGTTATGGGTAAATCAAGTAAATCAAGTAATTAATTGTAAAAAATAATATTATAATATTATATAACTACAATGACACTTGTACTAATTTTGATTAATGAGTGGTTTTTGACTGAAATAAAAATAAGGCATAAAATATATCATTTTTAATCTAGTTGGGTAAGAAAGTGAAATTTATTATATTCTATTTAAACATTATTTAAAAATGTCATAGTCATCGTATTAATAAGAAAATAAATTTTAATTTGGTGTTATATAAGAAATATTATAAGGACACTGCCATAAAAATTAATTGATCTTGAGTTAAATCAAGAATTCACATTGAGGATCTTTTCAGGTTTAGAGTTTAAGAGAATTAGGCTATAACATTTACATATCAACTTGAAAATTACATGTAGAAACTACAACTCAATATCAATTTTTCATAAAATAAAAACTCTTAAAAAGAAACATGTCTGGTTCCATGTTTTGGACAACAAGAAATTTCGTTGATCTCATCCTTGACGCTTATTCATATTTATGTCCTGTGGAAAAAATTTTAAAAACTAAGGTTGAGTATAAAAAATCCCAGTAAGGAATAAAAAATAAGGAAGGGAAACATTAGACCAATCAATAAAGATAAATCAATGAAACCATTCTTTTCAATCATAACATACCTTACGAAATCATAAGATTTATGAATAACACACAAAAATCATAAATCATAATGGAAACTTATGTCATTCATAACATACTAACATTGTAGCTATCAAAGCTACATAGGGATTCATATTTTGAATACCCATTATAGTATATTCCATGAATATTTTAGGAGAAACATTAAAGTTTACCTCAGTCACGTTACCCAGTGCATTGGAGAGCTATATCAGGCTCACCCGCCCTAGGTTTATCACGGAACCACCCATATATGTAAAAAATTCTGGTATAACCATAGTGTAATCATAAAAAATAAAACAACCATAAAGGAAAGATAACATTTCCACATTCCAATCAAATATATCATATCAAGATATTGAAATAAACAATTCTTTATCAAACCATTTTCATAACCATTTAAAAAAATTAATGAAGTGATTTTTCAATCAATGTGTCCATACCACCTTGAATATTTTAAAGGAATTAACATTTTAAGTAATTTTTTTCAATATAAGTAAATCCATAAAAAATTATGAAAACATGGACATTAATGATAAATATTTATAAAAATAAATCATTAAAACATTTAAAAAGATATTTTAGTTAAAGAGTTTTTAACCAAGTGAGAGATGCATGAATACAAATAATTGAGGAATACCATTTAATTAGAAAATTATAATATCATTATAATAATGGTATTAATGATATAATATGCCCAAATGACAGTATATACACCATATAAGAGTGAATTTGTGCATAAAAATAATGAAGTCTCAATGGAATGTTGGTTGATACACCATCCCTTATAATGACGATATCCATAGATTAAGGATAAATAAATGACATAATTATGTGTAAAAAATATAAATAAAATAAATATAAATCGATATTAAGTGTAAAAAAATCATAGTTTATTCACACATATTTATAGAACGAAATAATCACGAAGTTGAAGTTTAACCCAATGAATTGAAATTTGGTAAGGAAGTTCCCTTATAGAAATTCGACAGCCTTACAACGTCGCTTTAAAATTCACAAAATGAGTTGATGAGAGATAAAAGGGTATCTCATCAATTGTAAATAAAATTTACAACAATAAAGATATATATGAACATATCTCAACATAAGAAGATGTTATTTAAAAGACAAAACAAAAATAAGTCTTTAAAAAAGAGGAGGGTGAAATGTTCCTTTACCGATTTGGTAACATACAAAACATTCACCCCATGAAAGAAGAACAATAAAATGTAGATGTAAATACTGAAAAATAAAATTATAATACACAAATAATATAATCATGGTCAGTACATACAGTACACAAATGGAAATAGTGTCAAACATTGCTTGAATCTCACAGGAATGAAAAGTGGGAGGAAAACCATTTACCATGTTGTAATCAATCATGTTGTATGACAAAAAGTTAATAACCACCAAAATAATCATATAATTAAATGAATAAACATATAATAATGATAATATATACAAAATGTAAGTACACAATATAACATATTCAATAAATAAGTAGCGAACAATGGAAATCTCATTGAATTAAAAGTGAGATAAGAAATCTCTTTACCTTGTGTCTGATGTGACTCGTTCGTTCTTTAATATCCTGAATAATAAAATAAAGTTATCTTTTACATGATTAAGAACCTTTTTCAAGTTTACTATTCCATTTATATCACTTATTACTATTTTATAAAAATTATGTAATCATTTTAGTTAATAATGTTCTTTTTCTTGATATTTGGTACTTGAGTCAAAAATGAACTTCTTATAATTACATGTTGTTCATCTGTTCAAAATTTCATTATATCCATAATGATATTCATGATTTATATATCATATATATCATATATATTCAGTACATATATGTTTTTATAACGGTACCTAACTTTTGAAGATAAGAAATGAAATGCATAGTTCATGGAGACGGTAAGTCGTACATACATAGGAATGCCATTTTCATTTCAATTTCGTTTTTAATAGAATGGGAACATTATAATAAATATTTATATTATAATTCCAGTATATTATCATATATAATTCCATTAACTCCAACCTCTATAGGTACCACATATGGTTTGAACGAGTCATATCACTTTTAGGGGGCAGTAGTCTGCACTTCCTCCAACGAAATTATCGTGTTTACCCATAATGGAAACCATAAAGGTGTGATATAAATGGAAAATACAGAAGAATAAAGAAAACATAAACATAATATATATAATATATAAATATAGTTCCATCACAATGTCCACCATGAGAGGCGGTAGAAGATAATTGAACAATCATCGTTTCGTGAGGCGTTAGTTTTCCATCCACAGAAACATTATGTTTTTCACCCTTTAGAAGGAGGTGTGTGTATGTTTAGTTCGAATCCTTCTTCTAAAAACATACTAGTTCATTGAGGATACTTTTTTGGTTATAAAATAAATAAATAAAAAGAGTTCTTTAGTTGGAGAAGTAAAATAAAAGAAAATAAGTGATGAGAAACCATAACCTTTAATTTAGGTAACTTCCTTTTGTTTGAACCAAAAGGACTTCTTGAAGTGCCTTATGCATAAGGTAAGGATTCTAGGAGAAGTATAGGGATGTAGGGAGCATAATTGGGCAGATATTGGTTGATCCACAAGTCTTGAGAGGTGTGAGTAATTGGATAAAAGTGGACTACTTTTATAAGAGAGAGGAGGGGCTCTTTAAGAATGTGTGAATATATTTTTATATTATATAATGATATTTGGTTTCTAAAGGTCTCAGAATAATTAAAGTAGTAGATAATATTACTAGCGGTCGAAATAAAATCATCCAATAATAATTGTATAGGTTTTGGATATTATTTTAATATTTATATTCTTATTTATTTAAATAATTTATTAATGAGGTAAACACTGCATCATTATTGTGTCATAAATAATTTAATTTATTTAATGTCAAAAAATTATAAAAAAATTACCATGATGTAGGAAATATTTTTATATTCCTAATTATTATTTATAGTGGAATATATATCTTATATAACACCATAAAATTAATTTACTAAACTAGTTTTCTTTATGTGATATTTTCATTTAATTTAATTAATCTAATGTGTCATTATCACTCCCAAGTGGCTTCATGGGGTCCAAAAATCAATCCAAAGTGGCCCATGATCGTAAATGACTCAACCAATAAGGTTAGGACAAGTGTTAAGGTAATTTTGTAATATTATAATATTTTTTTACCTTGAATTACGCTATTTACCTTTAACCGTTGTAAATAAAAGTCAAAAGTTACTATTCACAAAAAAATATTTTCATCTTATTAAACTAAATTTAATTAATAACAACAACCATATATGTCGTATTTTTTAAATTAAATTCACTGTAGCGTTAAAATTTCATTTAAAATAAAAAGTCAATTTTTTTAACTATTACTAAGTGGTTTCACTATTCATAAAAAATTTAAGCTTTTCAGAAAAATAAAAAAAAATCATCGTAAGCTATATTTGATATTATGAAATCAAAAATGATGTCTATTTTAACAAATTCAAAACATAGAAGTTTTATTGTTTAATTAAAAATTAATTCTCGTTGTCAAAACAAATAGCGTGTTTTTAAGAAACAATAACTATCAAAAGATTGACACTTGTTTATGACTAATTTTAAAATGAAATTACTTCCACTAATCCAAATTTTATTAATTGGTAAAAATATAAATTAATAACCCTTTATAAATAATTAAACATATTATTTAAACATATAAATAAATTATATTAAAAGGTAGTTCTGAATTAAATACTGTTTTTTTCACTATTCATTAAAAATGAATTTTATCATAAAAATAAAAAAAAATTCCCAAAGTTAATTTTGATGTCCTGAATCTAAAGAAGAATTTTATTTAGACATATAAAACATATAATAGTGAAAAAAACTGGATTTAAAAATCCTTCTCTATCAAAACACGGTAAATCGGTCTTTTAAAGAATATTAGAGTGTTTGTGCTTAAAATTAGATTCATTCACATTTTAAGCCTCTAACATTAACTTTATAAATGTAAAAACATTTAACAAACATGTATAATAATATTTTATTTAGTTCTATTCATTCACGCTAATATAATGGTTAGGCATTAAATACCATTTAAAATAATAATAATATATTATTATTGTGCAATGTATGATTTCAATGAAATTTGTTGTTGCGTATCAGGTACGACATCGAAAATAGAATCCCATTTAATTTAAAATTAATATTTAATTCACAAATGTTAATATTTAGGAAAATTTTTTCATTCCTTATTTATAAGGGATGTTTCATCCTTCCCCCGTTTTGGGAATTGCGTCCTCGCAATTTTAAAATTGGGCTCAAAAACTTCATTGAATGTCCCACATCAGAAAAAGTGTCAATAAAACTATCAGTTTAAAATAAGGGAAGAGAAATAAAAAGTTCACCCAAGAGAAAAAATATGAGGATTCCTTGAAAACATGGATATGTATTAGAAAACAAACCACCATGTTCTGATGGAGTGTGATAGAAAACATGATTAGGAGAAAGTTAGCAGCAAGAAAATCAGAAACTTGTGATGGGTTAAATAGCCTTCGAATCCCCAGAAGGACAAGTTAAGGAATAATGTTTTTTTGTTCCTTTACATAATATTTAGGAATTTATTTACGGGCTTGAATAAGAACATAAAGAAACGTACTTACATTTCTTGTAGACATTTATACATTACTAGATTTCTAAAACACACTCATCATTTCTCCAAATGATGAGTATTCATGATTACTTATTCACATTAAAATTTCTAGAATCATCTTCTAGTATCACATAATCCACAAATTATGAACTGTATATTTCCCACATAGTTAGACATTTACAAAAGCCAAAATATTTACTACAACATTAGATAATCCCCCAAAAGTATTATCTTTTACAAAAAGGAAAATAACTCTTAATATCCAAAATTTGTCTACCAATACCCAAAGTTTAACAAAGATCATTCAATAAAAAACTATCGATAAATTATTCAAAGTATCCCAAACTATGATTGAAACCCAAAATTTGAAAACGATTTGATCACATAGTCTTCAAAAAAAATCTTAACATTTATCTCCAAAAACAAAAAACTACTCTTAAAGTCTCATACTGATGTGTAATTAACCAAATCACATATTCTCTATTATAGGTTAAGAATTTCCATAGATAACCCAAAATCAACTTATTATAGATTCATAAAATCATATAACTAAAAATAATTAGTCTTACTAACCAGGTACTTCACGTAGTCCAGTGGTATGTGATAAATCCCAGTCGCACTTTGGTTGTGGGTTCGATTCCCACAGCTTTGTCCCACATGACGGGTTGTCACACGGTCTGCGTGTTGTCCTTTTTTAAAAACTATATAATATTATAACATTCCCAAAATGAGATAAATTCATAAAAAATTACCACAACCTATTTTAACCACTATGTTTATCTAATAATTTTCAATTTTTATCCCAAAATGTCTTAACCTGTAATTGCCTCAAATTCAAGGATCATATAAACTGAAATGGTTCTTTATAACAATATCCACAAAAGAAAAGGTAATAATTTCTTGAATAAAATTTTCATATATCAATCTTCAGGGTCCCACATACTATACAAACTCTTCTAATGTAATATAATCATAAAAAGATCCTTAATGATTTTAAGCATTTTACCATCCTATATCTAACATAACACTTAATCCCTTATATGTTGACTTCTTACTCATTCAATTTTCTTCATGACCCATTAACCATTACTTTTCAACTTATTATAAAATACTTCATTCCTATAAAAAAATCCATGAATAATATCCTAATATTCAATAATATCAAAACATATGTTATGAAATAATCCATACATTTCATTGGACATTGTCAGTTTTTTTCATCCTCAATTGGAATGGAATTAGGTATTGGTAGACATACATTTGCATGATCCTAGTGATCCCATTCCCGAAACTTCTTCATATGACATCTGTTTGTATAATGACCATGCACACCATATTTAAAACATTCAATTGATCCCTCATACTAAACTTATTTCCCTTTCCTAGAGTCAACTAGATGCTTCCTTTTTTCATTGCAGGTTCTGGATTTATGAGATTCATTATTATGACCTTCATTACCACATCTATAGCATATTCTTGTCCCGTTTAAGCATTTTCCTAGGTGTTTCATTCCATATCTTTAACACATAGGTTTTTAAACATACATACCTTTATGATTATGACATAACATCTGTAGGGACTTGTTTCTCACATATACGATGCCTTATAAAAATCACCAAGGTTCTGTTTTTCAAACCTGATTCCTGATAGTTGGTTGAGAATAACCACAACAGTTCTCATTGCAGCTCTGATTTCATTCATATGCTCATTCAAAAAGCCCTCACAGTTTTCTTCACATCCACGGTTACTTTAGTGCATGCTAGATCCATCCATTTACTAAAACCAAATAGGTCAGTGTGAGTATATCAGTAAAATCATCATATAATATCTTATGAGGAGGGTAAATAATTATTCATGTTATCTTAAACTCATTAAAAATAACTACGACTCTTTCTAATATGCTAACTATAATTGTTATGTCACTTATACATAGATAACACCCTAACCACTAATGTTGTCTAAACCGACCTCTGATACAAACTATAAGGACCTAACATTACACATTACTTGATCTTGAGTTAAATCAAGAATTCACATTGAGGATCTTTTTAGGTTTACAGTTTTAGATAATTAGGCCATAAATATTACATATAAACATAAAAATTACATGTAGACACTACTACTCAGTATTTATTTTTTATAAAATAGATACTCATAAAAAGAAACATGTCTAGTTCCATGTTTTAGACAGCATGAATTTTCCTTGATCTCATCCATGACCCTTATTAATATTTAATTCCTGTGGAAAACATTTCAAAAACATGGGATGACCATAAAAATCGTAGTAAGGGATATAAAATAAGTAAGGAAAACATTATACCAATCAATAAATATAAATCAACAAAACCATACTTTTCAATCATAACATACCATACAAAATCATAAGAAATATAAATAACACACAGAAATCATAAATCATAAAGGTAACTTATGGTATTCATAACATACTTACATTGTAGCTATCCAAGCTACATAGGGTTTCATATTTGGAATATCCATCATATTATATTCCCTAAATCCTTTAGGAGAAACATTAATGTTTACCTCCATCACGTTACCCGATGCATTGGAGAGTTATCACGGGCTCACTCACCTTAGGATTATCATGAAACCACCCGTATACATAAAAAATTCCGATATAACCATAACACAATCATAACACATAACACAAAAATAATGGAAATATAACATTTCCACAATCCAATCACTATATATAATAACAAGATATTGAAATAAACAATGCTTTATCAATCCATTTTCATAACCATTTAAGACATTTAATAATTATATTTTTGAAACAATGTGTCCCATTACACCTTGATGATTTTAAAGGAATTAACATTTTAAAAAATTAATTTCCATATAAATAATTCCCAAAACCATTTTAAAAATATGGAAATTAATGATAAAAATTAGGAAGATTAAATCATTAAATCATTTAAAACAATATTTTAGTTAAATAGTTTTTTAAAAAATGAGAGACGCTTTGATACAAGTAATTGAGGAATAACATTTAATTAGATCTTTATAATATCATGGGAATAAAGGTATTAATGATATAATATTCCAAATCGATAGTATATACACCCTTTAATAGTGAATTGGTGCATAACAACAATAAATTCTCAATGGAATGTAAATTGAGACACAATCCCTTATAAAGAGGTTATCCATAAATTAATGATAAATCTATGACATAAATATATGTGATGAATATAAATACACAAAATATAAGTTGATATTATGTTTATAACAATAAGAGGTTATTCACACGTATTCATAGCATGACATAATCATGATATATAACATTAACCAAAAGAATTGAAATTGGGTAAGGAAGTTCCCTTAATGAAATTCGACAGCCTAAGGACATTACATTAAAATTCATAAAATGAGTTGATGTGAGATAAAAGGGTATCCCATCACTTGGAAATAAAATTTACCTAAATAAGGATATAGAAAACCATTTCCCAAAATAAAAAATATGTGAATTAAAAGACATAACAAAAATTAGTCTTTAAAAAAAGAGGAGGGCGAAAGGTTCCCTTACCGATTTGGTAACATACGAAACATACAACCCATGAAAGAAGAACCATAAAATGTAGATTTAAATACCCATAAAAATATATATTACACAAATAATAAAATCATGGGAAGTACATACACTACACAAAAGAAAATAGTGGCAAACATTGCATAAATATCATAGGAATAAAAAGTGAGATTAAACCCTTTACCATATTGTAATCAATCGAGTCGTATGAGAAAAAGTTAATAACCACCAAAAGAATCACAGAATACCTTGAATATACAGAAAATCATGATAATATATATCAAATGGATGTAAAAAATACTCCACATGCAATAAATAAGTGGTGAACAATGGAAATCTTACGAAATTAAAAGTGAGATAAGAAATCTCCTTACCTTTTGTCCGACTTGACCCGTTGGTTCTTTAATATCCTGAATAATAAACTAAAGATAATTCATAATTTCTTAAAAAGAATTTTAGAGTATATTATTCCTTTTATATCACTTATTACCCTGTTATAAACATTATGTAATCATTTATGTTAATAACGTTCGTTTTTTAGATATTTGGTACTTGAGTCAAAAATGAACTTCTTATAATTACATGTTGTTCCTGTGGTCAAAAGATCATTATACCCATAATGATATTCATGATTTATATATCATATATATCATATATATTTAGTACATATATGTATTAATAACAGTACATAACATTTGGATATATGACATGAAATGAACCGTTCATGGAGAGGGTAAGCTGTACATACGCATGAACGCTACTTTCATTTCTATTTCATTTTTAATGGAATGAAAACATAATGATAAATAGGTATATTATAATTCCGTTATATTATTGTATATTATATCATTAACTAAATAATTTATACGTACCACATTTGGTTTGAACGAGTCATATCACTTTGAGGGGGCAGTAGTCCGCACTTCCTCAAATGAAATTATCGTGTTTATCCATAATGGAAACCATAAAAGCATTATTCAAATGGGAAATACAGAAGCCTAATTAAAACATAAACATAATATATATCATATATAAATACAGTTCCATCATAATTTCCACCATGAGAGACGGTGGGGGATAATTGAACAATCATCGTTTCGTGAGGTGTTAGTTTTCCATCCATAGAAACATTATGTTTTTCACCCATTAGAAGGAGGTGTGTGTAAGTGTAGTTCTAATACATATTATAAAAACATACTAGTATACTTATTATACTATTTTTGTTATAAAATAATGTAATAAAAAGAGTTCTGGGGTGGGATATGTAAAATAAATGAAAAGAAGTGAAGAGAATCCATTGCCTTCAATTTAGGTAACTAACTTTTGTTTGAACCAAAAGGAATTATTGAAGTGACTTATGCCTAAGGTAAGGCTTCTATGAGGAGAATAGGGATGTAGGGGGCTTAATTGGGAAGAGTCTGGATAATCCAAAAGGATTCAAAGGTGTGCTGAATTGGTTAGAAGTGGTCTCTTTTTATAAAGAAGAGGAGGGGCTCTTTAAGAAAGTGTGAAAATGTTATTTTATTATATAATGATATTTGGTTTCTAAAGATCCGGAACAAATAAAAGAGAATATAAGATGAATAATGGTTGAAATAAAATCTTACAAAATTAATTGGAAGGATTGGATAATATATGAATATTTATAATCTTTTTTATTTAAATCATTTATTAATTTTGTAAACAATACATCATTATTATGTCATAAATAATTTAATTTATTTTTGTCTAAAAATTATAAAAAAATTACCATGATGTAGGAAACATGTTTATCTTTATAATGAATATAAATAGTCTAAATGATAACTTATATAACACCATGTAAAAATTAATTTACTAAAAGAGTTTAGTTTGTGTCATTGTTTCCTTCACTTTAAGCTAATTAATATAAAGTGTCATATAACTCCCACGTGGCTCTATGGGGTCCCAAAATCAACCAAAATATGACCATGGTCGTAAATGACTCCACCAATAAGGTTAGAAAAAGTGATAAGGTAATTTTCCATTATTATAATATTCTTTTTTATCTTGAATTACCATATTTACCTTTAACTACCGTAAATAAAAGTCAAAAGTTACTATTCACCAAAATTATTTTCATCTTATTAAACCACATTTTACTTACTAATAAAAACCATGTTTGTTGGATTTTATAAATTCAATTAACATAAGAGGTAAAATTTTATTAAATGAAAATGTCAGTTTTTTTCTACTACTAAGTGGTTTCACTATTCATCAAAAATTGAATCTTTTACGAAAAATACCAAACATTCAGCCTAAGATATATTTGATATTATGAATTAAAAAATTATGTCTTTTTTTCCAAATTCTAAACATATATGTTGCATTATTTAATTTAAAATTAATTCACTTTGTCAACACAAATAACGTGTTTTTAAGAAACAATAATTATCAAAATATTAACACTTGTTTATGTCCAATTTCAAAATGAAATAACTTCCAATGAAAAAAATTGGATTAATTGGAAAAATATGATCTAATTAAACTTTAAAAACAATTAAAAAGATAATATAACCACATAAATAAATTATATTTAAAGGTAGTTTTGAATTAAATACAGTATTTCTCACTATTCATTAAAAATGAATTTTATCAGAAAAAACCAAAATTTTACCCAAAGTATATTTCGATGTCTCAATTCTAAATAAGATTTTTATTTTGTCATATAGAACAAATATAAGTGAAAAAAAACTATATCTAAAAATGGTTTTCCATCAAAGGGCGGTAGATCGACCTTTTAATTAATATTAGAGTGTTTGTGCTTAAAATTGGATTTATTCACATTTTAGACCTCTAAAATTTATTGGATATATGTAAAAACATTTAAAAAACATGTATAATAATACTTTAGTTATTTCTATTCATTATCTCCAATACAATGGCTAGGCGTTAACTACCATTTAAAATAATAGAAATATATTATTATTGTGCAATGTAAGATTTCAAAGAAACCCGTTGTTGTGTATCAGGTAAGATATCAAACATAGCATCCCCTATAATGTAAAAGTAATATTTAATTAAAAAATATTAATATTTAATAAAAATTTCTTATTCTCTATTTATGTTGGATGTTACAAATATATGTGACTATAAATAGTCCATAGAATGATATATATATTTATGATATCATTATAATTTATTTATACTTTTAGACATTAAATAATGAAATTTAATTATGACATAATATTGATGTAGTAATTTCATCATTAATGAAAAAATAAAATAAATGGTTTTAATAATGTTAAAATAAATATAATTATATATAATATCTTCCATAAATAATATATGGATTTCACTAAAATGATATTGATGAGTTATAATAGATTTGAATATATAATAATGTTGGTATAATTTTTTTATAATTTCATTTAATGAATTGTATAAAAATGGACAAAAATCATATCTTACAGTATAAAATATCAATAACAATTATATATAATTTCAAAATATAATATTTGGAAAAAATTGAGATATGTTTAAAAGTGAAATTAATTACTCATTCACTGGTTATTAGAATTATTTGGTAATTATTTTAACTCTCAATGTGAAAATTATTTGGTAATATTGTAAGAGTTAAAAGGGGATAAAAAAAAGATAAGGATTGAAATAATTCTAAAACCATTATAATTTAAATTGGATGATTATATTTTGATCTATACTAATATTATCTTTGAATTAAATTAATTTTGACCAATTTTAAATAGAATATGAAATTATATGAATATAATATTTTTTATCATTCCAAGACTGCCCATCCCCTCTCCCATAAAAGGGGACACATTCCAATATACTAATCACACTTCAAAACCCATTGGGTGAAACTGAGATCTTCCCAAAACCCATACCATAATCTCTAATGACATTCTTGATGCCTTATATTTGGAATTATACCTTGCATATAGATCTTATGGTTTTATTAAACGTGATCATCTGAAGGAAAGGTATTGTTTTCATTTAAATTTTTTTATTTTAATTCTTCTTACACTTCATTAAAATCATCTTAATCCATGATTAATTAATAGCTCAATTATCCTAAAAATACTGATATTCTATTATTTTATTATAATAACCTAAATTCATCTCCGCTTCCATTAAATGGGAAAATAATTAATCATTTTTGTATGCATGCGAACTGTCATTTTTTTCCTTAACCGTCCAGTGTGAATGAGAACAATGATTGAATTAATGATCATATGTTATATTCATCAAATATTTATAATTATAATAGAATTATATATCAATTACTTTCTTACTTTCTATGAACATAAAAAAGGATAATTTCGTTCATCCATACGTGTGAACTATCACCTTAAAAAAGTGACGTGATTCATTTTTAATCACCACATACCTTGGTTAATATATATCAATATATTTAAATAAATATTATGATATTATGTATATAATTTTAATTGTAAAATGATAAAATAATATTTATCTTCTTCAAATAGTTATCATTCAAAAATGAAAATGTTACTCAGGCGTGCGTATGACATAACATATATATAATTGTAACATTGTTCATTTTTCTAATCCATATAAAAAAATAAATATAAAGGTATAATTGTTATAAAATTTTTATTATTAAATAATGAATAATATTCTAATGATTATGGAATTATGACCACACAGACTATTGACATCATACCATGTTCATTTTCGACTCAAGTACCGAATATCATCAAAACATTTGATAAGATCCTAAAATATTACATAATTGTTATAAAATTACAAATGTCAAGGGAATAATAAACCCAAAAATGGTTCTCAATAATGTATAAATTATCATGAGTTTATTATTTAGGAATATAAAATTGTACATGATGAGTCAGAATCAAGGAAAATGACTTGTCTAAAAAAACATATCAATGAGGAATATTTTGATGTTATACACCCACTAATGTTATAAGGTGTATAATCAACCCATTTAAAATTTAATTTCATTAAATGTTTTTCAAAATTAATATTTTTCATTGAAATGGATTTCTAAATGAAAAAATAATTTTTTTAACATCAATGGAGACAAAAACTTTTCCTCCACCAAGGGTATTACTTGATATTTGGCTTCTTTTATATGCTGTAAAATTTATTAATGAAAAATAAATACTATATTCCCTTTTTAGGTATTTTGGTTGTTAAAATGGTTTTTATATTCTATTTATTATTACAATATCCGGAAATTATGTATTGTGAATGAAATGTGGAAATGTTATTTTTCCATTATGCATGATTTATGTGTTGTCGTTATCTGTTGGATATTCAGTATTTCATATGTAAAGAGGTAGTTCCATGATAAATCTTTAGTGGTTGGGCACATGATAGTTCAATAATTTATTGGGTAATGAGATGAATTTAAAATGTTGTTTTTATCATATTAGATTTAGGGAATATATTGGGATTAGTATTCCAAAAATAACCATGAAGGTTAATCCAAAGGTAGCTGTGAAGGCTATAATGTAAGAATAATATTAATGCTGCATATTACAATTATTATTTAGGATTTAAATAAATTTTACATGAATCATATCATTTCACGAGTTAAGATAAAATTTTTATTTTTTTATTCGAGATAAGAATGTTTGTTTGAAAATGATTCCATTAGTTTAAAATATTCATAGAATAATGGTTTCAATCAACAATTTATATCCCTTACTAATGTATTTGTGCTCATATAATGATTCTAAAATGATTTATACATGGAATAAAGATGGGTAATCGAATTTCATAATTCAATAAGAATGTTTTGGATATTTTTATCAATGATAAAAATTCATGTTTTATTTAAACTTGTTTTAGAATATCAAAAAAATTGATAGTTAGTAGACTTGAAAACTCTAGAATTATTTCCATTGTTATATAATTATTATTGTCTAATTCTCCTTAACATTAATCCTATAAAGATCCTCAATGTTATTAACTGTAAATTATTCACTGAAATAAATATTCTTTAATATTTAAGGCATTGAATTATAGGAAATTTGAATAAATAGGTTTAATAAAATAATTCTAAAGGAATATAAACTCTTCAAAAGATAGAATATCATAATAGATCATCCATAAGAACAAATAAATTTCTCAAAATATTGGAAAAACTAATATATTATTCCCTTTCAGGTTGGGTTTAGGGAAAAAGTCATAAACAGAGTGTTTGTAGCATTAATTAATAGAAAAGATACCTAAATTATCTAAAAAAATTAATATTTTATTATTATTTTTACACCATAAAGTGTAATATTAAAATTATAATTTTAAATTATCTCAATAAACTACGAACATAACATATACGGACCCCATCGACAATATTCATTATTAAAAAAATCCCTCACTTTAGAATTTTATATCTCTCTATTGATGGGAGATTTACTCTTAATGAAACCATAATATTAATATAAGGAACATTCCATAACATAACCCAATTTCTATTATAAATCATCAAATATATACCATTTCGTAGTAGGTTTCTGGAACCCCAAAGATGTCTCTAGATAAAACTATACGCGGGTCAAATAAATACATTGATAAAATATGACTTCACAATATAATTAACACAATGTATGAAAAAAAATACGAAATGTGGATTTTATAAAAGTGGAAAACCTCTATTTTGAAACAAATGTGTCAATAATAAAACTCAAATTCTAGAACCAAAATCCTTTAGAGAAATGAGGAGAAACATAATTATTTTTATGCAAACCACTGAAGTTTATGATTTAAATTATGATATCCCTAGATGAAGGCCAGAAAATGAGAATGTAAGTATTCAATAAGATTATATAAAAATTTTAAAATTCCACATAACATAAGTTAAATGTATTGAGAAAATACATTGAAGAATATGTATATCCCTTCCTCAGACACATTTACTCTTTAATAAATTTGAATCTTTTTTAAAATTCAATCAATGGTATATTATTAAACCATATTATATTATCTCCCAATAATTTTATGAATTACCATATTTTTTTTATTTTTTAATTCAGGCACATAAGAAACATGTTGCAACTTATCTCCTGTATATAGAGACTCATGTTTTCTAAATAAAATCACAAATTTAAAAATGTTCACTGACATTGTAGAGACTAAATCAAAATAATAAATATGGATTTTAATAGAAACATATTCCTATAATATGTCACTATATATTAAAAACAATCATCCCTAATGAGAGGATTTGAGATGGGGGAATTAGTGAAAAACATTATCACTATGATTAAAAGTTTCATTTAGAGATCCTAAAATGAGTTAAGAATGAACATCATCAACAAAGATGGACAGACATAAATAAATTTAATCTCTATTTATAATCCCTTGTGTATGAGTAACTATTGTAATAAAATTTCCATTAGCCCTAATCTTGAATGGGATTGAGAAAACACACTTCTTTATAACATTCACCCAGTGGGTATAAAATCAAAATATTTATTGGAAAAAACAAATGAAATCATATAAAATGCAACAAGATTGTTTAGTTGTATCCATCACTCAAGCCATAACCACCATTTTACAAGAATAGTTAGTCATTATTCAGTGAAATACATTATTAAAATGATATAATTATAGGAGATAATCATATTTTTCATAAAGTCACATTGATTTTCTAATATAATGTATGTTATCCAATAACAATGATGATGCATAAAAATTTCATAGTTGATATTATATATCACATTACATTGATTAATAGGTTATATATATAAAAATATTGATGTCTTTTAATCCTTTTAATTATTTCAATCAATGTGTCATTAATAGTCTTATGGTTTCCCTTTTCATTCAATAATTTTTTCATAATACCAATTATTTTAGGGCACACAGTCTACCAAAATTTCATAATTGTTGGTGGAATCCATCTGATAGATGATGTTTAGTGGTATGAATGTATTTAAAAGCGAGATATACCACCTCATGAGATGTATCCTCACCTGTATGTTTAGTCATTGGTGGATAAATCAATAGGGACATAGTGTAATCCATGTTATTGGGACTTTATGACCCCTATAGTAAAAATGATCCAAATCATATGTTAATATGAGGTCTTTGATTTCACATTCCAAGGTAGTATAATATTTATTATCCAAATACTAATTTAAACAATGTTTTTTCATATTATCTAATGAATCCTTTCCATGAAAATATAGTTTACTATAATCCCCAGACATAATATGAGACTATCTCACCTTCATGAACAATAGTGTCGTGTTTATTTGAGATTATTATATAAATTTTTCTTCATTGAAATAAAACAAGAGAGAATATACTATGTTTTAATGAGATAATAAATATAATTTATCTATTTTAAATTTTATCATTAACATGATCAAAAGGATAAAATTTATTCATATTACTCAAGATTAAAAAACCATATAAGAATACCCTACAGTATTTTTTATTCTCCATGAACCAGTAGAAAATTATATTATTTCATGGTAAAATTACCTAAATATTTTTTCATACCTTTCCAAAAAATACTATAGGGTCTCTATACATATTAAATCTACCTAGATGAAAATAAATGAAGATTTACAATCATTAATTAATAATTCCTTCTTGAAACATGAATGTATTGAAAAACATGTCCTCTTTTAAAATAATATAATCTATTTTTTATCAATATCAAACGTAGAAAAATTTTCCTTCTTGACTTATTTTAATAATTCTTGAAATCCATGATCTTACTACACATCATAGTGAATTTTTTATGAAAATAATGAAATCAGTTATAACTCAATAATTTTTTTATATATATAATTTATGAGTAACCATTCCGTAATGAAATAACCACCATCTAATCTTCCAGAGACAAAAAAGATAATGATATGTTATATTTATAAATAAATGAATAAAATACCTTGTATTCTTTACCCCTGTGAATGTTAATTGGGAATTATAATTCTTAATCATATCTAGCCATAATTTTCATAGCAATTTTCAATATAATTTAGAGTTAATATATACTTTAATATTTTATAAGTATTTCATATTTTACATTTCATGTTATGTAGATTATATGTCAATATATTTGATTAAAAACATAACAGAATTATGAAGTCTATTAAAAGGAAAGTTTTATCATTTTTTTCAATTGAATATTTGCATCCATGATAACCTTATAATTGTCCATCTATGAATTACCTAGACCAATCATAGAAACATATCTATAAATAAAAAATTCACCAATTCTTGTTGTCGAGGCAATAAATTGTGCATGAACCAATATTATGTTCAATTTCCATAATAAATAATCAAAATCCATCAAATAATTCGATTTAACTCCTTATAAAGTAAACATATATATTGGGCCACATAAATGAGAAATGTTCTAAACAAACTATATGTAGTAACCCATTAATATATATAAACATTGAATGTTTGTTACATTTTTATGCCTTTGAAACTCTTGCATCATATAATTTTTAGTAGGCTGAATATTTATTCCATCACTAAAAAATATTCGTTCAAAATAAATTCGACAACATTCACATTTACATAAATTTTCATATAACTTCATTTTAATAAAATTCATCGAAACAATTCATTGGTTTTTGTGACGATCATATTAAATTAAGAGTATAAAATAATATCATCAATAAATTAAAAAACATTATCCTAATAATCCAAAAAAAAAATCGATTCATTAGATATATAACTATTTAGGGTGTATTAATTAATCCAAAGGAAGTAAAAACTAAATCATTCTGAACATACCCAGTATGAAATGTTATCCTTTAAATTTTATCCACATTCACCTTCAGATGGGGACACCTGAACATAAGGCTAATCGTTGAAAAATATTTAGCACACTATATTTGATAAAATAATTATCAATATATTGAAAAAGAAAAATTTTCCTAATATTAATGGTATTGAGTGGACTATAATCAATTCATAACAACATATGAAAATAAATATTTTGGAAAAGAATATAAGAGTACACCATGATGGAGTGATTAGGCTGATGATGCACTTATCAAAATGCTCATATGACTTCTTTTGAAATTATGAAAACTCAAATGAATCCATTCAATTGGGAGGATACGAAATGTAATAATAATTAGGAACTAATTAAAAAATAATCTCAATATCTCTATCAGTATAAAAACAAGGAGATTCATCATGAAATATATATTTATGTTCATTTACAAATATTGTATCTCATATTTAATGAATTCCTTTATTATCAACAATATATGAAAGTAAACCATCACTTCACTGCTATATCAATTTCCCATCTTCTTAGTATGTTTGAAAATTTATTAATTAAATAATATCTAAAAATGGAAGCTCATTATGAAAAATATCTTCTATATATCTATATTAGATCTTAGTATGAATAACCAAAATCCATTCGATACCCAAAAAAATCATTTTAGAATATAAAAAAGAAAAATATATATATGAAACCCCATTTAAAATATTATAGTAGGAAAATTTTACTAAATTATTTAACCATTATACTACCCCAATAGTTTTCACAAAGGGTTCATCCTTCTTTTTTTTGAGATGTTATTTCATTTTATCAAAGAAATTTCCTAGATATAAAATAATTTTTAGTTCTTGAATAAAAGAATAGTTAAATGTAATATTCTAAATAAAATATGTATGTACCTATCATTACATAATTTAATGATCTAGAATATACAATAGTTATTGAACATGTTTTTTATACCTATTAATTTCCAATGATGTTTATTCCAACATTGTGCAATAAAAGTATTTAATGTGTTTGAATTATGACCCAACTCATTGCAATTGATACATTTTAATTCCTACATTACATTATCCATTTGACCATTTCCATGTTTTATTTATATGTGTTCAAAAACCACGTCTAAAGGTCATCCACATCAATAAAATTTCCAAAATCTCAGCACACATTATAAAGAGTTATACTTTCTACACATAACACTAGAATATAATTTAATTATCACACATTCTGGTTTCTTTGAGTAATAATTATCCATTACATACTACCTAAATCACTTATTATCATATTTTTTTAAAACACTACAAACAACTTTTTGAATTTCATAGTATGCAAGAAAAATCTTTCTAACATCCCAAACAATAAGAATCCATAGTCATATATAAAATTGACGTCAATCATGAGTAAAATCAAATAATTTTACTAATAAGGACCAAAATGAAAATTTTTGCATACCTATCCAATCTAGAAAAAAATACTTCATTGGAAAAAATAGATCCCCCTAAATTTTCTAAATTTTTGTTTATTTTCGTTCAATTCAATGTCAAATAATTTTTGTAAAATTTTCATCCTTGAAGATATCTATAACTCCATAAATTAAATGGAATAAATTTATTTATTTTCCTTTGTGTTCTATAGCAGGAACCACCATTGATTGTTCTACGTCAAAATGATAAATCAATTTTTTTACCATATGATTTTATGAACATCTTAGAAACTAAATATATTTTGTAGCGCATTAAACTACCCTTCAAATTCCATTTTTTATGAAGATCCATTAAATTATAGAATGTTGTATTTAATAAAATGATCTACTATAGGGATGATCATATATAGAGAATTCAATTTTCAAATTTAAGTGTTTCTTACATTGATAACATATGTTTGATGAGTCAACACAACTAAAAATTGATCTCCTTAAATTCCATTGATTACATGTTCTTGATTTGGTAGGATATTATCCTTATGATTCCTTTCTTCCATAGTATCCAAATTTCAAATATGAAAAAATATTCTGAAAAAAATTGTATTAGATAATGAAACATGAATATATTTAAAATATAACTCATGATTACATAAATATAAATTAAATCTCATTTATGATTATTTTAACAACTCCCTAACTTGTAAATATATCTATACCTTTCCTATAATACAAATTATTAATCCTTATATCATAAACTACCCATAATTACATTATTTATAATAGGGGATTCACATTCTTAAATTTATAAGATCATTTCATTTCATTTTTTTGTTGAATTAAAAAAACTATATAAAAATGTGTATATTTCCACATAGATTCTATTTTTTACAAAAAATATTTTCAGTATAAATACACACAAGAATCATTAAACACAACTCCTATATCTAAAACATTAATTTTAATATCGTTTATACTCATACATATTCCATATGGAAAATCATTTCAATATTAGGGATGAAAAAAATCATAGAAAGGGAAATAAAGTAGAAACATTAATTAGTCAATTTCAGAAACTCAAAATTACCTGAGAGAGTTTCCCATTTTTACAATAAACATATATCTTAAATATATATCAAATTTTCTCTAAAAAAATAATTTAATAGCAGCATTCCTATAATAGAAAACATGAAATCATAAAGGAAAATCATATTCATAACTGATTCATTAAAAATAATGAATATTCCTAAATACATTTCCATAAAAAATCATTTTACCATTTCAGAAAATTACATAAACATTCCTTAAAAATTGATTCCCATTTTCATTCCATTTAAATTTAGAAACATTCCCTCTAAAATCATATTAAAAATTGATTTAAGTACCCAAGGACATTATCTATAAATTCACTTTCATAGAAACCCTTAAAATTCAATAAAATATTTTTTAATCTCATATATCATATATTTGAAACTGTAAACAACTAAACTCTTTCATATTACACAATTCACCAGTGTGCAATATCAGGCTCAGAAATCATTAAATATCTTTTTGGATTACCAGTCATTATTAAAAAAACTGAAATGAAAATATAATGAATAAAACACATATATCATTAATTATAATCATAAAACCTATTATAATTTTCATTCAATCGAAAAATAAATGAAACTTATTATTACATCATAACGTTTATAAAAAGTTTTTTTCTGTTGAATTTTTTTTAAAAATAAAAAATTTATGAAAATTTTTATAGAATTTTTTTTGAAAATAACCATTGATTATTTTAGAGGAATTAGGAAAATGAATAACTTATATGATGGTAGGATAAAGGGTTAAAGTATTATATGAATAAAATATTTCTTTTTCACTTTGGTAGAAAAACATAAAAATAACCCACACTATAAATGTTTTGATTATATATTTTTAAAAAATTACAAAGAAAGAAAAAATATGTATGAAATTATATTCAAAATACATTTAAATGTAAATAAGAAAATGTATAGAAAATATTTTTGGTCATGGATATTGAGGAATAATTTGTAAAATAATAATAATAAATAATGTTTCAATGAAAATTATGTTGCTTTAATTGTTTCCAACCATCAAACAGTCTATAGGACCTGAATAATAAAAATATATCAATGTTAGTTTTTATTAATAAAAATTATGATCATATAATTATTATTATTCCTTTTATTTTATTTTTTACTACGTATTATTTATTTAATATAATTAATAATTAAGGATTGTACTTTTTTTGGTCAATTGGTTAATAAACTCAAAACACCATTAGTGTATATTGTCCATGGTCAATGTGTTTGTGGATTAATTTACACTATAGTACTAAATTTTATAAAATTATCATATATATATTATATATACTTTTAATATTAACCATATATAGCGTCCAAGAAAAATAAACCACATAATTCCTTGGAGACAATATTCTATATATATATAATAACAACGTTTTCATTTATATAACTATTTTAAAATAAAGAAAATTAGTTAATATTTTACATTTTAATTGTCATAAATATTAAATAAATTTAATATTGAATGTTTATTTATTCCTATTTGACCATCCATATTATTTAAAGTAAAAAATAAACCCCATCGCATCATGGAAGTGGCTTTCATACGTACACATGTAAGAAATTTTTAATATTTAATAGATGGAAATAATAATAAGGTATGTAATATTTTACCTTTCATGAATCATAATTATATAAAATATATCATATATATTAATTTTACAATAATTTTGACCATCGATATGATATCAGGATAATAGAAATTTTCATCCCTTCATGGTTGGGATAATCCACACGTACGCAAGAGCGATTTTTCCATTTATCCAATGGTGGAAAAGATTATTTAAAAAACATGGAAAATAATCATTTTAAAATTAAAATATTCTTAATATATTAATGTTATTACATTTTTATGTTTTTTGAGTATTTGATGCAGGTATAATTAGAAATAAACATGTTGATTAGGACATATGCAATTTTCATGGATACCTCCGCTCAGATTACATATTAACCATTCAAGGAATGGATATTTGAGAAGACCAAAACCCATTAAGAGTGGTGAGATATGTTGGAAAAATATTTTCATTGGGTCTAGAGGACATAAAAAAATATAAATTTTTGATTATGTTTCCATAGGATGATCCTATTTATAATTTTTGGATGGGACAAGCTTTTAATTTTTCTAAACATTTAAATACCCTAAATAATTAATAATGTTATAGTGCCTCCAAAAACATTAATGTATATGTTAATTTGAAAAGGTATTAAATCCCGTGATTCTATGAAAATTAAAATATGTTTTTATGTCTTTATCAATTATTTTTTTATTAATTAAACTAGTTTCCTATTTACTATGTGGAGACATTTTTACCATAGTTAATATTAATAATAGGAAAAATATAATTAATATCCTTAATTATAATTCAAATTCTAAGTAAATTTTTCAAATATATTATTCATGTATCAATTTATATAATTTAATAAAATTATTTTAAATATAAGTCTGTATAATACAATAAAAAATATTATTGGAAATTTTAGTTTTTATGAATAAAACTATTCATATAAAAAATAAAATATATTGTTTTTTATTATGAAATTATTTAGATTTTGTTTTATAAATTTTATGTTATGTAACATTAAAATAAAATCCAAATTATAATGGGTAATTTAAATAAAATTTCTTAACAACAAGAAATAAAAATTCTAAGCAAATTTTTAGTTTTTAGTACTTACACGAAAATTATTCTGTTCATAAAATTCACAAAGATTCATTATAGGATATATTTTACATGATTCTTTCAAAAAAAATTATCTTTTATAAAATAAATATTATAAAATCCGGTAAATTTTAGTTTAAATGAGAACATGTATTTTTAGGAAAAAAAATTTAGTTAAATAAAAATAATTTGTTTTGATTGAAAACATTAATAAGTTATTTATAAAACAATGATGAATATAAATCCATAACATGAATACTTATAAATATAATAATGATTTATTTAAATTATTATATGTGTTTTATAGGTACATTGGATGTTAATTCATACCCAATAAGTGGTACATGAGTTATTTTCCTAATACAAATACAGCTATACATGTTCTTAGACTTTGACTAACATTTGGTAAAATTCCTTGTGTAGCCATGAATTTTTTTAATGAATATAATAGCACCAACAAAAATTTCCCACATTTTATTCATATAGTCATAGGATTGATATATGATCCCATGACTCATTATCTTTGATTCTATTATTATTATTGTCATATTAATTGATAAAACCATTTCCATGATAATGATTAGTGGTGGGATGTGAATCCTGAGACCAATGCTTCCAAATATTGTATAGAAAATTTTATACATTTTTTCAATAAAAATCATCTCAAAATATATAAATATTTTCATCTAAGTTTCATTATAGTGTAGGATTTCGAGGAAATGATATATCTTATATATTATCAAAGTAAAATCTATAAATAATATGGCATTGATAATAAATTCTCATGATAGATCTTTATTTATTATAAACTCCATATAACATCTAAATGAACATAAAACATTATATAATATCATAGGGTGATAAAAATATTTATGTGGTTAAAAAAAACATTGGAACCCAATTTTTTCTAATACCTTTTGAATATACTATTGAAAATACTTTGGAGAATTACTTTGAAAATACCGTTTAAAATAACATTGAATGAACATATAAATTTGATATCAAAACATAGAAAACACTTTTCAAATTATAATATCATTATGAAAACACATTTAAAAATCCTTGGAAATCATGAACTTGAAAATTCCATTGAAAATAAATATTCATTTGAGAATAATAATAAAATTATTCTGAAAATAATAATTTTTTTGGAAATGTTGTAATGAACATGAAAATAAATACTAATTCAACAAATATAATAAATTTTTAAAATAATTATGAATTTGATTTGTTTTAATATATTCCAATGATTCTTTTGAAAAAATTAAGAACAATTTTGAAAAAAAAAATATTGTGTTCTCTTTAAACATTAAAGGGTGTATGGGATTACCCACATTGCTTAAGAATTAGTTCACTCTACATTCCCCTTTAATGTTTACAATATCCATGTGCCATATTTCTAAAAAATCATTTTTTAATTTCATGACATATATATATTATTCACAATATTTTTTTAATTTAATAACATAATAAAGAATTTAATACCCCAACAAAATTATATTTATATTAGAATACTTAACTATTATACCTTTTTTCAAATAACTTGTGATATTTTTTACAACAAAAAATAATTTCATTTGGCCTTTTTATGGACTATTAATAATAATAATAATACATTTATTCAAACTTTCATTCGGTAAATAATTAAATACACTTAATATATGGTTATAACTTTTATCATAAAAAACGTATCCATGAATAAAAATATTAAAAACAAATATTTTTTATTTTATTTTATGCATAAAATAATGACATGAATATATAATCCATTCCCACTATATAATACTAATAGTGAATTATTATTCACAAAAAATAAAAAAATTTAAATTTTTCTTCATAAAATAATTATATGCAATAGACTTATGTATGTCAATAAAAATTATCAACATATGATTTTTATAATAAACATTCATACTTGAGAAAAAAAACCACACACACACACAAATATATTTATACATGTACATCAATGCATGAGAACCATTATATATAAACTATATATAGGTGTATATGGAATCCATCTTGTTTTATATTAATTTAAAATTAAATTACAAAATATGGGATGAAATCCCCTCATATGAATTGAAAATTTGGAATAATTAAATAATTTAAAATAAATTAACCAGAAGTTTTTAAAAAAAATACATTCACATTGGCCTTGAAGAACATAAACATTTATATGTATAAAATATACATATGAACTTAAATATAAACATTAAATTAGAAGTATTAATATTAAATTATCATGACTGTTGGTAAAATTATATATGTATACATATTTGAATAACATATTTTGTATGATATAGATATATATAATAATAAACCCATAAAATATAACATTTGTGATTTGGAAGTAAATAATTAGAGAGTATGAAAACTATTAGAAAAATATTTAATTTTATAATTAATTCAAAAATATAGGCTCGGGAATAAAAAAATTTGGAATTTGAATTAAATAAATTCATCTTACATGATTATAAATCTAAAGGAAAATATAAACATGAAAATATTGAATACCAAATATGAAAATAATAAATATATAAATATATCTATGTGTGTGTGTTTGAAAACATAAAATTAGAAATAATATATATATATAAATACACATTTACTTATACAAATAATGAGTATTTGGAAGAAAACCATAATAAACCATTAAATAAAAAATAGTTAAAAGCGTACTTTCTTTCATAAATAGAATAAAAAATTTGAAAATTAAAAGTAATACATGTATAAATATGTATATTTGAAGAGATTAAAAATAAAACATATACTATTATTTTATGGAAATATGGAATTAATATATACATATATACACGAAAATATATATAAGAAGGTTCCCCTTATATTTGAAGAGATTCATAATAAAACATATACTATCATTTGATCACCGTCAGTTTCTGTAGGTCATTTGATCAGTATCAGCTTCAGTAGGTCATTTGAATTTTCCTCAGTATCAGTATGTCATGTGATCAGCATTGGCTTCGGTCGATCATGTGATCAGCATTAGTTTCGTTAGGTCATCTGATCAACATCGGTATCAGTGGGTCATTTGATCAGCATCAGTTTCAGTAGGTCATGTGTGACAGTTCTCATCAGTGTGACCTTTACCATCGGTGCAACCATTCTCATCGGTGAGACAGTTTCCATCGGTGTGACCGTTCCTTTATCTATCGGTGACTCAAGATATATAAAAACGGTGCATCAAAAATATAACTAACGGTGAGCCAGAAAAAAAACTGACGATGAGTCAAAAATTAACCAACGGTGAGTCAAAAATAAGAAATTCACTCAAAGTTTCTGTTTAATCCCAAACACTTCAAGGTAAATACTAGGCCATAAATTAACATAGATAATCATATGTACACATGATGTAACATATATAAACACATTTAAAATAATTTTAATAAATGACTAAATTGACATATATAAAACAATTATTTGTGATATTAAAATAACTCTCGCACAGAGAGTTCAACAATCTCTCACTTTTTGATAATCACAAATCTATGGCATAAAAGAAGAAGGAAGATGATATAACACTCAGTATTCTCCTCATATGTAATAATAATATATAAACGATATCATGACATTAGTGATTAATGTATATTTGTAGCTTATATATTGGTCTCCCCAATAGATATTTCATAGACTTATATATATTGTTCCCTCCCTTTGATATATATTGATTCTATTCTCCCCCTTTGGGATATATGCATAAACTTTCTCCCCCTTTGAGATTATGCAAAAAAAGAGAGAGCAAAGAAAAATAGTGAAGGAAAAAATATTTCATTGAAAAAATATTTGAAAAGATACAAGGAAAACTTCACCCTATCAAAAACAACAGAAAATAATATTTCATGGGGTGCAGAAGAGCGTTCCTTTTAGCATAGGGACGAATGGATGGCCCATAAGGTTGTCTGGTGGAAGTTTGATCTGGCCGGATGGATAGAGGAGGAAGCACAGATCAGGCTGGAAGCATAGTGGGTGCTAAGGTCACTTGTTGTTGAGTAGAAGATATTCCAAAAGGTGGATGTTGAATGACTGGAAAAATATTGGATAGATCTTGAGAGACAAATATCTGACTAGTTGCAACACTAGATGGATAGAGGGGCTCAGTAGTAGGAAGAACAATCTCCTTTTCTTGCACATGAAGATATTTATTGAGCCGATTGATAAAATCCTGAAGTACTTCACCATCATATTTCATTACCATCTCAAAGTAAATTTTGTTTTGCATAAAACTATCTAGAGTGGGAGTAAAATTATTAAATTGTTGGACTTGAGACTTAAAGGATTGTGTGACTAGAGGGAGCCTTAAATTCTCAGCCATGACTTTAAACCGATGGTTCAATTCATGCTTGGTATAAATTTTAGAAAAATCGTGATCCACTTTTTCCTTGATCTCTTTTTGAGCCTGATTAGCATCAGCTAAATACAGCTACACCATCTTGGGATTATGATCACTATTTTCATTCATCTTTTTCAAATATTCCTAGTCCAGAATCTATCCAAAAGCTGCTAACTCTTCCCTTATAAAATCTTTTAAGGCATTAATCTCATGACTAGTGATCTTGGTCACATTTGAAGAGCTAGCCTGAGCACAAATCTGAGTTATCTCAGCATTAAATTTTCAAAAATCTTATTTCATCAGGTGTTCTATCAAATTTCTCAAAACTCCATCCCACTAGTGATAGTTGATCTAAATTCATCTGAGAGAGATACTAATCCACTGCTAAAAATCTCGAGCGCTTTATTTAAGGAATTAAGATGATTGCCAATCATCTACGAGTATTGCCCAAGTCTAGCTTAATAATATATACAACTCTTTGAGTTAAATCACCCATAGGAGCCTCAGATAGATTCATAGGAGCAGGAGTAGGTTCATTAGATAATTCATCTTTCATTGTCTCTCTAACTGCGTGGTGAAATCCATCTCTAAAACTGTCAGAATCAGATCAAGAAACTGAATGACCTGGTCTTTCTGTTGTCTCTTTATCATTCTCAACAACTGGTCTAGCCTTAACTGGATGTCTTATCCATGAAATATTCCTTTCATCTTCCTCTTCCTCTAAATAACCCAAACCTATAACCACAAAACCTGGGTGTTCTTCCCATACAGCTTTACAAGAGGTTTACTGAGGCTTTACAAAATAAACTTTTCCATAATTTCGATGTGAGTCTTACCCATTAAAATCAATCACTATCTTCATTATCCTTTCAGCCTCAGGAACAGTTTCTTACTCATTTAATTGAAGTTGTGGATCAGCTTGGATCATATTGTGACCATGCACTGGTTGAGAATTTTCATCATCATTATCATCATCACCATCTTCACCATTATCACCATCACCACCATCATCTCCATTACAATGTCCATTTTTGTTTACCAATGTTTCATTGGTACTTTCTTTGCTAATGGATTCATACTTCTCAGAATTTTATACTTCAATGTTAGCTTCTTCTTCATCACCAAGAAGGGGTTCTGACTCAGGTAACATATGAGATGAACTAGCTAGACCAAATTCCACTTTTCTTTTCTTATGACTTACTATATCAGGGTCACTCCTGTCATCAGGAGGTGGCTCAGGATCTTTTTTTGTATCGACAACATCATCATCTTGAAGTTATCATGTTTCCTTTATGTCGGAAAATCCAGTGTCCTTAGGAGAATATGTCTCCTCTTCCTCATCAGATTAAACAACTTCCTTATCAGGTTTTAATTCAGGATCTCTCATCCCCTTTGGTCACTTAGAGTGGCCAGAAGGATTAATGGTGTCATACAACATATCTTCATCAGTAACCCATGTCTTCTTACATGGATTCTAGTTGATTTTAATTCTTTTGCAGATATCTTTTCTAACAAAAAAACTACTACTAGATGATATACACTCATCTCCATCTTCAACACAGCCTAAAAACTTTAGCGTGGAAGAGATTTTCTTAGAATAGAACAAGGTTGTTACCTTCTTGGATGGATTTACCATCTCATCAATATGAACATTAAAGTATCTAAAAAAGTTTATCTTCTAATCATTCAGTAATAAAAATAACAAGGAAACATCTTTATACGTTACAAAAGAAAAATTACCTTATCTGGGATAGATTTGGTGCTGAATAAACATCCATAATATTCTTCTTTCTCCATCCAACTTAGCAGTTGTTATTCTACTGGTTTCATACATTCCAGTCAACATCTCTATAGCAAGATCATATAAAAAATATTCAGTGGTAGGAGTAATATTATCAGTGTAATCCTCATATTTACCATTACTTGGTAACCCCCAACACTAATCCCATTTCATTGATGAAAAATTTATCTGCTTCCCTTTGATCACTGAAGATAATATTGTAGCTTCTTCTCCATCCAATGTAATACTCAAATTCAAATAAAACACCAGAACTAGCGTTGAGTAGTAGACTGGGTTATTATTACAGAACCAGTCGTTCCATCCTTGCATCTCAAATACCATTAAAAGTGCATACTTTCTGGATAACACCCATTCAGAACATACATCCTTTTTTGCGGTGACCACCCGAGTTTCCAACTCTGGGTTCACAGACCATTGAGTCGTGATGGTTGATTCTACTTGAGCGTGTTTCACATGATTGAAACCTTTATATTCCTTGTCTTTTCTCTTTTGGTTTTCCATTTGGTTGTTCAATAGTTTTGAGAGGTTGGAAGGCATCAAAAGGTCTGGGATTCAAAAAAAGTGTAATTTGGCGGGAGATGGAATGTCAAAATTTCTAAATGAAATAGCCAGTGGTCATTAATTTTATCATTTAGGGTTATAATATTAAATATAATATCAATTGATCAAAATAATTTCGTTTTGATAAACACTAACTAATTCAGATACTGTAAAACTCAAATGGTAGCAAAGATCGGTTTCACGGATCGGTTTCACTAATCGGTTTCACTGATCGATCATTCCTAACACCTGTTTAATAATGTATAACCTTTTAGAGCTTACGGGATTTGTGAAAATATCATCCAATTGATGTTCAGAGTCAATAAATTCTAGAGAAGTGTCACCCTCTTGATAATGTTCTCTCAAAAATTTATGTATGACATCAATGTCCATAGTCTTAAAGTGATACACATGATTCATAGAGATGATAATATCTCTAGTTTTATCCGAATTTATACAATCATGACTAAATTGATATCCATTATCCAAAAAGTTGTTTTATCCACAGAATCTGTGCACAACAACTACCAGTAGTAATGTATTCTGCTTCAGCTATAGACCATGCAACAGTGTTCTGTTTCTTACTACACCAGGATACTAGGGACATTCCCAAAAGATGACATGTTCTAGAAGTTCTCTTCCTATCTAACTTGAAACCAACAAAGTCATCATCTGAATAACTCATTAAGTCAAATGATTTTCCTTTTGGAAAAATAAACCAAAATTGGTAGTCTGTTTAGGATATCTGAAAATCCTTTTTACAATAAGCACATGAGATTCTTTAGGATTGGATTGAAATATTGCACACATGCATACACTAAACATGATAGCTGGCCAACTAGTAGTAAGGTAATGCATTCGTCCAATCATACCTCTATAATTGGTTTGATCAAATAGTCTCCCATTAAATTCATTTTTCATAATCATAGAAAAATCAGTACATAAATATTTTTTAGAAGATCCAAAGATAATATCATCAACATATATTGTTACAATCAAAATATCATTAGAAATTATTTTAATGAAAAGTGTGGGATCTGCAATTACTTTTGTAAAACCATTAGAGATAAGAAAATTTGTATGACTATCAAACCAAGCTCTTGGAGTTTGTTTTAAACCATATAAATATTAATAAAGTTTAAAAACATGGTTTAGAACTTGGGGTTTGTAAATACATGTGTTTTTTCAACAAAAACATCTTCAATTATTAAAAATATTTAGAAATGAACTTTTTACATTCATTTGATATAACTTGAAATTCAGATGAGATGCATATGAAAATATGATCCTAATGAATTCTAATCTAGCTACTGGTGCAATTGTTTCTTCATAGTCTATTCCTTCTTCTTGATTATAACCTTGTACAACTAATATAGCTTTGTTTCTAATGATGTTTCCAGATTCATCTAATTTATTCCTGAAAACCCATTTAGTACCTATGGTCATGGTGTCCTTAGCTATTTTGATTAAATCCAAGAAATTGTTTCTTTCAAATTGATTTAACTCTACATTCATATCCATTACCCAAAAATCATCATTGATTTCATCATTGATTTTTAAGGTTATTGTTGTGAACAAAAGGATTGATATTAAAATTAATTTTTTAGAGAATCTCTAGTTTGTGTTCCTCTATCTAGGTAACCTACTATTGCATCTAAAGGATGATTTTTTAGAATCCTAGTTGATCTAGTAATGGTATGACTAGAAATTTCAGGTTCTTTTCTATGATTGGGTTCATCATAAGCAGATTCTAGTGTATTTCTAGAACTAGTTGTCTTTACCATAGGACCATTGTCCTTATCATTAAGATTTAAAATAGATAGGTCTTCATTTGTGTCTTCTAAAATAGTTTTAGATTCATGCGGATCAAATTCATCAAATTTGATGTGAACTGATTCTTCCAAAAATTTGGTTTTCATATTAAAAACACTATATGATTTTCTAGTAATTGAATATCCTAAAAAGATTCCTTCAACACTCTTGGATGAATACTTGTCTAGATTATCATTACTGTAAGAATAAAGACATTGAAAACAAAGATTTTGAAGTAACTATGTTTAGGTTTTCTATTATTCCAAAATTCATAAGGGATCTTTTTAAGAACAAGTCTAATCAAGACTCTATTTATAATATAACAAGATGTATTGACAGCTTCATCCCAAAAATAAATAGGTACATTATATTCATTTATCATAGTCCATGCAATTTCCAGAAGGGTTTTATTTCTTCTTTCTACAACATCATTCTATTAAGGTGTATTGGGAGCATAATAGTTGTGATTATAGACATTATGTGAGCAGTATGATTCAAACTCATGATTTTCAAACTCACGACCATGATCACTTCTCATTGTTTTAATCTTAAATCCTCTATGGTTTTCTACAGACTTTGAGTATTTAATAAATTAAGAGAAATAATTAATTTTTTTAGCTAAACATTATACCCAAGTATATCTAAAAAATTCATCTATAGAACATAAACATATTTCATCCCATTTAAACTAGAAACTCATGAAGGTCCAAACATTTCCATGTGAACCAACTCGAGAGGATGAGAAGTTGAGACTTATTTATTTAATTTAAATAAAACATTATGTTCCATTCCCTTTTTAAAGGGATTAAAAAATTGATCAGCTCGGAATTCAAGTTTAGGTAGGTCTCAAACTAAGTTGTTCCTCGTTAGTTTTCTGAGAGAATGTATATTGCAGTGTCCAAATCTTCTGTGTCAATGCAATAAATTTTTATGGAAATCATTTAAACAAGTAATATTCTTCTTAGCTAATGAATTTAAATCTACAACATATATTTTTTCATTTCATAAGGAAGAAAATACTAAAGCATTTTTAGAATCAAAAACATTACAAGAATAATTTTCAAATTTACCATTAATAAAATAATCACACAACAGAGAAATACTTAACATGTTATATTTTAATCCATCTACAAATAAGAATTTAGAAATTAAAATTGAATCAGTGTTACCAATATGACATAGGATGATGATTTTCCATTTAGATTTATCACCAAAATTGACATATACTCCATCAAACATTGAGATTTTGAAGCATGAAAAGTCTCCTGTCACGTGTCATGAACATCCACTGTCAAAATACCATGTCTGCAAACAGGAAATTTTCAGGCAAGTTTCTTACAAAAAAAATTTAGATATAAAATTATTTTGGTACACATATATTCATGGGTCTAGATAGGTTAGCATGCAAAACATTCGGTACCCATATTTGTCCAATGGGTTTCATATAATCATTAGTTTTAAAAGATTTTGAAAAATTAACATTGTTTGATCTATAACTATGTGAGTAGCTAGTTGAGACATAAGAATTTTCAGAACTGGAACTAGCAGCATTCTATCTAGATTTATGAATAAATCTACTCTTTGTAATCTGTCTTTTTCCAAGCTGATAGCCTCAACCAGTAATATAAATTGGTGCCACATTTTTTCCTAGATTTTGTCTATGTATGTCCTTTCCATTAGTAAATTTTTCCAAATATTTCTTCAGTTTCTCATAAGAAAATTTCAGTTCAGTATTCTATATGAGTAGTTGAGAATTCTTTTCCTTTTCTACGTCTAGAGCAGATTTGATTGTTCTAGTTAAAGCATACAATTTATTTAAAGCTTTATATATATCTTTCATCATATTCCAAGATTCCTATAGCATGTTACAGTATTCAAATAATTATTCACTAGACATTTTTTCAGAATTAGAATCATTTCCAGAGTAATAAGAGTTTGAAGTAGGATTATCCAATGTCGCCTCAAATGAGTTTGTCATTAAACACATATTATATTTTTGATATTTTTCATCCTGAGTGGAATCAGATTCACTTGAACTATCTTTTGATGGACTCCAGGCTGCATTAATATCATTCTTTATTTTTTTTCATTACAATCATATTTCCTATTAAACCTTAATTTAGGAAAATCAGATTCCACATGTCCTTTTCTCTTGCATTCGTATTAGACTATGTCATCACCCTTGTTAGTCCTTTTCCAATCTTTCTTCTAGTGTCCTTTATTGTCATATTTTCCCTTGTTATTTTATTTTCATAAAAATTTCTTCTTCCTATTAAACAGTTTAAATCATCTAAAAATCTGAGCCATTTCAGCATCACTATATAATTCACTTTCCTCGCAACATTAGCTATCACTTTCACGTTGAATATTCCCTTTGTCCTTAAGTTTTTGAATTAGATGTCTTGAAAGATACATAAAACTTCCTTGGTTCATCATCTTCTTCCTTGTTTACTTCTAGTTCTTCCTCACAAAAAATTATCTTGCCGATAAGTTCCTTGATAGGCAGAGCACCAATGTCACAAGACTCTCTAATTGAAACCAATTTGCCTCTCAATCTTTCTGTAAAGCATCTGAGCATTCTCAAAATCTGCTCCTATACTGGAACAACCTTTCCAAGTGAGCTCAGTGTATTAACTATCTCATTTAGCATGAGATACATGTCAAAAATTGGTTTATGAGGATTCATTTTAAAATTAGCATACTTAATATTGTATGTGTTTAGTCTCATCTCTTTAACGTTGGTTGTTCCCTCATGAGAAACAACCAAAGTATCCCAAATTTCATACATAGTTTTACAAGAAGGTATTCTATTAAACTCCTTATTTCCTAAAGCACAATACAAGGAATTCATTGAATTCCAATTATTATTGTAATCATCTTAGTAAGTTCATCCCATGTAGTTCTATCAGTTGCTGGAATTTGATACTGAGTCTTTATGGCAGTACAAATGTCAAATAACATACTTTCTAAATGAATTTTCATATTCAGTTTCCATTGGGCATAATTAAAACCATTAAAGAAGGGTGGAATGTTAGAAGCTACACATTCTAATCTTTTATCAATAATATGATTTTATCAAATATATTTAAAGAAATAAAATTTATAAATAATAGAAATTTATGATCTTTAAGATACAACTAAAATCACAGTTGAAATATTTTCACAAACAGTGTAGTTCTGAAAACTTTTTACACTCTGATACCAAATGTTGGTCATAGTGGATACTCAAGAGGGGGGTGAATTGAGTTCCAATTAAAAATTTCTCTTTAATAAATTTGTATAAAAATCCCCCAGTTCATTAAACAAGTTAAACTGTATTGAATTTATAAAGATTGTAAATGTTAAAATAGTTTCTCCATGATTGATTACTTCTCAGTTAACATAATCTGATGATTAAGTTATCTTTTGAATCTAACTAACTAATTCACAATGTGTACAAAAACATTCCAATTCAACTATCAGAGATACTCTAAAATAGATTTATATTTATGTTACTAGTAGCAGAATATTCAAAATAGTTTTAACAAATGTAAAAAAGAATATTAGTTTAAAAAAGAGGTTCAGTCTCGAGATGAGACTTGGTCATGTCAAAAAGATTTTATAAACTATGATCTACGCCCTGGATTGAGGGTTTTACAATAGTACTCAGATTTTTCAGGTCCTCAGTCCTCTGTTGTAGTTCTATGTGGGGAAAATAAACAATAGCACATATGTTATCCAGGTCACACATGACCTCTTTCACAATTAACAGTAGGAAACAATAAGGTTTAAATAGTTTTTTGTGAGGATTTAGTATCCTTTACTTCAAACCATGATTCTGTTTGCGTCTAGATAGAAAGATACGCACACACTTCAAAAAATGTTAAACAAACGTTCACAATAGGGAAAATAAATGGATAATGAGTTTAGAATGATCTGAGTGATTACAAATGTGCTCTGGAATAGTTTGGATTTTTCAGAAGGTATTTTATTCCATTCTGATGAGGATTACAAAACACAGAGTGTTGTTGTTCTCCTCAGCTATAGTTATTCAGCCTTGTGCATATGATGTTCAGTAGGCACATAAACATGGATTCAGTGTTTATTCTAGGTGAATGATCGTCATTAAGATCTTTGTTTTTCACAGGTGTTCTTCGAGTTCTTCTTTTGTTTCGTGGTTATTCATACACACATACTCCCTCATCGTCTTATGTGTCACTGTCTGTGTATTTTTTGTGACCCTATTTTGTCTGCAAATTGGTCTTCCTTTTTATTCCTTGAGATCTGGCAATGGGAATTATTAGTTTTTGACAGGTACGAGGTACGGTTCCCTGACATCGATCAACCAACATTAATTTATAGAAGGTGCATTAAATTATGTAAATATGACTGTTGGAATTAAATAATATTTAATAAAAATTCATACAGTTTTCATGCCTGTTGGTGAGTCATGAGATCAGTAGGTCATTTGAATTTGCATCAGTATCGGTATTTCATGTGATCAACAACATCTTTGATCGGTCATGTGATCCGCATCAGTTTTAGTAGGTCATTTTATTAGCATCGGTATTGGTATGTCATGTGATCAGCATTGACTTCAGTCAGTCATATGATCATCATCAGTTTTGGTAGGTCATTTGATCCGCATCGATTTCGGTAGGTCATTTTATCTGCATCAGCTTTGGTAGGTCATTTGAATTTTCATCGGTATCAGTATGTCATGTTAACAACATCGAATTCGGTTAGTCATGTGATCAACATTAGTTTCAGTGTGTCATTTGATCAACATCAGTTTCGGTTGGTCAAGTGAGACTATTCTCATCAGTGTGACTGTTTCCATTGGTGGGAGCATTCTCATTGGTGTGACCATTTCCATCGGTGCGAACGTCACTCAAACTATCGGTTACTCAAGATATATAACTAATGATGAGTAATAAATATTACTAATGGTGAGTCAAAAATATAACTGACGGTGAGTCAAAAATATAACTAAAGGTGAGTCCAAAAGAAGAAATTATCACAAAGTATTGGTTTAATCTAGAACACTTCCAGGTAAATTGTAGGCCATAAATTAACATAGATAAGAATATGTAGACATGATTTAACATATATAAACACATTTAGTACAATATCAATAAATGACTAAATTGACATATATAAAACAATGATTTGTGATTATAAAAATTACTATCGCACATAGAGTTCAATAGTTACCTATAAATGTTATGTACTATTAGAATTACATGTATATACTAGATATATATGACATATATTATATCTGAATCACTAATATCATTCTGAATATAATGGATATTTTACAACCTGAACAATATGTAATTATAAGGTGTTCATTTTTTACTAAAGTACCAAATATTGACAAAACGATTGTTATTAACATAAATTACTATGTCATGTTTATCACATGATAATTAGTGATCTAATAGGAATAATAAAAATGAATAAGGTTCTGAAGCATGTACAAATTAACTTCAGTTTATTATTCCGAATATTAAAAAACGAACGGGTCATGTTAGACACGAGGTGAGGGACTTCGTCTCAATCTCCTTTCATTGAGACATATTTTGTTTTATACACAACATTATTTTGTATGGTGTATAATCCACTTTGAAATTGACTTTTATTCAAGAGGAATATTTTCTCTAGGAAGTGTTTTACTAAATCACAAAAGGAATGTTTTTTAACATAAGCGGTGACAACGAACTTTTTCTCCTCCATGAGTATTATTTGATCTTGGTCTTCCTTAACATGCTGTAATGTTTTTAAAAGGAAACTAAATACCATATAATATTTTTACATATTTTGTTATTGAAAATAGTTTTGGTAATTGTTTTTGTTATGTTAATATAATTAAATGATATATTCTGATTGATATGTGGAAATTTTATCTTTCCTTTATGTTTTTTTATGTGTTATGAATATGTTATGGTTATTTTGCATTTTTTACGTATACTGGTGGTTTCTTGATAAACCATAGTGGGTGAGCCCGAGATAGCTCTCCAATGCATTGGGTAACATGATGGTGCTAAACGTGAATGTTTCCTCTATGAGATTTAGGAAATATACTATGATGGGTACTCCAAATGTAACTCCTTCCGTAGCTGTGAAAGCTACAATGAATGTATGTTATAGATGCCACAAGATACCTTTATGATTTATATTTCCTATTTAAATCTTATGATTTCATGAGGTGTGTTAAAGAGCTTATGTTATGTATGTATTAATGAGATAATGTTTTCTTTATTTTTTTATAACCCTTACTGAGGTTTTTATGCCCATCCCTAGTCTTGAAATGTTTTCTGAAGGACAAAAATATAAATAGGGTCATGGATGGGATCATGGAAAATTCATTCTGTATAAAACACAGAATTATTAATAAATCTTTATTTTCAAGAGTATTTATATTATGAATAAATGGAAATTGTGTAGAAGTGTCTACATTGTAATTTTTGAGATGTAATGTAATAGTTATGGATTAATTCTCTAAAACACTAAACATGAAAAGATCCTCAATTTAAATTATTCATTTAATTCCATATTTAGAAATGTTTTAAGGCCATGTCCTTATAATAGGAATGAGAGGTTGATTTTGACAACTTTAGAAGTTAGGGTATTGTAAAATTAAAATCCATAAATTAATTTATGTTAATGATATAGATTTTAAAGATTACCATGTTTCTTCGCCTAAGATATTTCTGTGTTCAAAATGGTTATCTACAGGAAAAATAGGGCAGCTATGTTGGGACGATATCAGGAGGAAGACAACATTCCAAATCATCATCCTAAGATGGTCGAAATTGGAACTGAACAGTTTTTTGTAGTGATGGAATAGTCGACTCAGGCTATAAATGGTGGTGGTATCCATGAATGAGATCACCCAGATCAACCACATAAGAACATGCCAGTAGTGGAGCATTTCATGTGGCAACGTCCCCCATAATTTAGAGGATCATCTGACCCTGTTCTAGAAAAAGTGCAGATTAAAGAATGGGGGAATATTATTGAATCCATGGGGTGTTCAGAACATCAAAAGGTTAGTCTCATTGTTTTCTGTTTTGAAGGTGAAGTTGATCAGTGGTGGTCGATGGTGAAAAATATTAGGGATAGTGAGGAGATTTATTCCCTTGAATGGGATGAATTCAAAGGTATGTTTCTTGAGAAATATTTTACAAAGGTGGATCATCTTAGGATGGAAAAACAATTCCTAGAATTGAGGTAGGAGGATGACTCAGTGGAAGCTTATGAAAAAAAATTCACTCGTCTGGCAAGGTATGCTCCAAATTTCATACGAGATCTTGATAGTAAAATTAATAGTTTTTTCTCAGGGTTAAATCCAATGTACTGAAGGGATTTAGCTTCTTGTTAGTTCAAAAGTTATGGAAAACTTTTTTGATGTGAAGAGAAGGTGGAAATGATTTTTCTCGGTGATCATTTTTTCTTTGACAAACAACAGAATAAGAGGTCGAGGTGGCATGTGAAAGGGAAGAACTCTTCAAAAAAGTCTGATTGTAAGAATCTTAAGAATATAGTTAGTGAAGATTATGGTAAAAATCATGTTTTGGAATGTCTTTTTAATTATGGTAAGTGTTACAGATGTGGTAAAATGGGACATAAGTCCTGTAATTGCAATGAAAATGATTAGTGTAATGGTAATAAATAATATGATTTACAGTCAGTAAAATGTTTTAAGTGCAATGAAATGGGTCATTATGAAAATCAGAGTCCAATAAAGAACTCATCATAGGGAAATCAGCCCTAGAAAGGGGTGGTGAAATCCTTTTCATCTACTTCAACAGATGTTGGTCCCTAGAATGATGTAGTCTCAGGTACACTTTTTGTTTGTTCAGATTATGCCAATGTGTTGTTTGATTCAGGTTCTACGCACTCTTTCATCTTTGATAATTTTTTAAGTTAATTTGGAATTCCATCTCAAGATATGAATCCTAAACTACTACTAAAATCACCTGGAAGAATCGTTGAGAAATAAATAATTTTTAAGAACATTCTTGTCCTTGTGTGCATAAATAATCTTCCTACAAACATTATTGTTTTGCCTCTAGTAGAGTTTGTTGTTTTTTTGGGTATGGATTGGATTTCTTTTTATCATTCTAATATTGATTATAGAGCTAAATATGTTTCTTTTCAGAATGAATTGTAGTTTGTTTACAATAACCAACCCTTGTTTTTAATAACATATCAGGAATCTGAGAAATTAGTAAAAGGTGGAAATGAATATTACCTTTCACATAATGTTCAAAATAAAGGAACAGTTAAGATTAATGATGTGCTAGTGGAAAAAGTGTAATTTTATGTCTTTATTGATGAGTTGGCTGGTATTACACCTAATTGGGAAGTTGAATTTATTGATGACTTAGTTCCTGATGCTATGTAAATTTCAAAACCCCCTTATCAAATGGTTCAAATTGAACTTTTAGAGTTAAAGAAGAAATTGTAAGAGTTATTAGATAAAGGTTTCATTCAAACTAGACATCACCATCGGGTGCTCCAGTCTTTTTTGTTAAAAAGAAACACGGTTCAATGTGAGTTTGCATTGATTATAGAGCATTCAATAACATCACTGTTAAGAACAAGTATCATTTGCATCATATCGATGAGTTGTTTGATCAGCTCCAGGGAGCTCAATATTTTCCAAATATTGATTTGAGGTCAGGGCACCATCAATTGAAAGTAAATTATGTAGACGTTCCGAAGACAGTGTTTTGTAATAGATATGGACATTATGAATTTGTATTTTTGCCTTTTGGGTTAACCAATGCACCTGCAGTAATCATGGATCGTATGAATAGAATTTTTAGTCATCTCATTGCTATGTTTGTGGGTGTGTACATTGATGATGGTTTGGTTTATTCTAAAAGTAAAGAGGAGCATGGATGTCATTTAAGGTATATCATGAAAACCTTATAAAAAAATAAAATATATTTGAAATTCAGAAAGCGTGTGTTTTGGTTACAAAAAATTTCTTTCCATGGTCACATAGTTTCAAAAAATTAAAAAACTATGGATCCTAACAAAAAAAATTGGTAAAGAATGGGAAAGACCCAAAAATAGAACCAAGATCCGTAGTTTTATTGGTTTGGAAGGTTATTACTGGAGGATTTTTGAGAATTTTGCACGTTTATCTTGTTCAATAACTATTTTAACTCAAAAAGGTGATAATTTAATTTGAACAAAATAATGTGATGATTATTTTTAGGAATTGATAAGAAGATTTGTGAATTCTCCAGTTTTTGAAATGCCTTCTAGAGATTGTTAATTTTTCGACAACATTGATGCTTCGTTGAATGGGCTTGGATGAGTCCATATGCAGAATAATAAGGTAATTTATTATGCTTCACATCAGTTGGAAACTCATGAGTTAAATTACCCTACACGTGATTTGGAATTAGATGATGTTTTTTTTCTTTAATAATATCGAGGCATCATTTGTATAGAGTAAAATGTGAAAGATATACTAACAAAAAAATTTAATGTATATATTCAGTTAGAAATAATTGACCATGAGATAGAGGAGATGGTTGGAAGTAATCAAGGATTGTGATTGCACGATCCATTATAATATATGAAAAGAAAATAAAGTGGCTGATGCTTTGAGTCGAAAAAGTAATAATTCATTCACCATGATATGTTTGGAACAAGATCCTTGGGTTTTTGATTTGATGAACATTGGCATAGAAGTTTTTGGTGCAGGAAATTATTCTGTTTTGTTTCAAGTATTAGTGAAATCAACTCTATCAGATAGAATTAATCAAGCACATAAAGAATAAATTGAGTTACAGAAAAAGGTAGAGTTGGTTTAGATGGGTATGTTGCCTGATTTTAACATTGATAATGATTGTTTTTTGATGTTCTGAAAGAGATTATGCATTCATTTGGATTCACAGTTAAATAGTGAGTAGTTATGTGATGCGCATAGTTCCCCGTTTTCAGTTCATCCTGGTAGTACTAAGATGTACAGAGATTTTCAGGAGTATTGCTGTTGGGATGGAATGAAAAAAGACATTATTGATTTTACAGTTAAGTGTTTGACTTGTCCGAAGGTTAAATCAAAGCGGTAGTTGCCAAAAGGGATGCTTCAGCAATTTTCAGTGCTAGAGTTGAAATGGGAAAATATATCCATGGGCTTCGTTGTGGGATTACCGATGAAATCTTGAGGTAACAATGCAATCTGTTTTATTGTTGATCAGTTGACTAAATCTTCTCACTTCATTCATATTCGAGATACATTGTCTCTAGATCAAATTTCACGATTGAATGTTAAAGATAAAGATAAGTTTCATAGTGTTCCCCTCTCCATCGAATATGATAATGATCATTGGTTTACTTATAACATTTTGAAATGCATTCATATGACATTGGGTACTGAATTAAATTTTAGTATTGTTTTTCATCCACAATCAGTTGGGCAGTCAGAACGAACAATTCAGACCATGGAGGATTTTCTAGGTTCTTGTTCACTGGATTACCAGGGAAGTTGGGACCAACATATTTCTTTGGTTAAAATTTCATTTAATAATACTTTTCATTCCAGTATACATATTGAACCATTTGAGGCATTATATGGAAAGCATTGTTGAACTATAGATTTTTGGGATGAAGTAGGTGAAATGAAGCTGATGGAACCAGAATTGGTAGAAGAGATTGCAGAAAAAGATCAGTTGATTTAGAAGCACATAATAATAGATCAGAGTAGGCAAAAAATTTATGTGGATAGCCATAGGAAGGATCCTTATTTCGAGATAGGTGATAATGTCTTTCTCAATGTTACTACATGGAAAAGTGTGATGTGTCTTTGTAAGAAGGGAAAGTTGAGTGTGAGGTTCATTTGACCCTATGAAATCCTAGATAATGTTGGATCAGTTGCATACAGAGTTTATTTACCTTCATGATTATCACATTTACAAAATGTTTTTAATGATTAAATGTTTAGAAGTTATTTCCCAAATCCATCTCCTGTTTTGAGCCCATAGTTAATTCAGTTGGAAGAGAATATCTCTTATGAGGAAAAACCATTCCAGATTCTTGACCATAGAGAAAAAGTGTTGTGGAATAAGGTAATTCAGAAGGTATATGTTTTGTGGAAAAACCATATTGTTTAAGAGGAAACGTGTGAATTTGAAAATGCTATGAGGGATAAGTACCCCCATTTATTTGATAAATGAATAAAATTGTGGTGATGCAATTCTCAAAAGGGGAGAAGGATGTAACATCCAAAGTAAATAAAGAATAATAAATTTTCATATTTATTAATGTTTGTGAAATTAATTATTAATTTTACATTGGGGACACTATGTTCGATGGCATTCCTGATACGCAACAACAGGTTTCTGTGAAATCTTACATTGCACACTAATAATAATATAATATTATTTTAAATGGTAGTTAATGCCTAGCAGTTGTATTGGACAAAATGAATAGATCTAACTAAAATATGATTATATATGTTTTTTAAATTTTTTAAATTTATCTAATAATTGTTAGAGGCTTAAAATGTGAATGAATCTAATATTAACCATAATTTTCATTAAAAGGTCGATTTACCTCCTTTTGATGGTGAAACCTCATTAAATATAATTTTTGTCAAATTTATATGGTCTATTTGAAAAAATTAAATTATTATTTTGAATCAGGACTTCAAAATTTTATTTGTATAAGATTTTGGTATTTTTCAAATAAAATACATTTTTTAATGAATAGTGAAAATAATGTATTTTGATTCAAATCTTCCTTTTTATCAAATTCTTTTGAATGGTAATATTATCTTATCAATTTGTTTTAAAGTGTAATTATAATATATTTTTTACATTTAATTGAATTTTTTTCATTATATGTAAATTAAATTTTGAAATTGGACATAAACAAGTGACAATCGTTTGATAGTTATTATTTCTTAAAAACACGTTTCTTGTTTTGACAGTGGGAATTAATTTTAAATTAATTTCTGCCACTTCTGTGCTTTGAATTTGGAAAAATGGATTAAATATTTCGAATGAGTAGGTTCATATTGCGTTAATAGATAACTTTTATTTTTAAACTTTTTAAATCTTTATTTTGTAAATATTTTATTCACCATGGTTAAAGGGTAAATTAAGTAAATAAGGGTAAAACTATTATTATAATAATATAAAATTACCCTTAAACGTATTATAATCCTATTTATTTGATACATATCTGACCATGGTAATCCTTGGGTCGATTTTGGGACCTCATAAAGCCAAATGGGAGTGATAATGACACTTTAGATTAGTTAATTAAAAGTAAAGACAAAAATGACACAAAAATATATCTTCTAGTAAATCAACTTTTTTACATTGGGTTATATAAGGTAAAATTTTGACTATATATATTAATTGGAAATATAAAAAAATTTCCTACATCATTGTATTTTTATATATTTTTAGACATCAAATAAATAAAATTATTTATGATACAATAATGATGCAGTGTTTACCTCATTAATAAATGATTTAAAAATATAACATTATAAAGGCTAAAATAATGGTAACAGTTTCTCTTAAATTGATTTATTTTATTTTAGTTCTCCAGCCACCTATACCCTTTTTATTAATTTAATTTATAAGAAAAAAAACAGTATCCTCAATATGCTAGTATGTTTTTATGAGAATGATTCGAACTACACTTACACACACATCCAACTAATGGGTGTAGAACATACTGTTTCTGTGGATGGGAGTCTGACGCCTCATGAAACAATGATTGTTCAATTTTCTCCTACTACCTCTAATGGTGGACATTATGATGGAACTATCTTTATATATGATATATATTATGTTTATGTTTTCATTATGATTCTATATTTTAAATTTATATAATGCCTTTATGGTTTCCATTATGTGTAAACACGATAATTTTTTTTGAGGAAGTGCGGACTACCACCCCCTCAAAGTTATATGACTCGTTAATGCCTTACATGGTACATATAAAGGTTGGATTTATTGACATTATATATAATATATATATGTATCATTATGTTTTAATTCCATTAAAATAAGAAATAGAATTGGAAGAAGTGTTCATACGTATATACGGCTTACCGTCTCCATGAACGGTGAATTTTATTTATTACCTCTAAATGTTATATACTATTATAAATACTTGTAATTACATGATTTATATGACATATATGATATCTAGATCATGAATATCATTTTGAAGATAATTTATATTTTACAACATGAACAACTTGTAATTATAAGGTGTTCATTTTTTACTCAAGTACCAAATATCAACAAAACAACCATTATTAACATAAATGACAGTGTAATGTTTATAACATGTTAATAAGTGATATAAGTGGAATAATAGATTTGAAAAATGTTATGAAGCTTGATTAAATTAAATTTACTTTATTATTTAGGAAATTAATGAATGAATGTGTCATGTCAGACATGAGGTAAGGGACTCTGTCTCAATCTCCTTTCATTAAGGTATATTTTGTTTTATACACAAGATTCCTTTATACAGTGTATAAACAACTTTGAATTTTAATTTTATTCAAAATGAATCTTTTCTCTACGAATCATTTTACAAAATGAAAAAAGGAATGTTTTTTTAGCGTAAGTGGTGACAATGACCATTTCTGCCACTGTGAGTAGTATTTGATCTTTGTCTTCCTTAACAAGTCATAATGTTTTTCAAAGGAAATTAAATTCCATATACTCTTTTTACATATTTTGGTTTTGAAAATAGTTTTGGTAATTGATTTTGTTATGTCAAAATATTTAAATGATATATTATTATTGATATATGGAAATGTTATCTTTCCATTATGTTTGTTTTATGTTTTACGAATATGTTATGGTTATTGGGAATTGGTTAGGTATATGAGTGGTTCCATGATAAACCTAGGGTGGGTGAGCCCGAAATATTTCTTCAATGAATTAGATAACGTGATGGAGGTAAAATTGAATTTTTCTCCTAAGATATTTAGGGAATATATTGTTGATTGGTATTCCAAATGTAACTCCCTACGTAGTTGTGAGAGCTACAACGTAATAATGTTATAGATTCCACAAGGTATCTTTATGATTTATGTTTACTATGTAAATCTTATGATTTCTTGAGGTATGTTAAAGAGATTATATTATGTATGTATTGACGAGCTAATGTTTTCTTTCTTGGTTTTATAACAGTTACTGTGCTTTTTATGTTCATCCCATGTTTTATAATGATTTCCACATGACTTAATGATGGATAGGGTCAAGGATGAGATCAAGGAAAATTCATTCTTTATAAAACATGGAATTAGAAATGACAATTTTTTTAAAGACTGTTTATTATGTGAAAAAATGGAAACTGGGTAGAAGTGTCTACTTTGTCGTTTTTGAGATGTAATGTTATAATTATATCCTCATTCTCTAAAACTATATACCTAAAAAGATCCTAGATGTGAATTAATAATTTAATTCAATATTAAGTAATGTTATAAGGTTGGGTCCTTATAATGAAACCTTGGATATTTATGTCTTTGTGATCAGAAGGGTTTCGAGAAGCCGATGAGGGCAGCATTTGTCGACTTCATCATGGCTTATGGGTGAGTCTGATGCAGAATGGATGGATTTTGTGGTTGGGATGGAATATATAGTAAGCTTATCATATAGTTAGAAATCAGGGATGAAGATTATTCAAATGAATACTAAGTGGAGTGGGAGACCAGACAGTCATAAAATACATTATATGCAGGTTAAATTATGTGGGAGGGATCTGTGATGGATAATGAGGTCATGGGGAGGAATATTTCTTTACAGGAAGATGATACATAATGGTTTATCAGATAGTTAAAGAATGTAGTTTCAATGGCTTAGATTAAAATAATAGACCCCTCAATGAAATGGGAAATGAATTTCAACTGTTATATAAGATAAATCCCAAATTCAATCATCCCGTTGACTATTTCGGCCTTATACATGGGACCTTAGGAGCTAACATTAGTAATAAATCATGATTTCGGATAGGTCCTACCTATACTATGCACACACTGCTCTACTCCATGTAAATTCCTTAATTGTACCATCCTAGTCCTTTATTTCCTCTCAGCTAGGCCAGGTTGGGCTCTCCATATGGCCCACCATTTGGAGTCCCAAAATGAGTAGAGGGCATCCAAGATGGGATAATGGGGTGGATAATTTTAATAAAAATTAATTATTTCCACTTAGTGAATTAAAATGAAATTAATAAAAGGTTTTATCATCAGATATTTTTACATTGAATTAGAAATATTATGTAAATCATAATTTATCTAAAACTCAAAATATTTTTAAAAATTAATTATTGTGTAATAATGTTCAATATTTTATTATTTTCATAACAATGTATTTTATTAATTGTTTTTACTTCTATATTAAAATTTTTCATTTATATTACAAAATTTTACTAGTTACTTATTGATGCATCATATGCACTTTGTGAATTAGTTAATAGAACATGAAACTATATATGTAGATGTTCAAAAAAGTTTTTCAATAGTAATATTTTAATTTTCACATTACTATAATTTTTATTTTTTAAAATCATCAACTATTATTAAATGATATAGGTAAATAATTATCCTATAAAAACCTAACATGTACATTAATTTACTAAAATATATTTTCCATGAATTTTCTTAATTGTGGAATTGGCTCTCATATTCCTCATTATTATTTTTGTCTATATTATATTCCATGATAGAGTAATTCTACTCATGGGTGATCCCAACAAGCCTATTTATGATTTTGGACTTCATATATTCATTGGGACACATCCACATGTGTTATTAGCACATGTAATGAGTTTTTCCATCTAACTAAATACTTTATTGAATTCTGGATTTTTAGTAATAATATTTAGGTATATGTTCTATTTTAAATAATATGTTCACTACTCTACTACATTCTCAGATTGGAAGACATATTTAATTTATTTAAATGTTGAATATATACATAAAATCATTCTAGAGGTGTTGAAATGTATGAGTTAGATTTTATAACGTTATGATCATTTTCATATACAGTTTTCTCATGATATAATCATGTATGATCATTGAAGAAAATATCCCTTTTTTACCCTTGCTGATAAACTATAGTTAACTATTCTTATGTTTCCTTTTCCCAAGGATATAATGGACTGTTTTAAAAATGTTATTGATTAGAAGGGATCTATGACCAAATATCTATGTTTTAGAGATTATAAATCATTTGTGTACTAGATTTTTATAAACCCATGAATCCAAACAAACTAAATATTAATGGTTCTTGGGAATGTATTTCTAAAATTTTAATTGATTATTCATCCAAAATTATGTAACATTCTATGTATGTCATGTTCATGTTGCATCAGTCAGTATTAGATGAAGGTATAAAATTTTTTGGATACTAGGATAAAGAATATTTTCAAAACCCTTACTATAATATTATTAATAGAATTCCATTCAACGTTCTGATATTGTATGAAGTGTGATTTTTCAAGAAAATTAATCCCTGTATGGATACTATAATGTTGTTCCAATTGTGGAAAACATTCACCTATGTGAAACAGATAGTGTTGGGGTTCTAGGAAATTATTTTTATACATATATTATATATATATATATATATTAAATTATTTGAATATTTTGAAACGAAATGATTAAAATAAATTTCTTTTTTTTATTCAATGAAATTTAATAATTTCATAGTTTATCTGTTTCATTGATAAGTTAATAATAGATCCTCATTGTGAGATAACATTAAAACTATATGAATATAATCTTAAATATAGTTTTGTAGTTATATAACGTACTATAATAGTGAATAAAATATGTATTATGTTTGGTGGGAGTAATTGAAATAGGATGATACATATTACATTGATGGTTTCACTTGGAAATCTATTAGATGATATATTATGGGAAAACACATCTAGTTGGAATACATCATTTTTTTCATCAGATATGCCAACCTATGAGTGAGTGTAATGGTTATTTGACTTTATGATTTCGATTTATCCATATTAGAACTCATGAAATAACATGTATTTCATAAAGGACAAGGTTATATTTCATGATAATTTCAGATTTGTTTGGTGCATCAGAAGTGATGTTTTATTAAATGAAATTTTGATGAAGGATTTTTCCACTCTATATTTATAGAACTTGACATATATACCAATGAGTTGATATAAATCCATAATTATAAATTCCATGTATATGGTAAAATGACATGTTTAATTAATAAATTCAATGAAGTACATATTGAGAAAATGGGTTAATTACACTATTGTGAAAACTCTTTGATGAGATATTATGATAAATTGAGAATATTTCATAGTGAATGCTCATATATGGTTGGTGACATTATAACAATTATTTTCCTTATATTGGCTACCATGACATATTTCTATATAGAAATCTCAGACATTAGTTAAGCCCACCTAATGACAATTAGAAATATTCCTAGAGGGCCACACGCTAAATGTTTCCATTAATAATTATTAATTTCTATTTGAATTTATTTATTGTATGAAAAAGTAAACCCAAGACCGTGGAATAATTTTATTTATTTCTATTATTCATAATATAATAAATAAATTTTTCTTCAATAAAGAATAATTTATTTATTGATTTTTATATTTAATAAATACCTTTTCAATGGATTATTCAAAAACATTTATAGTAACAATTGATGAATGAAAATATCAAATAAAATTTTATTTGAGAAATGAATAAATTATGGGGAGATTGAATAAAATTGGATCATGTTGAGTGAAAAATATTTTTTTGTAGGCCTATATTTAATATTTACTATTGTGTGAGATATATCACACCATAAAATTATAAAATTATAAATAATATTATGTTTATTGTTATATGGAATGGGGTTTAAAATTTATTATTATATTATTTTAGGACTGGTATAAAATTCATTAATATTTTAACATAAACCATCGCATTATAAGTATAGTGTTATGCCTATTGTTTACGGTTACTAGAGAATTATGTATTGTTCCAACTAAAAAATATCACACTCAGATACTCTTCCTACATTCCTCTCATAAATGAGACAATTTATAAAGAATCCAAAAATCCCAAAGGGTGATAAATCAATATGAACAAAAAAAACATGATATACTCGTCGTGCTAGAACATGCAGATTCATTCGTGTTTCTCAAAGATTAGATGAGAACATATAGATCACCACAAGAGGGATCCAACACACTGATCCTTATAATGAAATGACTGTAAATTTAAAAGGATATATTTAATAATAAAAAACATAATTTAATAGAGGATCTTGATATTAGGTTTCTATTTTATTCATATTGAAATAAATTAATTATAAATTTAAATAGAAAATATCCCCTCTAATTTTTTTACATATGTAAATATTCAATTTGAAAATTATAAATGGTCATAACATTCATGTCATTTAAAATATTGTAAAATATTTATATGATCTAATAAATCATTATGATTTATCATTAACCCTAGAACTTTTTCTATACTATGAACATTGAAGTGGTATTAGAGGGAGGTTACATTGAAATTCATAATTATTTTTTTGATTGTTGATTGTTTTAAAATTAAAAATAATATTCATTTAATGTTTTTAATCATTAGTTGTCAGTATTATACATATCATCCACCTTATAATAATTTCTAAAAATTATTACCGTGATCGGTTAATAGTTGAAAATGTTTATATATAAATATAATGTATTGATGTTACAATTATGTGTCACGATAATAAAAGAAAACACAATGTGTGTTAAATTTATACATGATGGGTATCTCATTTCATTACATGTGGACAACCATGTGTATTATTTTTCATCAGGTATTATATGTCCACCATGTGAAATAAATGAAGCCATAAAGACTCACCATGGTGGAACACTACATTACTAAAGTACCAGCTATATTTTTCAACAATAATCCATTTCTTTAATGTGTTTTTTAAATGTAAAACATGGTGTCAAGCCATGATGTTCTAATTTACAGAGTACATGTATTTAATACAAGGTGCAGAGTGACTAGAAAACATGTTACATTAAGGAAAGGCCATGTATCCTCTATAAATTTCATATACTTCATAACTATTTATCATAAGTACACAATGAGTCATTTGTCCGGATTTGAGATTATTTGGTGAAGAAAAGTATATGACCTTCAGTTTTCATGTAAACCTAGAATACATTTAAAATTTATATAGAAATATAAAAATTAATTAATTACTACTTATACCTTATTGACTCTAGCTATGTATTTAATTACATTGATAGTACACACCAATAATTACTTTTTATATCATATTAAATATTTAATTAATTCTATTTATTATTATAGATAGTGAATCATACATTGTTATCATATATTATGATTCTAATGCATTAAATTGTAGAGCTTAAGAAATTATCATATGGTCCATTTGTATGTAAATTGGCAGTAGACACTATACAATTATAACAGGTTCCTTATACCAAATATGTCATATCAATGGATTGTTTACAATTAAACCATACAAATTTGTTCAGATAGGTAATCTCTAAGTATATAACAATGAAAAATCTATGTAGAATTTTAAATATAATCAAATTAAATAAAATTATTAATTTTATTTAAAATCACAACTGATGTGAATTTGAGGAAGATTCAATGAAATAAGATAAAATTATTTAATTTATTAATATGATAATTATTAAGATTAGTTTTAATAAAATTTTCTTTATTATATAATTAATTGAATTGAATTATAGCTATTGTTCTTTAATAAATAATAATTTAATTTTTACAAACAATCATGAGAATGATCATACCTTTTTTTGAATTGTCATTATTCAGTTTAATTTATTCTAGGGTTTTTTAATTTTTAATATTATATTAAATTAGATTTCCTCTTACTCATCCCTCACTCTATTATTATGTAGGACCCATATGCACCTGGTTATTTAGGATATTTCCCTTTTACCATTCCTTTGCTTCCCAACACATACATATGAGTCATAAATACATTCTATAAATCGAGTATCCCAATGTTCGTTGTGGGGTTTGAAGATAAAACAGAAATGTTTCCACACCTAGTGATATATTGGAGGATATGTTTAATGATGTAACTCCATTGATGATTGATTAAATGATTTATTCCCTTAGGTTTTTGGCGAATAATTATGCTCTTAATAAATCAACAGTTAGAAAATATCTTGACGTCAAATTTTATTCTATTATTTCTATATATGAATTATTTATTTTATAAATTCAATACAATGACTACATAATGAAATGAACTAAGGGTCAAGCTAATAATTTAAATAAATGGAAAATGAAAAAAAAATTGATCATGTTGTATTAATTATTTAAAAACCACTTAATAATCACAATTAATGTAAATGATAAAATAAAATAATATATATTCATAATAAAAAAGTTACCTTAAGATAATATTTATTTAATATTTATTATATTGTTCATATTTCAGATGAATTCATAGTTAAAATCTATGTTTATCCAATATTAGTGATAATTTTAATTATCACGAATCCTGAATAATTTTACTAGGTTAAATTAACTAGTTTATTGAATTTAATGACCACAGTTTTTAATACATATTTCCAGGAATGAGTTGAGTAAAACTAGTTTGAATTTCATGATTAGGTAGTCTAATCAACCATTCAATGAATTGTATACATATAGTTGGAATGAACGCCTATATAAATACCTCTTGATGATTTTCATAGATATATTCTAGGTCATAATGAATGGAACTATAGATCTTTTCCACTAGTTTATAGACTGATTGGAAATTCCATGTTTGTTGTTGAGGGATATTGGGACTTGATAAAATATTGGGAGACATAAAAAAATTAATTATTATTACTTCCCACATTATTTTTAATTATGAAATATACTATTAATATTTTATTTTAGATTGTACAATATTGTTGAATTTTTATAATTCATACTATCCCAATGATCAATATTGGAGAAACAATATATCCTCTATGGAAGTAACTTCCCTGAATGGATCACACACCTTTGGGTTGTGTTGTTCCATGAATGAAAATACCATATTCTAGAGTTATCACTTCCTAATACTCCTAATATAGAGGCAATTAATTAAGAGTTCCTTTTTGATCAGAAAAAAGTGAATATAGTTTTCAATGTTAAAATTTTAATCTATCATATATGTTTGTTGATCAGATGAAGCCTCATGAAAACATGGATTTTTTTAGTATACTTGATCATCTCTATGGTCTTTACCATAGAGAAGATGGATATGAATTATTTTAGATATCCATGGGTCATTTTTAGAGAATAAATATAAGGGGTTTTCTCACTAGTCATCTGGTAGTCAACATCATTATTTGAATTGAGTTCCTAGAGGTTCTAGTGTTTAAACACATGGATTAACTGTACCCTAATCTTTTAATTTCATCACTCCATTAGTGATTCTTTAGTATTGTTGTTATGTATAATATGAACAATAAGTAGAAGACTCTCCTATTTCTGAACACTCTTCTTCACTATATATATAATTAGATTAATTGAGAAAATAATTATGTACTTATGAAGATTAAATGGATAGGACAAGAGAATAGATCTAAATAAAAATATTATTCTTTGTTCTATTTTAGGAAGATAAATGTATAGGGGAATGAAAAAGAGTATGATGCTATTTTTTTGGCATGTGGATAGAATGGATACTGGAATAATGATCGAATAATAAGTAGAAATTTGATCATTTAGGTGCATTCTGATTTAGTGTAATTTATGTTGTTCCCAAAATTGTTCATCACAAACTACTTTTAGTTCTCACTTTTTTATTTAAATATTAGATCCATGTAGATTCAAAAATATTGAATCAGGGGAGGTAGATAAATTAGAATAAATAGAGCTAAAAAAACTATTATACCTATCGCTGACTAATATATCAAATTTCCATTGATAATTATCATTGTTTTGAATATTTTATATTATGTTACATTTGATTCTGAAACCATTTTTTAGTATCATGACATGACAGAATGGATTTATTTTCAAATTTGGAATTAAATGTTTCCTCTTATATAAATATTTAGTTTTTATGGTTAGGAACATTTAAATAATATTAATCATGTGTCAATCCAAATGAACAAATTTGTGGTAATAGATAATGAAATTGTATCATATTGAATCATACAACACCCACCTAATTCATCACCAATGTTTCCTTTTAAATGAACAACAATTGAAAAAAAAAACTCATGATAGATATTTAGATACATCTGAATGAAAAATACATGTCATGTAACACATGTTTATAAAGAAAAAATATCCAATTTCCTATTTATATGAAAAAGTTAAAGATCCCAAGAGATTCTATAATTATATAATATTAATTCATTTGGATATTTTCATGTTGAATCAAGGGGTAGGTGATCATACATCACAAATTTTATTTATTCATTTACAAGATATGGATATACATATGTGATGAGTTATAAGTCAAATTCCTTTGAAAATTTAATGTAATATATTAATGACGTTCATAAATATATTGGTATGAATATTTACTAGTTTTTCTTTAACCCTAGTGGTAAATATCTTAATCCAGACAACATTGATTACTTATGGGATTTTGGGATTCAATCTAAAATTGATCCTCTATATACCCCCTCAAAGAATCCATGTATGTGACGTGGTTAAAGGCACCTTTTTTAAATTGTATTCCCAATGAAGATTCCTGTGAGGAATCTATTATCCATATGGGGATATGGGTTATAAATAACATCATATATAATACATTGAGTTTTTTCTAATAAAATGGTATTCAATAGTTTTATTTGAGTGGAATGAAACCCTAATTGGAAAAACATACATACATATTAATGTGAATAATTTGATAAGGAAATACTAGTAAACAATATTTCAACTTTACTAACAAATTGTATCTTTATTGGATATCCCATGGATAGAAAAGATAATAGAAAAATTATCTTTCAAGAAAATGATTTTGGTTGGAAAATAAGCCAAATTTAATAAGGGGTAAAATAACTAAAATATATATATGGTGAAATATTTACATTTATGATGACTAATATTAAGATAAAAAATAGCTAAAATAAGAATAAATTCAGGAATTCACCATATAAGAAGATGTTTCAAAGACACAAGTAGTATACATGAGTAAAATAGAGGTTATAGAACTATAATATTTTGGAATTATATTTAATAAGAAAGAAGAATCATTGTAAGAGAAAAAAAATTAATCTACAACCTATAAGGTAGTAGTATGTGGAATTAATGTTTAAAACTAGAAATAATCCATTAATTCTAAATTGGATTACCTATACCATCACTCTATCTTGATTCTGTTGGATTATCTAGTTGATGTGAATACATTTTTCTGTAAATGGTTAATAAAAATTGATCTAGGAATGGATGGAAATGTATATACATGTATGGAATTAATAGATACAGAATGGTTTAAATACATTAAAATAATTTACTATGAATAAACACCTTCATAATGTTCTCAACTAAAATCGAGAAAATTCTACTTTCCAATGATTCTTTATTTGAATATGAGATTTGGAAAATGGATTTCAAAATAGACATTATGAATTGTAACCTTCATGATGATTTTTATATTACACAACACAAATATTTTTTGACACTAAAGGATTCCAATGGGATATAAAAAATAATTGAAATCAATTTAAGGGTTAAATTAAGAATCATGGACAATGAACATTCAATATTATGAATCCATAACATAATTTGGATTTACAAACAAATAATGAAATCAATGTATATATAAATATTTTATGGGTGTCTGACCATTTTCATAATATTATATCATGATTAAATATTTATTATTGAAAATGAAATACCATTTTTAATGTTAAATAAGATTGGGTTGAATAAATTTTTCTACATAATGAAAATAATAAAGTATTTATATATTACTGGGATCAATAATCGTTGTGATAAATCAAAGGGGCATCTTGGCCAATGTCAAAGTACATATATTGAAAGGAAACAAAAAATTATGTATGGAGTAGTACATGATGTTATTTTTAACAATGTCAAATAACATTCATCTTTCTAGGAAAATTATTCCATAGAAACATATTAAATAAAATGAGGGTGTTAATTTTAAATGTATCAGGGATTGGGTTAGTCATGTATGTTGTTCTATATACGAGGATGCATTTCACCCATGCCCTATGTTTGATAAATAGATATCAACATGGCCAATAAGCCTTCCATTGGATAGATGTCAAGGGTATCCTCAAGATTATGATTCATACTGAGTATTTAGTTATATTCTATAGAGGTGATGGTGAAGATTCCTCATAAGAAATATCTATAATTATATATATACTAGAATCCAAATAGATTAATATTATATTAAATTATAAATGTGATATATATTAATTTTTAAATTGTGTTCATTTGAGTTGGAAGAGATCCCATAATTTTTTGTCATAAATTCTATATTAAAGTCAAATTATATTATTACATGTTCAGTATCTAAGGAATCAATTTGGATATATAACATCATACAAAAATTTTATGTGATAATAAAAATTAAAGATCCATGAACACTCTATTATGATTATACTATAACAATATTCCTCGAAAATGATCCAATATCGCATTAGAATATGAAGAGCATATATCAAATATATCACTATTAAAGATGGTTTTATCAAACAATAAAATTCATAGTATTATATTTATCTACTACATAAAATGTTGAAGAAAATTTTAAAAGATCCATAATTGAAAATCAAAAATGATCATCATGTGTGATCTAGTGAACTAAAATTCATAGGTTATCGGCTCTAGTACATATTAGAGTTTTTTGGTGTCAGTGTCGAGAAGAAATTATTTTTACATATAATACATATATATTTAATTTAATGATTATTAATAAATTACCTTATTAGATATTGTTCATTATTCTACATGACATTAATGTAATAATGACCTATAGTATCTATAACTTTGATACAGTCATACTAGATCCCCAATATGAGGTGATAATTAAAATACTATGATGATATTATTAAATATAATTATATATTCGCATAATGCACTATGATATAGAATGTAGTATGTATACTATCTTGTGTGAGTAATCATACGTTGATAAGGTATATTGTAATAAAGCTCTCACTTGGTAATCTCTAAGCTGTGAGATTCTATTAATAGACCTGCTAGTGGGAATTCAGTATGGTTTAGCTCCATCATATATTTCTATCTATGAGGGTTTGTAATGGTGTATAGACATTAATACCATTAATTCATATTATTTCTTATGCAATTAGTTATATTTCAAAAACCATTATGGTATAGTTTATGGTGAATTCAGATATGTTGGCCTCATCATGAGTGATGTTCTATTAATGGATATGTTGAGGAAGGATTTTTCACTTACATATTTATTATTTTAATATCATTGAATGTTGATTGAAATAGAACCATCCCCACAATTTTGATGGCCATAGTGTCACAAAATTTTTATTTCAGATATTCAATGAAATATGTATTGAGATAATATGTTTATGAAATAGATGTTCAAACTACATGACGAGTTATTCTGACATAGGTATTATATTACAAATCATAAATATATGGTTTTCAACATTGTTACATTATGTTATTTCTTAGGGTTTCCTTGACCCTAAGTACAGAGTAGTCATAGACATTAGGTTATACTACATATGGCCTATGAGAAAAATAATCGATGGTCACAAACTACGTGTCTCTAATTATATTTATTAAATTCTAATTGAATAATATTTCTTGAATAAAAATTATTATGAAGACCAATGAAAATTTTTATTCAGGTTGTATTGATCTATAATATTCAAAATGTATGAAAAAATATTTATTCATAAATATATACAATATTTAATTATGTGAATATTTAAATAATATTAATTCACTGGTTTTTTGAATAATATATTGATTTTATTTATTAATTATTAATATATTTAACTTAATATTTACTTGGGTATTCAATAAACTATGTGGGATTGAGAGGACCAATATTTTTTCAAATGATAAAAATTTATTTTTAATATGATAAATAATGTTAATAATTCAGTTATTAAGTACAAACCTTATTATTATAATAATAATAATAATAATAATAATAATAATATGTGGAAAGAGTAGTTATAATTATTATTATCATATTTAAGGGATATTTTCAAATTAGATAATATTTTTAATTTAAACATCACTGTAAAAATAAGTGATTATGTATATTATGTAGGGTAAATCAAAATTTGATAAAAGATGTTCACACCATATTTCCATATTGACACCTCTATCTCTCTTCATGTAAATAATCAGAGGTAATAGAGGGAATACATCAATCTCAAAGGCTGATGATAAAAAAATATGATATAATTACACTACTAGAACCAAAGGTTCCATTAATGTTGGTGAAAGATAAAAGGATGTTGTATGAATCACTAATGGAGGGAACTGATAATTGGATCCTTATTATATAATGTAGGTAATGTCAAAATATATTTTAAGAGATAAAAAATTTCTTCAATGAAAAGTTCCTAAGATGAAGTGATTATTTAATTTCGATCTTAAAAAATAATTTGTGAATTTAATTTCAAAATATCATATCATGGTTATAGTTTTCTATTTTTCAATATCAAATTGGAGAACTTTCATTGGATATGGAATTCATATTATTGAAAATATTGAAATTTATGGATCATATCGAAAAAACAATCATGATAATTTTCCAACCCTAGTTCTTCTACTATGCATGAAATAATATGTAACATTATCAAAATGTGAATATTGAATATCAACAAGAATGTTACAAGTTCAGGATTAGCGAGCATAATATTCAAAACATGGAGAGGCACTGTCATAAAATATAGATGGGTTAATTCATATTTTCTTAACAAACTATTATATAGTATTTGAATAGATCATGGACATGGATTACATTGGATAAACATATATTTTCCTAGATTAAAAATAAGAAATTATGATTTATACATCGTATGAATGAGCTTTCCTGATTATATGGTTTCTCACTTTTAGTATTATTTATCAAACATATTTTTTTCTAGAACTTTGATTGATATAACGGACTCAGGTAAATGCACAATATTATTGATTATACAATTATTATCCAAATAATATACCTAATGTTATATGAGCTATAATGAAAAATATAACTTTTGGGCTTATAAAATATTATCAATCCCTAAATCATATTTATTATCCAAATAATAAATAGAGGGAATAACAGACTAGTGATCCCCTCATGAGGAATATTACAACTACTATAATGGGGTTAGTTAATCCAATAATTACCAACTAGTGGAATAGTATCACTGGAATTGTAATTTTCGAGTATCCATTTATGAGTGTATAAAAAAGTTATTTTAGTTATTTATCATTTAGAATGAGGTAGACAATAATGGTGGGCTATTTTCAGAACCATGAGGAAATATAAAAACATTAACTCTATAGATTTTGATGACATTATAATGCTATTTTTTAATATTTATTTCATATTAATCGTCGTATAAAAATGTGTAAGGAATTATTTGAGATAATAAAGATGGACATTGATCTTTTAGTACCAATGAGTATAATGTTATAATACTTTTGAGGTACGACTTTGGTAGGATTATCCTACCTTAATGATATATTGATCAATTTCTTATTGTATTTATACATAGTCTCTAATTGTATTTAGATATTATGTACTTTAGTGTCAATGAAAAAAATTATTTGATTTGCTTTCATGGTATAAAGAGAGAATATAGTAATCAATCAATATCATTTATAAGAATGAATGTAACATCCCAAGTAAGTAAAGAATTATTAATTTTCATATCTATGTTTATATATAAATTATATAGTGTCTTATATGAATAAAATGAGAATAAATCCAATCTTAAGCATAGAATACTCTAATATTTTTTTAAAAGATCAGTTTACCGCCTTTTGATGAAAACCCTTTTTAAATAAATATTTATGAAAATTTTATAAACTATATTTTTCAAAATAAGCATAATCTTTACGATTGGTACATTGAAATTTTCTTTTTACAATTTTTTTATTTTTCTGACAATGTTCATTTTTTTATGAATAGTTAGAAATACTGCATTTCACTTCAAAACTGCTTTTTCATCTAATTTAATTATATGGATAGATTATATTTTTAACTTGTTTTAGAGAGTAATTAGAATATATTTTTACCATTTAATCCAATGTTGGTCATTGTAATTAGTTTCACATTGAAATTGGACATAAACAATTATCAATATTTTGATAGATATTGTTTCTAAAAAACCCGCTATTTGTTTTGACAACGAGAATTAATTTTAAATTAATTACATCAATTTCATTGTATGGAATTTCATAAAATGGATTCCATATTAGGAATCAGAAGTTCCAAATTATGTAATTAAGACTCTTTTGTTTTTCGACATTATGAATAGTAACGACGGTAATTATCTTTAATTGTCGTGATTAATTAGTAACCGAGTAGTTAAGGGTAATAAAATAATAACATAATAATATTAAATGACCCCAACATGTGTCCAAATTATGTTGGTTGTGTCATGGCCAACCATGGGATGCCTTGTTCCAACTTAGGGTCCCCATGGAATCACTTTTGTGTGATAGTGACATTTTATCAATTTATTTTTAAAGAAAGGAAAATAAATAAAATGTTTGTAAAACCTCAGTAAAACAATTTTAATTTAGTCAAAATAAATTATATCTTATAATATTAATATTTATATGAAATATAAAAATATTTCCTACATCATGGTGTTTTTTTTATAATTTTTCGGCATTAAATAAATAAATTTATTTATGACACCATGATGATGTAGTGATTACCTCATTAATGAACGATTTAAATAAAATGAAAAGATATTGTAGAATATAAGTCTTACACTTGTCAAAAACCTATTGGATGGCATGATTTCTAACTATTATCACCTTATCCTAGAAATATATAATTGTGGGACCTTTAAAATCTGAAAATCGTTTTATAATAAAGTAACATTTCAAGACTTTCCAAGAGTGTCCATCCTCCCTCTTATAAAAGGCCACCACCTCTACCCACTTACCCACACCTCTCAATCGATTTTCTTGGAAAAAATCTGATAATTGTATCTCTCCACAACCCTCCCTTCATCATAGAAGTCTTCCCTTAGGCAGAAATCTCTTCAAGAAATCCTTTTTGTTCAAACTAAGTGGAGTTACCCGATTTAAAGGTAATGTCTTCTCTAGTGTTCTTTTATTTTATTTTGCTTCTCCAACACCCTAAAATCTTTTTATTCCATTAATTTGTTAAAAAACTAGTATATTAAATATACTATGAAGTAGTTATGAGAATTATTTGATTTACACTTACACACACCTCCATCTAATGGTTAATGAACATATTGTTTCTGTGGGTGGCGAATTACTGCCTCACGAAACGATGATAGTTCCATATTCTTTTAACACCTCTCATGGTAGCCATTAATATGTAACTATATTTATATTGATATATATTTTGTTTATGTTTTCCATATGATTTTTTATTTTTCATTAATTTAATACCTTTATTGTTTCCATTGTGGGTAAACACGCTAATTTCACTTTAGAAAGTATAGACTACCGCCCCCTCAAAGTGATTTGAATCATTAATTCCATATGTGGGATGTATACAGGATGGAGTTAATGATATTATATAGGATATTTTACTGTAATTATAATTTTCCTTTTAAATAATTATTGTTTCCTTCCATTAAAAATGAAATAGAAATTAAAGTAGCCTTCATGCATACGTATGGCTTACCATCTCCATGAACGGTGCATTTAAATTCTTATCTCTAAATGTTATGTAATATTATAAATGCATGTATATACTGGATATATATGATATATATGATATATAACTCATGAATATAATTTTAGATATAATGGATATTTTACCACATGAATAACTTGTAATTATAAGAAGTTTATTTTTGGATCAAGTAGCAATGATCGAAAAAACGACCGTTATTAACTTAAATAATTAAATAATGTTCATAACATGGTAATAATTGATATAAATGGAATAATAAACTTTTAAAAGGTTCTTAAGAAAGTATAAATTAACTCTAGTTTATTATTCAAGAGATTAAAGAACGATCGAGTCATGTCGGACACGAGGTAAGGGACTTAGCCTCAATCTCATTTCATTTAGGAATATTTTGTTTTATACACAACATTCTTTTATATGGTGTATAAACCCCTTTGATATTTAATTTTTTTGAAAAGCAATATTTTTATACAAATCATTTTACTAACCAATAAAATGGAATGTTTTTGTCTTACGTATGTAACAACTACAACTTTTTCGCCGCCTTAACCATTATTTGAGTTTCGTCTTCCTCTACAAGCCATAACATTTTTTAAAATGAAAAAAATACCATGTTTTAATTTTATTTTATTTTGGTATTGAAAATGATTTTGATAATGTTTTGATTATATCATTGTGTTTTTGATATATTGTGATTGAAATGTGGAAACGTTATATTTCCTTTATGCATGTTTTATGTGATACGATTATGTTATTGTTCTTGGGCATTGTTTATAAATAGGGGTGGTTCCGTGATAAACTGAGGGAATGTAAACCCGTGATAGATCTTCAATGCATTGGGTAATATTAAGGATATAAACGCTACGGTTTCTTCGAATAGATTTAGGGAATATACTGTGTTGGGTATTCCAAACGTAACCATGAGGGTTACTCCCTACATAAGAATGTTATGAATTCCTCAAGTTACCTTTATGTCTTATTATTTCTATGAGTCATTCATGAATCTTATGATTTCATGAGGTATATTAAATATCTTATGTTTTATGAGTATAATATGATTTCATTGATTCTTATGTATACATGGACTAATGATTTCATTCCATATTTTTAGATCCCTTAATGAGCTTTTTATGCACATCCCATGTTTTTGAAAGGTTTTTCACAAGTCAAGGGAATAGTACAGGATGAGATTGTTATGTCGAGGATGTGTTAAGAAAGAATCAATGTTTTATTTTAAATATTGTTCCATTAATGAGAAAAGTTAATATTGTCTTTGATGTAACCACCTTGTTTAAAAGTGGAATGTAATGCATGATTTATGATCCAATTATCTAAAACTCTAAACCTGAAAATATCTTCAATGTGTATTCTTGAAATAACTCTAGATTAAATAATGTTTAAGGATGTGGCCTTATAGTTTGTATCAGAGGTCGGTTTAGATAACTTTAGGAGTTAAAATTATATTAAATGATTATCCAAAAATATTTTTTTTATGGTCAAATTGAAATGATATAGAATTTTAAGATTACCATGTTACTTCATCTAAAACATGTTTGTTCAGAATGGTTTTCGGCATAGTAAATAGGGAAGCAGTGCTAGGAAGTCATACATAAGGAAATGACCTTCCAAATCAGCATCTGGAGATGGTCAGAAATGGAACTGAACAGTTAGTTGTATTAATGGAACAATTGACTCAAGCAATAAATGTTGGTGGTATCCATGCATGAGATCAACCAGATCAACCGCAGAGAAACATGTCATTGGTGGAACATTTCATGAGACAACATCCCCCATCATTCAGAATATCATCTGACCTTATGTTATCTGAAGGGTGGATTGAAGCACTGGAGAAGATTTTCGATGTCATGGGGTGTTCAGAAAATCAAAAGGTTAGTCCTGCTGTTTTCATAAGGCTGATCAACTTAGGATGGAAAAACAATTCTTGGAATTGAGGCAAGAGGATGACTCAATGGCTGATTATGATGAAATGTCCACTCGATTAGAAAGGTATTCTCCAAATTTTATCTGAGACCATGATAGAAAAATCATTCATTTTTACACGGGATTATAGCCAAAATATTGAATGGAATTAGATTCTTGTGAGTTCAAAAGTTATGAAAAGCTTTTTCGATGTGCTGAGAAGGTGGAAATGATGTTTATCGATGATCAAGAGTTCTATAACAACCAATAGAAGAAGAGACCTAGGTGTCATGAGAAATGGAAGAATCATTCAAAAAGGTCTGATGGTATGAAAACTAAGTTATTAGTTTGTGGTAAATGTGGTAAAATGAATGATGGGGAATGTCTTTTGATTTCTGGGAAGTGCTACCGATGTGCTAAGATGTGACAGAAGGCTCGTGATTGCAATGGAAAATATCAGGGTGATGGTATGACCAAATTTGATTTACAGTTAGTGAAATGTTTCAAGTGTAATGAGATTGGTCATTATGAAAACAAGTGTTCAATATAGAGCATGAATAATGGGATGCAGTCAGACTATAAACAGAAAGGTGTGTTGAAATCCATTGCAACTACTTTAGCAGATGTTTGGCCATCAAATGGTGTGTTATCAGTTACTTTGTTTGTTTTTTTAGATTATTCCAATGTGTAGTTTGATTCAAGGTCTAGAAATTTATTCATCCCCGAAATTTTTTCTAGAAAATTGGAAATTCCATCTGTTGAAATGACTCCTAAACTTATGGTAAAAACACCTGGGGGAAATCTTGAGGCAAAAATAATATATATGAATCTTTCTATCCTTATCCGTGGAAATAATATACTTGAAATCCTTATTGATTTACCACTAGTAAATTTTGATGTTATCCTGGGTAGAGATTGGATCTCTGTTTACCATGCTAAAATTTACTGTAGATCTAAGGAAGTGTATTTTTAGAAAGAATTTTAGTTTGTGTACAAGAATGAACCCTTAATGTTGATAACATATCAAGAGGCTGAGAAACTAGTAAAAGATGGAAATGAATGTTACCTTTCACATAGTGTTGAAAACAAAAAAAAACCATTCAAATTGATGATGTGACCGTGGTAAATGAGTATCCTGGTGTTTTTCCTGATGAGTATCCTGGAATAATACTAGATCGAGAAGTTGAATTTACTATTGACTTAGTTCCTAATGCTATGCCAATTTCAAAACCCCCTTATCTAATGGCTCGAATTGAAATTTTAGAGTTGAAGAAGAAATTTCATGATTTATTAGAGAAAGGTTTCATTCAACCTAGAACATCACCATGGGGTGCTCCTATCTTATTTGTTAAAAATAATGATGGTTCAATGAGACATTGAATTGATTATATAGTCATGAATAACATCACTGTTAAGAACAAATATCATTTGCCTCATATCGATGATTTGTTTGATGAGCTCCAGGGAGTTCATTATTTTTCAAAGATTGACCTGAGATCAGGGTACCATCAGTTGAAGGTAAATGATGCAGATATTCCAATGAATATGTTTTGTACAAGATATGGACATTATGAATTTTTAGTAATGGCTTTTGGGTTAACCAATGCACCTGTTGTATTCATGGAACTTATTAAAAGAATTTTCCATGAGTTCTTGGATATGTTTTTGGTTTTTTTCATTAATGATATTTTGGTGTTTTCTAAAAGTAAAGAGGAGAATGAAAGTCATTTAAGGGTTATTTTCCAAAGCTTAAAAGAAAAGAAATTCAATGGGAAATTCAACAATTGTGAGTTTTGGTTGCAACAAATTTCATTCCTTGGTCACATTTTTTCTAAAGATGGAGTAACTATTTAGCCTTCAAAAACAAAAGTTGTCAAAGAATGGCCAAGACCAAAAAATGTAACCGAGATTAATTGTTTTCTTGGTTTTATAGGCTATTATCAATGGTTTGTTAAAAATTTTGCATCGTCGTCCAACCCATTGACTAAGCTAACTCGGAAGGGTGTTAAGTTTATCTGGACAAAGGAATTTTATGATTTTTTTCAGGAATTGAAAAAAATATTGGTGAATGCTACAGTTTTGGTGCTACTATATAGGAATTGTGAATTTTTTATCTACAGTGATGCTTCATTGAAAGGACATGGTTGCTTCATAATTCAGAATGATCATGTAATTTCTTGTGCTTCATGTCAGTTGAAAACTCATGAGATAAATTACCCTGCACATGATTTGGAATTAGCTGTTGTTGTTTTCGATTTCAAAATTTGGAGGCATCATTTGTATGGAGTAAAGTGTGAAATATATACCTTTCACAATTGTTTAAAGTATATATTCACTCAGAAAGAATTGAACATAAGATAGAGGAGATGTCTAGAATTAATCAAGGATTATGATTGTACAATTCATTACCATATGGGAAAAGAAAATAAAGTGGCGGATGCTTTGATTCGAAAAAGTAATGATTCATTATCCATGTTACGTTTGGAACGTGATCCTTTGGTTATGGATTTGATGAACATTGGCATAGATGTTGTTGGTGAAGGATGTTCTTCTCTTTTGTTTCAGGTATTAGTTAAATATTCTCTAACAGACAGAATTCAGCATGGACAGATGCAAGACACTGAGTTGTACAAAAAGGTAGAGCTAGTTCAGAAGTGTATGTTACCCGAATTCAACATTGTTAATGATTGTGTTTTGAGATATGGGAAGAGATTTTGTTTTCTTTATGATTCAAAGTTGAAGAGAGAGTTGTTATGTAAATCTTATAGTTCTCTATTTTCAATTCATCTTGAAAATACTATGATGTATAGAGATATTCTGGAGTATTATTAGGGGGTGGAATGATAAGAGATATTGATTATTTTACTATGAAGTGTTTGAATTTTCAACAGGTTAATGAAGAGTGGTAGTTACCGAAAGTGATGCTTCAGCCTTTACCAGTGCCAGAGTGGAAATGGGAGAATATATCCATGGTATTTGTTGTGGGACTTCCGAAGACACCTTGAGGTAATAATTAAATAAGAGTTATTGTTGATTTCTTGACTAAATATGATCATTTCATTGCAATATGGGATACTTTTTTCTCTAGATCAACTTTATCATTTGTATCATAAAGAGATATTTAGGTTATATGGAGTTACCCTCTCCATTGTATCTGACTATGATCCCAGGTTTACTTCTAACTTTTGTAAAGACCTTCAGAAGTCGTTGGGTATTGAATTAAATTTTAGTACAGCTTTTCATCCTCAATCAGCTGGGCAGTCAGAACGAAAAATTCAGACATTGGACGATATGCTACGTGCTTGTTCGATGGATTATCAGGGAAGTTGGGACCAACATCATTTTTTGGTTGAGTTTTCTTATTATAACAGTTTTCATTCCAGTATACAGATGGCACCATTTGAGGCATTATATGGGAATAGGTGTCTAACTCAAGATTTTTGGGATGAAGTGGGTGAAAGGAAGATGGTGGGACCAGAATTGGTAGAAGAGTTGGTATAAAAAGTTCAGCTAATACTGAAACACATGAGTACAGTTAAAAACATGTAGAAACGTTATGTGGACAATAGGATAAAGGTTCTATCTTTTGAGGTAGTTTATCATGTCTTCCTCAATGTTTCACCTTTGAAGAGTGTGATGCGATTTGGTAAGAAAGGAAAGCTAAATCCAAGGTTCATTGGACCATATGATATTCTAGAGAGAGTTGTATCAGTTGCATAATGATTGACTTTACATCCGAGTTTATCTAAGGTACACAAAGTTTTCATGTTTTAATGTTAAGGAAGTATATTCCAGATCCATCTCATGTTTTGAGTCCAGAGATAGTTCAGCTGGAAGAGAATCTATCTTTTGAGGAACAACCGGTCCAGATTCATGATCACAGGAAGCAAGTATTGTGGAATAAGGTGATTAATCAAGTAAATTATTTTTGAAAAAGCAACATTATTTAAGAGGCAATATGGGAATATGAAAATGCAACGAGGGATAAATACCCCCACATATTCGATAAGTAAATAAAGTGAGGGGACACAGTTTTCAAAATGGTGGAAGAATGTAACATCCCATGTAAGTAAAGAATTATGGATTTTAATATCAATGTATATTTATGAATTTGATAGTGTTTTAGAGGCTTAAAATGATAATAAATTAAATCTTAAGTTTAGAAAACTCTAATATTTTTTAAAAGATCGTTTTACCACCTTTTGATAGAAAACCTTTCTTAAATGAAACTTTTGACAATTTTATAAAATATATTTGTCAAAACAAACAAATTATTTAGGATTGGGACATTTAAATTTACTTTGGATAAATATTTGGTATTTTTCTAACAATGTTCACTTTTTAATGAATAGTGAAAAATACTGCTTTTCACTTCAAAAATTCTTTTTCATCTAATTTAATTATATGGATAGATTTTCATTGTAATTAGTTTTAAAGTGTAATTAGAATATATTTTTACTATTTAATCCAATGGTTATCATTGGAATTAATTTCAATTTGAAATTGGACGTAATCAATTGTCAATCTTTTGATAGATATTGTTTCTAAAAAAACCAGCTAATTGTTTTGACAACGGGAATTATTTTTAAATTAATTACTGCAATTTCATATGTTTGGAATTTGGTAAAATGAATTCCATATTTTTAATCAAAAAGTCCAAATTATGTAAATAAGACTCTTTTTTTGGACATTATGAATAGTAATGACGGTAATTATCCAAAATTGTTGTGATTAATTAGTAATCGGGTAGTTAAGGGTAATAAAATAGTATAATTATAATATAAAATGACTCCAACATGTTTTCTAATGCTATTTATTTTTTTTCATGGACGACCATTGGATTCCTTGTTCCAATATAGGGACCCCATGGAATCACTTTTGTCTGATAGTGACATTTTATCATTTTATTTCTAAAGAAAGGAAAATATAACAAAAGTATGTAACACCTAAGTAAATCCATTTTAATTTTGTATACATAAATTATCATTAAGAATATTAATAGTCATTGGAAAGATAAAAATATATCCTGTATCATGATATTTTTTTTATATTTTTTAGAAATTAATTAAATAAATTTATTTATGACACCATGATGGTGTAATGATTACCTCATTAATGAACGATTTAAATAAAATGAGAAGAAAATGTAAAATCTAAGACAAAAACATGTCAAAAAACTATTGGATGGTTGTATTTAGAACAATTATCACCTTATTCTCGAAATATGTCATTGTGGGGCCTTTAAAATCCGAAAATCATTTTATAATAAAGTAACATTTGAAGATTATCAAAGAGTGCCCCTCCTCCCTCTTATAAAAGGCCCCCACCACTACCCCCCTTACCCACACCTCTCAATAAAATAACTCAGACAAACTCTTCTCATTTAACTCTACACATCCTTCTTTTTATCATATAAGCATTCCCATAGGCATAAAGCTATTCAATAAACCCTTTTGGTTAAAACCAAGGGGAGTTACCCGATTTAATGGTAATGACTTCTCTAATGTTCATTTGTTTTATTTTGCTTCTCCAACCACCTAAACTCTTTTTATTCCTTTATTTTGATAAAACACCAGTATCTTCAATATACTAGAATTTTTTTAAGAAAATTATTTGATTTAAACATACACACACCTCCGTCTAATGGTTAAAAAACATATTGTTTCTTATGGGTGGTGAATTACTGCCTCACGAAACGATAATTGTTCAATATTATTTTAAGACCTCTCATGGTGGCCATTAAGATGTCACTATATTTTTATGTTTTACATATGCTTCTTTATTTTTCATTTATGGCATACATTTATTGTTTCCATTATGGGTAAACGCGATATTTTTATTTTAGGAAGTGTGGACTACCGCCCCATCAAAGAGATTTGAATCGTTAATTCCATATGTGGGATGTATAATGGATAGAGTTAATGATATTATGTATGATATTATACTATAATTATAATATACTTTTATATCATTGTGATTTCATTCCATTAAATATGAAATAGAAATGAAAGTAGCATTCATGCATACATACGACTTACCGACTCAATGAACGGTGCGTTTCATTTCTTACCTCTAAATGTTATGTAATATTATAAATGAATGAATATAATGGATATATATTATATATATTATATCTAAATCAAGAATATAATTATGGATATAATGGATATTTTACCACATGAACAACTTGTAATTATAAGATGTTTATTTTTGGCTCAAGTACCAAAGATCGACAAAATGACTATTATTAACTTAAATAATTAAATAATGTTAATAAAATGGTAATAAGTGATATATAAGGAATAATTTTATTGAAAAAGGTTCTGAAGCAAGTAGAAAATAACTCTAGTTTATTATTCAGGAGATAAAAGACCGATTGAGTCAAGTCAGACACGAGGTAAGGGACTTCGTCTCAATCTCCTTTCATTGAGGCATATATTGTTTTATACACAACTTTCTTTTATACGGTGTATAAACCCCTTTGAATTTTACTTTTATTCAAAAGGATTATTTTTATATGAAGCGTTTTACTAAATGACAAGAGGGAATGTTTTTGTCTTACATATGCAGCGACAACGACTTCTCCGCCCCCGTGACCATTATTTGAGTTTCGGCTTCCTCTTCAAGCCATAATTTTTTTAAATGACAAATAAAGACCATGTTTTAATTTTCTTTTATTTTTATATTTAAAATGGTTTTGATAATGTTTTGATTATATCAATGTGTTTTTGATATCATGTTATTGAAATGTGGAAATGTTATGTTTCTTTTATGCATGTTTTATGTGATACGATTATGTTATGGTTCATGGGGATTGTTTATGAAGATGGGTGGTTCAATGATAAGCTAATTGTGGGTGAGCCCGTGATATCTCTCCAATGAATTGGGTAACACGAATGAGTTAGACGCTAAGGTTTCACCAAATGTAATTAGGGAATATACTATGATAGTTATTCAAATGTAACCATGAGGGTTACTCCCTTCATAAGAATGTTATGAATGCCTCAAGTTACCTTTATGTCTTATGATTTCTATGAGTTATTCATGAATCTTATGATTTAATGAGGTATTTTAATGTTATTATGTTTTATGTGTATAATATGATTTCATTGATTCTTATGTATAAATGGACTAATGTTTTCATTCCATATTTTTATATCCCTTACTGAGCTTTTAATTCTCATCCCATATTTTTGAAATGTTATTCACAGGTCAAGGGAAAATCACATTATGTGATGATAGTGTATTGGAATTTTCAAGAACGAATCCATGTTTTATTTTAAATATGTTTCATTTAATGTGAAAAGTGAATATTGTCTTTGATGTAACCACCTTGTTTAAAAGTGGAATGTAATGCATGATTTATGATCTAATTCTCTAAAACTCTAAACATGAAAAGATCCTCAATGTTTATTCTTGATATAACACAAGATTAAGTAATGTTTAAGGATGGGAAATTATAAGGAATGAATGATGGAATACAATGATATTATAACAATAATCATTATTTAGGGATGGATATTAGTCTTAAATTTTTTCAAGAGTGTGAATGAAACATGGTGGTAATTTTTATAAACAAACTAATAAATCATTATGTGTTGAAATGAGGTCCATCAATAAGTGAAATACCTAATTGAACATAAGATGTTAGATAATCATGATAATGGAGGAAAATATCCACATAATGAACTACTCACACTCCTATTATAAAAATAAGAGTATTTGAATTATTATAACCACTAGATGAATATGAGTTTTAATGATGAAGATAAATATTTAAAACCTCTCAATACAATATATAAAGGTATATCAGTTATGATAAATATTTATAATGGGTCTTACATGATTGATGTGGTAAAAGTTAAAAATTCCACACACTCTATAACTTCAAATGATTTATTTGATTCTAACTCTACCCAGCCATTTATATATTAATAATTTTCTTTTGGTATCAAATTAATACCACAATTATTTGACATTAAATTTAAAATTAAATCTCATAATTATATGATGATAACAACTCAGTTTTATAATTCATATCTTTTTGAATTTTGTGGGAATTTGTTTCTTAAAAATTTTATTATTCACTATATAGTTGAATTTTATGGGATGTGGGGCATGTGTTTTCTCTTTTTATATAAATCAAAAATAAATCTATATGGAATATTATTGATATTTTATATTTTAAATGAAACTATGATAATTTATCAATGTACTGATGAATATTAAATTTTGATGAATTTTTCTTCCATTTTATGGGTTTTTATTCTAATAAATAAGGGGATATTTTATGAGATGTTAATGGAGAAACTAAATATAAACTATATTTATTTTGTACAAAATATTTCTAATTCATTTCTAAAAGAATACGGTAATTTTACAAAAAATAATGAAGTTCTGTTTTCAAAAGAACTAATACCTGGTACTAAACCTCTTTAGAAGACTCCACGTGAAAAGGCCATGATTGAGTTTTAGTAATTAAAGGATCAACTCTAGGAGAATATTGACAATAAATTCACACGATGATTTAAATAATCATGGTGTGAACATATTATTTTCAAATAAGAATAAATATGGACCAATGAGGCGCTACATTAATTATTGAGAACTTAAAAAATCACAATCATGAATAAGTATCCTTTTTTTCATGATTATGATTTCATCAATCATTAATAAATATATAAATATTTTTTCACGATTGATCATTGATCTCGATATCATCAGTTGAGGGTAAAAAGTAAATTCATACATAATACACCCTTTTATGTGACCTATGACATTATAAATTTACAGTCATTCCATTTGGATTAAAAAAACAGCCGTTATCTTCCTGGATTTTATGAATAGAATATTTAGAGTTTAAAGTGATTAATTATTATCATTATTTATAGACGATACTCATATATACTCCTTGAGTAAGGAATGTCATGAATATCCCATTTTACTTGCATTGAGGAACATTAAGACTGAAAAATATATTATGTATTTATTAAATGTGAATTATGGTTATATAAATCATAATTCTTGTGTGATATGATCCCATATGAGGGTCTATCATTATAATATTATAAAATGGAAGTCAATGAACATAATAATATAAAGACCACTATGGCTACGATCCATAATATTCATAGATTTTATTATCTTTTTCAAGGATTTGTGAATAGTATCTCATAACTATGTATTCCACTCACAATGATGACAAAAAAGGGAGTTAGGTTCCTTTGGACTGAATAATCAGATTATAAATTCAACGTCATAATTAAAAGTCTGGTCAATTTATGTGTAACCACACTAATTATAGATGGAAAGGGTTTTTGATATATATTGAAACATATAAATGTGGCAAGGTTGCGTTCATATGTATAATATTATGGTTATTTCTTATGTAACTCATTTATTAATTGATCGTGAGAAGAATTACATTATATATGACTGTGATTTAGCAGTAGTAATAATTTCAGTTATTATATGGAGGTATTATCTATATATATAAAGGTGTGAAATATATAGAAATAATAAAATCATAATGTATATATTATCATTGAAATAGTTTAAAATGAAATAGAGTATATGGGTGGAGTTGATTAATGTCTATGATAGATCAATACAATTCCACCCTAGGAAAGTGAACATAGTGGAGGATGGCTTGAGTCAAAATTTTCAAAGTGACATATTTATTATTAGGATCCAAATTATAAAATAAATATTTATTCATAATGGATAGAACCTAAGATCCAGATGGAAGGGGAAAATATTATATTTCGTAAATGAATTTTTAATTCTAAATTGGCTTGATGATGAAATGGGTTCATATTGTGGTTGACCGGCTGAAATAGATGAGTACAAATGTTTATTTGTAAAACATGATTACAATATAATGAAATGGATTAGTAAAAGAGTATGTGTACATAATATAGAATAATTTAAAAATTATAAATGGGTTGAATTTCATAGGTCATAATTATATATTCATCCTAGATGTAGGAATATGTTTAATGACTTATAGGGTAATTTTATATGGGATAACATGATGGAAGATATTTTAAAGTAGTGAGTTCTTGGTATTCCAAAAATCTGTTATTGGGTGGAAAAATTATAAGTGGATATTTTAATCATTACCCATTGCTGTTTGGAAATGGGAAAACATCACCAAAGATTTTATCAAAGTACTCCCAATGAAATTTAAATGGAATGATGAAAAATTTCATTTTAGTTTATCACCTTACGATTTTCGTACATTACATTTCATTAATAAAATATTTTTATCTTGATCATCATACATAGTTATACATAAAAAATGTAGTTATGTTGAATTGATCTCCATATTCAATGTTTAAGTCAATTTTTTTAGAAGTATTCAGTATGATCTAGATATATAGTTTTGTTTTTGTAATGAATTTCAACCTTAGATAGATGGTATGTTTGAGAGAACAATTTTATCCCTTGAGGATTTTTTAAGATCCCATTATCAGGATTTCCAAGGAGGTTGTCATCAACATCGTACTCTAATAAAATTTTCTTATATCAATGTTTTCCCTTTAAAAATTCAATTATATGATAATGAATCCATATATGGAATGTTGTGTTGAACTATAATATTTTGGGATTAAGATGTTTGATGAAATATATTTGGCCCTTGAAAGATATTGAAATGATAAAGAAGTATAGATCCCTTTGGTTTCTAATTATGGAATCCCATTGGGATAAAGGAGGTATGGTGGTGATTATCAATGAGATCTATAATTAAATTATACTGAAAATATATCTCTATGTATTTCTCCAAGGGTGATGGTTTTAGGATTTAGAGGTAATTGATGATGAGTCATAACAATATTTTCCCATTTTAGATTCTTGATCGATTATATATTATAGTTTACTATGGGGAACCTCAACTAAACCTATCTTTTGATAATTATTTCATCAATGTATTTATTTTTAGGAAGTAAAAACTTGATCCTTCTCATATAAATATATCAAAACTTGTACCATTTCATCATGATCATTTTTATTTAAAAGAACTAGAAGAGATGTTGGATCATTGAGAAATTATTTTATGGAATATGACTACTCACAAGGTTAATGATATTTAGAGGAAAAGTAAATTTGAAAAATCTAAAATTAACCATGAAAATGTTCTAAAGTAGAAATATCATTATTTTTTCCATTAGATTTTTATAATAGGTAGGGAGAATGTAATTTTATGGTTGGAAGATTGTAACAACCAAATATTTTATTTGTATACCATTGAATCAAATTTTCTGTAGTCAATATTTTTATTTACATGTAACCCTATGTAAAAATAATACAAAATATATTCTAAACCTTACAACCTAGCTGTTGGATTGATGTATACTGATAATATTAAATAAATTATGAATCATATATAAAAACTTTTAGTTTAATTCAAATTTATCAATTAATTACTGAGATATAATCATCGAATTATAATAATACCAATTCATGGGTAGATGGAATATTTTTATAAGGAAATTTATTTTATATGTTTTTTATTATTTATATAAAAAATATATTGATGAATATTGATATTTTATTTTTAAGGTATAGTTAATCATTCATTAATTTGTTATAAATTTTTTAATTATGATGTTAAAATATTTAATGATACAAAGATTTATTTTTCAAAAAACTAGGTTTTGGTGAACAATGTGTTTTTATCTTCATAAATTATAAAAAGAACCATTAATTAATAATTATAATGAATAATTTAGATTATAAGTTCAATTAAATTATTTAAATTCAATTATTTAATTTTTACATGACATGGAATGAGAGTAAAATAATTTTTATTCTTAGAAAAAAATTTATAAAAAATATTCAATGGAATTTTGTCCATATATATTAATGAAAATTTCTTCAAAATATAAAAACTACATTTTATAAAAAATATTACATATTTTGAATTAGAAATTTAAAATGATGTAATGAGGATATTTTTAAAGCTTTTTCTAATGAATATAAAAAAGATAAAAAAGTGTAAGATCATGGTTGTAGTTAGAAATGTATTACTATGGGTTAAAAAGTATTAAGTGTAAAATTTCCAATTAAATATGTTTGAATCATATTTGTTGAAGATTTTTGAAAAAAATATTATCTTATCATTTAATTATGGTATATTTGGTTACACATTAATTATAGAAGGAAATTGTAATAATTAAATGTTTTATATAATTTCATGTGTGTCCCTCCCCTCTATTATAAAATTGTACCTATTATCACCATTGTTCACATACGTGAACACTCTATATCAAATATTTACAACCCAAATACCTTCATTTCTTCCATGAATATGTTCTTGACACCATGAACTTACCCTAATAATATCCTAATAAGGATTAATGTGTATGCCTAAGGAGGCCTTCCAAATAATAGGTAATCATTTTACCCAACAATTTAGAAGTTATTTTCTTCTTATACATATTATAAATATGTTTAATTAATCCTAAAATAATGATCCATTATCGTGGATATATAATTATATTTTTTAATATTTTTTTAAACTAGTTTTCACCGCATTTTTATTAAATTGTATATGGATGTATCTATCATGCTTACTAATGGGCTACCACCTCCACGTTGAATTCAGATCCATTTAATATAGATTCCTCTAAGGAATTCTTATAGTAATGGACTTTATGAATATATATGATATTTAATTTGTAGTAACTATTTTGTAATGATATAATATTATAAAATTTATTTTCCATTTTATCATTAGAAATGAGAATTATAGTTCCTGTGTATGTATGGACTACCTACATTATGAGTGATATATTTCTTTTTCAATAACCACCATTTATTGATGTTTATAAAATGTTATATAATCAGTCTTTAGGATAATTATTAAATTCATAACTCTTTATTAATATTTTATTATGACTATACAATAGCATGATATTACTTATTTAGTATTTATAAAAAAACGTTGATTTTGGTTAGTTTGACATCCTACAAGAGTGATATTATAATGTTTAAAACAAATTTGATTAAGAAATAAAAAGATTAGTGATAATATATAATAATAGTATAAAAAGTATATTATTAATATTTTTGAGATTATGGATGCCTCACATAGAGTTTTAATGATTTTATTTATGAAATTAGTCTTCAATAAAGTCTTTCATTACATGTAAGGCCAAGATTATCTTATGTTATGTGAAACAAAAAGAAAATTTTATGTTATATGCAATAATGGATTATCTTGTGTTACAAACAACACTTAATTTTCAAAAAACCAAGATATATTATTAGTTTATACATATGTGGTCACTGAAACATAAATGTTAATCCCAGAGTAATGAATAATAATTAAAAATTTATAAATATTAAGTATAATTTTTTTAATATAAATAAAAAATCTTACTTAAAAAATACTTCACTTTAGGTTTTTAATTTCTGTTTCATAAATATGAATTTTTTAACTTTTTTTAACTTTTTTTGGAAAATCATTTAGTTGCATATTTAGAAAAAAAAATTAATAATTAATCTTTTTTTGAAATCATCATGTCAAAATTATATTATGGATATTTTTATTCATTTTTATGAAATGTTCTATTTTTGATTAATAGTGAAAATGGTGCCCCATTCACCCGGTACCTCTCTTAACTCTCATTTCTATGGTTTTCGTGGCCCTCCTAGAGGCAATGGCTTACCCCCACCTCTTTCCTTCTCACCCTTCATTTTGGCCTTCATCTTCGTTCTCATTCTTCACTTCTATCCAGTGGCCCTTTCTTTTCTTCTCTCTAGGGCTCGCTTCAAGGGGATTTCACCCACTGATCCTTCAAAATTCCAAGCATTGGTGGTTTGTTGTAGATTTCCTTGCCCATTAAAATCATTCTCAGACCTCATGTTCCCCTGCTCCTCTCCAAGTTAACGATGGAGTGTTGGCGCATAGTGGTTTTGGGACATGTGTTCCGGGGGTTGATGGGTTCCCAGGTGCTTCCGGCATTGGATGTCTATCGTTATTCTTGCTTCAGGTTTTCTTCTCCTCAATTGATGGCGTCGTTCGAATTCCCCAGTCGCACAACCCTACTCTGACCTCAAGTTCCTCGGCGCCTCTCCCATTCAGATCTAGAGCGGTGGAATCTAAGAGTTTCTTGGATGTGTGGTTTGGCGGCCATCGGTGCTCCAGACACGTCCGGAATTTATTTTATCATGTGAAGCTTATTATTTATTCTATATATATGATTTCTGGGGTTGTTTATGTTTTTTTCTAGGTGGTGCCAGATTTTGGTGTTGACGGTGACGATGAAGGTGAGTCAATATGGGGAGGTTCTAGTTTTGGTCTTCGGTTCAATTCGAATGCCCCCTTCCATTTTGATGGTATTCAGATTTCTACAACTGCAAAGTTTTTTCCGGTGGTTGATTATTTCCGGTGATGAGATGATGATAATGTGATTATTGTAATTCAGTTGGAATGGCTCAAGGTGGATCATGGCCTAAGGTAATGACAATGATTCATGTTTCATGAATTTGGAATTTGAATTTGAATTTTGATGTTTCAGGGTGAATTTTGAATCGTTCATGATGTTTATGTTTGTGGATTTTGAAATCTGGTTTCTGGAACTGTGAGGTTTTAACTGATCCATAAGGTGGTTTATTCAGAAAATGAAAAAAATAGATTTGTCGATTAATAGTGAAATATGTTAAATTTTTAATTAAAAATATTATTATCATTTAAATTATTTATTTTGTTAAATATTATTTTAAATTGGTTTTAAAGTATTATTATTTATGTTAATAATTTATTAATTAAATATAAGTAATTTGAATAATTTTTAAAATTAATTTAGATATAGAAACTTATTATTTTCATGAACATTTTCACTTTTAATACTTACATTCTCATCACTTTTACATGATATGTTTTAAATTAATTTATTCCAATTATGTGAGTTGAATTTAAGAAAATTTATTCCATATTTTTAATAATAATATTTTTATTATTTCTAATATGTTTATCTTAATTTTTTAATAAAATGACTACTAAATGTAGTAAAAATTAAACGATGACTATTAAGGTGAAATTTGATTAGAAAAGGGGTTAAACTAGAATGATAGGAGTGAAAAAGTCCTAATATATTATATAAATTTAATTTAATGAGTTTATTTCAACCTTTCACATATAATTATTTAAAATATGTAATTTTTATACTAATGTACTTTGTATATGACACATATAATAGGTTAAGTAATGAAAATGAAGAAAAATATTCTTTTCAATGAAATAATTTCTAAAAAGAATATTTATTGGAATAAAATATTGGTTTGGTTATAAATATTTTTATTAAATAAAAATGTATTTTCCCAATCATAATAATTAATTTTAATTTTTTCAAGATTAATCATTTGATTTAAATGATTATGTAATTCCAGAATAGTCCTCAATTATGTAATAAAAAAATACAAATGGAAATAAAATCATTAAAAGTTAATAAATGTTAAGGAATTATGGTCATTAATTTTTTTATATTCTTGTATCAGTTGACAAATGTATTAATTTTATATATTACAATCATATAATTTTATTGGTATTTCTACATTGAAAATAAATCAATAATTTCAAAATTGACATTTATGCTAGTTTATAATGAATGATAATTTACTAAATGATTTTAAATTATTAAAAATACAATATTCATCAATGTGATTTTAAAATATTAGGAAATATTAACTATGTACCAATCAGGGAACAATTTTTCATTTATAATAACAATATTTACCCCAAAATATTAAAAACATCATTGGGTTGTGAAGGTTAAAGCATTGTTTTTACATATTACATGAGCTTGGGGTAAGGATATTTTACAAAAAACAATACATTTTTATTATATAAATTAGATATTATATTCAGATTTTTGTAACCAAATTATATCATATTTTTAACTGTAATGTTATCTCGATAAATAAATTAGAAAGGTCAGAAAACTAGACACTATTGTGGAAATCGTAAATGGTAAAAATAAAGAAATACTGAATTTATGGAATTAAATTTTTAATACATGTCCTTAAATATTTGGTGGAGATTTTTATAGAACATATAATCCCTACAGACTTTTAATTATTGTATTTTGATCACCTTGAGGTATGATTAGAATCCTAATAGTGAATTCTTTTGAGTGTTAACATTAATTTCACTCCTAGTTTATAAAAAGGAACTAACTCTCTCAATTTCATCACACTTATTAATACATTTTTGTATCCCATTATCTACTAATATAATTTCACAACATCCATCCTCTCATCCATGAATCCTTATTTTGTATATAAATCCCACAAATCATCGATTTTGTCCAATCCTAATGAGGAAATTTGAAGAATATGTAATGTTCATCAATGTGTATTTTCATATAATTTAATCTTATATCCCCATGAATTATTATTTCACCATGAATATATTATTACCATAATATCTTATGTATAAATAAATTTTTAAATTTTATTTTTATGACCTAAAATCAAAAAAAACCCATCAAATGTCCTACAAAATATATATATTCATGTGTATGGTGGACTACAACCTCACGAACTAATATCATTATTTTTCCCATTTCCACCATTCAAGGATGGTCATAGTGATTGATCAATAGGATACATATTTTTAATTAGATATATATTATTTTCTTATTCTTCTAGAAATATTATGTCGCACATAACTTTTCGGCTTTCCATTTTTTGGGAATACGATAATGTTTTTCATGTGTGTAGTAGACTACCACCTCATGATGTGATATGATTCAATCATGTTATACGTAAAAGTTCTTATGGATAATTTTAATAAAAATATATTTTATAGATAACATAATAATTATTAATTAATTTTAATATATATATATATAATACTTATCTTTCATTCAATATAATTTGTAATTGGGAACATCGTTCATTCAAACTTTTGTCCTACAATCTCCATAAAAAATGTATGTCTTTTCCTATCACTAAATAATATATATTACTATAAATACAAATACCATGATTCTATATGATATTTATATCATATATGAAATTATTGAGATGTTGAATCCAAGATCTAATTAATAAATATAAAAAATAATAAGTGAAAACATATACTAGAAAAACAAAGCAGTTATTACCCAAAAAAGAACATTAATAATGAATTAAAATTATTACTTAACAAAAGGTCATTCGAAAATCATATATGGTATGATATTTATGATTATGGTTCTATAATATAATTATTATGGTATTATATTTATTATACTTTCTTTTAAAATGTGTTTGATGTAATTCAAGACTTATGTTAGGGGAATATGATGTCACTTTTTTACATATGTCAGACACAATACAAAGTTAATAACTCTTTATTATATGTGGTGTATATAAAGATAATGAATTTATTTTCTGATTAAAATAATTAAAATTACATTTATATAAATATAAAATTTATTACATCTCTTTCATGGGGTTTATAGTTAAAAATTTACCAACTCAATAAGGGGTTTTTTTCTCAATGTCCTTATATGAGACATATGTTATGTTACGCACCATTATTCCATCAAATAGTGTATCTAATTCCTATTTTATATGTATGTTTACAAATATATTTATCCTCATGATATTTTACATTTTATTTTATTTTATTCTATCATTGGTACAATCATTCGATGTCACCAAATTATAATGATTTTATGTTTCAATCAAACCATTTACCGAGATTTTTTTTGAATAAATAACAACTAATTAAATATCAGGTTCTAAATCATAGTAAATAACATGAATTTAATTATCTGTTGATATTAATGAAAATTAAAATTAATTGGTACCATATTCAACTTTTTGTTTCTTAAAAGTATAGAAAATGGTTTTTTAGAAAATATGAATATATTCATATCTTTGGTAGGTAATCTATTATCTTACAAAATACTTTTATATAAAATTTATTTAAAATATTCAATTAATTGATTTATTAAAATAATATCAATTGATAAATTATTTCTAAAGGTTTTATGTTTTAGAAAACTGTATTTTAAAGGATTTTAAAATATTCATTTAATAGGGTAAAAGGTTGTTTTCAAATAAAAATGATTAAAAAATAATTGACGATTAAAATAGTATTTTTCAAAGGGAAAATGAAATTTTCCTCATAAATAGTTTGAAATGAATATTTCAAAATTATTTTTTATATAATATTTCATATGTTTATGTTACATATACCATACATAATATATGATCCAAGAATACCATTGTTATTCTTTATTGTAATGGTTTATGTTTATGATAAATATTTGATTATAAAACCAATTTATGTTCCACAGTTTATACTGTTTCAAAAAATATATGAAACCCATATATTTTCCCAAGTTATTATATGATGAAATTATTATGAAACCCAAATCTCTTCCAAAGGATATGATATGTTTACAATTTTGTGATATCCATTTCATTTCATGGGTTGTGATATAATGAAAGTTAATGATCTTGGGGAACACATATATATTATTTAATTATGTGATTGTTGGGACATGTATCTTCTTCAATTCATTAGGTATATATTTTTATATCATGTGAAAAAATGGGAAACAATTTGAATTTTTTGACCACCTATTCGAAACTAGTGTTTCTAGATCGATTATTGGAAATAGGTGTGTCCCTATGCAAATGGGAAATAGGTTTTCCCTAGGCCACTATGTTGATGGTCATACTAGTCAACCGTGACACATGATGTGGGTTTTTAAGTATTTATAGTGGTAAAAAATTTATGAAATTTTCTAGATGTTCATGATTTATTTCTGATTATTTATCTCTATTTATTCCTTCATTTCAAAAATGATAATGTTTTATACCATGAATCATATTTATGATCTATGAAAAGTTGGGTATGAACTTATAAATATATGTTCATGATCAAATACACCTATGATTATCTCATTATTTCATATTTTCATTGATTTAAATCTATTATGTTTAACCAAATCTATCATCTGATCTCACCCTTTCTTATTTCCCTTCCCATGGTTATGATGAATGATTTTAAATAGGTTTTGTCTATTAAGAGTACTAAATGAGAAGTAATTTTTTTGAGACATCGAAAAAAATTCACCAATATATATTTTTTTCATATTCCCAAAGGTACTGAACTATTACATTCATATGATGTTTGGTTGCCTATTGTAATGAATAGTAATATAAAAATATGTTATATCCATGTCTCGTAATCATGTTTCTCTATACTGGAAATCATAGAAACGTCTTAGTTACGATTTGGAAAATAGGGTGAGGAAACATTTTTGAGATCCCTATATATATTTCAAATGATATATCTATTAAGGTTTGTCATGATACATCTATCGATGAGTAAATTAATAGAAAAAATTCTGTGATTTTTATTAATTGATATAATGAGTGGTTTTCAGTAAATTAAATATCGATCTTGAAAATAAAAGTGGATGTGTCTAAAAAATAGATGAACATTGGGGAAATAACCCTAAAAGAATGGTATTAAGCAAGACATGATCAAGAATTGGTGCATGATAATTTTCCACGCTGTGGATATGGTATTACACTCCAGGGGATATTGAATAAAAATTCACAAACCCTTTAATAAACATTATGATGGTTTTAAATATATCTTTACTTTGAATAACAATGGATAAACAAAAGGTGTTGTTTATTAAAGGATGTTTTTTCATTATTTACACATCATATAATTGAATTTTCATGATTATGGTGTTTTGTGTTATTATTAGTGTTTCTCACACTATGTTTTTTGTTTTATTCAATGCATATAACCTGAAGGAATCGTGTTACTGGGGAATAAAATGAAATATGTAATTATTATCCTCATTTGAAAACAAATAATATGAGAGATGGAATGGAAAATATTATTGATATGATCAAAATAATTTCTAACGATATGAATCCCATTGACCATCCAAATGAGAGAATATGGAAAAAAACATTTTGATGGGTCATTTATGAGCCAATGTACACATTATTTTAGTAGATAAAATGATCCATTAGTTTTTTTAGAAATTGATCAGTACCCCTGAGATGATATTTTTCATTATTCTGGGTTTGTAGAATTAAAATTTCAATTTACAAATTTATCATTTGTAAAGTGAATCATATTTCTAGTGGACCCTTACTATATATAGGAAAAAAGAAGAAGAAATAAAATCTATGTAATTGTAAAAGTTTGAGGTTAGATTTTTCAGTAAGTACATCACTCGTATTATTTGAAAATATATAGAGATGTAATTCCATGATCTTAATAAAATAATGATTAACATAGTTTTACCTTTAAATATATCATTAAAATTATTTTAAGTCTTTCTTATGGATTAATCATAATCATTGAATGAAAAACAATTTGATTCTTTGGTGGCCCAAAAACATTACTTAGAATGTCCGTGGATAGAAGAAAAATTATTTTCGATGAAAAAAGAATTTGATATTCACTAAAGTTTGAAATAGATACTTGTAATTTCAAATATTAATATGGTTTGGAAAGGAAATGTAAGATCTTTTCTAATGAAAACATAAATGGTTTCATGAAATTATAGGAATATGTATTCTAGAAATTTGGGAAGAAGAGTCAATGGAATTGATTTAATAGAACATGGTGGTTCTTAAAATGTTAATATGTAGGCCATAAATTTCGTGAATGTTGAAATACAATTAATGGGAATGTTAATTCAATCGACTAGTAGAGTATTCCAAATAATTCAACACCCATACTCATGTGTTTCGTGTGCAATGAGTTTAGTCATTATATTAAAAATCAACTAATCCTTCAGATGTTGTGGAAAATAAGACACTATAACCTATAAATATAATTGGAATATGTAAATCTTATGAGATCACAATAGATGATTTCAATCATTATAATTTTGACACACATATCCTACATGGATGGAAATTTCATGATAGATTTTGTATAAATGATCCCTTTGAGAATTTTATTACTAAACCATTTTGGAAATTTCAATTGATTATCTCCCACTACATGGATTAAAAAATTAAAAAATTAAATTTTATACTCGATCATTACATAGATGAACTCAATCTCCAAATTAAAATTTATTTTCACTAGATAAGAGATTATTTAAGTTATAATGAGTGATTTATATTTCCCATGCATATATGTCTCTAGGAATGATTATCTTATGATTTTTGGATAGAATTATGGCTTTATGAGTAAATTGTTTTTCATCTATTTAATGTTTTTGATTCCCCTTTATGTTTTTTTATTATGGGAGTCGATCATGATAAAGGGTATTTTTAGTGACATTTATTGATATGAAACACATTCCTATTACATATTGAAAAAAAATTATTTTTGGAGGAATTAGATTAATACATTTGAAAATAAGGTTAAATGATAACCTATGATACATTCTTATTTAATTAAATGTTTTTCTGGTATTCACAATATCCTCACGTTGGGTTTTCTTACGAAAATTTCTTTAACTTGATAAATAATATTGTTCTTTATAATTCCCTTTATGAGAGGAAGTTCATAACACCAACATTATAATGAACCCTACATTACTAATAATAATATCACTTCAAAATTGATGTATACTCATTACATAATTAAATAAATCCATAAAATTACTATATAGGTATTCTGTCTTTATACACTCTGAATCATTACCAACTGGTTCATTAATCTTCTAAATTTTCATTAACTTATTTCTTCATAACTAGACTCCTTTTTGGAATATCTTACATAATACCCTTATGCATGAATTGGGGGAAATAAATATATGAAAGGGAGAACACAAATGCTCAGTAAGGGTAAACAAGGGAAAATATCAATCATATCACAATCATAAGACATACGAACAGAACATTTGGATGTCTTATCCAGCATATTAATGATCATGATATCATGACATTGGATAAAAGTTCATAAAAATTTATTGAAATAATCCCAAAAGTCATTAAATATGACATGAAGTTTTTTAGTATAAATATAATAATCGAAAACAATTTCATATTAGTCATGGCTCATTTCCAATACCATCATAGGGTAGAGAGCCCATTACTAACTGGTTTTACTTGTCATTCTAGCCCTATATTACGGAACCACATTTACATGTCGTTTCATTCATGTCTATTTAATGAGATATAAATCATTATCCAATGAATTGGATGGAGATATTTTTCCCCCATCTAATAATGAAATCATTCTTATGTGTTCAATTAAAACATTAATCACTCATCATAGAATAACCCAAGAAATAAAATGGGTTTCTTAAACAACATTCCATCGTCATAGAATCCATTTAAATATCATTCTATCTTTACAAAAATAAAATCATATTAAGAATAGTGATAGAAACATAACCATATTTAAATAGCTTCAAAATATATGGAAAATAAATTTGATAAAACACTTGAACGTAAATCTGAAAAAATATATCCTTACTTATTCATGAAATTTTTATTTTCTCTAAATGTAACACAATTTTAGAGGAAAATAATACATTTTAAAATAATCATGAAATATTGTAAAATAATCTACATGGAATTAAAGAGTAATGAATGAATAAAAATCCATTCATGGAATATAAGTTAAAAAATAATGATCCCCTCGTACTTTTGATGGAAATGTCAAAAAGTACCTCACTTTGAAAAAATACAATATTATTTATTTAATTCCATTTAAAAAAATTTACCAAGTTGGTAAAACGTACATTAAACAATTTTAGAAGAATAAAAAAAATAATACATAATTATGAAACATGGATTTGGATGATAAATATACCCTAGTAAATACTTAAGTATAAACAATATCAAATAATAATGGGATGTGGAAATTATCCCTTACCTCAGGTCAGATATCCATAGTATCTATCTTAACCTAATATATATTGATTTAAATATTTTCATTCAATTATTCCAAAATCCTAATCATTTATATTATATAATGTATTTTTATATTATCATCTATTTGTTAGTAATATTTCATTGTAACTTGTCATTCTGATATTAACATCCTTATATACTTATGAATGTTTTTTCGGATTAGTTAAAATTACACTTATTAGGTTATAGTAATATCATTTAAATAATTATATTATTATAATATATACCATACTTATTCATTAAACTCATGTTTATGATCATTTATTAATGAAGAGCCTGTAGAATGAATCAAATCTCATTGTGGATATTGTTGCTCGTACGTACGCACGAGCGACGATGTCATTCAATTATAATGTTTTAATGTTACAGAATTGAAGGGTATATTAATTATAAAGAATAATTATTATTTTATGTTCATTATTTTTCTTAATTATAATCATCATTATACCCATCCAAATAATGTATTTTTGAATAAATAATTACACCACTTCGAGGAGATGGTAAGTCGTACGCACACACACATGGTGTTATTGTTATTCACATGAAGGATAAAAAGAGGTATACGGTATTCCCATAATTATAATAACATAAAATCATTTATAATATTATTTATTTATTACTTTAGTGTGGAAAAAACATAATAAGAGGATTTATAGGAAGAAAAAAATATTTTAAGTAGTGATAATACAATTACATATTTTTCGAGTATCTTCTTTTGATTTTCATAAAAGGACACCATATGATGTAATTATTAAAAATTGTGTCCTATATGATGAATTATGGTAGGGTTTGAGAGGAAACAGGTAGCGGTTGTCTAGAGAAAAGGGATTTAGATGTTTGATAAAAAGATAAGTAGATATTCCCTTTTATAAGAGAGGAGAGGTGCACCTTTGGAATAAGCATTCTATTAAAATGGTATAAATTATTGTTTAAATTAAAATGGTTACAAATAGGATTATTTCAAAGATACGATGATTATGTGTCTAAATCCACTAGATAAATATACTTTCGACTTGTTTTTATTTTATTTTAAACCTTATAATGTTTACTTATAATTAATTAATCTAATTTATTTTAATTCTGGTAATAAAATTCTACATATTTAATAGTTATATATATTTACATATATGATGTTAATTGACCATAAAAGGATATTTAATGGCTTTTTAGACCTTATAATTATCACTTTCTAAATTGTAATTATATTTGGGATTTTAAAATAATTTTTTAATATTTTATTTTTATAAAATATCCATAGTGTTAATTTTGACATTATTTATTTCAATGATTTTAAATAAAAAAATATAAGATATCCTAAAATACATATAATATAATACAAATATGTCATAATCACTAATTAAATTCAATGAAAACCTAAATTAAATCAAATTATATTTCTTTTAATATTTTAAAAATTAGTTTTTTGATATTTATATTAATAAAATAATTTTTGCATCATTATATGTGTCATCCATAATAATAATTATTTAATTTCGAAAATTTATTGATAAATTTATATGATATATGTATTTTTTATCTTTCTTGAGACAATCTATAGTTGAAAATATCTCTATGTTATCAAAATATTAAAATTAATATACTTATATAAAAAGAAAATGTGAAATTTTATCACATTCATTTATTTAAAAAAATTATTTTAATATTCATGCGAAAGTGGCCATTATGTGAATAGATTTAAAACCATTGATGATAAGGGTTGAATATAGTCATCTAATTAGATTTTTACAGGTGTTAATGTAATTTAATAATATCGTTTTTACCATTCATTAGAAAATTTACCTTCATCCATGGAAATAACATTAATTACCCAAGATACTATTCATAACACCCAAAACTAAAAGCAACCTATTAACATAATTTAGACATAATGATTAAAAATATGGATTAAATTTATAAAAATTAAAAGCACCTATTTTTTATTAATTAATTAAAAATCAAGACTATTTTAGGAATGATAGAAGGTCTTTTTAAATGTTACAACATTTCAAAAAAATGAAATTTTATTACTAATAAATTCATTTTAAAATTAATGATAATGACACACATTTTATTAAATTATCAAAATATATCCATTTTATAATTCAAGAACATTAAATATTATAATTTAACCGAATAAAATATTTTGGAGAAATATGTTTTTTCACATACAATTTATTGTAATTTTACTCTATCAAAAATTGAATGTTATCCAAAAATATGAACAATTCTTACAAAGTAACGTTTTATATCCCAATTTTAATGAACAAGCTTATCTTTTCATGTAATAATTATTAATGTTGGAAAATCATAAATTAATGTTTGTTCTCCATTCAATGGCATAAGATTTCCCTTTTAAAAAATATAGGTTTTTACACAAAAAATATGGTTCATTCATGTCCTATAATTAAAATGATTATATAAAATATTTTATTAAGTATATGACATATATATCTCATTAATTTCATTAACAATAGTAATTCAGTGAAAAATAAAAATATCTACTTTATATTAATCATTAATAATTTATATAAAATTAATTCATAATGAAATTTCATAAGATAGTTTTACTTATTCCCAATAACATAACATATAAGATTCATAAGTAATTTTATACTAATGGAATTGTCGTGTTCTTTTAAACACTCATGTGTGTGAAATGCATGCTACTGACGATTAAAATTTATTTAACAAAAATATTTCATAAAAACATTTGTGTGTTACAAACATATTGAAATGGAGAGGAAAATATGATGATATTGGGACCAATGAATATAGATGATATGGATGAGAAGGTTAGATCCTTTCAATAAAATGAATGAAAATAAAAAATGTGATAGATTTTTTATTGTAATAATATTCATAATGATCTAGAATTTGATATTGGTGGGAAGATATTTCTACGAATTTATCCATGGAAGAGTGAAAGGAGATCTAATCCCATGATATATAAATCCCTTTAAAATACATGATCATATTAAGAAAATTGTTTATCATTTCCATCAATGATCTCTCACGTTCATGATTACTTCAATGTATCACTCTTTATTATATAAATACCAAATCATTAAGATGTACAGAACTTGGAGGACATACCACTACAGAATAATTTTTTATACCTGAAGCATTATGTATAGATTCTGTTAAATACATTGAATGTTATAAGAAAGAAGACCAATATCCTAGTAAATAGTTTTTTTTTTGAAAAAAATTCATTTTTCTGAATCTATGTGGAAACTTGAGGATATGATGAAGTTTGTGTATCCTCATATTATGATATTAGTGTCAAACATTTTTATGGTACAATTATATTTATGTTGAATAGAATGTAACACCCTGAGATTTTATGAATTTTATATAAATTAAAATAAACATATTTGATTACATTTGTAATAAAAAAGAAAACTCTTATCCTCTTTGATAAGATAATAAAATTTAGTATTTCTCTCAATGTAATACTGGTATAGATTTTGTTACAGACAACCATAATTTTTAGGAAAACCAGGATATATTATAAATTTATTTAAATGATACTATTATAATGTAGCTATTAAACCTAGATATATGAAGAATATTAAACGATTTTTAACTATTATTTTCAATGGTTTTATATAAATAATACTTATTAATAATTAAGTACATAGTTTTTTGAAAAGTCATTATATGTTTCAAGAATATTGTTTTCTCAAGCAATGTTTTTTATATAATTTTGTGAACAACAATAATACACATTTTGGAATTATTTAAAAAAAAATTATAAAATAAACCCAATTTTTTAAATAATCATAAAATTTTTATCTTAAATAGATTTTTTAGATTTTTTTAAAAGCTTGATTTTATGATGAGAAATGAAAAATTCGAAATTATATTTTTAAATTATTTTTTTGTTTAGTTAATTTATTATGTTGAATAATATTTTTAATTGGGTTTAAAGTATAATTAGTTAAATTTAACATATCTTAATACAATAAATATAATATGTTCAATTTAATATTCAATACAGATATAAAAATGTTTGAATATTTTGAACATTTTCGCTTTAAAAACTAGATTTATCATCACCAATGCGATATTAATTTTAAATTAATTTTACCCTTCTCTGAAATGGATTATAAAAATTTTATTTAATATTTTTAATCATCATAATTTATAATGAAATATAATTTTAACATAAATTTTTACCAAAATTAATAGCGATTTTAGTAAGAAAATAAATTTCCATGGTAAACATAAAAACATATTTACCAGTGGGCTATATAAGAATGATAAGAGTTAAAATAACCTAAAATATTATCTAAATTTTATGTAATGATATTAATTAAAAGTTGACAAAAAAATAATGTAAAATTTAACATTTCATTTTAGTTCCCTGTGAGTATGACCCATATAAAATGTTATGTAATGAAAGAAAAAAAGATACTTTTCTTACATTTAATTTCTATAAAGGTTTGGGATAGGGAAAAACATATAAGATTCATTACAAATAATATTCTGAACATCAAATAATTTCTTTATATCATGATAATTTTTTTAAAAATTTTATATAAATTAATTCTAATAACTCATAAGAAATTCCAGAAAAATAATTTTTTAATTAAAAAGTATCTGAAATAAACGAACAAAATATTAAAATTAATGTAAATTCAATGAATTATTGTATTTATTTTTAGGTTGAATATATCATGTTATATAGGAGTAAATTTATTATATTAAAATTCCACCATTTTCATGATTTTTTAAAATTGAAATTAAAATAAATAATTTAAAATTTTTCATTTCTGTTATTTTAATATAAATGATATTTTATGAAATGATTCAAAAATTTAAAAAATGTAAAATATTCCTTGAAGTGACATTTTAATGAGAATTTATGTTAACTATTTTTCATTTTTGTAAAAAATATTCTTTTATAATGACTAAATTAAACTCTAAATAGAAACAATTATGTTACAACCATTAATGTTAAAGAAATGTTTTTGAACATTATATGCTCTTATGTTAAAGCTAATTTCTAGCACATAATGAATTCATATTTTATTAATTATATTATATATATAGAATAATTCACTCCTAAATATATAACATTTGTCACATTAATTTACTCTAAATTGATAAATTACCATTGTTATAATACCTGTTTCCATAATAAAAACCCAAAATGATAAAAATAAGGAAACATCGATATTAAGGAATGAAATGTTTGAAACATATTTTTAATTATATGGAGACAATTGGATATACCATATCATCCCTAAAAACATTTAATTATCCTCTTTTGAGACACTGTAGAAAATATTGACGTCCCAATATTTAATATGTTTGAGTGTTTATATGAATTCCACTCCTGCTCAACGGTAAATGGTTACTCACTATCCCCATATATACATGCCTCTCAGGGAAGTTAGATCAAACTATATCAACCCAAATATCATCCCAAAATATACCCAATAATAATAGATACTCTTTTCGTACATGAATAAATCCATGCATTGCTTTAGTGAAAACCAATGTAGGTTATACAATGAAAAGGTAATGTTCATCAATGGGTGCTTTCATTTTATTTCATCCTCTACCTCATTAAATATTTATCATATAGTGAATATATAATGAAAACTATTAATTAAATATGATCATATGTTTTTATGTTATGGTTTTGACCAAAAACCACACACAATTCCATAAAATGGGTTATGAGATTATTGGTTCTTGTGTACAACAGACAAGATGTTATTCATTTTTCAAATACCACTTTTCGATGTTGTGTAATTATGATTTTGTAGATTATATAAGATATATACAGTATTTATTATTTATTATTCTTTTATAAATATTATATCACATATACTATTTTTATTTCCAATTTTTGGAATATAATAACATTGTGTGTATTTACGATAGACTAGATACTCTTGAAGAGATTTGATTTGTTCATTCTATACATATAATTTTTTATGGGTGAATTTAATAACATATTTCATATATATTAGATAAAAATTAAATTTTAATGATAATATATATATATATATATATATATTCATTCATTCAATTTTGATAATGTAATAGGTGACACGTTCATGGCCATGTACGACCTACCATCTCAATGAATGGTGTATATTATTTTCTATCACTAAATATGATGGAATAATATAAATACATAAAATATTAATATATTTAATATTTATATCATGTTATAAAATAAAAATATTATGAAACCATGATTGATGTATGAGGACACTGAAATACGAATTCAAAATTAATCTGAAGAAAATGAAGCGGTTGTTACCTAAAACATATCATTAATAAATAATTTCTAATAAATGTGTTCTAAATGGTCATAATAAACATATATATTTTATGGAATAAATTAATATGGTTATCTAAAATTGATCTAATAAACAAATATTTATTATATAAGAGTTTTTAATTTGAATTAAGGATATTAATACTTATGGTAAGGTAATTTCATCTCTCTTTTTACTCTTATGAGGCACATGCCATATTAACCTCCTACATCTTTTATGTGGTTTATATACATCCAATTAATGAAATTTTGGATTCTTATGAGTAATTTTTTTATTTATATATCCATTTTATTATCTAACTTTTACGTGTTTTATAGTTCAAAAGAAAACATTCCAGTAAGGGATTTGTTTACCAATTGACCATATTTGAGATGTACATTATGTTGTGCACCCATTTTTGTTCACAAAGAGTATATAAAAATAATTTAACATCTAATTTATTCAATTTATTAATCCTGATGATATTTAATGTCATATTTTATGTTATTCTATCATGGGGAGAATGATTCATTATTAACAAAGTTGTATGTATTTTATGTTATAATCTCACAATTTATCGAGATTATTTATAATTAAATAACCATTATTAAGATAACATTATCTAACTCTCAATAATTATTATGAATTTTCAAATAGAATGGTCTATAATTTTATATTTATGTCATGGAACCATTTTCCAACTAATTGCTTCATAAAATTATAAAGAATTATTTTCATATAATCAGACTTTATTTATCTCTTCGGCCAGAAATTTATTCACATCCAAATCAATGTATTGAAAAAATTCATTATATATTGTTTTTAATGATATTTTAACATAATTATATTGGAAAAAGTTGTTATTAATTTTTTAAAAAAATTATTTTAAGTAATTTTCAAATATTCATTAATATTTTTTTGTGGTTTTGTAAAGAAAAATGTTTCAAAAATATATTATGTTTAAAAAGGAGTTTTCAATGTATAAATGATATTTTCCTCATTAAATATTTTAAGTTATACATTAAAAATTATTTTCCATATATATTTCATTTATTAATGATACATATGTCGTACTGGGGATATGATCCATGTATACCATTCTTACTCTTTATATGAATGGTTTATGTCTATGATACCAAGTTGTTAATAAAACATATTTCCATTATCTGAGTTATAAAATGATAAAATTATTATAAAAAAATTCATTTATTAAACTATGATATGATAAGTTATTATGAATCATTTATTCTTCCACATTTTATGATATGATGAAATGATTATGATACCCATTTCTATCATGGGTTATGATATGAGGAATGATTATTATCTTTTGGAAGACATATGTATGATTTAATTATGTGGTCGGTGGGACCTATATATCCCTCCAATAAATTGTCCAAAGCTTCATATAATATGAGTTAAAATGCGTAAAACATCGAATGTATTGAACCACTATTGTAAAATTGTCTATCTTGATGGACTTTGGGAAACAGGTTTTTCTGATCCGCTATATGAAATAGGTGGGTCCTAATCCACTATGGGAACTTGTACATACTGATCTAATATGTTTATGGAATTTGTAGTGAACCTTGACACATGAAATGGTTTTTTATCAATATTTTTAATGCTTCCGTGATTTTATAGTATTAGATAATGGATCAAGATTGATTTATGATGATTTATCACCCTTATTGACCAAAAAATGATAGAGATTTTTTTTTGATTGATGTTTATGATCAATGAAAGGTTTTGTATGAACATTGTTTGTTAATTTAATGATCACATATCTATATAATTATTACATTATTTTAGGTCATCATAGATAGTTATCTGTTATATTTACCCTTACTAAACATTTGAGATCAACCATTATTATGATTATTTTCCCCATGTTATGAAAAATGTTTTTTATCAGGGGTATGTATATAAAGAGAACTAAATGGAAAATTATTTGTGGAAAATAGTTAAGGAATTCTACCATTTTAAAATATTTTATTCTATGTTTCCGATGGAATGAAACATGTAATGTACTTAAGATTGTGTTTGTGTGATTTTATTAATATTCATATTAAAATATGCAATATCCATTTATTATAATACATGGGTCACTATAATGGATATATGATCAATGTTCAAAGACCAGAACTACTAAAGAAAAAAAGCCTAAAATAAAAATTTATACCCTTGATTTATGATTTTTTGTAAAAATTTCTTAATGATCGTGTGATAAGATGCTAAACGTAATCCTAATATTTAAATACGTGTATGGATATGGTTTGGGTAAAAATGTTTAGTTAAATTAAATTTTTTATATAGGAGGATAGAACACTTATGATGATTGATTGACATGAGGTAAGGGTTTTATGTTAAAATAACACTATTTACTTTTATATTTATGCTTAAATATATACGGATTAATTTATTTTATCTATCCATCACAATTAAAAGGTATTCAATTATCAACTTATTATTTCTAAATAATACATTTTCTTGTTTTCATACTTCTCACTCTATGTACTCAAAACTCAAAAATAACATATTTATGGAAAAAACATCATTTCTCTCTTATGTAAGGATTATTATTTCATTCATATAAATATAAAATAAATATATTTCAATAAAATATATAATATTATCCATTTATTATTTAAATTCAATTTTTTTATAATTTTGATAGTAATTTCAAAATAATTCTTCTAGTGATTTTCTTAGCAAGGTACAATTATCCTTTTACTTCAAATGTAAACTAAATCATTATTTTTTCAATTACCACATTAAAAATATCTCCCATCATCAAAAAAAAAATATTTTCGTTGATGATTACATTAATGGTATCCATTATTATTTTCACAGGAATTGTTTTTCCAAAGAGTGTTGATAAATATTTATTTTAGATATGTTATTTCAAAATAAAAATTATTTTTACCCAATTAATTCTACATAGATCATTTAAAGAAATTTTCATCTATGAAAACATCCCTTGATGTTTCTTTTATATAACCTGAGATAAGATCCAAAGATATATAACATGTTTTTTTTTGTTTATGGATTTTGGCTATGATGATTAAATCAGGAGTAAATCCATTTCATTTTCCTTTGGCTATAATATGTAAAAGTGACAATTTATTTCATTATTTTATTCCATACATAAGAACATAATATGTTTAAGTAACTTGGGGGTCATATGTATATCTCCAATGCAATGTATGATGATTAATTTTTTGTGAGATCAAATGGTACATGGGTGGTTGTCCCATTACCCAAAGTGACAACATTGGTGGTCAGCCCAAGCCCATAGTAGGTACAGAAGCAGTTAACCCAATGATAACATATCCGGATTGTCATGGTGGGTATCCATGATATATCATTTATTTTATTATTATTATTACACATTTTTTTCCAATCTCTATAAAATGTTCTAATTCTTATGATAAAATCTCAAAAGACATTATTATTGATTATTTTATGATTCATGACTTATTAACATCAAATGAATTAGTCTATATGATTATTATATGTGAACTAATGGGTATGATTTTCAAATTTCATCCTCATTATAATAAAACCTTATGTGTGTGATATGATTTCATTTGATCATTTACTAATATCTCTCTTGATAACTCTTACTAAGAAAAATTAATCACCCTTTCTTATGTTTCCTTTCCCCCTAGGATATGAATGATTTTAATGTATGTTATATATGTATAGGATTATAGGTACAGTGAACAAAGTAGGATATGTAAGAAATATTTTATTTGTCTGTTTTTTTATGTATACACGTATCTAAAGTTATTAATCGCTTATAGTTATGGGCGATGTAAAGTTGTATCATTTTATAAATACTCATTTAAAATTATGTCATATTAATTTTGGTAATCATTTGGTTGGGCAATAATGAGTGTTATATTATTAATGAATCTGTGAAAAAAGAATTTATGATATCTATCTTAATAGAGGATAATATATCAACACTTTGATTAAAATATAATCTAACAAATTGAAAACTATCACCATGGTGTATCGATGATCCCATTTTAGAAATTCACTGAATGATATATCATTAATATAGGATGGTGAAAAGATTATTCGACCTATTTGATGGTATATTAATAAAAAGGGTTTGTAATACCCAATAATCATTTCTATTTTATTGACATAGTGGCAACATGAAATTTTTCCACTTGGGTAACTACATCTTGTCATAGTTAGAGATAGTGGAATTTTAGAAAACCTTACTAATTCATATAGGAAAAGCCTACTGGGAAACACACTTATAATTTCAATTTATCTAAATTAAATTATTTTTAAATATAATTATGGAAATACAAATTTTTCTCTAGACATAATAAGAATATTTTTCCTAGATTCATTAATTGAACATATTAAAGAAATTTTTATTTGTAAGATATATAATATAATTTTTAATTCATTATTTAACGGAAAATACTTATTTCAATAATTATTTTAGATTTAAATAAATTTCATGGATGATGAGTGGACTGAGTAAAAGCTTTTAAAAATAAATCATATTTTCTATAATAGAAAATTATCTTTATAATTCCATTGGTTCGAACAAACCATGTGATAACATAATTATATTAATATTTTACATGGAATGGGTTATATTAATGCATCACTAATATATTAAGTCCTTTTTTCAAATATTTTAAATTAAAACATTTCATAATTTATCTATATACCATTATATTTTATAGGACACAGAGGCTTGTGTGAGAACATATATTGTGAACAAAACCATTATACTCTAGAGGATTCTCTCCATATTTAATGTCTCTTAGATTTCTATCAGGAAATAGAGTAGTGAAATTTAATCTCTAACATAAAAAACAGAGAAATACAATTTAATGTTCTCTTAAGACTGAAGGGATTTTTGTTTTGATCAAGGGAGCAACCCAAGATGATTAGCACTGCAATTCTATCTCCCATACTAACATCAATAACTCTTTGACATCAATTGAGAATATATTGATTATTTTTATATCATATAAAATTGTGTATACTAATAGTGTAATGAAAATGAATACTAAAAATATCTTAATGGTCACAATATTCTATTATGAAATATTATCAAGACTGTGGTACTTTATTATTATAATTTATTTGTAAATTTAAAATGAAATATCCACTCCTTGATATAAGAATATATTATATTGTTTTAATAGGTCAATTCATTATATATGATACTTCATAAATATTTTTTTAATGAATCTTCCATAAGTAAATTAAGGTAAGAATCGTTATTCGGAAAATTATTAGTGATCATCTACTATACTCAAAAACATGATGTGATATTTTGTGTAGCCACATATAAATTTATAATTTTTTATTAATAATTTATTGATTTAATAAATTTATATTAATTTTTAAATATCTAAAAATAATTATTTTTTTGAAACCATATATTCCTAGTCAATGTTCTTTTATATGACCTTGATCTTGTTAGAAATAGATGGATAAAAGTCAAATAACCCATTCAGATGTTCCAAGGATGTTTTCTATGAAATAAAGGATTACATTATGTGTATCATCAAGGTACATTATGTGTCTCAAATATAATTACACTAGGAAGAATAGTTAATTAATTAATAATTTCATTTAATGAATGAAATATAGTTTATTTTTAGATTGTGATTTTACCATTATAAATTTTTCCATGACTTTTCAAATTACATACTATTTTACACAGAAACATAACATGACATCAAAAAAAATTTAATGTGGAATTCGTATTGTCGAATAATGATAATGTATTTATTACATGATTTGTAAGAGAATAAAAACCATGAAACACAATTATTACATGGAATTTAACAGTTTTACATTCTTTGTACATCATAAACATTTGTGGTAAAAAAACACTCCAATTCCCTATGTGTTTATTTTGGATAGACACTTGGTAATATACTTTTTAATGGGTGAATAATACATATCATATATCTTATCTGTATATGTGTAATGTTATAGTTAATTAATTACTCTACTTAACCTAATAAACATTAATTTTTGTGACATTTATTTATGGTACATGTTGGAAATATGTTTTATAACCTATTTAATGAATAGTAATATTCCACAGAATAATCAGAACTACACATCATATATTATTCATTCATGTTGATTTCTCTATGTGTATTAACATTTGTAAACACAATTTAATTAAACAACATTCCATGTTTTATTTGTTGATAGTTTGTGAAATGTAATTACATGAAATCATGTACACGATATGTTCTATGAGTACAATGTACACAACAATGACCATGCCAGTCATATGAACATGTAGAAAACATGTTGCCTCCATGTACACATTGTGTAATTAATAAAATTTCAAATAATTTAAAATAATTTAATTCATTTAAATCAAAAGTCGATGGAATTATCAAGCATTGATGGGAAAAACATCATTATAAATAAATAAATAAATAAATTTACATAATTAATTAATTAAAAAATATTTCATCTTAATTAATTACAATTGAAATTAATACTAGATCATTGTAGTAAATTTAAAATAAATGTATTTTATGGATTTATTTTAATTTTTTTTCAATGGATTTTATTATTCTTAAATTAAAATAATTTCATGTGTGTCATCTCTGAAATCATTATTATATAGGACGTTCAAATTAATAGTTTCATTTATATATGATATATAAAAATGAAAATTTTCCCGACACCAATGCTAAGGTAAAATTAAACTAGAATAAGAGGATCATGTGTAATGAAATAGAGAAGGAAACATTCTATTCTTCAAGTGTAGATATGTGAAATTATAAGAAATATACATCCATAATAATGATGCATTGGGATGTTTTGTGTTCATTCAATATCGACATAAATATTTCTGCTTCAATATGTTGGATATTATATATAGATTTTGGTTTTCAAATTTGTATCTAATTAATATAACTAATTATATTAAAAAGTGTTTCATAATGTGAGTTGGATCTATGAGATGCTCACAAATCATGTTCATTGTAGTAAATACTGGTGAATACAACCTAAAATTTCAAAAAAATGATCATGGTTCTAATTAATTATTTTTATGCATCTTTTGTTACATAAATCATTATTTTTCTAATATATATAAATCAAATATTTTTCCAAAAATTTATATTATATGTTTCTTCTTTTATAAAGATATAATATTTCATGGTTAAGAACTTCTTAATAATAGTCTTTATGTGTTTTATTTCACCAACTATTTAATTGGAATTGTTAGAAAATCTTGTTCACATGAATCAAATCACCCAAAATATGGAATTATAATGTAGCTTTTGAAAATGGAATATTCATGATAATATATTCAAAGATGGATATATATATTTTTCAAAACCAAAACCACCTTTTGTATATCATATATGTTTTCATGGTAAACTATCCAAAGATACCTTTCATGGAATGAATTAAGGGGTCAAAGAGAGTTATGAATTTTGTTATAAAAATATGTGTGGACCATTTCCATTTGAGTAAAGTGGTGGATAATCATACTCCATTAAATTTACTAGTGTCTTTTGATATAACCCCCATTTTTTTAGTTCATAATTTCAACAGGAATATTAATTTCCCCTATTACTGGATGAGATTTATTGAAATAATGATTTAAAAATGACGTTTTTTGTTCCATTGAATTAAAAAATGATTTTTTGTATGGTTTTCAAGCCTTCAAAGATATTCCAATTGTTTATGAAGCCAAAAGGGGAATGTCTCAAGCTCTGAGCTTACTGGAATAGGCTTTAAAACCCCATTCACATTATGAATAGTGTTTTAAAAACATGAAAAATGTTAATGGGGTTTTCTATGAGTTTTTATGACATAAAAATTTGGAATTGAGGCAAGGTGTTTTAAATAATGGACTAAGACATAGTTTCACACTCTAACATGTGTTGTCCTAACATATATTTGGATTCTATCCAAATTTATGAATATGAAATTTTTATTCACATTGAGAACATCACTTATGGAGTTTTGAAAATATTTTAAATTTATAAGTTTTTTAGATACCATAAAGAATCCATTCCTTGCAATTTATTTTATGATTATGTAGATAAGAATATTGTATTTTGATTTTAGGATCCCTTTCAATTTCATCCCTTCATCATCTAAAAATTAATAATTGTGAAGGGTACCTCTCATTGAGATAAACCCTTTTTTATTTCTAGGTGTTTCTAACTCTCCATGAAATAGCATTCCCAAATTAGTTGTGGACTGATTCCAATTCAGAAATCATATTGGAAAATTCACCATGCTATGGAGTATTTTTCATAGAAGTTAGATCATTGACATGCATGGTTAGAGGGTATCCCTTTTTAATGAAGGAATGTCATTTAAGGGAAATCCAATGAAGGCATGTGCTTTGGTTTCAATTTTCATGGTGTCCAATTTAATTATATTATATTTGTTATTATTTGTTTTTTATAGGATATGTTTTTTCTAGAATGTTTTATGGTGATTGAATAATATTTTAAAAAGATGGTAGGTAATGGAATTGACTAGGTAATGAACTCTGGTAAGTATCTTATCCTATTTTTCCTTTTCCATTAGATGTGTGTTACTTTTTTATATGTTCATTTAGTTATTGTTTAATATCATGAATGGTTTATGTGAAGAAAAAACATGTTGAGTTTTAGGAAGTCGAAATATATTTGTGTGATGCATAAAATTCCAATATGATTTTATTGACTTGGATTAGTATTTATTTGAGGTTGGTGGGGAATAAAAACACCATATTTTCAACATATTTTTTTCTAGTATGTTCAGTACGTGAGATCACAGCAGCATGAAGTGAGTGTGATGTAGTTATGTTTATAATAATTAGTAACCTTCCATAATGTGACATTGATGGTTCAAACTAATTCCAAATAATTCTCCAGTATATACTAAATGGTAGGATATTTAGTAATTTGGTATATTAAAAAAGATGTTATTTATGACTAGAAATTTGATAAATTCAATATTATGGCGTATATGTCTTCTATGATATATAGAAGGTTGATACACTATTTTTTCATGTATGTGGTGTTTATTACTTGGTTAATTGGATTTCCCATGGTTTTAAAGTTAACTATGTGAGCATATAAGTGGATCAAGTCAGGTTTAGAATCTACTATGATATGTCATGACATTTGGTTTCCCCCATAGGGGTGATCATCCTTGAGTAACCAGATCAATCACTTGATTCCATAGGATGAGTCATATAGTTAATTTATAATTGATATGATAAATTCATTCTAATTGGATTATATTTCAAAAACATTTGTTATCTATCATGTTGAGGATGATCCCCTCACTTGAAATAGATATCCAACATTATTTTTATGAATTTTTTTCTAACCTATGCTTCCAACCCAAAAATCGAGGGTTGAAATATTAGTTCTATCTTCTAAATTAATTTATCACTCGATAACCATGTTTATCTGACTATTCAATTCACTATATATTTAAACATGTGTTTTTAGAAATCATTGGATTCATCCAAGTGAGTTTTACTAAAAACATGCACAAGCCATCACAACAATTTGGAACCTGGGAAGATGATTACTTTTTTAAAGGCATAGGTAGGCATGTGTCCTAGGATAGCATGGTTGAGTTGGATAACATTGATGGTGTGAGGAGATTGGATGATGATCCAATAATTAATTTATTATAACTAATTTAGTTTTATTAAATTTATTCTGGATTGTGTCTATGTATAAAATAGTGGGAGGACTATTGTATTTATAGAAAAGTTGTTAGGTCCATTAATTTATATCATGCATTATTATTGGTCAAAAATTTATTTTTTTATACTATTATTATTAGGTTTTTTTTATATTTTATTCCACACTTTGATATATAGGGTATAGTTTCCCCAAAATACCACTATAGACCCCTCATTGCTAGATTGAAACATCTGGGTCATGGGGAGGTGATACTAAGGTTATACGATGAACTTTTTGAGATATTTTTATTGAGTAATCCAAGGTGGTTTGTTATAATGTGGTATTAGGGAATATTATTATATTTTTTCATTCAATTTTTGGATCAAGTAAACTAGATATTTATGAACGTTTTAGATCCAGTGATGGATACGAGGGTGACATGTCAAGAACACCTATTTTGTAAGAAAATCGAAGTTACTATGGAATTTTGATGTTGTTCTGATTTCAATTATTACAATTTAATTTCAATTTCCCCTGGGGTGATGCATATGTGTTTTTGTGGATTTGATTTATGAGGAAATTTGGAACATATCTCATTGTAAATAGGCATATATAATGGTTTTTAATCTTATACTATATATGTAATTTTCATCTCTTGCATCATGATAGATACATAGTACTCACAAGTTATTTGACTACTATTTTATGATTCTACTTGATACAATGGAATAAATTATTATGGTGTCACATCTTGTCTTACAACATTTCATGTATATATACATGGTGGTATTATACTTATATTGAACAACATTAATATATATTACTCTAGATATAAATTCATGTGAATTTATGATGAGATGATACGTGAGGGGGATGATGATGACATGGTCCTCATGAAAATGTAAGGCAATGATCCTATTGGGTCATTATTGTACATGGTGATTATCCTTTAGATCCCCAATGAGTTGTAGTTTTTCAGGTTGAGTTTTTAAAGTTTCCAATGTCATCTTATATTCGTATTTTCTGGCATATATTGGAATGGAATTTTACATATCGAAACCATGGGTATGCATTTCCCATCATAAATATCACATGGAATGGTGAAGTGCATGTGTATTGTTGAATGGTGGGATACTATTCCCAATGTATCATTCTATTATGTGGATTCCTAGATTTGATGGTTTCCCTACTGATGGGTAATTCTTTGTCATGTTGGTGTCCTGATTTGAGTCAATAATGGGAGACATGACCACTTGTTTGTGATCCTATTGTGAGTATTGACTAGTAAGAATTTCGAGGACACCTAGAGGCCCATATTTATAACACCAAAACATAGTGGGTTAGAGTTTTTTTGTTTTATTGTATCTATTTATAATTGTTACCCCAATATTTGGTATTTTTTAAATTGTAAAACTGATTAATGATATGTGAAATCATGTTTCAATAAAATGCATGGTTATTCCGTTGTTTCATTCCTACGGGAGAACCTCTAGTTCATAACATTTCATTTATGGTCATTTTTTATGAACAAGATCATTTAAAACTATAACACATCTATTCTAAAAATATTTACTCCAGGAATCGATGTCAAACATATATGGTGACATAATTGTGGTTTGAGCCTGGACATGTACATAAAATCAAGGAACAGTGCCCAATGTTATATTTTTTGATGTTTTTAGACTTCAATCATAATAAAAGTTAATTTTTTAGATGGAAAAATAAAGGACACATAACTAATAATTAGGATAATTGGATTTGAAGCATTGATAAATTCATGATTGATAATTTGAGAATTTGTTCAATGATTGACTACTCATGGGATTTTGATTCTTGTTTAGTCATTGTTCATAAGGAATCATACAACTATAGGGTCCTTAGTGAGATAAATATGGAAGTCATGTTTTAGAGATTCTGATTTTTCATTTTACATGTGAACATATGGATCAAAAGATAGACCATTTTATTCATAGTGAAATAATTGTTATATATATCCATAATGGTGGGACTATTATGTCTGGTGTGGTTTGACATGTTTTTTCTATTTCTATTAAGAACCATTCAGGTCATGGTGGATGAAATCAGTTAGTGAGGATTCATTAATGACACGGAATACATTAGTTCATGTATTCTTAATAGAGGTCATTATTAAATATCTAGTTATTTGATAATGTGTCCCTCTTGGATCAGGGTGGCCATGAATTGATTTGAAGCTTGAGGGTAGCGATTCATGGGGTAAAATAATGGATTTGAATTATCCCTTCAGTAATATGTTACATAAGTATGTTTGGGTTTTCATGGTAATAATTTATGAAATATTAGTGTACTCAAATTCTAGAGATAATCAATCCCAATATATTGATATCATCACGATTATGCTAAGAAAACAATGAAAATATAGCATGATATCTAAATGTCAACTCAAGCTACATTAATGGGCTTATAGGGATGGAACTCATGTAGTGGTGTAAGGAAATCCAAATGGTGGGATGTGAAACATAGGATATTTGGAGGGTGAAGATCTTGTGGGAAGGGTCATTAGCTTATTTAGACCATCCATATGATGGTTTACATGGAACTTGATCACCGGTGAGCTATACATATGATTTATCTTGTTTCTTTTAAACAGTTCATTGACATTTTGGATTAGAAAATCAATGGAGTCAGTATGTTCACATAGATCTTAGAATGTTTCGGTGTGATTGTAAGGTGATTCATGGGGAGAACCATTATTTGAGACATAGTTAATGGGGTGATCCTTATTTAATGAAATTATTTATGGTGGTGATCCATGATTTTTTTTCTTACTTTAAGGGTTTAATCCCTATTTTTTTCATTTGATTCTGGAATAATCCATATTTAATCACATGGTTTTATTGTTGAATAATTTCATGAAATATTCCAGAACATGTTTTAGTGTCAAAACCAGATATTAGAAATGTCGATGGTTCTATTTTCGTTGGAATATTTTGGAAATCTACGGATGTTGGTGTTGTTGTCCAGAAGTGTTACTTTATATTTGATAAGTGTATTCTATTGTTTTTTGAGACCAAATAATCAGAAGATGTACTATGATGTCTCTATTAATAGGTAGTGGATAGTCGGATTTTCCATCATTGAATCAGATATGAGGAGTGGTACCACCTATGGTGGGTGTTTTTTCCCATGTGATTCTATAGTCAGGTTGAATCCCTATCGAGTGGGACATGGGACTACAGTGATGAATTTTTGATAATTGATCCTGATGGTGGAGAACACATTTTTTCATAATTATTTATTAAAAGTAGATTCCTACAGTTGGTAGAACTCTAATCCTTCTAGTGATAATGTTCATGAAATAGTGGTGCCTCCAAAATAGGTCCATGTATTAAGAACTTTTAATGGTTTTGATGATTGATATGAGGGGATGTTTGAGTTTGAAAGAACAAAAAACTTTTTTCATGGAGGTATTCAATGGAATCTCAATTGATGATTTAGAGTAGAACATGGAATGTTGAGTTTGGCTTTTCAATTAATGGTGTCCATTTTTATCTAGTACATACATTATGAGGATTCATAGGAAATAAAGGTATTTGGTTTGGAGATTCTAATAACATAGTTGTATAGGATTGATAATTTTAGTGTGAAATTTAATATGATCCATCAGTGGGTTGTTTATTCTGAAATTCAGAAATTTAAATGAGGTTCTTAGTGTGTAGTAATTCAAAAAATTTGTTTCTGGATGGGGACTTAGTCTTGGTATATGACACAAAGTTCCAAGATAGTGAAGAAAAACAAAATGATCATGCGGTGAAATATGTGATTTTCTATTTTGAAAACAAATCATGGAGGCTGGTCCAGAGTAATCATATCATGAAATATAGTTTTAAAATGGGAGTTGTGTTTTCCTGACCCAGATATAGAATTTTCAGAAATTTAGGGATGTAAAACTATTTTTCATGTTGTGAACTACAATTGGAATATTTAGTATATGTATTAAATAGACAGTAATTTCTTAAAACTCTCAAAAAAATAATTCCCCCATGTTTCCTTATGAGGATGGAAATCAGAGTAGTGGTTTTGGATTATAGGATACATTTGAATCTCATCCCTTCACTATTTAAAGATTCATTCCTGGATATTGAATACACATTTTGAGTTATAAACATTTCTATCCTTGGATGTTTATAGTTATCCTCATAATTAACTTTATAAATTTTTCATGGATTCATTATGATTGAGGAATCATAATGAAAATCTAGAGAATGTTGAATGGGTTTTTCCTTGGATAATGTGAAACAGGTTTAGTATAGAGAGATGGTATCATTCTTTGATGAATTCATGGGACTAAAGGGATATCAATGAAGTTATATCATTGGGTTTCACATGCCATGGATTCTAATTTAAAATTGAATTTTGTTTGTTTTATAGTTTCTACAAAATAGGTATTCTTCCAAAAAAATTATAGATCACATCATACATTCCATGAATGATCGGTTGAGGATCCTACTATATAATAACATATGATAAGTTTATATTCATTTTTATTTAATATTTGAATTAAAGTTTGTTTTTTATTTTAATTACTTACAATAAGATTATTATTATTTAATTTTCATTTGTTCTCACGGGATAGGAACTCATGGACGTTGAGTGAGGATGAATGGACAAAGGCAGCACAAACAATTCAATTTGGCTTTTCCTGGCATGGAGTTGACATCATTTGTGGTATGTGGTATCGAAAAAATAAATATTTTCTATTTATATTTTTTACAGTATTTTTTGATTTTGATATCACATCGGTCTTCTATTTACATCACTAAACTAATTTTTTATCCATTTTTTGAAGACAATTTCTATTCCATGTCCACTCATTGACCCCATCGGTTCCATTTATGTTGAGATTAGACCTGTATACGCCCAATATCTATGGAATCCCATTAATTTATAGTGAACTATATGCATTGGTAATGTTAATTTGGAAAAATATGTGAACTATAACAACTAGTAAACATGAATGATATGATTTCATTGATTCATCATGATGTTAGTGAATTTGAAAACTGAGAAAAAATGGCACGTTACATTATATTTTAATTAAATAAATAATTTAGCTTATAATAACATGCGAAATATAATAATTTTTATCCTTTCATGTAATAAATTCATTGATACATCGAAAGGTTTAAAATTCACAAACTGATAAATAATGGATTGAGGATTGGTAATTGGATAAATTGACAATTATGTCTCACATATCCAGTTTTATTTATCCATGATTGCATTTCTATTGGATTGCTGGGACATGTTTTTGATTAATTGGTACATGGGTTTTCCCTTTATCTCGATGTGTTTCATGGGAACATGTTACTATATCTATAATGGTTTATATTCTACAATTATTTGTTATGAAATTTTATTTTTTTTCTTGGACTAGAAGTGAACCATTGGTACATTTAAGTGGATTTATCATGGTTTAGATTTTAGTATGATGAAATTACACTCTATGTGGATATTTCCACTATGGGAGGATGTTTGTGGTTATATAATGTTTAAGTTACCAGTGTAAATTGTACCTTAAGATATAATAATAAGAGAATCATCCTAGTAGAAAAATTCACCAATCTCTTTGGTTATCCAACCTATGCTGGAATATTCAAAACGTGACTCCTGAGAGATATTCACACTGTTAATTGACACATGATATTGATTATTCAACTTAGAAAGATAATTTTTCCTAGGAATGGTGATCCATATTGAGTAGGAGTATCCCTTAAAATGTTATATATAACACACAATATGTCTAAGTAGGTTCTGTTAACCATAGGAGTCAAACAAAAACTCATGGGTTGGTGTTCTTTTTTGAGGTTATGTATTAAATTTAAAACATATATCCCTATTTATTAGAATATTTCATGTATTATATATTCGAAATTTTTTTTAGATTATTTTTCTGGTGTCATATAAATTTTTTAGGATCCCCTTATTGGGTTACCACCATACTTTTGTACCAGACTGGTCAGTCACCAAGTTGTAAGAACAGGTTGGGATGAGTCTTGTGATAGAATGTACAATATGGAGAGTCCATGTGGTATCCATATTGAAGATGAAGTTTTTTCTAAAAAATACAGTTGAGAGTTTTTTTTATAGTATTTGAATATGACTATCCAATGGGTATATAGTGATATCTATATCATGGATATTTGGGACTTTTATGCATTTAATGTATTATGTTTTACCGTAATTGATATTTACATGTATTGATTATTTTAATATTTTATTTATCATTCTGATATATGGGATATAGTCTCCACATTGTACCACCTTATAACCCAATGTATAGTTGGTAGCCTTTAGTTTATAGGTAGGTGTTCATTGGGTCATGTGGTAAACTAGTATGGATACCACTTATAGAGTATGTTAGTTTAATATGTTCAAAATTTATTTTATATTTCTAGGTTTTCATAATTATGTATTTTTTTAAATTCATTGATGAATTAATTTAATACAAGAGTGTGGTTGAGAATCAACATGGTTGAAAGATCAACACCTCTCAGATAATGGAGTATAATATCATAACCAATAATTAAAATATTATATTTCATATCTTGTGATTATATCTCAAATCACTCATTTATATACACAAAAATTGTATAGTACAATTGAATGAATAAAACATACTTTTATAGAAATTGTGAGATTATTTATGTGTTAGAAAAGTCTTCTATTATCTTCAATGGGATACATACTGAAGACATACATAAAAACACTAAACCATGATCAATAAAATGTAGAAAATTGAATTCAATTTTAACATTAGAATAGAAATAAACACATCAATCCAAATATTATAGGGTGGGGTTTCCATAAAAATTTATGTCAATTTTGTAAATAATCTTTTACCAAGATGCACTAAATGTATCTTAATATAATATCTTAAGGAACTAATGGTTTTTACCGATATGACGCTTTTTTATGATGGTCTTAGTTGATAAACATACCAAATATATAGATATGGATTATATCTCAAAAAGATAGAGTGGAATTGTGATATAATTGGATAAACTCATAGAATAAGAATTACATGAGTTATTACATGAATAGATTCCAAAAAACACCCATTGAATAGTTCATTGCAAAAATATAAATACTAAGTAAGAGTAAAATAGTCGTTCAGGTATCCATAATGATATAGATTACTATTCATGGAGGATTTTGAATCATTATTAATTGATAATAATTAATTAGAAACATAAAAGCATTATAAAATTCATATATGTGGTGAAATGGAAAAAATAATTTAATACTATAATGGATTCCATGTACCCAATATATGTTTGTATTTTGGTAGACCCTCCTAAGGATAGAAATCCTAATGGATGAAAATGGGTATTCAAGAATAATCTAGACATGGATTGACAAGCCATAACCTAAATGGTGTGATCAGTTACAAAGTGTTTTAAACACTGTCAAGTCATATACAATGATGAATCTTTTTCAGCAATTTTCATGCAGATATCCATTATAATTCCACTAACCATATAATATTACTATAACTATGTGGGTTAAAATATCAGTTCCAAAACAACATTTCGTACTTATAAAAATTATGAATATTTATATATGGAAGAACCATAAGGTTATGTGACTCTAAATAATGCTGATAATGTATGAAAATTTAAAATATTCATTTTATGGATTAATGAATGCATCATGATCTTTGAACATTCCTATTCATTATGCAATAATTACTTTTTTCCATTTTTATGAAATTATATTTAATGGATCAAGGTGCTGTTATTTATTTATAGAAATAGGAATGTTATCCTATATCCACTATAGGAGATTTCTAGAGGTTCACAAACAAAGTGTTTCCACTAATAAAATTTAAATTCTCTTTGATTTTAATTTTTGGAATAAACATTACACTCCATACTCAAAACTAATTTTTTATAGGATTCATTTATAAAAAAATTTATGTACATATTTATTCATAATTTAATGAATATAATATATATTTATTGAATGAAATATATTTATATGAATATATATTCATTAGTTTAATATTTAGTTAGAAGGATGACCAGATCAAGTATTAGGTTTGGTGATAAATATACATTTTATATGTTGTATATTTATATATCATTACATTGATTAGAATTAACTATAGGATAAAATAATATTATTATTATTTTCATCAAATACAATATATTATGGGATTAATATATGGTTTAGGTATTTTATAAAATTAACTAATATTAATAATTATCCGTATTTCTATAAATACATATTTATGTCATTAATGAGAGATACATGTGTGATATAAAATTTTATGCATGACACGTGTCCAACAAACAAAATTACCTCCACCATGAACATATTTGGGGTTTAACTAATGAACTAGAGAAGTAAAATTTATTCCCCTCACTCCTATAATAGAGATACTGAGTAATGATCCCTCCATATTGATGGGATCATTTTTATTATCAAGATATAAGAATAGGGTAATCAGGGCCACCATGAAAGCACTCACATTACCATGGGAGATTCATTAGAATCAAATTATCAAATATTGATTACAGTAATGTAGATTCAACTATATGATCCTCATTGTGAAGAGATATTAAAAATTTATGGAAATAACGTTATCAAACTATTAAGTAAAGAAATAATCTCAATATAGATATGTTTTTTAAATTTTTATTTATCATAATATTTACATTAAAAATACCTTAATTTATCATATATTTTTAATCTCGTTTTATTAGAAATATTGATGATACCTGATTCTTATTCATTATGTTATTATAGATTATTACCTGGATATTATGAAAAATAATAGTCTGACATTGTATTTATAGGATTTTTCAATGCATGGAGCCTTCATGATGTTTGGATTCTAGTAAACTACATCGCAAATCTGAAAAATGAATATTTTGTTGTTATCCCATGGAAACTAATAGACATTTCTGACATTGTCATTATGATACCATAATTTTTGGACCATATTTAATAAATTCAAGGAGAAGGAATATATATTCAGGATTTAATGGGAGGAAAGAGAAACATAATGAAATTGGAGACAAATAAATAAAATGTGTTCCTTGGTTAGATGTTTTCTTATTTTCATAAAAAGTTATTGAAGAATAATTTACTAAAGTTACATAAAAATGACAATTTTCACATTGTATTCATAATTAACATGAGAGATATAGATTTATCATGGAATGTGATAAAGATAAATAATTCCTTGGATATGAAAAATGTTCCCTATCAAGAATTCATTAAGTATTTTTATTCTAATATACTACCAGATATTAGAGAAATTGAAATCGAATTCATATACGCTAACTATGTTTGGGACATGGTGGAATCACCTATAGGGGTATAAATCATTGGGATCAAGTGTTTTTATATACGTAAAATATAATTTATGGTGTGTTTATATCCTATAATGCATAATTGGGGGATAAGGGTTATAAAAAATTCATTTTATTTACTATAAATAGTACTTTTCTCATGTGTCAATGATAAATTATATTCAAATTATTATTGTCACAACAACACATTATGAATACTAAATATATCAAATGTATATCAAAACCTCATTATATAATTATAACAATGTAAAGGAACTATATAAGATAAAACATGTAAATTTTGGTGTTCCAAGTGATTCTACTGTGATACACAATTAATAATAATCCATTTATAGGTAGATGAATGATTCTCAGAGTTCGAATATTCATTTTGATATTGAAATAAAATAGTTTGGTTTCATAACTAATTTCAATTATTATAATTTATATTTGTGGATTAGTGGGAGAAAATAAGTGTTTATTCTATTATATAAATATGAAAACCTCCTTATCTTAAATCTTATACAGACCGTTTACTATATGATGATGTAATTGAAAAAATGATTCTCAATAAAAGAAATGAGGGATAGATCCTACATACTAGGATTGAATATCTAAAAATGTATATCTAATAGGAAACATGGATTTTGAATGAAAAATATATGGATAACATTTTACAATGTATTTCCATGGAGAACTCCATAATAGGGTCATTAATAGGGTTCCATGGCATGAATCTTAGAAATATTCATCAACGTTGTAAATAATTAAAAATGATAAATATAATTCCCTATAAACCACCATAATATATATCTTGTATGATATGTTTTGTTCATCACATGTTATTGAATATGTTCATAGATTAACCATTAGATATTGATCTAATCCACGGGAGAATAATTAGATCAGTATGATGAGGATTCTTCAGTACATAATATTAATTAAAATTTAATTCCTCTTATTTTGAGGATAGAATAAGAACCATGTAAGTGGATAAAAAAAATTATATCCATTATGGAATAGTTGATATGATATATAAATCTGGTAATGTGTTTTTCAAAAAAAAAAATTGGCTATTAGTTGTAAATGTCCTAATCAATACACTATATGAGACTCAAAAATAGAGGAAGTGTACACCACAACATCAAATGATATGAGGTTCATTGTTGGGATATTGAATTTTATTTTTGAGTTTCAAGTGGTTCCTAACATCAAGTGAGAAATTATGATTTAGTGTGATAATAATAAAGATTTTTCTTACTAAAATCCTTGTCTCACTGAATGTCAGAACAAATCCTATTAAAAGATCATATCATATGATTGATAATTTAGATAGGAGATGAAAGTATTTTTTTGGTGGCTATAATGGATAATATGGTAGATAAATTGACAAAACTGTTTCTTGATAAAGAAAATAATTCTCATGTATAATCTCTATGATTGAGAAACATAAGAGATTGGATACAATGGTTGTAAATGTATCATTTTATTTTAATAAAGGAAATAAATTTTTATCATTTATTTATATGTCCTATCATATTTTTTACCCTAATAGGGAAGGATAATATTCCCTCAATGTTCGAGTTTTCATTTTCAATATATAATGGTCATAATATTGTATAATGGGTGGTTATGATATGTAAATACTTGCATTAATGTTATAATATAGTCATTATAAAATGTTTTATATTATATGGAATGAATTCATTCATGATAAAATTATTATATACCTAATACGTAGCTAAATCCACTAAATTATATCTCATAAAATGGCATATAATAATCAATATAATTAAGAGAATATGATTCTTATAAATCCATATTACCCTTGTTTAATGAGGTAACTATCATATAATCCAGAATATATCAATACCTTACTTATATATATATAAAAAGAGCTAATCTTGAGGTGGTTGGCGAGCATTATTATCATATAAGTAGTTGGAGAAAAATTAATATGACATTTTTACAGTAGTAATAAATGTGAAGACATCATGGCCTTTATTGTATTATAATGAGGACACACTTGTTTATTCTTAATTGAGATTTAAATGTTGTGTAAAACTATTGAGATGAGGGTAATGTAATGTACACATCCATATGATGAATTACATGAGATGTATTCCTTTACATGGTTTGTATTTTTTAAGGAATCAAGAAATGATGAGAAGGTATATATATATTGATCTGTTTGATTTCTGGTGGCTTATTTATGACATGTGAAAATAAATTATAAAGGACTATATCTATAGTATATGATATATATTTAGTATATGATATATCATATGGTGGAAATGTTCATTAATGGATATGAGTATGTTTGTTAGAGGTGACACAAAACACCTTAGTTTCTTGAGAAATATTGAATCTTTTCCATCGATCATGCTTTTATATATCTATAAAATAGGGATTTTAGATATGTTTTCAATGCTAATGAAGTTTGTAGAGTATTATTCTTAGATTTTTTGTTAAGAATTTTTTTTTTCAATTATTTTAATTCCAAGGATATAGAGTTTTCTGTAAAATATTATCAAAATAAGTTTGGATAGATTATAAATAAATTTGATGTTTTACATAATGTAATTATATGAATTTATGTTAATGTTGGAGATTTTCATATTTTATAATAATATAATATACATGATATGGTTATCATAAGCCGTTTATATTGAATATCATAAAATTTTTTTTTATTAATGATAAAAACATTCATGCATGTAATTTTTCCCCAATTCATGTCACTTGATTCACTATTTTTATCAGATACTAATACATTATTAATGTATTAAATTTTTATTGAAATTAAATTGAAATGGTATAAAATATTTTCAAATAATATGAGTATCACATGGGATGAAGTCTGATACCTTATATATGGACTAAATGTATCATTAAATTATGTGTGATATTAATGCATATAAATGGATGTGGTCCTTATTCTTCCATGGAATATCTAACACAAATTTTAGAAAATAATTTCAAGGATATCTTCTTCATAGTGATTTGTTTATCAGTCATATCAAAGGTTTTATCACCCACTTAAATTATAAATATCACAAATTTTATTTATATTTAAAGATTGACTTAATCACCTTATATGCCTGAGGATTTTGTATACTGATTTATATATCATCAATAAAAATCCATCTAAGAGGGAAATTGGTGTTGCTGATCATGCATTTATGTATGATTTGATCTTAAACATTTCCTACAAGTTTATTCATTGATGTATTTCTTGGTTGGTTTTTTAGTTTTCTTACACTACTAATGTTTAAAATATGATTTGATAAAACCAATATTCTTGATGAAGATATTTATAATGTTTCGTTGAATATGAAGATAATAAACCACCACACTAAATAACATGAATAACTCTTATAGACAATAGTATTTTGAGTTTTATCATTACACTTATCCACCTTTATAGGCCTTTGGTAGGTTTTACCTTGGATCCATCATGAACCACCTCCACAATCATATTAGTTCATTTATTTATCACTAGTTTAGTCACATGATGACGAGGGGAAAATGGTTGCAGGGTTACATAAAAGAAAAAATTTAAACAAAAAACCATAAATAATAAAAAGGAAGGGATAATATATAAATAATTATGTGAAAATAAATAACATTTTCACAAAAATAAAAAAAATTATAATTAATTCTAATGAAATAAAACATATAAATAGGTTTTTATATTATGATGATCATCTATGAACAAAAAAAATACTATTTATAAACTAGTGATCATTAATTTCATTTCATTATTTATTTTGATAATATTAGTTTAATTTATAATTAATTATCTTATTAATATTTCAAATTCTACTATATTAATTTGGCCACATGATATATCTTTGAGATTTTCATTATTTGAAATAATAAATATTATATTAAATTTAAATGAACTTGACATTTACTATCATGAAAAATGATGGGTTCCCCTTTGGTGAGCGACACTGCATGTCATATAGGAAACACACCATGCACCCGTTTGTACTAAATAGTATGTAATTTCACGAAAATTAAATGTATACCAATTGTTTATTGTCCTTGTTGGATACCATATACATACGTGATAGTTAGCCTACAAAACCTATAGTTTTATTTGCTAATCCATGTAGTTGTTACAGTAGTTATGAAAAATGAAAACTGTTATACTACCTTGATTGCACCAATTTTTATGATCATGAATAACAATATATGAAAGACCACTGTAATCATGGTTTAGTGTTTAGAAATGCATAAGATGTTATTTAATTAAAAATTTAATTATTTTATAAATCATTTAAAATAATTTGTACACCAACAACTAAATATATATATATATATTAATGATCAAATACATTTATAGTCTATGTAATTAATCAAAAAGTATATTTTTTGTATCTTCATTTGTGTTTCATTGATAGGTATGAGTTACATAGCATGTAAAACCCACTACAAGGCCTATAAATCCCTTTAGACAATACCATAAGACACACCATGAGACTTTTCTTGTATTTACAGTGGGATATAATAAAATTTGTGACATTTACACCAGCTGCACAATAGGTAATTATGTTTTTCCCATTTACATTGTGGACGATAACTATGAGAATTTTATTAATTTATTATATTTTAATTTAACAAAATCGTTTATTTCAAACTAATTGGGAAAACAATGTGGGTTTATGTGGTGTTCATGCTAGTTATTTCCATGTACTGTTCGGTTTCACCTCTTGTATATGTGGAATGTAGTTAAAATCTCTACTACCCTCATTTATATTTATCAAGATTTCTTCTTATGTTTTTGGATTCTTCTTGAACATTTTAGGTGAATTAACATGTTATATTAAAATATTATCATCTTTTCATTAAAAACATATAAAATTATAAATGAAAACTAAAAAACAGTTTTCAAATTCATAAATGATTAATAAAAAATATATAATTTAATATCTAAAAACTCTAATACGATGTGTTGGGTCTGGGTTGCATGGTCGATGTAAAATGGATTATTACAAATGGAAACATTTCATCAATTTCATCATATTAAAACATAGAACGTGGCATATGCACCACTAAAATCACTATGGATAAGAATTTATATATATATATATATATCATAATATATATATTTTGTTTCCAATAGAGTTATGGTTATACTTAATATTAAAAAAATGTCCATCTTTCCATGGGTATTTTTCTGGGTGACGGATAGATTTGTTTCTACAGAAGTGAATATAATCCCAAGAAAGAAGATGAAGCTGGTGACATTATGATTACATAGAGATTGAAATGAACTAACATACTATTAATAGTATGTTTGATTGAATACGTGAAAAAAAATATGATTATTGGATATATGATCTTAATTCCTAAGACATGTTCTATAAGGGTAGAGAAGAACTATCTTCAATAGTCAATTATGAAGCTAAACAACTAAGAGAAGCTAGTTACTTCATGATTGTTTGGAATCCTCAATGAGTTGTATTTACAAATTGTTTAATAGGTTTAATGTTATTTGGAGAGAAAGATGATTATATAGAATTTTTCTATTAGAGATAAATTGTGAATAATGTTTCTTATTGTTCTATATATTTAATTGGTGAGTATTTATAAAAGCGATAGGTAATTTGATGATGTCCTGAGATAAATTGAATAATGATTGAAATTTGGTATCATTAGAAAATCATGTGATTTTTTAACAAATGATATGGTAATATATTTATTGTATAACTCTAATTCATATTATAAGACTTTAATACATAATTTATGACATTATTAGGATTGTACGTATTTCATCCATAATATATAATATTTCTGTATAATATGATATCATCTTATCTCATTCAATTGATTATATAAATTTAATTGTAGTCTTTCAACAGATCATATAAATTTGAATTCAAATGTTAGACTTCATCATTTGAATTCTACATTGTAAGGGATATACTTTATTATGATTATTAGATTATATAAATTTTTATCCTGATCATTTCAATGACATATGATGGCAACTAAAAATGGATTCCTCATGTTATTTTTCTATTCATATTTATACTATGATGATTGAATGGGATTAAAGTCTTATGATGTAGATTCACTCATTGATAAAGTGTATTAATTCATATACCATATTAAATTCAGCATCATATGATATACCTAAAATTATAGAAAATTCATGAATTATATATTAGGGTTGGGTATTCATATTGCATGACAGTAGATCCTTTATTCATTTATTAAAAAACACAAATTTGTTTTTATTTTGGATTAATAGTTAAATTAAACTAATATTCATGTATTGGGTGAATTATGTTCAATGATAATGTAATTTTACATAGAAACTAATGAGGAATTAAATTTAATACTTTTTTTAAATTTATAATAAATTTTAATTTTAATTTTGATGATTTTGATGCTAGGTTTTTTAGATAAAAATTTCATAATTTTTATACATGATTCATAAATGTTGAACTGATCTCCAACCAAATAGAGTATAAGATAATATTTTGAAAACATATTTATATAAATAAATGAGTTGTAAAAACATTATTTGGTTTTCCAGAAAAAGGAATATATTACTAAGTTGATGTCTGGTTGTTTATTATAAAATGAGTCATTTATGAAGAATTTTTTTAGGTGGAGTGCGAGAGGATTCCTGACTATCTAATTTGTATAAACCCACATTGGGATGTATAAATTTCATGGAATCATATATTCCATGAAAAAACGATTATTCGATAGTTCAAATATTTTGTTTCTTATTTTTATATAAGGGATGATATTGAACTGATGGTTTTACAAGTAGTGAGTTTTGAAGAAGAAGATTTTCTGAATCGAAAAATAATAGAATGGTATATTAAGACATGTTTCAAATGAGTGGTTTACTGAATTTTTAAAGGTTTTAATATATATTGTGTTGAATATGAGTGAATAAAATATCATGGAGAAAACATGGGTGAAATTTCTTATAATATTTTTTCTATGGAATGATGAATATTTTGAAATATTCTGTTTAATTATATTTAAAATAAATGAATATATATAATACCTAATATATTGTACAAGATATTTTGAGAATATTGGGGATGAATTGAAAATGGAGAACCATCATTGTCTAGAAATATGAAAAATTTATGATGGTTGAGAGAAGGTAAACTCTTTAGGAAGAATAGGACGAATAATCTGTTGCATATCGTGGTAATGATTTTGAGTATGTGAACCCATATTTAATTGTTACTAATATCTATGTTTTTATGATAATGTATAAAATCAATAATATGAGTGATAAAACATTTTTAACAAATCATATAAAACTAAATAAAAATGATGCATAGGGAATAATTCTGAAGAGAATTCTTATTTTCTTATTATATCATTTTAAACTCATTCATATTGTTTTATCCATGAGAAATTATTATTTAAGTTGATTTTTTAGCTAACTAATTCAATATAACAAGATGATTTTTATATATAGAGGTGGAGATGCATCTGTTTATATAGAGAATTCATGTCTTTTATAGTCATTTTGAAAAAAATAGTTAGATCATTTTTTGTGGGTGTAAAGACATCCCAATATAGTATTTGTGATCTACATTAGTAGGGGAATGAAGAAGATGAAAATTATGAAGTGGGAAATGAATATTATTAAGTTAATTGGGAATATGCATTGATCAATAATGTGACAATGTGATCCCCCAGCTGTGTAATTTTGTGTGCATTGTTTTAGGATAATAAGTACCCAACATTTCTAACAATAATATGAAAATTTATAGTATAAAATATGTTTATAAATATGTTTTTTAAATAAAAAAAAATTTGTATTTCAGGATAATAATTATAATGACCATATTCCATATTTTACATAATTTTAATTACTATATTTGGAGTTCTATGTTATGTTAAAACAAAAAAAAATTAATTATGGTAAATGAAATCTGATCACACTCAATTTACCCCATATTTGGTTTGTGTTAATTTGTCTACTAACATAATTTTTTTATTGGAAGATAGGTTTCCTATAATTCAGATCTATATTAATCACAATTGATATTAATGGTAATTAATTATCTATTTGGTTTTATTTTTTTTTCATTCCCAATGAAATTTTCTCTTAGAGTAAAAGAAGCATATAATTTAAAATGAAGAGAATCTGGGGTAGGTATCTATAAATATTACACTAAAGATATATTTATTATACATTGAAAATACCTTTTTAAATAATCATAATAAAGAGGAAAGGGAGCAATGAAATAGGTCATGTAAGAAAGAGGAACAACCCCTAACATAAGTTACGTAGAGTTGTTTGTTTTTTATTAAATATATTTAGAGTTTTTTATCTAATAAATAAAATACAATAGTTAAAGAGGAAGGTCTTGTAAAATCAATTGAATACCTCTATGTTGAGGTTGTGGAATATATTACTATGATCATCGATGATATTTCAATATATATGTTTCAGTTCATTATGGATATATGTGATGATAAATCAATTAATATAGTTGAAACTAAATAAATGAAATATTAGTTGGATAGATAGTTTTAAAAATAAAACACTATTATTACGTACATTATGGCAAGGAATAAATAATTACAAATTTATAGATAATAATTTTTAATTCGTGAGGATAGATTTTAATTCTATATTGATGTGAATGGTAAAATTCATGAAATCATTGAGGATAAGATCATTATAAATGAGGAATCATATAATGAATTTATTTTTGTTAATATATTACTATAGGAAATATAGGATAATATAATCATGAACCATTCAAATACTCTACCATAATATAGAACATTTTATGGGGACTACCTTCAAGGGATGGAAAAAGGGTAAGTCCTATTGAGTTTAGTGGAATTTGAGTAAAATATTCTCTTATGAAATTAACATGATCATAAAATTAAATTTTTTAATATGGTGGATGGAAATAATAGAAGATAATAACAATTTTTAAATGATAAATATTTATGCATGGACATTATAGACGAGCCTCACATCTAACAATGATCAAAATATGAGTAGGGTGAGGTTGCGATAATTATAAGAAATATCTGCTATTAGATCACGTAAAATATTATCCCATGATATAGGAAATTCATATTTAATTGAATAATTTTTATCTATATGTTCAAGACTATGTTAAATATACGTTTAAATTTGGATGTATAGATATTACTTAAAAATAATAACTAAATCAAGGGTGTTTGTGAGAATGTCCCAGGAAAATTATCCCCATATTGAGACCTAATAGTTGTGGTTCCAAATAAAAATCAATAAGGGTTTCAATATAGAAAAACCTTACCTAAAATAAGAAAAATTATTATCATTTTAAGATGTTTTACTTATGTTAGTTTCATGAATTGGGATATCGAATGTCAAAATAGATTTTCGAAGGAGGAAATTATAAAATCATTAATGTGAGGGGGAAAGAGGTGGTGTGGGGGAAAAGATATTTTTCCCAATTAAACAACACAATACAATATATAATATCCCTAAATAAGAGATATAAATAATTGGTTTGTTTTTATGAATATTTTAGTAGGTATTTCCATTTTTATGAAGAGTTCTGGTACATTACAACTAACACAAATTTGTGTATTCATGAAAGGAAATGTCTGCAATATCTTGTGATGAAACAAATAACCTGTCTAACATGGGCGATAAATTAGAAATGACAGTTTTTTGGAAATACAATCAATTTTTTTCAATGAATAAAGTTAATCAGTGTGACAATACGACATGGATGAGATTATTCGATTGTGGTATGTGAGGAAAAATAATGGTACATTAAAGGATAGTCATGAATTTCAATTAAAAATAGAAAAATACGGTATCAAGAAACTTATTTATACAAGAGAAATATTAAAGGATTAGATTTGTAGACGATGAAAATTTTGAATATGTTGAGAATATAGTAAATAAGAAAAGATAAAATCTAATTAAAATGTATATGTGTGGGGTGATAAGATAGGACACATAACCACCATGTTCATAAAATTATTTCCTCTATTGTAGAATCTCAGAAATCAAAAATGGCAACCCCTAAAGAATCCTGGTACATAGAAAATAGTATCAATGAAAGAGACAAAACAACACAAAAATGATGACCATGTTAATAATTAATGTGTGAATAAATAAATATCCTTTTCGGAATTGGATAAATTTTATTATCTAGCATGAAGAAGATAAATTGATATAATTTCTCATTGAATGATGGTCAACCCATCCATGATGAATGATGACTCTATGAGGAACATCATAATACCTGATCATGTTCATAGTTAGAATATAAATGGATGTGATATCTTGAAGAGTACTCAATTGGATAGTTCCTCCAATAATAAGTTAAATGGGTTGGCAAGAAATTATCCACTCAACGGATCCAACATAAAGGCTGAACAGATACACTATATTTCCATTTTAGGTCAGTTTTTTTAAGATATGGTTTTTAAAGAGGTGAATTTAAGAGAGAATCCATTCAAGGGTTTCTTAATATAAAGTAGATATAGTTATAGATTTTTTAATTTTAGTTGAATCAAGAATATTTGATATCCCATTAAAAAATTGATTTTGAGGTATGATTTTTACTCATACATTTATTTGGCTTATTTTAAAGATAATTATAAAGGGTATAGATTTTCTATAGAAATGGGGTACTAATTAGTTTCTCTTAATATGTTTTCAAGGGAATTTTCATGTGAATTTTATGTTTTTAAGAATCCTCTACAAAATACTTTCAAAAACCCCTATAAATTAGAATCCATTTCTGGTATCACATTGTGGTCATTTAAATTACTACATTTGAGTCTTCGTTTTAACACTCTTATTTTTTACTGTGTGTTATCAAATTTAGGGAAAATATGTTTTATTAATGGATAAATTACATAAAATATGGGATTGTTCACATATGTTAAACCAGAATTCGATTTGGTCCCTTGTAGCGGGAGGGGTAATAAATTTAGATATGGTTATGTTCATAATTTTGGAAGAGTTATTTTTGTGAACTAACCTCTCCAAACCTATAATTTAAATATGTTTGTTTAATAATATTTGTATTTTTTATGTTTTTCATTTTTTTAATAGCAGATATAGAAAAGTGAATTTCTATTGAAATTAATTTTTAGTAAGTAGTTACAAGTATGGATAGTAATCACATCGTGGGAGATTTCTATGTCTTATAGTGTGTTGGATTCAATTACATTCAATATTAATCTCAATTGGACAATGAGATATGTTCTGTAATATATTGAGTTAGTGGTTAATAATTGAGTCACTACTACTGAATAAATATGATATTTCCACCAGTGAATTTATATAGAAATATGGAAGAGCTAATTTCCATGAAATAAATTAATAGATGGATTCCATGGACTAATAAATAAAACAAATTCATAGTCATTATAAGTTTATATGAAATGGTCTAACACGATATATAGTAAAATTTCTTAATAATTACATATATAGATTAATATTTGAGCAAATCAAAAAAATACACATGTAATGGAAAATAGTATATTATGTATTTAGAAATAGTTTAGTGGTTTCAATGTGTTTGGGAGGCCTAGTTGAAGTTGTAAAATCAATTCTTGAGTGAAAGAACATAAATTTTACTCGTTATAGTGTTTTATATCTCTAAGAATATTATATGTAATTTTTGGACATAATTTTAGGAATATATTTTGACATTTAAAATATGTAAAAAAAATCTATTTTGATAATAACAAATAATTTTTGAAAAGATTAAATGTATTAATTGACATAATATGACTTTATGTCCTAATTTTTGAATTTTATCTATAATGTATGACTCATCCAGATGGTATGAATTTGATACTAATTTTACATTATTTTATAGATCATATGACTTTACTATATATCTTTGATATAAATGTACATATTTGTTGTAAGCCTTTATATAAATGGTGTGACATTAAGTTCAAGTGTTAGATTTCATTGTAAAAAATTTAACCATAACACTACAACATCTCTATGTTCATAAAATCATATGACGTATCAGTAATATAACACCAAAAATTATTATGAAGGAAAAAAATATGACCTCAATGTAAGAGTTTTCCTATAGTACATCTTAAACTAAGACCATATGAATTTATATTCATATGATGAAGATTCACCCATGGACGTAATGTTCATATTTATGCATCATATCACCATCATATTATATGATATGATAAAAAAATATAGGATACTCCATAATTGAAAATATAATTTCCCAATTCATATTGGATATTTCTATAGTCATTAATCTAGGAAATAACAACACTAAATTATTGTCAATAAATCGGTATATTTGTTTATATATCAATCAGGTATTATGTGAATTAAGTTATGTGGAATGGTAGTTTATTTTATATTTTATGAGGAATTAAATTTTCTTATTTGTGAATTTTTTTAATTAATTCATAATATATATATAATGATGATGATGTTGTAATTTTGAGTTAAAAATATCTTGATGTTATTTTTATCCATGATACAGGATATAATAGTAGATTATCATCATGAGGTTGATGGAGATAAAATCTCAAAATAAATTTCTCATTATAAAATGTGTTGTTATTATTTTATTGTATTTGGATGAACAATCCATATTTTATGGTGTTGAATCATTCATATTTATCAAATAATAATACATATATGATAAAATATATTTTGGAAATTCGAAGAGAGGATGATCTAATTTTTATTATATATATATCCATGATATTTTTCACTAATTTCATTTAAGTGTTCTTGAAATGAGTTAAATATTGATCCAAACTGCCAATATTATTACATATGTATTTTTATATTAAAACAGATTGAATTTTTTATTTTATATATTTCATATTTAATGGATGATGAATAAAAAAATGGAACAGAATAACATAATAGTTTTTTGGTTGTCATTTACACATGAGGTGTGATAATAAATGGGTTTATGTGAATGTGTTTTTATTTTAATAAGTGTTCATGAAATATCATAGAGAAAAATTTTGGTATTCTATAAAAAAAATTAATGCATAGAAACTATTAAATATATTCATTTTAATGGATATTTCAAATTAATGGATTCAAATTATGTAACTACACATGTATGCAAATGTTGAGAATATCATGTCAGAATGAATAATGTATCAATATTTAATATTCGATGACACTCCTAGTTATGGAAGTGGGTCATTTTTTGTTGGTGTAGTGACTTCCTTGTTTAGTATTTTTTATCTACATAAAAATGGAAAGGAAGAAGATAAAATGGAACTAGTGGAATATCAGTCTAAAAAAGTGTGTTGGGATACTTCAATGATCAGTTTTGTTATTTTGAAAATCCAATAGATTATATAAATAGTTTGTCGAAAAAATATTATGTATTCGATAAATTTCTATATACACATCCCCGAGTCTAAATTAATCATGATATATTACAACTGTTATATCCAATTTCATGTATTTATGGGTATGAATTTGATTAACCCAACTATGACATATATTTACATAAATAATTTTCTTAAATAAAATTTATTGATTAAAGCCTAATAAATTATAATTGTTTTCTAATAAAATCATTACATAACTAAAAGACATATTTTTATTAAAATAATATTTTTTTAGATTTTATGTAACATTTAATTAAAATATTTTAATCAATATTAAAGAGTTATCTTATTGAAATATATTTTTAATTTATCAATAACATTGTTTTAATTAATAGTTTAATGGTCACTAATGAATATAAAATTCTTTGAAGTTATAATCAATTATTGTTTCAGAAAACATTGCTTTTGTGCGAAATATTTTTTTACATAAAAATTATAAAATTAACTATTGATTAATAAAAATGATGAAATATTTATATTCTATATTAATCAATTTTTTTCCTTACACAAATATTTTATTCATCGAATTGATGGAGTGTAAATTTAATTTTATTGATTAAATAAGTTTTTTTTAAACTATTTTCATTATGTTTCATGCATTATATTAAAGATAATTTATTCATCTTATTAAAATAAATTTTCATAAAATTTATTTAATATATTTAAATATTATGTAAATGTTTTTTGATGGGTGCCTCGTCACTTCTATTAATAATATATATTAAAAATAGTAAATAATAGTTATCATGGTTAATATTAAAGGGGTTTTCTAAGTGTAGGGGTTAAACTAAGACTTAATTTTTAAAATAATCATAATTATGACTAAATATTTTTGGATGATTATTCATTTAAAAAAATTATATTTTCCTCGTTTCATGGAAATTTAGTTCCACGTGTAGAAGAAAATGAACTTATATTATTGAAATCATTAATGTAATTTCATGTGTGTCCCTTTACTCACCAAAATGATGCAGCTATTCTATAACCTTTTTTCATTATTGGAGAAAAACCTCATAGAAAATAGAAAAACAAAAAACATTTTTTTTCACTTCACTTCATTCTTGAGATCATTGTCTTACGATAAGAACATCCTATTAAGGATTAATGTGTAATATAAAAGCGGTATCTCAAAGAATATGAAATCATATTACCCAACTCATTCAAAATTTATTTCTTCTTATAAATCATCTAAATATTTTCTATCCATCATAACATAATTAATCTAGTATAAATAATAAACTAAAATGTTATTATGTCTATGGTATATCCATTTTTGACCTCTATTCCATAAAATGTGAAATAAATGTATCATTTTTTCATACGTGTGGACTACATAATCCAAATATTGATGTGATCCATTTTCAATCACCACATCTCATGGGTGGTAAATTTTTTGATTTATTGTATAAATTTGATATTTTTGATGTAATAATGATTCTTTAATGATTAAATATTATCTAATTTCTTTTCCAATTTCTCATTAGTGAGTGGATGTATTGTTAATTCGTACGTAGAAGCTATCATCACATTTATGATTATAATTCAATTTAAATATTTTCCTTTTATTGTTGGTTGTAGAATTATAAATAATTAATATTTTAGATAAAAATGAAATTAATATCCTTCATCAAATTTTGTATTTTTATTATATAATATCATGTTCTTCCTCATTAATTTTTTATTACATACTCTTCTTTAGGTTGGTTTTACCACCAACATGAGTGATGTCATAAATATTATGACATAAATAATTTTATAATGTTAAATACTGTGGATATTATGTATAATATGATTTAAATTTAATAATTAAATTTATGGAGGTTATGGAATCGTGATCAATGTGAATGTATTGGAAATACCAAATTGAAACATGCATGAAAAACAAAATAGTTATCACCCAGAACGATGATTTTGAAAATAATTTATAATGAAAGATTTTACTATTTCATCTTTAAACCATTTAAGATACTATAATTATGAATATATTTTAGGTATAAACTTATATCAAACATATATTAATTATATAGATGATTATAGATATTTCCAAGAAAGTCATACAATAGGTATGGGTTTTAGTATACAATCTTACTGTTTACTACGATATATTATGGCTAAATATTGGATGTTGAATATATATATGATATATCTATCACATATTACCTGTATTTTATTCTCCTATAGTAATTTATCGATATCAATTTTTTCCATTCATTTATTTCTATTTATATATACCATAATATGAAGGAATATTTTTAAGGATAATTAAAATTATTTCACTCTTTAGTCATGAATCTTGTCTCTTCTATATTTATGTTTTCTAAAAAAAATTCTATAATGTTTTTACAATTCCATAATAATATTTAATTTAATTAACAACATAAATTGATTTATTTTATAATTTTTAAAATCAATCGTCTTTTAAAGATCCAAATGATGTAATGTTGACTCTTTTTACTAAAGGCGTGGTAAAAAAAATTTCTCTGAACAATCCTATTAATGTTTCCTTATTAATTTTAATAGAACATTTTTACTAAAATTCACGAAATTCATAGATTTAGAATATTTATCTTAATTAAGTTTTCATCATCTTCAATAAATTTTACAATTAGCATTTAATAATATTAACACCTATAAAAACCTCAATTGATGTTACTTATGATTCACTGGGGACATGATACAATGATGAAATACTAATTGTTTTTCTGTATTGTTAATTATTGTAATGATTAAATATTTACAAATCATATTTTTTAATCATCCCAATATATTGAAAATTGATAAATTCTTTTGTGATCATATTCATAAATATGAGATGAATATGATAATGTGATTTGTGGGTCTATTATATCACACCAATGAATTGTGTATTTTTTATGAGCTCAAATGGTACACATGATGTTGAAAATTGAATAGAAGAGGGTATATAGATTTTAACCTATACCTAAAGATGGTAAAAGGTTGTTAAGACCAATATTGAAATGTTATTAATGTCTTCCTGTGTATATTTGAAATATGTTGTTTATGATTTTGATTATTATACACTTTTTATTAAAATTCATTATTATATTTTCTATTATTATGATTAGATATCAAGGCTCGTGATATTTTATTATTTTATTATTCATTCTTATTAACTACCAAATAATATTGAAATTATTATGATTTATGAATTGATAAGTAATTTTATAAAATTGTATCCTCATTCATTCATATCTTTATTCTCCTCAGATTCCTTTATATGATCATTTATTGACTTATCAATTGTTAACCCTTAGATATCATATGATCTCACCCTTTATTATGATTCCTTTCCCACAATATATAAATAAATGTTCTATGAATTTTATTTCTATGAAGGTTTCCATTGGATATGTATATAGTGGGATATGTTGTAAATATTTTATACACTAATCATGAAATGACACCTCGAGACACTTCGTGGTAATATAGAATGATGAGAGTGACACCCTAATTATACCACCAATAAGAGAGGGGCCAATGTTTAAGACTGAGTAGAAATATATTTGAGATGGTATTCCCTAGACTAAACTCAATACACACTCTAGACTCCATGAAATAATGTCAAACTAAATAAAATATTAGATAATATATAGTGTAATCAATGCGTTCAACAACCTATAATAAATATAGAAACCCCAAAAAAGTTTATAAAAAATATATAATATCAAAAAATATAAACCTAACTAGAAAATAGTTTCCAAAAGCCCAAAAAACAATATAAATTGAAAAATTATTTGGAGGGAAACTAACAATATTTGAAGTTTGCAACCCAACATGGCCAATGGAATAAGGAATCGTTATTCCCTCCTAATAGAAGGTCCCCCAAAGTCACTATTCATATACATGTTGTCTACATAAGAAATGATACATGTGAGAAAAACCTATACATTGGTGAATATAAACATACACAGTAGGATTCCCTTCATACTAATAAGGTTGAAATAGTGTAAAAACTATAAACTCATCCAAAATACCTAGAAGGAAAAGAAACCCATCATCTGACATGCTCATACTGAAACCATAGTTGTAAAAATGAGAGATGTCTGAATCTCTAACACTATATAAGGATGATGATGAGACTAATGGAAAATTTAATGGTATTATATCAAACTCATAATTTTTTATGCAACCAAAAAAGGATCATTGTAGAGGAATTTAACCTCACTAATGCACTCACTGGTAGAGGGAGAAATCTCTCCACTAGCAGGCCCACTGCCTAACAAATCTTGATAGTGGTGGAGTACCACTTCATAGAGAGAGTATCCATACACTCAACAGTATGGGGGTGTAAAAAATATAATTTTAAAAGAGTATGTGGAACTTGTATCTCATGAAACAATAAAGTCATGAACACTTATTCTATCTGATGATCATACTCGATCCCTTCCACCCATTGAGATTCACTGAAGAAGGGTCAATCCAATTTCACCTCGAATCACATCATAGATTCCAATATGAAGTAATACATCAAGTCCTGTTTGTAGAATATATTAGAATAATCTATTTATATTAAAAAATAATAGTATTGAAAAAGGAGATATGGAATGTAGATGTTCCAAGGGAATGTAAAATACATGCACATCAGGTAACATGGTGTGTGACTCTGAAAAAATGCCTATGAATATCTTTCCATGAGCACAACTTGGACATTTATTTATATCCACATTATAGTCCCTTTTGGGAATTGGAATGTACAATAAATGATGTTCATATATATCTTCTATAGTAATATGGCTTGGATACCCATTATGTATCACATGTAATGTGTACTAGGACACTTGGTTTGTAAAATATAACTCCATAAAAACACTAGATTTCATGTGATTTTGAGGAAAATGACATGTTTTCCTTTTTATAAAAAAAATTTCCAAATTTTTTTCATAGGAAGATTCTATATTCTTAACATAAATTCTAGATTAGTGATCTGTGGTGCTTGATATATTATCTTATTTTAACAAGAAATATGAATTAAAAGGATATTTTCTACAATCATGTATTTTTGGTCTTATGTTTATGGAGAATGAGATTATAGTTAACTATGAATTAACCATTATTCCTCTCATCATCATATATTTCCATGATCATTGATTCCATCACTGGAAACAAATAAATCCATCAGAATCCATCAACTAATCATTGATCCCTATTTCATTAATGCATCTATCAAGGATCAGGGGTTTTGATCATGTTTTATTATTACCTAACAATGTCATATCATATATTTATGGGCCAATGAACATGATCATAATGAACAGTAGTATAAATAGTTACAGGGATAGGTATGATAATGATTGGATGATGTGATCCTCACCAATAACCATAAATTGTGTAAAAATGGTTTAATAAATATAATTATAGATATAAACAATGAGGTTTTAAGTATACTAATTAAATCTACACTAATATGAAGTGCGGAGACCACATAAGAAAAAAAAATATAAAATCCTGACATGGATATTTTATAAATAGACAAAAAGTTTTAAATAAAAATCTGTAGCTCAATAATTGATTGATTATTGTTGATGAAAATTTCAACAAGGGAATATAATTAGGAACCCATTATGATTTTAATTCTTTGTAAGAATAATATAAACCCCTCGTCATCGATCCATGATTCCATGTTCATTATTGTAAAGGAAACTCTCCCTTTAACCTCACTATTCTCTCACAGTAATGTGTCTAGTCCTTGAAAGCCATCATAAATATGTATTTATATAATGGTATTAGGTTTTATCCATTAAATTAATTGATAAATTATTATCTAATTCATTAAATATACCAATCAATGTACTCCATATAGAGAACATCATATACTATAATACCATGCAACATGGTTAGGGTAAACCCCATATTTTCAAAAGAACCACAATATCAATTATTCCATTAGAATTTTTGATGAACCAAAATAACATTTGTCCTAAAATGATGTAAATATGTTCTATATTTTATAATACTATGTTTAATATATTAATTATGTGGTTTTACACCACACAAAACACCATTCTATCAATATGAATAAATCTATGATTATCTATGGAAATTTTGAAAGGAAAAAAATAAAATTTTCAATTCATTACAATCCCACCTCCTTGAAATATTTTCACCCCAAAAGGTAAAGGTACACAAAATGTCGGGGTTTTGATCTTGCATTTATCTCTCACTGTCTGTGAAATAATCATACACTCTCCTATTGAATCGAAGCACATGAACACGTGGAATAGTCTTACCACACATGATATTTGGCATTTGATCCTCTATCTCCACTGTTTATTCCATGAAAGTGTCTCCATACTCAATTTCCAATTCACCCTGGTCAATAATAAGTTATGGGTCATGCATGTATCCCTTGAGTAAACACACATGTAATACATCATTCACTTAGTCCAACTATATGGGAAAATAAATGTGGTAAGAAACCACACAAAAACATGATGAGATCTAAAATAACATTATGTATTGCGAGGATATCATTATTAATTGTAAAAATATCCAAATTCATCAACATGGGGAGACTCTCAGGAAAACATGGTCTCCATAGTCAAACTCCAAATCATTCTGGAGTCAGTCCATGTATGATTTTTTTGAGCTACAACCTATCCTGAAATGTTCATGGATAACCAAAATTATATTTCTCATCAACTACAGTATCTTGGGACCTATATTTGATTTTAACCTTATACCATTCAAGTAAAAGGAGGAGATACATGGTCTCTATTACAGTACCTGAAAAGGTTTCATTACAATAGAATAGTGGTAGATATTATTATATGAAAACTCCCCTAATGGAATATGATAACCCAAACTCCTGAAAAATTTGAGAACACTTAATTTATCATATAATCAAATATATTTCATGTATTCTCTGTCCGTACATCTACCTAGGTGTGGAACTCCATGGTCACCCATAACTAGGTCCCGAATTATACTTACAGACCCCTCAAAAACAATGATGTGAAATGGGAATCACGGTTGAATATGAACATCATGGATACCATATGAATTTGGATGATCCCATACAAGGGAAACCACCCAATAATAATAACTAAAAAATACTCATTCCTGGGAAGAATTTGTCTCAACATGGTATGATAGTCAAAAGTAACCCAAATAGAGTAATGTCCTTTTATTTTTTTTGGAATCCCCATAAAATATTCCTTTAATTTCTATCCCAATTTCAATATAGGATCTTAAGAGGCTTTGTCCAACCATCAATAAGCTGATGTCTAACCATTACCTACTGAAATTTGAGGCATCAAGAAACAAACTTGACACCGCTCTACCACATTACATCCGACGAAAACCTCAATCAATGGTGTTTGTACATATTTTTCAAACATGGATGAAAAAATATTTTTTATGTATGATACACCCCAAACATCTCCTATAAAAAATTATTAGAACCTAAATCAATCCTTATAAAATCATGATGTGCTCCCCTCTAGAAAACATTTTGGGTGTATGTACTGATGAATTCTAGTAACATATAACCCCACAATAGATTTATACAACATAAATCTCTATAACTCACTAGAGAAGTGGTGGGGTCACAATCCATGATTAAATATATTTTTAAACCCTCTCATACTTTTAATTTTACTATAATGTTTCTAACTTCTCAACCACCCCCTCCACTATGTAAGGACATGATTTTCTACAAAGATAACCTACTAAATGATACCCTTCCCTAGATTGTTTAATTTTTTCAAAGTAGTTTTAATACATGAACTCTAAAAAATTAATCTATTTTAGGATAATGTATATTAGAGTAAATATGTATCGAAGAGTATATTGAACTATTTAAAAAAGAAAAATTATCAGATAGAAGATAATTCATCCAAATAATTGTGGATAATATTAAGGCTTCCAAAATAATGTTGTGGATCACATAATTATTCTCATTGTGTCCCAAATTTCACTACCTATATGAGATCAATACATACCACTTCATGAAAACAAATCTAGGCACATAACAATAGCCATTACAAAACAACATGTTCTCAACACCCTCCTATGCTTGCCTCATTGTTGGTGAAATGGTCACCCTATTCTTTAGCTCCTCAAAGAATCCATGGCACTGCTTGGCCCAGTTAAAAAACAACCATTTCCACACGAAGGAAGTTAAAGGTCCTGAAATCCCAAAAATACGAATGTAAAACTATAATGTCTCGATGGAAGCTAGATAAAACTCTTCAACTCTAACACACATACGGATTGATCCTATGAAAGTACGACATAAATGTTCTCTAGATCTACAACAATACTATTCTCTGAAAACAAATACCACAGTAAGTGCACCTATCATGTCCAAATTGGACTCTTCAAGAAAATACCATAAAATTGATTCTATTGAAGTATTTTTAAAACGATATCAAAATTTTATATATTCTCCAACACATGTCAAAATTATATGATTATGTCATTAGTCAATTCAGCTGTGAATTTGACATTTTATGGCTAGATTATATGTTTGATAAGTGTTTTTAATGTATTGGGGGAATTAGTCTCATAGAATGGAATCATTATGTAGTAATTATTCCCATAGTTAAATCATTATTCCGACTTTGGAATAATATCCTTGTGAACCCTCAATTGATGTTATACAGACTACAAATTGATATTTGAATACCAATTATCACCTATCAAATGGCCAAAAGTCCATTAATTATTGAAATGGGAAACATATTATTGGTTGTTAAATGTTTCAGGTAATGAAAATCAACATAAATGATTAATCTCACATCATCCTTTTTCATGAGTAACACTAGTTCCACACAGGGGGATAAACTAGTTTAGATAAATCCTTTTTCTAAAAGGTTATAATGCTAAACTCTCAGCACCTTGAACATGGAAGGGTCCATCCAATATTATGTATTGGATATAATTACAGTTATTAGGTGAAATTTCATGCATATGTTAATCTATCACCGCATTGGTAGTCCAGGTAAATCTAAATGAAGGGTATCCATATAATTCCTACTACCACAAATATCCAAATTCTAGAAGATTCTTCTAAACTAAGGTCCAATATCAAACAATAACGGGTGATATATTGTATCATCAAGCATGAGTGTCCCACTCATATTGTGAAAATATCCCTCTTTCTAATAATGGTGTATATCATTCTTTCTAAACATATGCATATAACTATATTGTGAGGAAAATAAATATGATTACATGATGGAAATATCCATCCCATCCATAGGATATATTTATATAGTTTCATCATAATAAAAATGTGAAAATAACTCAACTGGGCCCTAAATCAATCATCTAGAAGGTGTTTTATATTGAATATCTACTTCCGGTTGGACCCTCTATCCATAGATAAGGGTAAAAAGACTCTACCTAAAAATGAATTTGTTACCCATGGGATACATATATAATTGAATGAATTTTTGGTATGTGTGAATTTTCTATTGATAATTCATAAAATAGATATGTCGTAGAGCAAATTATATCATGTTCATCACAACGATATCCATACATGTCTTGAAATTATCTTTACGCTCACCCTTCATCCCTCAAATCCGGTTTTGGGTAGCCTAGGTGTAGTGTTGGGAGTATTTTGTCACATCATCCCCCATAAAAAGATCCTCCCTTTGGAATGATTAATAATCCACTACTAGTTCCACCTCCATGGGGGGACACAGTGACCACGCTTGGGAGATCCATGGCCATGATATTTATTCTATATTGGTGGTCTATCCACTGTTTTTCCATCTTATCTATTATGTCAAGAAATGATGTCTCTATTTATATGATATTAATCGTCTCGAGCTTAACATCATCCATCTTTAGTATATCTTGACCCCCTATGGAATCCTAGATCTAGATATCCATGGGTCTGTGTCCAGGAATGTGTTTTCCTCCTACATTGAGACCCTAATCACCAATGGATTCTAGTTTCTTCATATAATTGATCCCCATTATGCTCACAAACAAGTTTATTTAACCCAAATCCCTCTATGGAAAATTTAACTATAATAATGGACCACTCATGTATTCTAGCATTAGTGGGAATTGAATAAGAGTTAAGAAAATCTAAAATATATCTATGAATGTCCAACTCAAACATATACAACTGAAAGTCTCCATCCCACACCATATCATTATTATAGTGTGTAGGGTCGATAAACCATGATTTATACACAGAAATAGAAATATCACACTAATATAGAATAATAATATCTAGAATCAATAAAGAGTGTAGGATTGAAGGTCGACACTCTAAAGAAACTACTATGTAATGTTTTTCATTGATATCGTCATCTCATCATGTGTATGTGTGATCATACTATGATATATCAATTTCACTCCATGAATATGATTGGTCACAAGTGAAATCATCTCAATGATTGAGTTTTGTACATGCCAAAAAACATGACACAATGCCTCGAGAAAATCTGTTGTTTCCTGAGGGCATGAATCACAATAAAACCCAAGTTGTATCTATCCTGATAACTCATGTAATGAACTATGCATATGTACATAGTCATTCTGACCTACTAGAGTAATATGTGGCCCAATATGTATTCAATCATTTTCCTTGAATAGTATTGGTTGATACATTTAAATTCTTTCAGGTTGAATATAAAATACATTATCATAGGAGGGTAACGTGTAAAAAATTTATCCCAACATTGAGGCATCATCATTTAATTCGACGTTGTCATGACCCAATATTAGTATCATATATGGTTTTTATCATAGACTAGTACAAATATATAATAAGACTTACCATGGCGATGTAAGAATATATTGGTTTATTAATCAACTTGAAAATGGAATTAAAATTTTCCACTCCTATGTGATTAATTGTCCATTGTATTCCCTATTACTATTTACATGGACTATAGTGTCAATAAATTGTATTTCAAAGTCATGGTGTGGGGATATATCATCTCCTGTACCACCACTACAATCACTGACCTAAGAGATGAACAAGAGACACCATTAATACTTCCCGTAATGTTTCTAAACCAATCCCTATGACTTATCCAACAATAAAAAAAACAATGTATGGAAAACAAACATTTAATCTCGGTCTGTTATAAGCTGACCCACTGAAACACTTCTTGGGTTGTTAAATATCTAATATTGAAACATTTAGATTTATTCCAATATAATCGAATATATAGATAGGTATTGTTGTACTCATCCTAAACCATATCAAACAGTGACACATCCAATATTCTCACCATATATATAATAAATGATACATGTCGGTAAATCCCAATCATTGGTGTGTATAATCATACATAGTGGGCTTCCCCAAAGACCAAGGGGGTGAAATAGATTAAAAATATTCATAACAACAATCTTAAAAAAGATTTGGAGTCTCAATATCCAGAGTTATATATCAATGATGATGAGTCTACCTATATCTCCAAAGGTCACATCTCAAATGTTAAATGCAGCAAATAAGCATGGAAAGATCTATGTAAAGGGACATATCCTTTTTGATGTGATAAATTTTTTAGGGAGCACTATCTCTAGTGGAGGGCATACTTCACATTGATGTTTAGTGATATAAGAGAGTCGTTTTTTAGATAAAAGACCCAATCCATCAGTGGTATACATAGAATATTGACTCTACTAATTCAAGATTGTTGGGGACATGTTCCCAAGTGTTTCATGGCGGTTTCGACCTTCAATCTCTCTAATTATAAAACACTAATACAGTAACCCACTAATATTCCTTGAAGATGTTTCTTGCTCATGTGAACTCATATCATATCCCGGATGCCAAAAAAATTCAACCATCACATCCTATATAGAAAAAATAATCAAACTAAGATATTACTTTTCCAAATTTTGATTCATGAGGAAAGATATACATAAGGTAAAAATTCCATTAAAAATGACACAAGTCATATATAGGGTCACATGGTGTTTCATTTCACTAGAATTACTAGTATTATTAACCGATAGAATCTTTTTCTCTATCCATGTTCGTCCACATCGAGTTTCATTTTGTTACCGGGTCTATTTGTTCATCTATGGGTAAGTGAATGATCCATAGGATTATGAAATTGTTATTGGAATAGATTCACACTATGTGTGGTCCCAAACACATGATGTGTTATACCTAACTCAAACAAAACCCAAGCTATCATAATAATCCAAGAAACATAATCGGTACTCCTCTATATTATATGGTGTGTACTAATATTTCTCATAAAAAATTACATTTGACTTCAAAAAAATTTTAAATTTGTGATTACAATCACATACCCCATTGTATAACTTCCATAAAATTAATAAATTCAATGTTTGTCATATGTTATCATAATTTACCTACATTTTTTGGGTGAAAATTAGATTTCAGTTACTCGAGATGTAGTCATCATGCCTCACATCCCCATCTAGGGCCCCATTAATTGATCCCATCAACCAATACACATAAATCTATCTCACTACATAAATATATTACTATTATCTATGTTTTTGATGTATCCATCATGATTCTAGAGATTTGACAGTGATCTAATGATGGTTATAATGTCGAGTCTTGGGCGCATGTTCCAAAAATGAAGAACATCTTGAATTTTATTGAGAATAGTGAGGAGAATTATGAAATATCATCGTTCGATGATGAGATCTTAGGAAAAATCTATAATCATGGAAAAAAGTGTGACTCATGGGTGATACAGATATAATAATTTTGGCTAATGAACATTATTTAATAATAGGATCATGTGAATATAAATGACTGAAAAACTAAATAATGTATAGATTTCATGCTTGGAAGTTATATAAAATGGTGAATTAATGAAAATAAAGCTCCATACATCATGAATTGATTTATCATTGGTGATGAAAATTTCTTTTACTGATGATGTGGTTGATGAAGATTTAACTGCGGTCATTAATCACCTAGTTAATCTCATTTTAATCTTTCCATCAATACATTCTACAGTGATCATCGCTATAAATGAATCTTACTATTTCCACACTCTAATCTCTTACAATTACATAGATAACCTTTTAGAATAAATATAATTATTTATTTACAGTGGGGTATTACATTTTCTCCATTAAATAAATAATATTAATTAATTTTTTAATTAATTTAAAACCCAATCCAACATTTATCTTCCATGTAACATTTGATGCTAACTTACTTAATGTCACTTCTAGGGTAAAACCTAAATTAGGAAAAAAAACTGAATGCTCAAAAGTTTATTATAAGGTATTTATCATTGGAAAACCCATTTACTAGAAAATTTGGGTCTCTTAACATTAATTTAATCTTATATATTTTATATTTTTATTATGAGGTTCTATGACACACAAATCACTAAAAAAATCTGAGTAAAAATACTGAGATATATATGGAAATTATCAAACGAACAAACTATAGAATCTAGAGTCATTTTAACAACATTTTGTTTATGTATGGATATTTATAAATAATAAAAACCATTATATTTATTGGGTGTGTACTCTTATGAGATATATTAAATATTCAAATAAAATTATGTAATATTTATATATGTATTATATGGGTTTCTATATTTTTTATTAGAGAACTGTTTAGTTATTTTTAGAATCTATGATGAGAAAAACATTTCTGAGAACCCTTAAGATAATCCCATTTATAATATAACATCATATGTTATTTCAAGGAAAGGAGGATGGTTTTCCTACAAATTATATCCCCATATTGATTTTGCAAATTGGATGTTCTTGTCAATCATACACAACTAGTGGTAACTCCTTTGAAAGGGGATGATTCGGTGTACACTCGATCATCATTAGTTCATGATAAGTGGGGCTAAGACTTCACACCATTATAGAAACACATATATAATTATAATGGGTAAATCGATATTTCATTACAAAAATTATAAACTATCTTAATATAAAATATCCATGTATGAAAATGTTATACATAAGGTTCCATATATTAAATATAGGGTGTCCTCATTTATACATTCAATGATTTTTTTCATCATTATATAATTTTCCACTATGATTAGTGTTAAAAAATCATTGGATTTTGGATATTGTATATGGAAGGATCGAAAATGAAACATTTTTTAGATGAATTTAATACACAATTAAATTTTTTCCAATATGAAAATTTAATGTTATTGGAGATGGAATGAAAAACATTTTTTCTGTTCTTACCTATATTTCACAAGATGCGAATCATGTTAATATTATAATAAAACAAATGAATAGATAATGAAATATTGGTTCCTCATGAGGCACCATCCATATTATTTTAGTGGGTCCACTAATCCACTAATTTAGGAGAAATAAATCAATTACACTTTGAAAATATTACCTAGTCATTAATAATCAGATTATAAAAATGTTATTTTAGATTTTTATTACTTGGAAGGTGAAGCATATCAATGGATGAATGTTGTCAAGAACAAGGGACCATGTTAATAAATTTAATATATGAAGATGGATAAATAAAAATGGGTTTTTTTCTATATAAATATTCCTCAAATTATTCATAAGAAAATGGATATGGAATTAATTAATTAAAAATAGATATATAGAGAATCCATTATTACTTATGAGACAAATGTTTCAATAATTTGGAGTTAAACATTAGGAATTATCATCCAACGTAAAGGAAAAATTGATCGCTCGATCAGTGCATTAAAACCCGATTTCCAAATAGAATTTTCAATAAGATACTATAGTATTTATTATGAAATAATTATATTTGTTCTCATGATTTAATTAAAGATTATAGTCATCCATGAAAATAATGGTTTTGATAAGAAAATATATATTGAAATGAAGGGAATTTATATTAATAAAATTCATGGAGTTATGATAATGGATCTTCATTTTTCTAGTAGTATTGAAAGAAACATGGAAGAAATTAACTTAAGGGAATTAGGGAATCTATTAATTCTAGAAAGGAAATTCATCTGAAAATTTAATACATATGTGATGGTAAGATTTTAGCTAATGTAATTAATGGATAGAAAGATATAAAAAATTAACCACTCACACTCTTGTAGATGAAATGCATGAAATATGGGAATTATGATCACTTGTGAAATAATCCAAGGGTTAATAAAAATGATCAATTTCAATAGACCTTAATCATATCGACAACAGAATATTGCAACAAGTCCAACTTTAATAACCCAATGATGATGTATACTTTATCACATTGTAATCGATACACATGATATCACCATGAAGGATTGATAAATTTTATAGTATTGGTAAAATATATTTTTACATGATTCCCATATGACATTTCAATTATAAAATATAATCGTAACTAATTTAAAATATATATATCCTTGAAACTCATTAAGTGATTTATTCTTTATAACCTATGGAAAGGAAACAAACTAATGATGAGAACAAATGATCGGTATGAATTACAAATAGGTGAATCGGTCACGACCCCCTCCCCACAAAGTGTATTTCTCCTGGTCCGGCAATGTGAGAAGGGAGATAATGACCCCCGAGTCCCACCTCCAGTAGGCCTCGGGTTAGCGACTAGCACTGAATGTATAGTAACACACAAATGGGAGTCATTACCCTCTAAGAGAACACATGCGAAAGAGAGAGATAAGATAGAAACCAACCAACTCCAACTGAAATATAAAAGAAACCCAAGTACATATGTGAAATGCCATGAAAAAGAGCTACAACTGAATGGGGAAAACTACAAGTACACAAAAGAAAAATAAAACAGCAACAACCACAACCCCGAACAGCTCCTACAAACACATGCTCTTAGTAACCAGCATGATCTACAACTTGCTACAAGTTACTTGAAAAAAAGTTTATATATATGTAGGGTGAGTATAATAGTATACTCAGTAGGATCCTCCCCAAAGCCTCTCATTCAAAAGTAAAGAATTCATACTAAAGCACAGTGAACAACAAGTGAAACTAACTCGTCACCTAACATATATACTAAGTTCCCATCCTCACCATGGCTACTCTCACTAGGTAACGCATACAAGAATATAGAATATTGTAAAGAATATCAAGGGTACCCCGCTATTTACATCCCCATTGGTTTTCTGCTTTTCCCCAACGACATACGTCTTGTGCATCTCTCTCCAAAGGCTTGCCCATATAAACATGGTCTAATCTCCACAATATGCACCCCGTGCACCACAAAGGCTTTCCTGCAAACACATGGGCGAAGCACCACACCATCCTCAAAACCAAAAGTAACCAGGTAGTTTTCGGGATCCATCACAACTCACATAACGTGTATCATATATCGGGTATTATACCTCAAGCCATCATAGCCCATACGCCGAGTAAGGATCCTAAATCCATCACAGCCTATACATGTTACACCTATAGTAGTCTATAGGATACTATATCCAGAATATATGTTTGTGAATAACCACAAGCCATTTTCTCCCTATACACACATATATGGGAAAAACTAAAAATTGTGCCTACCAGCACAAGTATCTACCAAGATAAGAGTGTGGGGTTAAAGGTGGTAGTCATCCATTCAACCTCCCATCAGAATGTTGGGGAAAACACACACCCCCCCAGGGCTCAGAATCCCTGGGGTGTTAGTTTCCCTAACTGACAAGGTGGAGTAGCATATATAACACAAAAAGTACCGAATATATATATCTCCCAACTACACTATGGGAATAACCTAGTCTTAGACACAACTACAGCTAACATCACTTGGACTTCGGGCTACCATTTCTAAGAATAGGTATCCTATAAACACACAAACAGTTAAAGAACTTCATTAGGTTACGTCATTCCCTATTTCATCAATTCTACTTTACGTTAATTAATTCTTTTCACATTAATTAACCATGAAAAAACCCACATTAAACTTCATTGGAATACACCAAGGGTCCACTTTCCCTTTTTCAAAATACCACCTCATCATTATGTTCCAGCAAATTCCAACCCCATGGGTTAACACCATTTAATTAATCTTTCATTATAGAAATTAATTTCCATATTCCCAGGAATTCTAGAAAATCAACCTATGCTACTAAACATAAAGGGGGCTCAACACGGTGAGTAGATATGCTACCCATCGAGTCTTTTCCGCCTAAATAAAGTGCATAGACCCATTTTCCCTCGAGAGGCTAAACACGGAAAGCAGGTGGCATAGCCCACGTGTCTTTGCATCCTTCGGAAGGTGGGTAAGCAAGACCAGCTGCCTTGAGAATTGGGGAAAAGTAAAGCAGATAAACAACCAAACAGAACTACCAACATCCAGCCATCACACCCATCATCATTGGTGTCCTCCTAGACTCCCATATGCATAACCTGATGCATCTCGCCACTCTAGGTTCTATCCGCTGCCACAACCACAAGGACTCCCTGCCTCCACATATCACAACAGCCATCTAGGCTCACATCACAGCACAAGCATCAAGAAAATAATCATCACATCAAATGGGCTCTTGGCCCATTAATAATACATCCAGACTTCATACAAAATGATCACTCATGGATCCAAACCACACGACATTCGGCCTTAGAAGCAAGAGGGTATCTTAGAACCCTATCAGTCTTTTTATTTTATCAACTACAAGATCTTTAATCCATCTTGAATTAACAGATTCAATTCATAGGATCCAATTATAGGAAACCTATTCAGTAAGATATCACAAAATGTTTAACTTGATTACTATGCCAATTTGATTATCATAACATTAGAACAACGACAACAACCGCAACAACCAGATTCATTTATTTCCTCTTTATCCTTAGCCAATTAATTATCAAATTAATTCCATCTTTACGTTCTTTATCAATTTCCATCACGGACAAACAACTAAACCGAGCAAGCATATATATCACACTATCTTGCAAAACATGAGGAAGTAACATACGAGCGATAACAATTTATTTATCTGGTTTAAATATTTAATTAGGTCAATTTCATTGTGATCCAAAGGTCTAAATCATGCTTACTCTACGATTGCACATAATCAATTAGAGAATCCACGAATCTCCAAACTTTAAGAGTTCTTGACGTTCTTTATCCACACAATGGATCACAATCCTCCTCTCGTGACAACTGCATCCAACCGGGGATTCCATGGTACGACAACACCAACTAAGCCCCGAGAAAAACCCATTACAAGCACGGATAATACATGCTATAATAGAAAGGAGAAACAAGAGAAGATGATCCTCAACTGAACAATGATAAAACATACCTTGTATCAAAGAATGATCGAAACAGCTTGGTTGCACCAAAACAGAGCGGAACTGATCCGAGGAGTAAATTTTGATTGTGAAACTCCTATGGGATGGATTGAAAGGTTATAGCATCTCATGTACTAGAAAAAAAAGGAAGAAGAAGGTATAAGGATATCTTCCCCTTTATGAAGATTTATTGGGGTGACAGTTTAAGATCCGCTTAATTCTCCATTAAAAACGGATTGCATTAACCCACACGGTTTGACCAAGTAAAAACATCCCAGCCTTAGGAATAATTAATATAGGATTTCTAGAATTTGAAACGGCCTTAAGAGCCCTTAAAATAAGGATTTAAATGTATTTTATGTCAATGGAAACGTCAAAAGAGGAAAAACTGTAGGAATCTGGAAACACTATTCATCTACAGTTACTGTACACCAAACCAATCTGGGAAACCAATTTGTGAAAATGATCTGTGAAACCGATCTATGAAAACGATCTGTCAGACTGATCTGTGAGACCAATCTGTGAGACCGATCCGTGAGACCAATCTGTGAGACCGAACTGTGAGACTGATCTCTGCGACCGATCTGTGAGACTGATCTGTCAGACCGCTCTGTGAGACCGATCAGTGAGACCGATCTGGGAGACCGATCTGTCAGACCGATCTGTGAGACCAATCTATCTGAACGATCTGTGAGACCGATCTATGAGACTGATCTCTGAGACCGATCTATCAGGCCGATTTGTAAGACAGATCTCTCAGACAGATCTGTGAGACTGATCAGTCAGACCGATCTGTGAGACCGATCAGTGAGACCGATATGTTACTGTTCATAAAACTGGAAACACTGTTCACAGGAATAGAAAATTGGAAAAGTGTCGGGGATATGTCACCTTGACCTCCCGAAACACCTCCAACACCACATTTGCACCGGAGAGGTCTGGGACATTACAGAATCTATCATGAAAAAATATTACATAATTATTATAGAAAGGTAAATAATTAAAAAACCATTCATTTATAAAATAAATCGAGAAAGAAATTCATCCATGTATCATATAAATGCAGTAATATCCTGAATGATAATAATAACTGAATTATAATTGAAGTAAATGATTAATATTTGAACTCATGATCTTAGAAATCATATAAAATAAGACATTAAGGCCTTATTCCAATAAATATTAATACTATACATAATGACCAATTTAATTTGGCCAACTGAGTTGTCTCATGAATCCTATCAATGCTCTGAGGGGAAATAATATTTTGTGCCCCGCCCATCACTATTTGTCAAATGCAATCCACATATATTTAATGATCAATATAATTCATGAAAAACATTCATTATGATAAAATTTACATATTCAATATAAAATATAGATTATCAATGATTCCCTAAAAATTCAAAAACATTAAATTTATATAACTGAATGTAAAAATTGTATATAATTTAGGAAACACTAATAACTCTGGTTTGAACAATATTGATATCTAAGTGAAATGTAATATCCAATGGTCAAAAGTATGGTAATTTTTTAAAGAGGTTATATTTAAAACATATCCATAGTGTTTAATAATTCAATGAAAGTAATTTTTTTTACGAATTTATATATTCCATTAAATAATCATTAATACATTATTATGGAAAAAACCTATTCAGAATTTTCAAATCACTTACATAATTTTTATTGCAAATATAAAGCATAAAATTTTATATGAATATAATCATGTAAACATGAAAATTAAGAATCAAATAAAATATTATTCATAATATTTGGAAAGTAATATCACTACATATATGTTAAAAACCATTCCTTCCATACATTTAATGGAAAACGCACATAGTCCTTCATCTGGAAAACAGTAAAATGATTCCTTTCCAACAATTTTATAAAAAGTTAATCATGGGTAAAATTGTATTTTGATAAAAAAAAATAGTTTTATCTAAATTTTGGAAATATATTAGAGAAAATATTCATATAGAATAATTATATATTCAATTAAATTAGAGATAAGATCTGTTTTTTTTAATATTTTTTTTCATCTTCTGAAGAGAGGAAATATTGGAAGAAAGTATGGAATCTATTTTATTTATAAAAATTAAATTATTTTTAACAATAATTATTAAATATAAAATTGCCATAAGTAAATAATAGTTTTTTATTTACAAAACATTAAAATATATTGGTTCATAATACCAAATATGCCTCAATAATGTTGAAATCGAGACAAAATACTTCACCTTATGTTTTTCATTCATCGTATGTGATTTTAAAGTACTTTAAAATAAATTTATATTTATTATAATTATATATAATAAAAATAATAATTCATATAATTTAATATATAGTTAATTCATAACACTTGTTCACCTATTTGTAAACAATAATTTTCTCATTATCCTTATATCAACTTCTTTGTTTTATATTTATGATTTTATTTGGATGTTCTATTGTTTATATGTTTACTATGGTTAAAAAATACATAATTTTAAATATCATATTATATATATATATTTATTTATTTATATTCATTCATAAATTTAATATATATAAAAAATTAATTACAGTATTCATGTAGATGGTAGGCTATAGGTACACATGAAATCTAGTTTCATTTTTTGACGGATGGAAAAAAATTAATTTGTTAATTAATATTTATAGAATATTTATTATATCAAGTGTATAAAATATATTTATTAAATATATCCTCATTTCCATCCATTTAAAACATGAATAAAAAATGGATTATGTCTCATTGTTGAGGTTGTATTCCATATATACGCAAGAACGACGTCAACATTTTCCCTTGGATAGGATGGTAAGAAAGTATAAATGATATAATTATTATAGAGTATTATTTCTTTCTTAAATATCAAATATAATAATTATTTACTACTCTATATCAATAAAAATAATTTGGCGGTGAAAAATAAGTTACATAACTCTTTGGAGACGGTAAGCCTTATGTACACAAGAGAAATGTTTTTTCTTTTCATACGTTGCGATAAAGATGGAATATGGTCATACCAATATTAAAAATAATATAATTATATTAATGATAAATTATTAATAGGTTTCATAAAACACTTAGTTTTTTTAGAAGTTGAAATAGACTTAATGGTCACTATACAGATGATTACCTCCTCTTCGGTAGTCTTTTTTTAGAAACACTTTTTATAAGAATTATGGTGGGACTTTCTGAGTGATATTATCCACTATTACATATATAACGATTTTTATAAGAGATATGGGAATATATTGGTCTACGTAGATGTCTAATGGTTTTCTAAATGAGGGAAGTGGTTCTATAATATAATTTAGTCAAGGAGATCTTATGGAATTTCTCACAAAATAATTAAATATTAAAAGAATATTATATATCTAAATACTGAAAATGGACATCATGTCCAAATTATGGTAGGATATTGTTTAAGTATAACTATACACTAAAAATTGTAATGTTTTTTTGTGGGCTTTTAAACCGTATCTTTTGGTTTAACAACTTAGTTAACCTATTTTAACATTAGTCATTGTAACATATTTTTACCTATTAAAGGTTTATTATTTTACATATAAGGCAATTATTGACTCATAAATGGAAAGGGGTAAAATGCTAAACCGTATCTGACTCCCATTGTCGTATTTGAATATTTAAATTATTTTAAAATAATTTAATAAAATATAATTTTTATAAATATTTATTCATGTATATTTTTACAATATTAGTTAATTTGACTTTAAATGAAAAAATATTAGTTAGAATATATTTTAGTTAAACATCACTAATATTTCATAATGATATAGATTATTTTGGAACACTATAAATCACTGAACTTATATAACATTAATTTTGTTTAATATCATTTTTCTGATATTTATTTAAATGTAATAAATAAAATATTATCATTTTTTAAGAATTTTATATAATTATATTATCACTAAAAATTAAATATAAAATAGAATAAAGAATAATATTAAGTATTCGTAAAATTTAAATTTATATTGATTCATAAATTTTTTTCCCTATATGAAATCATATGATATTTTGTAAAACATAGAGAGCCACATTTTGTAACATTCTTTGATTTGAATATTCTATAAGTCATTTTCATAGGAAATTGTCGATGAAAAATATAAATTTCCACCATATAGTTATAAGTGTTTAATTATATTCACAAAATAACAATTAAATTGCAATTTTATGACCTTATCACTCAGGTTAATCCTTGAATAATATTATATACCCAATACCGTGATGATAAATTTTCCCACAATACCTATTCATATTAACCAAAATTAAAAGGGGAATATTTATGAAAATTTAACATAATAATTACAAATAATGAAAAAAATTAAGATTAAATATTTATAGATTTCTGAAATTAATTTCAATCAGTGAAAAACATTATGAATAACAATTTTTATAAAAATACAGTTTTTAAAATCGAACTAGTTTATTGTTATCATATTCCAGGAAAAATGCACGATATGTTTTTTTAAATACGGAATATTTAATAAAAATACTTCATTATATTAATTACCAATATTTATTAATTAAATTTTTGAAAACACACAATGCATAAAAAGGGTTTTTTCAAAAAAAAATCTATAACTTTTAAATGAATTTATTTTTACTTCTAACTGGTAAATATATTTCAAAAATGGGTAAACCATTTACATTTTATAATTTTGTTTGTCTTATTCAGACAAACTAGATTTGATGTTTATATTATAATGTTAACATAATAATATTTTAATAATATTAAGTGGTTTGTTTAAAATTGGTGTTGTGTGAAACAGAAGCTATTGAAAATATTAAATTTATTTAAGATGAAACATAATATAAACTCATGGGGTGTTAATATAGAATGCTAGGATTTTCATTCCTAAATATTAATTTTTTCGATTAATATTAAATACATTTCACAAACCGTCAATTAATGAATATATTTGTTTAGTGTCTTTGGATACTATGTACATTGGCTTGAAATTTTGAGAAATATCATTAATATCTCACATAATGATCATCTACATTGGTATTCATCATAGAACTAACGTATATAAAATCATTCTTCATAACCTTTGTAAAGGAAATATAATAATGGTTGAGATAATATTATCTAAAAGAGTAAATAAGGGAGATATTAAAGCATAACATGAACATAATAGTTTATGAACATGAGAATAACATATGAAAACCATACAATATATATCAAAAACAGAATCATGATACATGTAATAAGGATTGGTAGATAAAAATAAATTAATAATTATGAAATCAATGAACATGAGACATAATATTGTAACATTTCCATAATATATGGGATTTTTTTATTCAAAATCATTGAAAATATTATTTCAAGGTCACCCACTATGACATTCATAACATGTTTGGCTTTTTCCAAAAACACATGTACCTTCTTGGTGATTTGGGTAAAATCTAATATAACATATTTTGAGATTAAGATATCCTATCATGTACCCTAATATAGGATTTTTATAACATCATGTTTGTCCTTTGAACTCGTATAACATTAGTTATTTCCCAATTCATTTCAGTGAGATATTGGCCCCACCCATCTCATTTTGAAAACCATAATGATATGTTCTGCAATATCATAAAATTATCATCATAAAAAATACCATGTAACGAAATGGTTACAATAGAAATTTCTATTTATCATAATCTATTTAAAAGAGTTAGGTTTCAGGATAACTTCATCATTTCGTCATAGCATTACAAGTGACAAATGTCAGGTTTCAAAAGAAATTTGTCATGGTGTAACCTCTAAATTAAATGGGTTTCATAAATATAATACCATTATAATAATAAACAATTATAAAAAAAATATTGGAATCAATGGATCATATCCCTAAAAAATAATAAATAACATCAAAGGATTTCTTCATAGATTGGGAATGATTTTGATAAAAAAGTCACCGTTAAGGTTCTTTAATGATATGAAATTTCTAAAAAAGTAACTTTTTAATAATAAACTTTAAATAACTATTTTTAAATGCTATTCATTGATGATATAATTTTTATACTTATAAAGGAATCATTGAAAACTTTTTAAAAACTTTTCATGAGGAATATATTCTTCCTTTTTCGAAAACACATTCTATAATATAAAATATTATGACAATTGTTTTCTTTTAAAATATATCTAGAATCATATAGGGTAATATTTAGAGAAAATTTTGGGAATTATTGTGGGAAATTCCATTAATTACATAAATGTTAAAACAAATATTCAATTTAAATTTTCTGTTAAATCTAAATGGGAAATTGTCTAGAAAAAAACATTAATTTTTTGTTTATTTTTTTTAAACATGAATCATATGTAAAAATATCCTTAATAAATAAATAGTAAAATTATACAAAAATATTTCAAACCATTTTTTAGAAATTACTTTTTTGGAAGGAGAAGGGATTCTAGAAGAATATAAAAATTATGATTATTTTTATTAGAAAAATTATTTGGTATTATTGAGTACATAAGGTGAGTATAATTTTTATGACACAATATATTCTAAGAAAATAAATATAAGAGCATACATTATATGATTTTATTGAGATATATATCATAATATTTTATTATTGGATTAATGATCATAAATATTCATGAAAAACAAATAAATTATAACATAAATCATTTAACTCTTTGAAACATTAAAACATTTTCCACAATAAAAAATGAAACTTTTAATATCATGAGAATAAATAAATTCATTATATTAAATTTTAATGGGTCTGTATATTAATTTCATAAATCATGGTAAGTTCACACAATAACACGTGTCACAAGAATGGAATCTTGTAACAAAATATCCATTTCTGATTTCCTAACATTTGTACCATAACACCGTAAATCTAGTTCATAAAATTGATATTTAAATACCAATAATTACAATGAAAATAATATAAAAAACCTATAATGGGTAGTATAAATACCACATAAAAGTAGGTTCTGAAAATGGCATTTGTCACTCTAGTGTAAAAAGTGAGATGAAAATATCTTACCTATTTAGTAATATATCAAACATTAATAAAAAATAAAAAATAAAATAAAAATAATAATTAAAATTAATTAAAAGGATTATATTAATGACATAACATTTCTAAGGGAATTTATATACAAAAAGACAATATAAATGAGTGGTGAATTTTCATATGTCACCATGAAACATGAGAGAATAGAAATCCCTTACCTTAAGACTATAATTCCTTCAAATAAATTAAAGACCATTATATTATAACGATAATTTTCTTATAAATATATTATAGAACCATAATTATATATATTATACCATAGAAGATATACTTATTACCATTTATTACTTATTTATTACCATTTCCTTGATAAAATCATGTTTTTGGTAATAACAGTTTTGTTTTCTAAATATGATTTGATTTATTAGTTATGATCCTATTACATTGATCATGGTTCCATCATCTCCATAATGTAAATCCTGGAATAATTATAATATTTTAACAATAATTATAATTTTAGTAAATATCATTAAAACTTGATTTTATAAATGAATCATGTTTAAATAATTGAGATGGTATTCCATAAGTAAAAATGACTAACGTTTCCATTTCCCAACGATCGTTATGGTTATAAGGTGTGTAATATTTTATCCTTTCAGAATTATAATAATATCATTAATAAAATATTATTTATTTATTTAAACATATACATATCATCCATGTGGTGTTTTTATTAAAAGACATTTTCCAATTGTTTCATGAAGGCTATTGTCCAAAAATACAATAATGATGTTATGATATTTTAGTGAGTAAAAAAGTATAAAATTCATATACACTTTTTCATATTGATAAATACATCAAGAATATAATATTTACATAATTAATAAAACATAAATTTATTATAGTTATCCTTATTATATTCCATGTGATTCATTAGGGAAAAATAAATCACATCGCATCACGTTGTTGTATCCAGTCATATATGTGAGTGATGTTATCATATCCCATACAAAATAGAAGGTATTATTTAATATATGAGATAATGAATTATGAAATCTGATTAATTTATAGAAATAATATATATATATATATATATTCCATATAAATCAGCACAACCATCTTTGACAGGTGGTAATTAAAAAATGAATGTCATTGGTTCACATTGTGGTAGTCCTTCGTACACATGATTGATGATTTTGTAACCATTTTGATGAAAGTGGAGGAGGTTATAGTTAATTGAATTAAAATAACAATATAATAGTATATGTAATAAAATTATAGTAACATTTCATAGTTTTATAATAATAAAAATTTATGGACATGGTCGAATAAATATAATGAAAATTATCATTGAAAAATGTTACCTCTTTTTAGTTAACCACCAAATGTTTGAAACAAAAGTATTACATGGTTGGATTTTTTTAAAAAATTATTATATGATGATAGGATTTATTTTGTGATGTTATTTAGGTAGGTAGTGGTATAATCTAAATTCATTGGAGGTGTGAATAGGTGAGCATAGAGTGTGGTTTTTTATAACTAAGTTGAGTGGCATAATTTTTATTTTTTTTAAACAGAATGGTCGACCCACATTTTCTCAAAATTATAAAGAGTACAAAATGGAGTATTCAATATAAATAGAGAATATAGGGTCATAATTGGGATAGAAAATATATTTTATATACTTTTTAGGTCATTTTACACCTATAATTTTAGTATAATATCCATTTTATCCCATTTTTATCGTTACTATGGTAAATAATTTTTACTACCTTCAATATTCACTTTGGGGTAAACATTTATTTGAAATTATTATTAAATATAAATTTATTTGATTCCAAATATGGTGTCAATTTTTTTGTAATAAATTAATTGATGTGGTAATTATTAATATATAAATTTACCACATATATGTGGTAACTAAGTAGTTATTAAAAGGGAAAATGTTCAAAAGATTATAATTATTTTATATAAAAAATAAATATGAAAATTATTCCAATAACCTAAATTGAATTAATATGAATATTTTTAATATAATTTCACTTTAAAAAATAATAAGTAATTTAAATTTATAACAAATTTAACCAAAAAGTAAGTTTCCAATAAAAATACTTTATTTTTCATTATTCATTAATAAATTATTCTTTTCAGAAAATTATCAAAAATTCTCCCTAAGTTAATTTTTATGTGATGATGTCAAAATTTTAATTTTTTATATAAAATAAATTTTATAATTTTTTCATTAATTGTTTTTAAATTATGTTCCAAAAAATGTGACAAAAATGATTTTGAGAGAAATGCATCTTTCTACTATAATATTTTATGTATTCTTATATCTTATATATAAAACACAAAATAATAATGTAGAATTAATTATTTATATTATAATATATTAAATTTATTAATATAAATCGTAATTTTCTTAAATTTAATCATTTTAATAAAAATTACATAACAATAGTATTCATAAAAATATTTCATTTATTATCAAATATATTTTATTTTTGTTTCTATAAAATTTATCAACAAATAATTAATTTTATATACATTTGTAAACAAGATATTTTTATAATTTATCTAATCCTATTCATACACAAAATTCCAATGGGTAAGTGATTAATATCATATTAAATAATAATTTCTTATTAGGAAGTCATATTTCATTTCAACTCTATGTTGCATGAAACACAGACTACACCGTTGTTAAATGTAATGAAATATAAAAATGGTATATTATGTAATGAAAAATATTGGAATGTTTAAATTTATTTGAAATATATATTTTATGAAATCATAGGATGCTACATTATACCCACTGAAATGAATTTCTTCCTCAAAATTTATCACTTTCGCACCAAAAATTGAGGATACTTATGCTTCAATGCTTCCTCATGTTCCCACATAACATCCACAATATATTGGTTTCCCCTAAACCAATTTACTGTGTGATTTTTCTTGTTTCATATATTTTATAATGATCTACTATCTATATTAGTTATTCATCCTAAAAAAATATCATGATATAATACTATGACCATTCAGATCAGTACATGTGATGGATCATGTATGTACTTCCTTTAGAGATATACATAGACAAATCATGAACCTAAGAGGGTATTAGTGTATTTCCCATCCAATATGATACCATCATGATGATATCAATATTTTAAAAGGGAATGATATAAATTTTGATGAATATTCCTTTATATCATAATCACAATTTCATTCTTTATTCTTGCTTTGATCAATTTTCACATCATCTCTTACCTGATGAATTGTTTTTTAATTTTTTAGATATAAATCACTAATGGTTCATAATATATATTATTGAATGATAATGAATTCCTTCTATATTTTGATAACAAAAATTAGCATCAATTATCCAATGTGTATAAATATACAAATGGTGTAATAATACTTTAATATCTAAAACGACATCCAAATTTCTTTTTAAACCATTCCATAAATAGTTGACCTTATATCCCATCAAAAATTAAAAAATCATAAATAGAGTATGTATATTTAAATAACTCAATATTAATATTCCAAATATATTTCATCATATCTTAATTCGAACATGCAAAATATGTGAGTAGCATGGTCATATATTCTATTGAATATTGTTGTTGACCATAATTACCATAAAACCTCCACAAAACGTTCATTATACCACATTAATTTAATATAATGATATATTATTTGAATAATTACATATATCAAATAATGTTTTAAACTTCATAAATGAAAAATCAACTTCTTTTTCAAAAAATCATTATTAATTTCAGAGTTCATTTATACTATCCAATTTAATTTATATATATCAATAATATATTTTCCCAAATCAAACACAATTTTTTCAACATCAGGATCATATTAATGGATATCTACCATTAATTATGTGTTTTAAATTAAATATTACTACTAGAGTAAATCACTATTTTAGTACATTAAAATAATCTAACATACTATTTTACATCCATAATGAAAAATGTATACTGAATAATCCTTATATATTTCATGTATTGTTAACATAATTATTCAATTCTAATACATAATCACTTCTATCATCTCACTCCCTTATCAAACCATCAATTAGTCTTCATAATCTAATTCATTAATAATCATATTAATTTTTATTTAATTTGTAGTCTCTTCATCATTTGTAATATAAACATTTATCATAAAACCAAGATGATTCCATTGACGTTCTTCCCCCTTAAGACATTGATTTGTACAATTCCCATATTTTCTACATTTAAAAAATTCAACAGTCAATGATTCCTTTTGAAGACTATTATTCTACTCCATCATGTTAACAAAAAATTTCATTTTTTCATTGTATTTACTTACATTGTGTCTTTATTTTTCACACCCAAATCACCCTATTACCCCTCTAAGACAATCCATTGAGTGATTATTTATTTATTCTCGATATATTGGTAAATGATATTCATTATTCTATTATTTCCACTACTCAAAAACACAATAAAATATATCATTACCATATTTAGTGAGTTTGAGAGTTGGATAAGGATCATATTCTTAATAATTATTTGTGATAGAGGTTTTGGAATAATTACAACATACTTCACTCCAATAATCATCCCATTTGGATACTCATTGGAAAATTTCTCACTGCATTTAATTTTCATGCATAAATAATTGGTTCCCCCCAAGGACTAAAAATACCCAGTGTGATAAACAGTAATCATATTTTTAAACCACATAATTATAAAATAAATTCACTTATATGATATTTAAATCAGGACACATTCTTTTAAATCATTGAAACAAGTGGTTATATAAGGTCACTCATATACATTGTCATTTTAAATCATTCATTATTTTTCATAATGGATTCGTAAATTTTGAATGAATAAACCATAGGAGTGTCAAACCAAGTGTCCATATATTCCCATTATTGTGCCCCAAGTAATTAATATGTCTAGATTAATGCAACCTATTCACAGTTATTACTCATAAGAACCTCGCTTCTAGAGATTGGTCCATCGATAGTACCCATACAAAGATTTAATTTCATGGAATACACTTTCTATATCATTTATCAAAATTCTAGGACATTTTCATATTGATTGAATTATTATTAGTCATATCCTTTAATATATCCATATATATATCCTTATAATTATCCCCAATATCTCACTTTTGTTTTATAATCCATGTTTTCCAATGGTTAACTATAACATTCATATGATAAAAACTATAAAGACCTTGTATTTTCATTCATATAAATTACATAATTTAATATTAATATTCAATACATTATACAGATACAAGCCCATGGACTACAATTGTTTATTATTATTAAAGAACAGGAACAATGTATTCTAATTTAGCTATAGATCATAAAATATCTCTCATAAATATATTCTCCTTTTTCCACTCTTAACAAACATACCCTACCTAAAACCATTCTTCATAACTGTGGGAAAGGAAACATATAAATGGGAGAGCCTAGATTCTCAATATCGATAAAAAGGGAGATATAGAAGCATAAAATGTCAATAAGGGTATGAGAACATGAACATAACATATGAGAACATCCTTTTCCTATAAAATATCATAATCATGAGTCATAAAATAATGATTCATTATTCATAAGACATGAATCCTATTGAAATCATGGAACATAATCCCTGAGAGAATAACATAGTCATAATTCAGAAAATTCTGGCATTCATAATCTTTGATAATCTTATTCCAAGTCTACCTAACAAGACATTCATAACGTGTTAGAATTTTTTTGACAACCAATGAACCTACTTTGGGATTTGTATAACCTCCCTTGTACCCTGGTTTTTGACTTGGGATATCTCCATTTTTACCTATTTCATATTTTTTATAACCTATCATTTACCCTTTGAGTTCATATAACATTAATCATTACCCAATGAGTAGGAAGGATATAGAGAATGATGGTTGAAATACATGGTTATTACATCATTTGAGATTAATTGTCTGTGTATTAATGAATAAATGCCTGATGACCGTAATATTTTAGTGTACATATAATATTGGAAAAAAACCTTGTAATATGTTGAAATATATTTAATATATATAGTAAATATGTTCCCAATTAGTACTACTACATAAAAACATTCTCCATAACCTCGGGAAAGGAACCATAAGAAAGGGTTAGATCAGATGCTCAATAAGGGTAAATACAAGATATACATTTGTATAAACATGACTATAATGGTATGATAATGGGATCATAACAATAAAAGTCCATATCCACCATTTTAATGATCATAACCATGAATCATGGAAAAAAGATTGGTATCTAAGAAGACATGAATCAGTGGGTAGTTAGGAGAATAATACATAAAATCATAACATCGGAATACGACATGGAATTATTTTTAGACACATATTGTTATAAAATCCTATGACAAGGAAACCAACCAATACCTTTATAACATAAATATTTTGGAATAATCACCCATGTAAGTGATTTGATCTTGGTATGCCCTCCTCTATACCCTATTTTTTGTGGGCTTGGGATTCCCTCCAATGCACCATAAGTTTTTAATACTAGGATTCCCTCAAATTCACCCTATTGTTCCAGTCATAATACGACATCTTGTATTGGGATTGAGATGCCCTCTTCTGTACCCTCTTGTTTCAAACATATGATTCCCTCTTGTTTAAATCTTGGGATGTCCTCCTGTGAATCCTATTTTTTTGAAATCATATGACCTCTTATTTTGTGCATGGGATACCCTCCCATGTACCCTCTTGATGTCATAACACAATTTTAATTACCTAAAACATTGGATATGATATAGGCTCCATCAAACTCATTTTTAAATAACACGTTCATGTGAAACTGGATAAAATACATTCATTATATCATGACCTATAGAAAGAGATGGGTTTCTTGAAAATCATATCATATCCCTTGAAATGAAATGGGTTTCATTAAAATTTTATCACATCATTATCTATGTAAATAATATAGTTGTCTTAATCATTTCATAAAAGTATAACCCGTGAAAAGAAGTGGGTTCCAAAATTATATAACCCATCCAAGAGAAAAAAGTGTTGCAAACATGATGGCATCAAAAATTAAACTATTTAAGTAATAATATGAATGATATTATTGGATCATGTAAAAAATAATTATTCCACTATATCAATGGATTCCATCATATATATAGAATTATATTGAAATATCTTTAGGTAAATTTCATAATGTATGTAATGTTTTTTTAAAATTCATTTTTTAAAACATATAACATTTTCAAAATCCTTTTCTATAAAAACCATTTTAAATCATAAAAATTAGTCCATAAAACATCTAAAAATTTCTGGAGGAATATATATTTTCCTCTTTGAAAAATATCTATAATACATATATCATTTTGTAAAAGTTTTGTTTAAAAATTATTTAAAAAACATATAAAGTAATCTTGAGAACATTTCCAACTAAATTTAATTTGTAATTAGTATGAAAATTTATGATTATTCCATGAATATTTTGTTAAAAAAATTAAAAAATATGAAATTCTATTGAATAAATGTAAAAAAAATTAAAAAAAAAATATTTTAAATCATTTTTTCTACTAAACATGGAATTTAAATAACATAGATTTCCGAACGAAAGGAGAAATAAAGTTCGAATTTAATAAAAAATTTAGTAATTATCCAACATTCCATATAGTGGAAAAATATTTATAATACATTAATATATGATAAATAAAATTAGGATAAAAAAAGTCTTTATTTTTCATCAGATATTGATAATAATATATCATAAATGGAATCATAATCTTAAACAATCCCGTTAAACGATGAGACTATATCAATCAACTATTACCACTTTGGTAACATTGAATCAAATTATTTATCATAGAATAAAATTAAAGGAACCCTAGAATAAAATTTCAGATTTATATTCATGATATAACATGTAAAATGGTAGTATATACACCCCATAAAAAATATAGGTGCATAACATGGTGTGTATCACAAATAAGTAAACGTGCGACAAAAATTACTTTACCGGTTTGGTAACTTCTGAAACAAAAAACTCATTAAATTATGATATTAAAATTGATATGTATATACCAAATAATATTATTATAATAATAATATATTGCATTCTTGGAAAGAAAACACAACAGAAAATATCATTGAGGGTTTAATATGTCATGTATCACATGAAAATAAAATGTGAGATGAGGAAACCCTTCCCTTATGTCTTGAATTTATTAGTACATGTTCAATCATCTTTTATAAATATTATAATTTTTTTATACATCTACCAAGTAACATATTATCATGTATAATAACACATATCATTCACGTATCACTGTGTATTCCATGTTTATTAAAAATTCCATGTTAAAGCAATGATTTTGGTAATAACAACATTTGTTTATCATATGGTTGTTGACTTGATATTCTTGATCCTATTAATTAAATCGTGATTAAATTATTTAAATAATTTTTAAAATTTTTTAAATATAATATTTCATTGGGTTATTAATATTTATAATTATTTATAAAATATTGATATGTGAACTGTAATACATCATTCTTGGATATGTTATGACAAATGTACTACTAAACGATGAATCTGTTTTCTTGTCAAGTTGAAAAAAAAGTAAATTACATACATGTATATATATAGTAATTATATTGTAATTAATATTTCATCTATTGAATATAATTTTATTAAACCCATACATAATAAATTATATGTATAGTGTGAACGAATCACATCCTTTTGAGGAGATGGCTAGCCACACATCCACAAACAATGTTATCTTATTTACTCAAAATGGAATGAATGAAGGTATTTGTAATATTATAAATCCATAAGAAACATATAACTCATAAATATCATATATATCATATTAACAAATATTTTCCATAATAATTATCAACCATGTGAAGTGGTAAAGTCAAAATAAACAACATTTTGTAAAGAGGTGGTAATGTATCATTCACCAAAACTGTAAAATCGTTATAGTTTACATTAAACTGTCTATATGTTTGTATTTAAAAATTATAATAAAAACATATTATTATATTAAGTATAATATTTTTATTATATATTCATGTAATAATATTCATTTAGGGGGTGTATAACAAAGATTAAACAAATGATCTTGAGGAATGATGTTTCCTCTTCTTTGGGAAACTCCATTGAGTTTTTACCAAATGGCTTCCTTATATGGATCTATCAAAAAAGGTATTTTTGTACTTTTAATGGAGGAATATATGGATCTAATTTTTAGAAATATTGGGTTATATAAATGGTGTGACATTTGTGAGTAACTGTGAGTGGTGAGTTCAATTTTATAGTTGATGAGGAGTGGCATTTTTGTAAATTATTTAAAAGGGAATTCCACCGATGTTTTTACAATGTCACGGGGCTTAAATTGAGGAAAAACAAAAATTAAAAGGTAGGATAACGTCTAAATATTTCTTTAAAATGGATTTAGGACAAATTTTGTTGTCATTATTTCTCTATGATTAATTGTTTAGTCCTTTGTTATGATTGTGTCTCTCTTAATCACTGTATTTATTTATAATCATTGTCACTAATATTTTTGTTCTATAAATTATGATTACATATTTTAAATAATGAATTAATATTGTTGAAAATATGGAATCCATATTTACAATTGAGAATCATTGAAGATTCATGAAAAAAATAAATTTAATCCTGTAGACAAGAGGATGAAGCAGGTTTTTAATGTAAAAATGTTTAAGAGTTTGAAATGTTTGTTTATCCAATTTCAATGAGAAATTGATTTAAATCACTTAAATTGGATCACTTTTTTTAAAAATCTATCTTACTCTATATTTAAACCTAAATGAATTATAATATAACAATTTAAAAAAATTAGATGAAAATGTATTTTAGATTTATAATTTTTTGTTTTTTAATAAAAATCACAAAAATGAAACATCATAGAAGAATAAAAAAATTAACCTAATATAAATTTTCAAATTCCCATAAACAATTAGTTTCATTTTTCAAAATAAAAATTATTTAACTATCAATAATTATATTTAATATTGTTTCTCTATTAAAAGGTGGAAAAATTACATTGTAAAATAATACATATTTTTTATTCATAAAATGGGATATAATTTTATTATACAACTATAAAATTTATTGGATGAGTATAAAACACATTTATTGAATATATAATATAGAAATTTTTTCAAATAATTATGAACATGTTTTTCCCTTAATTTATTGAGATAAAAAAAATTTGTACATACAAATTTGTTTTGATTGAAAAGGAATTTCATCATTCTAAAAAAGGTCATACATTTATTTTTACCTAATTTATAAAAGAAGGAATAATTCTATAAATAAATGAAAATCATATTTTTAAAATTAAATTAATAAAATTAATAACATACACTCAAATATGAAGGAGGTAACTATAAAAATATTTTAATAATAATATCAATAGCATATTGCAGTTTGGTAAAACACAACATTGAGTGTAATGTATGATAACGAAGGGACTTGGAATTTCATGTAATAAAAGATATACATAGTGTTTTATGTTCTATAATATAATATATGTGTTTTAGGTAGTGAAATTATTACTTTTATTTCCACGTAAAACAATCCACACTTTATCCATTGCAAAAAATCTATATTCAGTGTTGTGTGAAATGATAAATATCAAATATTATAAATTAAATTGAATGATAATATTTCACAAAATCATAGTGTGTTACATTATACCCCCATCCCCACTAAATTAATTTCCCACATTAAATTAATCATGTAAATAAATTTTTTATTACTTGAATCATCCATTCAAAAAAACCCTCAATATAAAAATGATACCAAAAAAATCTATTAAAAAGGAATCTTTGAAACATAACAGTTACCAAAAGTAACACATATCTACATTTCCACGTATGAGAATATAGTTAGAAGGTAAAAACATTTATTTGGAAGATAAATCCAATAATAATTTTCTTATGGAGAGTGATAGAGAACATGATTAGGATAATGTTAATGATAATAATGACATAAGCCAATGATGATTTAAAGAGGTCATTGATATCATCAAAAATGGTGATAGAAATAAAAAAATTATCCATGATCTATTTTCCTAAAGATGAATAATTTTCACAAGAAGATATCCATATATGATTTTAGGATATCCCCACCCATAATATTGTGTTTATTAATTTATACTTCTTCTCTTATTTAATGAAATTAATTTGAATTATTCTTTCATAACTCATTAATAAATAAAGAGATCCATAAATAAAATGATAGAACCTTCAATATCATTAGTTAACATCATAACAAAATGTATGGAACAAGTTATCAAATATGAATAATTCCACATATGGTGAGATAATACATTATTCTCTAAAATCTCTCCATATGTTTAGCATGAACAATTCCATAAATTGTCAACCTTATAACACATCCAAAATATAATTCATCCTTTATTATATATATAAAATGATATCATATACTAAAACATTTTCATTTTAAAATTTATCAATCCTTGTACCAATAGGATATTCAATGTTATTTTATTAATCAACAATCCATTTAGAGATATAATATCACATTTAACAATACTAATGGATGAATAATAATATTTTTATAGATCTTAATCATATAAATTCAAACAAGAAATTACAAAATAAAAGGGAAAGATAAGTGTGGCCGATTTTTCATGATTCACTTCATCCATTGTGATTTCATATTCATTCCATTTTTACATTATACATAGAAATTTTTGTGCCTTTTCATCCACATTATTCCTTGGATTAGGTCACTTTTTAGGATAATGACCAAACTCCGTGAAATTGAAATACTAAAGTGTGAAAACTACATTCTATGGGGAATTATCATTATTCACATAATCATCTAGTGTCATTCAATTACATGTAAATCCTTCTACTTAATTACATTCCCTTCTACACTTAAAAGAATTATTATTTCCCTTATGAAAATTACCTCTGTCTTTATTACCACACATTATGCAAAATGGAAGGCTCATTTTTTTTCTCCATGGTTGTTGCATTTTCTATTTAAATCCATATTTCTTTTCCTCTAAAAACAATGATATTTAAGCACAATTCCTACCTCCATTTTCACCATTATATAACATCTAAAAAAATTCATCATAACTACTAAATTCTCTTACATACTAGGATTTTCGATGATTAAGTTTCATGACACAAAATAAGAGATATATTTTTCCTTCTTGATGGAAGAGAATTCCCAGAGAGTACATTGAACGACTTTTAAAAATTTCTTCATAGTCACAACCTCACTAAACATCTTTCTTCTAAACCTCATTAAATTCATTTTCCTTATTCATACACATATTACTGGGAAATTAAATATTGAAAAATACATTTCGGAATTCGCCCCAATATATTGATTCAATTTTATTTTGTCACCATGAATTATTAATATCAGTCCACCTTTGATCAGTATCACACTATAGTTGGTAACATGAATGAATGAATTTTTCATTCCATGACCACATCATTTTTCAAAAAATATTTTTGGTTCTTATAATACATTTCAGAGAAAATATTGTTTAATCAAAACCACTGTAACATGGTAGGTGTTGTATCATGAAGAAAACAACATATTTTTAATCCATCTACTTCCCATTTGGATGTTCACCGTAATTCATATATTTAGGCACTTGTGTGGTGACAAAAATGAGGTTTTCAATTCTATCTCCCATAAAACAATGTTTCTGGGTTGTGAAATTATTGCATTATCTATTTAATTACTCATTAAAAATATTACCTCAGATTATATACATAGACTAAAAATATCATAGGGTAAGAAACAATAATCAAACCGAGGAACAATATAATTTTGAAAAATAAATTATATGGTGTCGAAATCATGACACCTTCCTTCAAATATATGTTACCTCACTTTTATCACAGATTTTTCAATATCATCATCTATTAAAATTATTCATGGTGGTTCATAATGAATTTAATAAGTCTGAATTCATATCCCCCAGGACTGACAAACTAGGTGTTTAGCAAGGCCTGTTGTCATGCTCTAGTTCTTGATCGAGTCTAGCTCAATATGGTGTTTTTGTGGGTTTTATAACTATATAAATCTATTTGAGATCCAAACCCATTTCAACTATCTATAATGTGATGTATTTATTGGAAACCAATCACTCATACCTTTACAAAAATTAATTTACATTTTTCTAAAGATTAACAAATATATAGACTTATCCTTAGAGACATCCCTAGATATCCTTTTAAATATCCTTTGGCATCTCACTAATTTTTTCCTATCCTAGTCTCCAAAGTTTAATTAAACCATTTCTTTTTATACCAATTATAATGTCAATGGATTTATATATATATATATATATTACATAATTTAGATGATTATTCATCACATTACATGAATGCATGACTAAGGACCATAATAGTGCCATTGCATTCTTAGAAACAACCTTCTAATCTGGTGAAAGATATTCAATATATCAAAAAAAATATGTTCCCATTTTATACTCCTAACTAATATATTTATTAAAAACATGGGGGAAATAAACATAAAAAATTGGGAGAGCACATGCTATGTAAGAGTAAATAGAGAAGGTATGTTAGTATAAACATGAGCATAAGGGTATGAGAATGTGATCATAACCTTAAAATATCATAACATGCATATCAAAGATCATAAAAATGAAACATGACATAATTATTGGTCGTTCATAAGACAATAATGATAAGCAAAATAAGAGATTATGCTATGAAATCACAACATAGTAATAAAAGATTCATTTTATGGAAGACACATAAGCATATAAAATTTTATGTTATTGAAACCAACGAATACCATAATAACATGTTAGGTTTTGGGAAATCACCCATATAACTTCTTAGGGTCTGGGATTCCATCTTTTGTACCCTATTGTTTTGGGCCTATAGTTCCCTCATGTGTACCTGCATTTTTTTTTCTTACAACGTCCTCTTGTGTGTAATCGTGTTGTGGGATTGCAGTGTCACCTTGTTTTTTATCTTATTTCATGCTGGATATTCCCCCTTTTTGTAATCTGTTGTTTTTTTCTTAAGAATAAATCTTATTTTTATCATCACATATAATTAGTCTAAACTTTTACAGATATAATTATATGAATTTTAGAATAACTAACAGTTAAATACTAAACAAGTATCATAAATTCTAGCATATTTGGCAGATTAGGTACATAAAACTGTAAACAAGAATCCAAAATTCATATAATGAAAATTTAAACTCCATAATGATCTCCAAAAGGCCATTTACTTATATCATGTACATAGTTCATCATAGGGAATACCTGAACAAATGGATGAGGTAAAACCTCATTAATAGAATAATCATTTAAATAAATCTTGGAACATGGGTTAGAATTTAAAACATTATTAAATAAAAATGAATGAAACATGAATAAAAATATGGAGGCATATCAAATAGAACATAGGATAATGGAATCAAGGTATAGTAGGGTCAATAATATAGAATAAAATATATAATAAGCATGATTCAAGGATAACCACTATGACCATTGCACGTAAAAGATCATGGGTCAAGGTTTACCACCAAGACCATTGCACATGATGGAGCATGTGTCAAGGATAACCATTAAGACCACAGGACATGATGTCTCATGAGACATAAAATTACTTAATGTATTAGACTGATATATGCGAACATCCAATATAACATGTTTATGCCGATGTGTTCTACCTGAAAAATAAAACATAACAATAATGATAACCAATGGAATGAAATGGGTATCATAAAAATGTTATGTACTATAACAAATAGACTGATCATAAGTGTGCCCATTAATTAATAGAGTCATAGTAATAAGATAAAATAGTTATAGATAATGGTTTGTTTTGTTCAACTAAGGTGAAATAAATTAAAAAATAGTATTTAAGAAATATTATATGTGAGTTCATTTTGTCTGTTTTATGGTTATATATTAAAGATTCATTAATGTGGGAATATATATTTTTTTTCATAAAACAAGAAATAAATCAAGTTATTTTATCATGATAATATTATGGATTTTAAAATGAAATGGTGGATTAAGAAGGAATATTTAGTGCACCTGAAAAGGGTAAAAAAAAGGAAGATCCCTTTAATCGGACTTTCTTATCAGTGATATTTGATAATGTAACATTTTTAAAACATGTATTTTCCCATAAAGTATTGATAAAATTATCTAAATCTATGATTTTAGAACATATACATATAATTTAAATTAATTGAATTAAAATAATAAATATTTTAATTGGGATAAATAGAGAGAAAGTGTATCCCAAAATAAAAAATGGATATTCGAGAATAATCCCTTACCATATGCATGAATGTGATATCCACATGATCATAATTTCTAAGATAAAAAAATTAAATAAATCAATAAATTAATTAAGATTAGTTTCAATATGAATTTTGTTATGTATAATTTTATTATGTTCACTTATGGTCTTTATGATAAGTTCTAAGATACAATTTTATCGTTCAAGAGAGTTTTTTACCTTGGTTTTCCTTATCAGATTACTTGTATACATGTATGGAAAATCATGATAAATGAGAATAGTTTCCTTGAATTGAAATTATATGATATTAATTAATATAAATAATAATATATGGTCATATAAATAATTATTTCCATATGTGAGTTTGATTTATTCAATAAAACATTAATGATATCGATTTCAATTATTTTGACATCTTTTGATCATCCCCAACTGGTATTGTTTTACTAATTAATTACATGAAAATGTAATTATTCATGAACGTTACATAGGATGTAATACTTATATTAAAATCTATTTTAATCATAAATTTTTTAGTGACCATCACTGAAGGAGTTAATAGATATTGAAATCTCATTATCCTTTATTACGATCAATTAAAACATCTAGGTGGATGTTTTAAATTTTACAATAAAAATGGAGAGAAAGAGAAATTATAATGATTTATTCAACTATAACATTTATATTATAGTATATAAATTATAATGGAGTTATCATGTCAGTAAAATATGGGGATTTGAGGAGATAATAATGAATAAAAGTAAATGAATAGAGATTGAAGGAAAAATAAATAGGTTTTTACGTCATGATTTCTTATCCTTGAGAACATCCATAGGGGAATGGATTTTGGTATTTTAATTATACCAGAACATATAGGATGTAGGAAAGAGACATGGAAATATTATTGGGATTAAATTGGAAATTCATAATGTCTTAGTAGGTGTTAGTAGAATGGGTGGTGAGGTTGATATTTATAGTAGTGGAGAGGGGTGTATTATCATTTTTATATTCATTAGTTTATTATTATACCTCAGGACTATAAATAACGTGTGAATTATTTATAAATATATTAAAATATTTAATGGATGTTTTTTATTATGGTGATTATGTTATCAATGACTCGTGGATTTTTGTATTGAACTAATAATGTATATATAACTTAACATACATTATTTTACTTTTCACCCAAAATTCTAGTATTTTATAAAAATTCAAAAAAGTAACCCTAACTTTTAATTTTTATGTAGAATTGAAAAATGTAGTCAATTTTACGAATTTTTTTTTAAAATGCGGTATTAATTATAACCAATATTATAACATTTTGAAAATTTTATTATGTTCTCATTTAATTATATTATAATCATAATAAAATAATACATCAATTTATGCATAAATGTTATGAAAATAAATGTATTTCAAACTATTATATTAATTATATAATTGAAAATAATAATTAATCTTTTATAAAAATATGAACATTTAACTAAATAGTTTTAGAACATTAAATTACTTATTCCATGATATAATTATTTTATATTACCATTTATAAGTTTTGAAAATTTTATTTATTATTTCAAATTGGCTAGTTTACTATCAATAATGGTTATATTACTATTCTGATTTTTATGTTACTAGTCTATTTGTATAGGTTCCTTAACTTCTTAAATTTACTCTTATTCCAATCATTCGATTTTAATGGTTTTTGATTATGATATCTATGTTATTTTAGGTGATTTATAATAGAGTGTATAATTATAGGATGGAAATATCCGTTTATTGATTATTGGTTTATTACCTTCTTCCCTATTTTGAAATTTCGCCCTAAATTTTTTTACATACTATAGTGATAACAATTGAGGGTACATCTCTTTCATCACATCCTCAAGTTCCCATATTGCCTGTTGGATCATATGGTTTCACCATAGTACTCTGACTAGGTTATTATTCTTATTGCATATGATTTTATCTCTATGATTTAATAGATTCTCATCATAAGAGATATCTTTTTCCAATTGTACCAACTCCGGATTTAGTAAATTTTAGTGATGTGATTTGTACTTATTCAAGAGGGATTCATGGAATACATAATGTACTTTAGACATGGTTAGTGGATGTTATAGTCAATAGTACAAACATCTAACATATTCAAGAATATTTAAGGTTCTGATATACATAGGATTGATATTTCATTCATAACAAATTTCATGAACCTATTCATTAGAGATATGTGTAGGATTACCATGTCTCCAACCATAAACACTATGTCAGACCATGTTTTTTGAATTTTCCTTTTCTCAAATTTTGGTTGGGTTATCGGTTATTTTTCTCAATAATAGTTTATAAAAGGCTTTAATTTTGAGATATTTCATTTCTATATCCTTATCCTAGTGATTTCCTATGACTTAAACCATGAATTTTGAAGAAAAAGTTTACAAATGGGTGGATAAACCATGTCACATGGTTAGCCCATGGTTATTCAAAACAAGGATTCATCCAATGGTAATTGACCAATATACGTGGGTCATGGCCAGATGTGAATGCATGTCTTCCCCAAGATATGTTAGACTCTGCGGGTTTCCGAGGCGGTATGTGTCTTTCTTGGTAGAGACAAGCACTGCACGGTTTGACAGACCATTCAACCATTTCTGGTCAATATAAATGGTTTCACACTTTTAACTCTCCTTTATTGTGACATGTTTTCCCCTATTGCTTCACCCTTTCAGCACTCCAATCCCTGGACACGCCTCCCTCCATCCTCCCCTCCATTGGGGTTCATTTTTTTGGTGTATATGGATCGGTTTGCTGAAGATCTCATAAGTATGTCATCTTATCCCCTATATCTATCTCCATTTAAGTTTTTATTTCTATTCCATTAGGGTTTTAGTTTCCTAATGGGTTGGGGGATTTATATAGGGTTATATCATATTGGTTAGAGTTCAATCATGATTTATTAGGTTAAATCATTCTATCCTAGGGTTTTCATGAGGCACGGTTGTGGTTTCTCACCCATTTCTGGAAGGTTCTTAGTTAATGTTTTGTGGTTCAGTGACATAACATTAATAAATGAATTTTATATGCATTTTTTTATTTATAAATATTTTATATAGTTTTTTTGGGTGAAAAGGGTAATTTTTTTTGTTTTTTTACAAGATTATGTGGTAGAATAGTATTATATAAAGAAAATGGATAGGTTTTATGTGTATTCCTTAGTTTGGGAATTCATGGGAATGTTTTAAGGGTTCGTTGAATGGTCTGAATCAAGTTTTTGAGGCACATATAGTGTGAATGGGTTTGGGTGTAGATTTTCAAAAGAAAAAATAATACCTTGGAATGTTTTGATTGTTTTGATTTTTTAAATATGATTTAAAATTTGTTTAAATGGAAGGAGGAATGTTTTGAATTGAAATGGTTTTGTGTGTATGGATTTGAAATGGGATTTACCCTAAAAATAGTTAAACTAATCATGTTACCTTCTGGTTATAATTTCAAAGGGTATTTCTGAATTGTTCAAGTTATGGAAAATGTATTTAAAAATGGTTTTGGTGAGTGAAAAATTGAAAGTGGATTGGTTAATGGAAAATGGTTATTTCTCGATATATTTATATTGTTTGGAATTTGTCTGTGAATGTGGAGGTATATGAAAAATGTTATCATGAAATTGAGAATAAAGGGAATAATGGGTATATAAGTGGGAAGCCTAGTACAAGTACCCTTATGATACAAAGGTGGAATATCCAATTTACACATTCCTGGATTGAGGATTTACGACACTAAATAAACTATGACAATGAATGATAGGCCCTATAATTTTTGATATTTCACCTCCCAAGTGTCTCAAACATGAGGACACTGACATTTGTTTTTAGTATACCATGTTTCATATAGTTATTAGGTTTTAGTGTCTCATTCGAGATTGATTAGCCCTAGGGATTTACCTATGGGGATCTACCCATTATGAATCGGTTCCATTCTTTAGTATATGGTGGACCTCTTATGTGTGTGTGTTTTGATGAATTTTATTTTTCTTTTAGAAAAGTGTTGTGAAATGGATTTCATTAGATGTTCTTCGTTTTAAAAAATTTTACCCAACAAATTTATTTCCTTGGAAGGATTTAAAAGCACTTACATAAATGTGTAAGTTTGATTATCTTTAAATATTTTGGAATGTAATAATTTTTTTTTGTTCCATCCTACATGGATTTGGCTCACAACCTACACGCGCCTTTTGGTGTATGTCGATCTTGTTGTATGTTTCTCATGGGAAATGTTTTTGTGTATTGGAATTTAATGCTTTGGTTTCTAGAGGTCTTTCTTGGGGATATTGGTGGAAGTGGAAAGTAGATGTGCCTCCTCTAATTAACAAAAGTTTTAGGTTGGAGTTCTTGTTCGAATTTTTTGTTGTCCTTTGGGGTTATGTTTATAGTTTGAACCTGTAAATTTTTGAAATTCGTTATTCCATGTTTGGATGTACTTTTCCAGTTTTTGGATTAGATATATTTTATTTTTTTATATGTATGCAATTAAATAAAATCATTCCCAAAGAAAGTTATAGATACTAACCTACTATTTTCCAGCCTGTGGGGATCAGGAATTCCCTTTCGTCCATGTCATGGACCGTTTTGAATGGAGACCCGACTTCGTTTCTTAAAAAATGGTATCTGATCCATGTTAACCATTTTGTGTCTCGTTCTGTGGGAAATCATCTAGGTACACCAGATCTAGATTTTTTTTTCAACCAGAAATTCATGTTATGATTATGGAGTATGTCCATCACACTTCGTGATGGGATTCATGTTACCATGGGATGGTGGATTTTGTTTAGGTTATATTGTTTCTCTGTATGTCTGTTGTTTGGGAAATTAAATAGAAGTTGGTCTAATGGTCTCAATTAGATCACAACACCTAGAAATCCAAGTGGATCTAGGGACATGGTCTTAGAACACAATTTATTACATTGGTCTAACCGGCGTATGTCCACCAAACATATGACCAAGTCACCCGTCGATGCTATTTTCCATTGAAGAGTGTGTCGTTTTTATTTGGGTTCTGAAAAATTATTTTGAAAAAAAAAATGTAATTGTAAAAATTGGATATTAAAGTGGGAATTATTTGATTTTAAAAATGAGGAGAATGGATTTTCTGATATTTATAATGATACCTTGAAAATGTAAAATTTTATTAAATGGATTTTGGATAATGGGGTTGAGATTATCATGATTGGATTTTTATAATTAAATTTTTTGGATTAAGAAAAAAGTTGTAGTTTGGAAAATGGAAATTAATTTTCATGTGGGTTTTGGAATCGTTTTTTAAATAATAAGTGTTGAGTTCTAACATAAATTGTTCAAGATGATGTGGGGATGTTGTGACGATTAAAAATGTTTTTAAATTGGATCAGTTATTTTGGAACATGAGGTGAAATTTTCTGATGTGAGATTTATTTCAATGGTTGGTTTTTTCAAATAATTATTTTTTGATATTCAAATTGAGTTTCAGATTTTCAGGTTACTGGCCTTGAGAAAGTCGAGGTATGGGTTCAATGATGTTTTGTAAAATGGAAATTTATTATTTTGATATATGGTATTCTCATGGTGACCACATTAATTGGTTATTTGATAAATTTTAACGAGTTACCAGGGTGGAATTTGGACAACCATGTGTGAGGCCCATGTGTTACCACTAGAGAATGTGAAATCCACCATGTATTTCATTATTTACAACATGTTTTGTTTATTATAATGTGAGTTGTTTCATTTTTTATTTTTGGGGATGTTGTTGTGGGGTGTTTTGAATTTGAAAACCCAACTGATTTGAACAATGTTACATGGTTGGGTTTCATGGTATGTTGGTTTGATGTAATGGTTAGTGATCTGATTCATGAAGTGTTTCAGGAAGACATTATGGAAATTACTTTTGGTTTTGGATTTTGTTAGTGGTAGAGGTATCTAACTGACCAATTTTATTGGGTATATGAATTTTTGTTGGTTATTGTTCACCCCCGTAATGAATTTATAATATTCAAAATCAATCAATGGTTAATTCACTATTGGAAGACCCTCTAGTTGATAAATGATTGGAATCTCTCCTAGAATTTTTTTAAAACAAATCCTAACAAATTATATTTAAGATATGTGAGTCCCCTTATAGAGGAATAGAGGATTTGGATTCAGTTGACTGAATTTTTAGCCTCATTGATCATCTAGAGTTGTCGAATGTGATGTTTGGAACCATTTTGTCTGAAGGACATACCTGGAAGTGCTGAAGGTAATTCTAGGGATGAAATTAGAAATAACTCTGGTGTTTTTCATGCATAATATTTTCCTAAATATTCTTTTGGTATTTCATTGGCTCTTTCAAGGAAATGGTCCATTATAGGACACTTGTGTGGAAAGTTTGGTCGTAAGAGGCTACTATGGATGTTTTCCCGAACCGTGTAATGTGTAGGACTCATTATAGGATTCCTCTATATGTATTGTTTCTTTTGGTTTCATGGGCCATGTATAGTGACATATTGATGTGTTGTGTTCTCACAGAAATGATAAGGTGGTTGTTGTTTAAGCTTTTGAGAACCTCTACTGTATAAGAAGCATGAATTTCTTTTAGTCAATTATAAATTTTCCCATTCTAGGTGAAGGTGTGTTTTATATTCCCCTACATCAATTGATTATTTTTTGGGTTAAAGGGATGATTCATTTCCATATCATATCCCCCTATCATGGTTTTAGTTCAGTTTATTTGTAAGTTGATTTCTGGGTGTGTTTTGTCTACTAGTTTTGTATGAACCACATTTTTGTTTATTGTGGAACGAAAAGGAAAATATTCGACCGGGGTTTTTCAATTACTAACTATGAGGAAAAAGATGTATCAATCAATAGAGATCCATCCATAGGTCTTGGAATGAATCTGGCGCATATTACTAAACCCATAGTTGTGTAATGGACCTTGATCTAGTGATTCTCATCACTTTGAGGATGGAAGATAGGTTAATCCTTCTATAGTTGTGTCATTTTAAATGGTTCTATTTGGTGGAACAAGGTGTGGGGACATTGTTTCTCTATTGTTAATTGCATCGGTGGTAGAGTTCACCATTTTTTATAACGAATTTTGACCACCATGATATCACAATACCCTAGTGGTTCTCTCTCACTGGATGTGAGTCTCCGTTTGATGGTCCTCGTATGTCCAGTTTTGTGAATTTTTTCCCATTTTTGTTTGGGCTCATCTATGGATAGTAATGTCATGTGAGAGTAGTGAATAGTGTGTTTTTTCCATTTTGTTATGTTTCGTTTCCATTGAACATCATATGGTGGGGTTGGGATGGGTTTAGGTTTCCCACATTACTCTATGTGGGTTTTTCCTTAATGGGGTGAGTCCATTCGATCCTCCCTGTGTCAAAAAATTGGTTTCATTCCTAGTGTTTTCTTGGTGGTTGGTAGTCTCGGTTACAACTATTAGCCCTAGGATCCTATATTAAGTAAACATTAGGAGTTAAATTTTCCCCAATAGTTTTTAAGAAAGGCCATGTTAGACTCATTTGGGTCCGTTGTTCATTCCAGTATAATTTCTTGAGCTTATTTTGAAATGTGTAAGGTTTTTTGTCTTAGTATGTGAGATTGTGGTTTGTAGGAGTTTCATTTCTTTGCCCTATGAACTGTAGGGGTGTTCACTTTTTGGGGTGGGTGGAACATAGATGGGAGTCAATTTTGTTCTCCTGAGTTCAATTTAAAATTTTCTTTTTCCTATTGCTGATGTTATAGTCTTCTAATTGTCCATCATGAATCTCCAAGAGTTGTGATGGAGTATTGGTTTCCTTATCTGGATCATGCCTTATTACGGATTTCGGTGTGCTTAATGCGTTATAGTGTGGAGAATTGTCACACCAATTTTTTGGAATTTTCGTTACTCCTCTATAGGTTTGGTACATAGTAGTTTTCATAGGAACCAGGTATGATGGTTTTGAATTTTGAGGTATTTTTGTATATACTTATCCTAGTTCGTCCCAATAAGATCTTACAATAATCATAAAGAAGAAGTTTGAAAATTGGTGGATAGACCCTAGTGCATGATTAGAAAATAGTTAGTAGAAACCATGTACCCTTCCCAGATTACAATGAATTAGGTTTGGGTCAAATCTAGATGTGACTGCATGGATTCTTCCAGGTAAGTCAGACTTTGTGGATTACTTATGATGATGGTGTCTCCCTCACTGGAGACAGTCACACGGTCACTACACTATTTGAAAAACCATAAGGGCTAACCTTGTGGTTGTGCCTGCTCAGTAATGATGTTTTCCATATTCTCTCTCTAACTGATTATAACACATTTTCCCCCACTTTATCAACCATCTATTTCCTCAATTCCCTAGGTACTCCTCCCTCTATCCTCCCCTCTCATTGTGATTTAATTTTTTAGTGTGTTTGGCTCTATTTTCTCATGATCTCTCAATTAAGTCCTCTTCTCCCTTGTTTGTCTCTTATTTTTAGAGGTTTCTCTATTTTTCGGTGGGGTTTTAGTTTTCCAGTGGGTAGGCGGTCGAATTTATAGATAGCGATTAATGGTTAGGGTTCAATCATGTTGTCTTATGTTTGATCATTCCTTAATTGGGTGTTCTCGTGGTGGAGTTTCATATGAGGTTTCACACCCTTTTCTTGAATCTTCTTAGTTCAATGTCGATTGTTCCATGTTAAAAGATTATTTGATGAGTGGAATTTTCTTGTTTGGATTTATAAATTTGTTCTTGTGGTTTATTTTCTGGGTGAGAATGGTAATTTTTTTGTAGATTGACATGATTTTGTGATAGAAAAGAATTTTTATAATGGAAATTGGTATGTTTTATGTAGGTGATATACTGATGGATTTCATGGGAGATTTTAATGGGTTCATTGAAATTATATATCATGTTTTTGAACACCCTTGTGGTGAGAATGGGGTTGGGTTTATGTTTTTAAAATGAAATTCAATACTTTGGGTTGTTTTTTATGTTGTAAATTTTTTGATAAGTGATAGAAATTGTTTAAATTAACGGAAGAATGTTTATAATTGAAATAGTATTTCTTGTGTGTATTTTAATGTGTAATATCCCCGGAATATGGTTAAACTGATCGTATGACTTTCTTGTGAAAATTGCAAAAGAATTTTTATGAATTGATTATGTGGCGTATAATGAACATGATAACTGTTTGGTTTGTGAAAAATGGAAAGTATCTTGTTTTATGGAAAATGGTGATTTACGCATATATTTATAATTTCTTCAATGTGTATGTGACTATTGTGGCATGTGGGACATGTTAACATGAAATTGAGAACAAAGGGAATCTTGTGTGTCTATGTGGGTAAACTATAACTAATATGATAGTGGTAAGGATGTGTAATGTCCTAGTTTAACATAAATGGAATGATGATTTACAACACTGACTAAACTATGATGATAAATGATAGCCACTGTAATTTTTTATATTTATCCACTATAGTGGATCATGCTCAAGGACACTAACGGTTTCAGTAAATATACCACATTTCACTAAGGTATGTTGTTATAGTGTCTCACTCAAAATATTTTAACCGTAAGGATTAACCCATGGTTCTCTACCCTATATATTTTAATTCCATATTTCAGAATACAGTGGACCTCTAGTGTGAGTTGGTTTTTATAAATTCCCATTATCTTGAAAGAAAATGGTTGTGAAATTCCTTCATTGGATGCACTTCCTTTTTAAATTTTTTACCCAAAAAAACATTTATTGGAAATGTATTAAAATAACATACATAAATGATTATGTTAGATTATCTTTAGATTATTTTTCAATAGAATATATTTATTTCTGTTCCATCCTACAGGGCTTTTTCTCACACCCTACATATACCTTTGTGTCACGACCCGTCATCAGGGCCAGTGTCGTGACTACCCAATGCCTGTCTTCCATAGGTCAGGGGCTGGCGACTAGCACCAAAGGCGTAAATCCCAGAATAAGGGAAGGCACTACCTTTATGAAGTAACATACACAATAGAGTATGCAAGAGAAGTAAACACTAAGTAAAACTGTGTAAAAGGTAAGTGCTGAAAAAGTAAATGGGCTAGTATACAAACCCAACTGAAAGCACAGTACAACTAAAAGGAATGTATATCAACAGTAAGAAAAATAGCAACACCGAGTCGTCCTCTGGAAATCTGACCTGAAGGGTGGGTATAAATAGTCTCCTCAGCTGCTCGGGTCCAACCGTCCGCTCCGTGTACGTCCCGCCAAGTGGTCCACCTCCGGGTACCGTCCAGCTCCACAAGCCTCCACCCCAATCAGTGATGTCCGCTGTCTGTATCCAACACAACGTAGTGCAGGCATAGCCCATGCAGGGGTGAGTATACGATACTCAGTTGGGACCCCGAGACCCCCGAAGGTCTCTCTGAATAAACGCAGGATAAACCAAAAAAGAAAGATACAACCACTAAGTATCAACCAAATCTACTTCGGAATATTCCTATACATATACCTATGTCATAAGTTACTGTTCGGCTCCAGCTCCCGAGCCCAAGCACAACCCAGTCCACAGAGAAATGAATAACCCAGTCCACACAGGAAAGCACAACCTAGTACAAACAGGAAAGCACAACCCAATCCGCACAGGAAAGCAAGTCAACCAAATAAATGATAATGATTGAGAATCAAAACTCGCCTCACATAGGTATACACTTCGTAAGGTGATAGAGATGATCGCATGCAACCACTGATTCATCTAAGATGTCGGACCAATATATGATACAAGACCAGCTAAGCTGTCGGACCCACAAAATATACAAGACAAGCTACTCTGCAGGACCCAAATAGGATACAAGTACATAGTCAGGTATTGTCGGACCCACATAGGATACAAGAACAGTAGTCATCACCGTCAAACCCACAAAGGATCCCAGTACGGTCATCGTCGCTGCCGAACCCACGGAGGATCCAATTATAGTCATCGTCGTTGCCGAACCCATGGAGGATCTAAGTGCAGTCATCATCGTCGCAGTTGTAGCTAGCTATAGAGTTCCCTCACACTGCATGCTCAATTTCGGGAGGGTCCTCTCCTTGAGTAAAAGATATAGGATACATCAAACTTCATGAAGACCAGAGTTGATGTATCCCAAAGTTCCTTCTCATCAAAATAAACCCAACGCGACAGACGGTGCGTCAATCATATGCTCGTTCTGAGAGTTATTGACTTTTATGTTCCAGGGGTACAGTTGATTTTTAAGCTAAAAACAACCTTATCATACTCTAGATGCATCCAAACCGCATGCAGAGTAATTCAAAAGGATTGTCTCAACAAAATTATCCCAACACAATTTACGGCACGTCAATCGGATGTCCGGTCTTTGAGATATTAGTGTTTCCGCTCCAAGGGCCCAGTTGGTTACGAGTACGAACCAACCCGGCCAACACAAACTATTCATAAAGCTCAAGTGTAATATAATGAAATGACCATCTCGATCCAAATATTAATATGAAACTGACGGTGTGTCGATTGGAGGTCCATAGAACATGTTATGGGAAAAAGACAGAAAGTGGTCCGAAGTGGGGGGTGTGGGTCCAATCTGACCTGGCCCGACCCCCGAGGGTCGTCCCAAACCGGGTCAACCCGACCCAGTTCCGGGTCCGGCCCAGCTGGGTGTAGCCCAGTCCAGCTAGGTGTGGCCTGGCCCAGCGGGGCAAGGCCCGGCCTGATCCGCCCCTACCGGGCCGGGGGGTTGCGCTGGCTCGGCCAGCGGGCCGAGCAGGGGGGAGGTGGTCCCCCCTTTTGCGCTCTGTGGACGCGGAGACCAACGCCGAATCTCTCTAGATCCCACGCAGCCACATGATCCATCTCCTCGCTGCCACGGCTTCAACCGCAGCGGCTCCTGCTGGCGGTGCGACGGGGCGCCGCCGCCTCCGGGCGGCCCGCACTGTCGGAGTTTTCCGCGGGCCACCGTAGTCATTCCGGTGGTCCGTTCTTCCTTCCGTGAGTTCCTTAGGTCTTCCCGGGACCCGTAGATTACTGTGAAGGCCTGTAACTGCCTTTTCAGTCCTGCTTATTCATATCGAATTGTTCTGCACATCAAGAACAAAGTAGAAGTGGGTTCGGGCTTGTTCGTCAACCTGCACCCACCGTGTTAGAGGTGCAAACATCGCCCAAAAAATTTATTACCAAGAACGAGTTTATAATTCTCATAAAGAAATAATATAAAAATTATCCTACCTCAACAAGGGATAAGATCATCGACATCTCAGTACACGGTGTCGTGGAGAAGAGGATCGTAGGCGTCGTCAGGGTGCGCCGAGGGGGAAGCGGCGTCTCCTCTCTGGCCGTGGGGAAGAGGATTGGTGGTGCGTTGTCGATCTCCAAGGAACCAGTGTTCTTCGTCATTCTTCATCGAAGGACGATGTTAATCATTGTTCTTTTTTGGAGGCTGGCTTTCTTCCTTGCACAACGAAGCTCTCCCCTTCATAAAATAATAGGTTTCCAATATTATTTTATTATACACAAAGAAACTCCCCCATAATTAATTCAACCCAATAATTAAAATGTGTTGAAATTTAATTAAAGAAGGGAGAGACATGGTTCCCCATAATTAATCACATTGGCAGTTTATAATAAAAAGGGGAAAAGGAAGGTTCCTCATTAAATTATTGGTTGACATAATTTAATGGATTGAGGTGACATTTAACAGAGGATTGTCAAATTAATAGGGTTTCTTAAGGATATTTATAGGGAATTAAACGGTGGGGCTCATGCGTGCCCCCACCTCTCTAACATCCCCACTTGGGTATTTAAGTGGTTGTGGGACCCACTCATAACTACCCATGGGAGGGAAAAACCACATTAAGAAAATATAAATTGTTCTGAAATTTTTTATTTATTTCTTAAACAAACCCCAAAAAATATCTCCTCCTCCTTTGCGAACACAACTACGGTAAGTAACCCCTTATGCAATTACCGGCGCTACGAGTTCAGCGGTGCCCTTGGATTTTAATTCCGAGCACCGATTAAAAATTTAGAAAAACCCCCTCATTCGTTCATTGAATACACCTGAGCTAAACTTCGAAAATTGATTCTGGGAACACCGGGCCTCGGAATCAAACGCCGCCAGAAGCCACAGACACGTAAAATTACAAATTATTTAAAAAAATAGTTGAAATTACCTGGTCTTTACATTACTCACACCTCAGGCCTTTATGTCCTCGTAAAGCTACAACATAAACATGGGAAACAAATTAGGGTACTAAGCACGCATCTGAGCCTCCCACTCCCATGTGCTCTCCTAGAGGTTCCCGTGTTTCCAATGAATGCACACCAGATGTATCGACCATCCACGTAGGACCTGCTCCTGTCGATCCTCGATCTCCACTGGGACCTCCGCAAAAGTCACCCCATCATCATTGTTAAGCTCCCTGTGGTCGATGATGTGCGCCGGGTCGTGCACATATCTCCTCATCATAGATACATGGAAGACGTCGTGCACCCGGTGCAACTGAGGTGGAAGGGACAGGTGGTAAGCCACCTCGCCTACCCTGTTGAGGACTTGAAAAGTTCCGATGAAGCGCGGAGATAACTTGCCGCCCTGGCCAAATCTCCATAACCCACATCGAGGTGAGACCCATAGGAAAACGTGGTCTCCATCCTTGAACTGCAGTGGTCTCCGCCTCCTATCAGCATATAAATTTGGTATTCCTTGTGCAGTCCTCATCTTCCCCTAGATGACCTGCACCTTCTCTGTTGTAGCTCGAACCATCTCTGGTCCTATGAGTGCTGACTCCCCTGGGTCAGTCCAGCATATAGTGATCTGAAAGGTCGGTCGTACAGTGCCACGTAAGGTGCCATCCTGATGGTGGTGTTGTAGTTGTTATTGTACGCAAACTCCACCAAGGGTAGGTGATCATCCCAGCTTTGACCAAAGTCAATGACACATGCACGAAGCATGTCCTTAAGTGTATGAATGGTCCTCTCTATCTGGCCATCCGTCTGAGGGAGAAAAGTAGTGCTCAGGTGTAGCTACATCCCGAAAGCCTCCTGTAACCCCTTCCAAATCCATAAAGTAAAGAGAAAATCTTGATCAAAGATGATAGATGATGGCACACCATGAATCCATACAATATCCTGAACATAGAGGCATCCCAAGATCTCTACTGATCCTTGCTCTCAGATCGGTAGGAAGTGGGCTGATATGGTGATTCGGTCTACGATCAACCATATGGTGTCATGTCCTATGGAAGTATGTCGAATCCCCATCACAAAATCCATGGATATCTCGTCCCACTTCCACTACGGGACCTCAAAGGGTTGTACCAAGCCTGTAGGTACCTAGTGCTCCACCTTCGCTTGCTGGAAAGTGAGGCATTGAGAAACAAACTCTTCCACAACCTTCTTCATACCTGGCCACCAGTACTTTCGACTGAGTTCATGATACATCTTCTCTACTCTAGGATGTATCGCTAGAGGGGAGGTGTGGAACTCCCTTAGCACCTCTTCTAGTAGTGTAACCGGTACCATGGTATGTCCCCTGAAGAGGATGACGTGCTCCCCGCCTTCAGAAAATCCATCGAGTGATAGCCCTGAGGATATCTAAGCATGTAAGGCCTCACAGTCAACGTCTCCACATTGTGCCTCTCTAACCCACTGAATAAGTGGAGGAGTGACTATTAGGGACTTTAGATAGGATTCCCCATCACTATCCACAAAGGATATCTGTAATGTGGCTAACTTCTTCGTCACCTCCCAATGTATCTGAATGCCCGATCTTCTGTAGAGATCATCAACCACAAATTTCCCCTTCCCAGGAGTATAGAAAATCTCAAAGACATAATTCTCGGGGAACTCGAACCATCTCCGTTGTCTCAGGTTCAAGTCCTTCGGCGAGAAAATGTACCTGAAACTCTGGTGGTGAGAGTAGACTGTAATGCGCTCGCCCATCAGATAGTGCCACCACATCTTCAGTGTGAAGACCTCCTCTTCTAGCTCCAGGTCATGGGTTGCATAGTTCTGCTCGTGCGGCCTCAACTATCGCGAACCATAAGCAATCACTGCTCGCTCCTGCATCAGGACACACCCATGTCTGGTCCCTGATGCGTCGCAGTATACTACGTACCCTACGCCCTCCTCTGGTAGCCTCAAGATGGTTGCACTGGTCAATCTCCGCCTCATCTCCCGGAAGCTCTGCTGACATCTGTCTGACCACACGAATGGTTTCCCCTTCCTTGTCAATGTTGTACGTGGTGATTCAACTCTGGGGAAGTCTGGAAAAAATCTTCGATAGTACCCAGCCAGACCTAGGAAACTCCGCAGCTCCGTCATGCTCTTGGGTGGCTCCCATGCAAGTAACGCCTCGACCTTCATGGGATGGACTGCAACTCCTGCCTCTGAGATGACGTGGCCCAAGAAGTGATCCCCTCGAAGCCAGAACTAGAACTTTGGGAGCTTACCATAAAGTCGGTGCTCTTGGATTGTATCCAGTACAATACGTAGGTGGTAGGCGTGCTCCTCCTCGGTCGTCGAGTAAATCAGTATGTCGTCAATGAAGACTACGACAAACCGATCGAGGTAGGGCTGGATGATCCTGTTCATAAGACTCATGAACACTTTTGGAGCATTGGTCACACCGAAGGGCATGACCAAGAACTAATAGTGGTTTTACCGACACATGATGGTCGTCTTATGCACAACCTCATCCCAAACTCGGAGCTGATGATAGCCGGACTAGAGGTATATCATCGAGAACCAACGTTCTCCATCGAGCTGATCAAAGAGGTCATCAATCCTCGAAAGAGGATACTTGTTCTTCATGGCCACCTATCTCAGGCGATGATAATCGACACACATTCACAAGCCCCCATCCACCTTCATGGCGAATAGGACTAGAGGAGCCCAGGGTGAAACACTGGGTCAGATGAAACCTTTCTTCTGTAAGTCCTCTAGTTGTACCCGTAGCTCACACATCTTGGCGAGAGCCATTAGATATGCTGGAGTGGAGATCGGTGATGTCCCGGGGTATAGGTCTATATAGAAATCTACCTCCCTGTGAGGAGGTAGTCATGGAACGTCGTCAGGAAAAACGTCTGCATACTGATCCACCAATACAAGAAAACTCAGACTCTGCACGTCAACTACTCCGAGGATGAGACTAGCCAACTGATGTGTGATCGTCTGCCCTCTACTATGTGTGAGTCCATCCTATGCTGCAATGGTTTGTTTTTTTCCAGTGAAGGTGAACCTGGTCCCATCCATGTGGACACACCACACCTTCCGCCTAATACAGTCGATCTGAGCATGGACTGTAGATAACAAATCCATACCCATGATGATGTCTTAAGGCCTCGACACCGCTACAAGAAGATCTCAGTTGAAGCTCTCACCTCCTAGAGTAATCTCACACTGCCGGAACCAATGCTTAATCGTCGAGTATGATCCTGTAAGAGTCTCTAGCCGAAAGAATCGATCCAATGGCTTTCTCAGAATCTTCGAGATCCGAACAAGGGCAGCGGCAATAAAAGAATGACTCGCACCTGTGTCTATAAGAACTAAAGAAATGGTGGAGTAGACACAGATAGTAGCTCGAATAATCTCGGCTGCGTTGTGGTCGTAAGCCTCTACTGCCTGGAGCTGAGCCTGCCTCTGCTCACCAGCTCCCTGTGGTCGGGGTGGACCTCCTAGGGGTGGTGTTGGTTGAGCCTCGAAGCATCGTCCACTACCCGCTGCTCGGCCAGCTCCACTGCCTCGTCCCCCTACTTCCTGCGGACCACCACAGTTGAACCTCTACCTCTTCCTTGGAGGTCCCTCCATTGTCTTCTGCTCATCTTCATGGCGGGTCGGGCAGTCACGAGCCATGTGGCCCTGCCCGCCGCATGCATAACATTGTCTGCTCCTCGAATGGATGGATCTACGCCATGTTCCCCTCATTGGTGAACCTGTTTCATGAGGTCGCCCACCAGACGGTCTAGTATGCATGGACCCCGGCGTCATCTGTCGACTGCCAGCTGCAGAAGACTCCGTTCTCTATCATCATGTGGTGGGTCTCGCTGCTCAGCGAAAAAGCTCTCCACCAGCTAGGCTCGCTCCAGCACCCCCGACTGGGTCGTGATGTTGAGTGGAATCGTCGAAGCACTGATCTCATGCATAATCCCCTTCTAAAAGGTCCAGGTCCAGAATAATGGGTCGCGTACCATGTCTGTGGAGTAGCGCGAGAGGTCGGTAAATCTCACCGAGTACTGGGATACATACATGCTTCCCTGCCGCAGCTGTAGTAACTCATGGATGTGCACTACATGGAGGCTGGCAGGAAGGAACTCTGAGTGGAAGAGGCTCTCGAATTCCATCCAAAGTAAATATGCCTCATCATGAACCTGGAGCATCAAGCTCCCCCATATACCTACTACTGCATGTAGGAGACTCGCAGAATGGATCGCCAAGAGTTCTGTTGGTGTCCCTACCAATCTAAAGACTCTGACGACAGCCTCCATCCAATCCTTGGCCACCTAAGGATCCGTCTCTCCATGGAACCTGGGCGTCCTCTGTCTCTTAAACTCATGGAAAGCGCTCATGCAGCGTGCACTCTCCGCCGTTGGGGATAGTAGCATCGGTGGCTCGGTGGGTAAAGGTACCGCTGGTGCCTCCGCTATAAGGGGGCCCTGCACCGATGCCTCATCGCTCGGTGGGCTACCTTCTCGCACAAAGCTCGGAACACTAGCTGGCTGCCATCGTGCGGAAATCTTGAAAGGAAACAGGTGTTCCACGGTTAATAGTGTATAAATGGTGAGCTGACACAAAGAAATCACAAATAAAACTTTTGAAACACACATGCAATCAATGTTTTCTTGTACTGAGTCAGAAATCAGAAGTCAGGGTCCTGGTGTATGGATACGTCAGCCGCCGCACCAACACTGGTCTCCTTGGACTGATAACCACAATCATTACTCTAAACATTATTGCTTCACAGAGAATAAATTATCAGAGTCCTGAGTTCTGCGGTAGAACCGACTCTTCTGATACCAATTTTTCACGACCCGTCCACGGGGCCCGTGGCGTGACTACCCCAAGCCCGCCTTCCATAGGCCAGTGGGTGGAGACTAGCACCAATGGTGTAAATCCCAAAAAAGGGAATTCATTGCATTTATGATGTAACATACACAACAGAGTACGCAATCGAACTAAACACTAAGAAAAACTGAGTACAAGGTATGTGATGAAAAAGTAAATGGGCCAGTATACAAACCCAACTGAAATCACAATACAACTAAATGGAAAGTGCAAAAATAGTAAGAGAAACAACAACACTAAGTCGTCCTTAGTAGATCCCACCTGAAGGGTGGATACAGAGAGTACCCTCAGCTCCTCGGGTCCGACCGTCCGCTCTGTGTACGTCCCGCCATGTGGTCCATGTCTGGGTACCATCCAGCTCCACAAGCCTCCACCCCAATCAGTGATGTCCGTCGTCTGCATCCAACAAAACATAGTGCGGGCATAGCCTCTATAGGGGTGAGTATACGATACTCAGTAGGGACCCCGAGACCCCCGAAGGTCTCTCCGAATCCACGTAGGATAAACCACTAAGGAAAGACACAACAACGAAGTATCAAACGACTCTACTTAGGTATATTCCCATATATATACCTAATTCATCAGTTACAGTTCGTCTCCAGCTCCCAAGCCCATGCACAACCCAGTCCATAGAGGAAAGCAGAACCGAGTCCACACCGGAAAGCCCATCCTAGCCCACACAGGAAAGCACAACCCAATCCACACAGGAAAACAAGTCAACCACGTCAATGATAATGATTGAGAATCAAAACTCAGCTCACACAGGTATACACATCGTAAGGTGATAGAGATGATCGGATGCAGCCACTGATTCATCTAAGCTGTCAGACCCACATATCATACAAAACCAAATAAGCTCTCGGACCCACAAAGGATACATGACCAACTACTCTACTGGACCCACATAGGATACAAGTATAGAGTCAAGTACTATCGGACCCACACAGGATACAAAACAGTAGTCATCGTTGTCCAACCCACATAGGATCTTAGTACAGTTGTCGTCACTGCTGAACCCACGGAGGATCCAAGTACAATCATCATCACTGCCGAACCCACGGAGGATCCAAGTGTAGTCATCATCGTCGCAGTCGTAGCTATCTCTAGGGTTCCCACACATAGAATGATCGATTTTGGGAGGGTATGCTCCTCGAGAAAAAGAGTATTGATATATCAACTATCACAAAGTTCATAGTTGATGTATCCCAACGTTCTGTCTCGTCAAAAGAAACCCAACACGACAGACGGTGCATCAATCGGACGCCCGGTCTGAGAGTTATTGGTTTTTCTGTTCCAGGGCCCCGGTTGGGTTTAAAGGTAAAACCAACCCGACCGTACTCTAGCTACGTCCAAACCTCAAACATAGTATGTCAAAAGGACCTTCTCAACAAAAGGATCCCAATGCAATTGACGACACATCAATCGGATTTCTGGTCCATGAGATGTAAGCATTTCTGCTCCAAGGGCCCGGTTGGTTTCGAGTTCGAACCAACCCGGGCGTACCCAAACATTTCCTAAACCTCATGTGTAATATTTTAAAATGATCGTCTCGTTCCAATGATTCATACTCAACTGGTGTTGCATTGATCGGAGGTTTTTTGCACATGTTATGGGAAAAAGACCGAAAGTGGTCTGAAGTGGGGGGTTTGCGCCCGTTCCGACCCGGCCCAACCCCTTGGGTCCGCCCGAACCGGGTCGACCCGACCCAGGTCCAGGTCCGGCCCGGGAGGGCGCGGCCCGGCCCGGTGGGGTGCGGCCTAGTCTGGCATGGCGCGGGCTGGCCCTAAAGGGCGCCGCGCGGCTCGGTCCACGCGACCCGCTTCGGCCCGGCCGGGGGGGGGGGGGGGGTGCGCTGGCTCGGCCAGCGGGCCGAGCAGGGGGGATGCGGTCCCCCCTTTTGCGCTCCATGGACGCGATGACCGACGCCGCCTATCCCTAGATCCCGCTCAGCCGCGGGATCCAATTCCTTGCCACCACCGCTTCAGCCGCGGCGGCACCCACCGGCGGTGCACCGGGGCGCCGCCCCGCCGAAGTTTTTCACGGGCCACAGGATTCATTCTGCTGGTCCGTTCTTACACCCGTCTGTGCCTACGGTCATCCCAAGACCCATAGATTACTGCGAAGGCCTCCAACTACCATTTCAGTCCCGCTTCGTCATCTCCAATTGTTCCGCACATCAAGTACAATGTAGCGGTGGGTTCGGGCTAGTTCTTCAACCTGCACCCACCGCATGAGAGGTGAAAACATCTCCCAACACATTTATTACCAAGCACAAGGGTATAAATCTCATAGAGAAAGAATATACAAATTACCCTACCTCAACTAGTGAGACGATCGTCCGTGTCGTGGTACATGGCATGTAACACCCCAGGTAAATAAAGAATATGACATTTTTATATTTATTCATATTTTTGAATAAAATATTAATATTACTTTAAAGGGGATTCTATGCTCGATGGCTTACCCAATACGCAACAATGAGTTTCTTGGGAATCTTACGTTGCACTCTAATAATAAAATAATATTATTTTAAATAGTAGTTAACGCCTAGCTGTTTTGATGGTGAGAATGAATAGAACTAACTAGATAATGATGATATATGTTTGTCAAATATTTTTACTTTTTACAATAAATGTTAAAGGATTAAAAATTCGAATGAATCCAATTTTAAGCGCAAACATTCTAATATTCATTAAAAGGTCGATTAACCGCCTTTTAATGGAGAACCTCTTTTAAATTTACTTTTTTTCAATTTTATGTGTTATATTTGACAAAATAAAATTCTTCTTTAGAATCGGGAAATCAAAATTTACTTTGTGTAAATTTTTGGTATTTTTTTGAAAAAGTTCAATTTTTAATGAATAGTGAAAAATGTTGTATTTTAATTCAAAAACACTTTTTATTCTAATTTATTTATATGATTAGATTATCTTTTTAATTGGTTTTAAAGTGAAATTAGAATATATTTTTATAATTTAATCCAATAGTGGTCGTTGAAATTAATTTCACTTTGAAATCAGACTTAAACTAGTGTCAATCTTTTGATACATTTTGTTTCATAAAAACACGCTATTTGTTTTGACAGCGGGAATTAATTATTAAATTAATTAATGCAACCTATATGTTTTGAATTTTGTAAAATAGACATCATTTTTGAATTTGGAAAATCAAATATAGCTTACGGTGAATTTTTGGTAATTTTCTGAAAAACATCAATTTTTTATGAATAGTGAAACCACTAAGTGGTACTTATAAAAACTGATTTTTTGTTTAAATGAAATTTTGAAATCTTTGTGTTTTGAATTTCAAAAATCCGACATACATGGTTGTCATTAAGAAGTAAAATGTGGTTCAATGGGATTAAAATAATTTTTTGGTGAATAGTAACTTATTAAGTTTTTAATCGCGATTAGAGGTAATTAGTTTAGTTTAAGGTAAGAATAATGTTTTAATAAAATTAAATGACCTAGAAACTTGTCCTTACCTCATTGGATAAGTCATTTCCGACCAAGAAAATCCATGGGTCAACTTGGGGATCCCATGGAGCCACTTTGGTTGGAAAATGACATAAATACCTTTTTATTTGAAGTTAAAATTAAAATGACAGAAACATGAGTCGTTTTACTAAAACAATTTTTACATGGGGATATACAAGTCATAATTTTAACTATAAATATTCACTGGAAAGATAAAATGATTTACTAAATCATATTATTTTTTTATAATTTTTAGACATTAAATAAATTAATTTAATTATGACATCATGATGATGCAGCGATGACCTCATTATTCAATGATTTAAATAAAATGGAATGATAATGTAAATTATAAGACCTACACATGTCCAAAACCTATTGGATGGGTGGATTTCGAACCCTTATCCCCGTAGCCTCGAATTATATCAATTTGGGACCTTTTAAATCTGAAACTCATTTTAAAATTAAGGAACATTTTTTTACTTTCCAAGGCTGCCCCTCCTCTCCTCTTATAAAAGGCCCCCACCTCTACCTCCATACCCACACTTTAAAAGTCTTTGGATCGGCCAAAACCTTCCCATTTTGTCTCTCCACATCCCTCTATAACTCCTTTAAGCCTCACATGGGTCAGAAGTCTTCCCAATGAAGCCTTTGAGCTCAAACCAAACGGAGTTACCTGATTTCAAGGTAATGTCTTCACTTGTGTCCTTTTGTTTTATTTTGCTTTTCAAACCCCCTAAACTCTTTATATTCATTTATTTTGTAAAAACTACAGTATATTCAATATAATAGGATGTTTTTATAATAATTATTCTTGGTACACTTACACACACCTTCGTATAATGGTTAAAGAACACACTGTTTCTGTGGTTGGTGATTTTCTGCCTCAAGAAACGATGCTTGTTCAATATTATTTTAACACCTTTAAAGGTGGCCATTATGATGTCACTGTATTTTATATATGATATATATTGTATTTATGTTTATTATATGCTTCTGTATTTTATATTTAAACCATACCTTTATTCTTTTCATGTTGTGTAAATGCAATAATTTCATATGAGGAAGTGTGGACTACCGCCCCCTCAAGTGATGTGACTCGTACATGAAACGTATAAAGAATGAAATTAATAAACATATGTGACCTATATAACATATATATTATACTGGAATTATAATATATATATATCATTTATTTTTTAATTCCGTTAATATGACAAAGAAAAAATTAAAGTAGCGTTCATGCGTACGTACAACCTACCGTCTCCATGAACGGTGCTTTTTGTTTTTTATCTCCAAATGATATAGAATAATATAAAATGAATATTTACTGGATATATATGATATTTTAATCATTAATACTATTATGTAAATTATTTACTTATAACTACATGGAAAATCATTTTTCAAACAAGTTCATTTTTGACTCATGTACCAAATATTGGAAAACACGTCTGATATGAACTAACATTATTAATCAACTATTGTAACATTATAATATGTGATATGAACTGAATAATAATCTCTAAAGGAGGTCCTTAGGCAATTATAAATTGAACAATGTTTATTATTCAGGAATATAAAGAAACGAACAAAACTAGTCGGACTTGAGGTAAGGGATCTTACTCCTCTCTTTCTTTTTAAGTACACTCTTTTATGTCATTCCTTTTAAGCTAATATTTCTTGTGATTGGGATGTTATTTTATATTACTTATACTGTAATTTTTATTTTCATATGATGAGATACCCTATTATCTCTCATCAATCCATTTTGGAAGTTTTGAGTGGCGCCGTTAGGCTGCCGAATTTTCATAAGAGATCTAACCTCTCTCTTTCTTTTTAAGTACTCTCCTTTATGTCACTTCTTTTAATCTCCTCTTTGTTATGATGGAGGTTGTTATTTTATATTCATATTTCTATAAATTTTATTTTAATATGATTAGAGACCCTATTTGATCTCATCAATCCATTTTTGGATGTTTTAAGTGGTGTCGTTAGGCTGCTGAGTTTTCATAAGGGATTTTTCATCTCACTTTTATTCTCGTGAGGTTTATGCTGCATTTGCCACAATTTCCTTTAAGTGGTGTATGTACTGAACATTATTTTACTCATTGTGTAATATAATTTCATTTATGAGTATTTACATCAATGTTGTATTGTCTTTATTTCACGGGGTGTATGTTTCGAAAGATACCCATGTCGGTAAGGGAACCTTTCACCCTCCTCTTTTTAAAAGACTTATTTTGTTATGTCTTTTAATTCACATAATATTATGTTGGTATATGTTCTTCTATATCCTTATTGATTTAAATTTTTATGTCCATGTGATTAGATACCCTTTTTTTTCTCTCATAAACTCATTTTCTGAATTTTGTAGTGACGTCGTTAGGCTGTCATATTTTTGCAAGGGAACATCTTAACCCAAATTTGATTCTTTGGAATAAACATATACTCCATGAATATGTGGTTCTATGAAAATGTTTGAATAACATCTGATTGTTTTACACTTAATATCCACTTATATTTGGTTTATTTGTTTGTCACACATAATTATGTAATTGATTTGTCCTTAAACCAATGATATCGTCTTTGTAAGGGACTTCATCTCAATCTCATTTCATTGAGGAATATTTTGTTTTATACACAAATTTCTTTTATACGGTGTATAAACTCCTTTGACTTTTATGTTTATCCAAAAGGAATCTTTGTTATACGAAGCATTTTACAAAATGACAAAAGGGAATATTTTTGTCATACGTATGCGGCGATAATGACTTCTCCACCACCGTGACCATTATTTGAGTTTCGTCTTCCTCTACCAGCAATACCTTTTTTTTAAAAGAAAAATAAATACCAAGTTTTACTTTTCTTTTATTTTGGTATTGAAAATGGTTTTCATAATTTTTTTATATAAATGTGTTGTATTGATATCTTTTGATTTAATGGTGGAAATGTTATGTTTCCTTTATGCATGTTTTATGTGATACAATTATGTTGAGGTTCTTGGGCATTATTATGAAGACGGGTGGTTCCGTGATAAACTAAGGGCGGGTGAGCCCGATATAGCTCTCCAATGCATTGGGTAACGCGAAGTAGTGAAACTTTAAGGTTTCTCTGAAGATATTTAGGGAATATACTGTGGTGGGTATTCCAAACATAACCAAGAGGGTTACTCCCTACATAAGAATGTTATGAATGCCTCGAGTTACCTTTTATGTCTTATGAATTCTATGATTTATTCATGATTTGATGAGCTATGTTAAAGTGCCAATGTTTTATGGGTAAAGTATGATTTCATTCTTTTGTATATATTAACTCATGTTTCCTTTCCATATTTTTATAACCCTTACTGAGATTTTTATACTCATCCCATGTTTTTTTTTGAAATGTTTTTTACAGGTCAAGGGAAAGATACATGTTATGATGATAGTGTCAAGGAAGTGTAAAGAAAGAATCCATGCTTTATTTTTAAATATGTTTCCATTGATTGGAAGAAAATGAATACTATCTTTTATGTTACCAATTTATTTAAATGTGGAATGTAATGAAAGTTTTATGATCTAATTCTCTAAAACTCTAAACCTGAAAAGATCCTCAATGTGTAATCTTGTATTAAATCAAGATTAAGTAAGGTTTAAGGCTGGGGCCTTATAGTTGGTATCAAAGGTTGGTTTAGACTACTTTAGGGATTATGAGTTTTTGTTAGACACATGATTAGTCTCTATATCTATTATTTCAGTTAAATCCTTGTTTTATATTTTTTTTTTCAGGTCAAGTAAAGTCGGTTACGAATGGAAGGAGAAGTATCTCAAACGACATTCCTATCTCTTCCTGATGACATGCTTGCAATAATTATTGCAAAGTCATGTTCGGATGATTGTGAAACTTTTTCTAGCATACAACTCACTTGCAAGCAGTTTTTTGAGATATCAAACACCTCCACTATACCTCTTTATCATCGTGGATCATGGGTTGTTTTTAGACAAATAATATTTTCACAATATTCTCATATTTTCAAGAAAGGTAAATATTATCAATGTATTTTCAAATATTTTACCTTATCACAAGAATTTGAAGCATATTATGATTTTAAAAATGGTGCTGAGGAAGGAGACCCTTGCGCAACCTATTTATATTTGATATTAAAATATAGTCTCTCAGCACATACTTATGGTATTTTAAAAGGGACAATAATAGAAAGTTTCAACTCAAATTTTGTCCGACTATTTTCAAGAAATCATGTTTTATCACATGTTTTGGAATTATATGTCATACATAATTATTTTCCAAAACTGTTTCTCTGTGAACACCCATATGACCCATGTTGTACAAGGTCTATTTGGATGGAGGATGAAAATGATTTTGAAGGATCTCTAAATCATTGTTGTAATGCATGGGACTTCTACCTATGTGAGCATGATGACGATGAAACCGAGTGGACGCCATGATCAATGTATGATGTTATTCATTTTGGGAATCGTTTTATTTTATCTTATGGTAGTGAAATAAGACTTCAAGAATTAAAATGTTGAGATCGTAACAAATTTTGATAAAAATGAGAGGTATAAGGAAACTATTGAGGTTTAAACATGTTAGGGTTATTTTTGGAGTTTTATAAAAAGGAAAACATGCAGACCGTGTGACAACCCATCGTGTCGGACAAAGCTGCGGGAATTGAACCCACAACCAAAGTGCCACTAGTATTTATCGCCTTCCACTGGACTACGTGAAGTCCCTGGTTAGTTTGACTGATTATTTTTAGTTAGATGATTTTATGAATTAAGAGAAATTTGATTTTGGGTTATCTATGGAAATTTATTAACCTATCATGGAGGATATGTGATTAGGTTAATTACTTTTCAATACGAGACAATAAGAGAAACTGATGTTGTTTGGAGATAAATTTTACGATTTAACTTGGAAGACTATGTGACTAAATCCTTCAAATATTTCGGTTTAAATCTTAGTTTGGTTTACTTTGAATAATTTTATGGAAAAATTGTTTATCGGATGGTCCTCGTTGAACTTTGGGTTTTGTTAGACAAAATTTTGGAGATTAAGAATAGATTTTATTTTTATAAAGGGTAATCCTTTTCTGGATTATCTGATCTTGTACTAACCTTTTTGGTTTTTGTTTTGGTTAAAGTCTAAAGACAAGGGAAGTATATAGTTCTCTTTTGTGGATTAGGTGATTCTCTAGAAGTTGATTATAGTACTCTTAATGTGAATAAGTCTTCATAAATACTCGTCTTTTTGAGAAAATATGAGTTTGTGTAAGGAATCTAATAAAAGTTGAATGTCAACATGATAAGTGATTATGTTTCCTTATGAATAAATTCCTCAATAAAAATTAACTTAAAATAAAAATGTTGTATATTAACTTTTCCTACTGGGGAATCGAATACTGTTTAACACATCACAAGTTTGTGATTTTCTTGTTGTTAACTTTCTCCTAAACATGTTTTTTATCACTCTCCATCATAACATGACCCTATGTTTTCTCCTCCATGTCCATGTTTTCCTACATGGAATCCTAGTATGGGTTAACTCGGGTGACCTCTGTACTTATCTTCCTTTATTTTAACATGATTGTTTAACCGACTCTTGTTCCGGTGTGGGACTTTCAAGGAGGTTTCCAAGCTCAATTTTAAAATTGCGAGGACGCAATTCCCAAAAGGTGGGAAGGATGTAACACCCCAGGTAAATAAATAATATTAAATTTTTATATTTATCCATATTTTTGAATAAAATATTAATATTACTTTAAAGGTGATGCTATGCTCTATGGCGTACCCAATACGCTACAATGAGTTTCTTGGGAATCTTACGTTGCACTCTAATAAAAAAATAATATTATTTTAAATGGTAGTTGACACCTAGCTGTTATGATGGAGGGAATGAATAGAACTAACTACAAAATGATTATATATGTTTGTCAAATATTTTTTCTTTTTACAATAAATGTTAGAGGATTAAAAATGCAAATGAATCCAATTATAAGCGTAAACATTCTAATATTCTTTAAAAGGTCGATTAACCGCATTTTGGGGGAGAACGTATTTTAAATCAAATTTTAGAAAATTTTATGTTTTATATTTGACAAAATAAAATTCTTCTTTAGAATCAGGACATCAAAATTTACTTTGTGTAATTTTTTTGTATTTTTCCGAAAAAGTTCAATTTTTAATGAATAGTGAAAAATGTTGTATTTTAATTCAAAACCTCTTTTTATTCTAATTTATTTATATGATTAGATTAACTTTTTAATTGGTTTTAAAGTGAAATTAGAATATATTTTAACCATTTAATCCACTAGTGGTCGTTGGAATTAATTTCACTTTGAAATCGGACTTAAACTAGTGTCAATCTTTTGAAACATTTTGTTTCATAAAAACACGCTATTTATTTTGACAGCGGGAATTAATTATTAAATTAATTAATGAAACCTATATGTTTTGAATTTTTTAAAATATACATCATTTTTGAATTCGGAATATCAAATATAGCTTCGGGTGAATTTTTGGTAATTTTCTGAAAAACTGCAATTTTTGATGAATAGTGAAACCACTAAGTGGTACTTATAAAAACTGATATTCCGTTTAAATGAAATTTTTCCATCATTGTGTTTTGAATTTCAAAAATCCGACATACATGGTTGTCCTTAAGAAGTAAAATGTGGTTCAATGGGATTAAAATAATTTTTTGGTGAATAGTAACTTATTATGTTTTTAATCACGATTAGAGGTAATTAGTTTAGTTTAAGGTATGAATAATGTTTTAATAAACTGAAATGACCCAGAAACTTGTCCTACCCCCATTGGATGAGTCATGTCCAACAAAGAAAATCCATGGTTCAACTTGGGGATCCCATGGAGCCACTTTGGTTGGAAAATGACATAAATTTCTTTTTATTTAAAGTTAAAATTAAAATGACACAAACATTAGTTGTTTTACTAAAACAATTTTTACATGGGGTTATACAAGTCATAATTTTGACTATAAATAGTCATTGGAAAGATAAAAAGATTTACTACATCGTAGTATTTTTTTATAATTTTTATACATTAAATAAATTAATTTATTTATGACATCATGATGATGCAGCGATGACCTCATTGTTAAACAATTTAAATAAAATGGAACGATAAGGTAAATTCTAAGACCTAAACATGTCCAAAACCTATTGGATGTGTGGATTTAGAACACTTGTCACCGTATCCAAGAATTATATCAATGTGGGACCTTTTAAATCTGAAACCCATTTTAAAATAAAGGAACATTTCTTTACTTTCCAAGGATGCCCTCCTCTCCTCTTATAAAAGGCCCCCACCTCTACCTCCTTACCCACACTTCCAAAGTAATTGGCTCGGCCAACCCCTACCCATTTTGTCTCTACACATCCCTATCTAACTCTTTGAAGCCTCACTTGGGTCAGAATTCTTCCCAAGGAAGCCTTTGAGCTCAAACCAAAGGGAGTTACCCGATTTTAAGGTAATGTCTTCACATGTGTCCTTTTGTTTTATTTTTCTTCTCCAACCCCCTAAAATCTTTTTATTCATTTAGTTTTTAAAAACTCCAGTATATTCAATATACTAGGATGTTTTTATAATAATTATTTGAGCTACACTTACACACACCTTCGTCTAATGGTTAAAGAACATACTGTTTCTGTGGTTGGCAATTTTCTGCCTCACGAAACGATGATTGTTCAATATTCTTTTAGCACCTTTAAAAGTGGCCATTATGATGTCACTGTATTTTATATATGATATATATGGTATTTATGTTTACTATATGCTTATTTATTTTATATTTAAACCATACCTTTATTCTTTTCATGTTGTGTAAAGGTGATAATTTCATATGAGGAAGTGTGGACTACCGCCCCCTCAAGTGATGTGACTCGTACATGAAACGTATAAAGAATGAAATTAATGAACATATGTGACCTATATAAAATATATATTATACTGTAATTATAATATATATATATCATTTATTTTTTAATTCCGTTAATATGACAAAGAAAAAATGAAAGTAGCGTTCATGCATACGTACGACCTACCATCTTCATGAACAGTGCTTTTCGTTTTTTTCTCCAAATGATATGGAATAGTATAAAATGAATATGTACTAGATATATATGATATTTTAATCATTAATAATATTCTGGTAATTATTTACTTATAACTACATGGACAATCATTTTTCAAACAAATTCATTTTTGACTTATGTACCAAACATCGACAAAAACGTCTGATATGAACTAACATTATTAAAAAATTATTATAACATTATAATATTTGATATGAACTGAATAATAATCTATAAAGTAGGTCCTTAAGCAATTATAAATTTAACAAATTTTATTATTCAGGAATATAATGAAACGAACAAGACAAGTCAGACTTGAGGTAAGGGATCTTACTCCTCTCTTTCTTTTTAAGTACACTCTTTTATGTCATTCCTTTTAAGTTAATATTTCTTTTGATTGGGATGTTATTTTATATTAATCATACTGTAATTTTTATGTTCATATGATGAGAGACCCTATTATCTCTCATCAATCAATTTTGGATGTTTTGAGTGGCACCGTTAGGCTGCCGAATTTTTGTAAGAGATCTAACCCCTCTCTTTCTTTTTAAGTACTGTCCTTTATGTCACTTCATTTAATCTCCTATTTTTTATGATGGGGGATGTTCTTTTATATTCCTATTTCTATAAATTTTATTTTAATATGATGAGAGACCGTATTTGATCTCATCAATCCATTTTTGGAAGTTTTAAGTGGCATCGTTAAGCTGCCATGTTTTTGTAAGGAATTTTTCATCTCACTTTTATTCCCGTGAGTTTTATGCTACATTTTCCACAATTTACTTTGAGTGGTGTATGTACTGACCATTATTTTACTCATTGTGTAATATACTTTCATTTATGAGTATTTACATCAATGTTGTATTGTCCTTCTTTCACGGGGTGTATGTTTCGAAAGATACCAATGTCGGTAGGGGAACCTTTCACCCTCTTTTTAAAAGACTTATTTTGTTATGTATTTTAATTCACATACTATTATGTTGAGATATGTTCTTCTATATCCTTATTGATTTAAATTCTATGTCCATGTGATGAGATACCCTTTTTATCTCTCATCAACTCATTTTCTGAATTTTTTTGTGACGCCGTTAGGCTGTTAAATTTTTGCAAGGGAACTTCTTAACCCAAATTTGATTCTTTGGGATAAACATGTACACCTTTAATAAGTCATTATATGAATATGTGTGAATAACCTCTGATTGTTGTACACTTAATATCCACTTATATTTGGTTTATTCATTTGTCACACATAATTATGTAATTGATTTGTCCTTAAACCAAGGATACCGTCTTTGTAAGTGACTTCGTCTCAATCTCCTTTCATTGAGGCATATTTTTTCTTATACACAACATTATTTTATACGGTGTATAAACCACTTTTACTTTTACATTTATCCAAAAGGAATCTTTTTTATACGAATCATTTTAAAAAATGACAAAAGAGAATGTTTTTTTCATACGTATGCGGCGACAATGACTTCTCCATCATCGTGACCATTATTTGAGTTTCGGCTTCCTCTACGAGTCATACCTTTTTTTAAAAGAAAAATAAATACCATGTTTTAATTTTATTTTATTTTGGTATTGAAAATGGTTTTCATAATTTTTTTATATCAATGTGTTGTATTGATATCTTGTGATTAAAAGGTAGAAATGTTATGTTTCCGTTATGCATGTTTTATGTGATACGATTATGTTGAGGTTCTTGGGAATTATTATGAAGATGGGTGGTTCCGTGATAAAATAATGGTGGGTGAGCCCAATATAGCTCTCCAATGCATTGGGTAACATGAAGGAGTAAAACGTTAAGGTTTCTCTGAAGATATTTAGGGACTATACTGTGGTGGGTATTCCAAACGTAACCAAGAGGGTTACTCCCTACATAAGAATGTTATGAATGCCTCAAGTTACCTTTTATGTCTTATGATTTCTATGATTTATTCATGATTTGATCAGGTATGTTAATGTGCCAATGTTTTATGGGTAAAGTATAATTTCATTCTTATGTATATATGAACTCATGTTTCCATTCCATATTTTTATAACCCTTACTGATCTTTTTATGCTCATCCCAAGTTGTTTTGAAATTTTTTTCACAGGTCAAGGGAAAGGTACATGTTATAATGATAGTTTCAAGGAAGTGTCAAGAAAGAATCCATGCTTTATTTTTAAATATGTTTCCGTTGATGAGAAAAGTGAATACTATCTTTTATGTAACCACTTTGTTTAAATGTGGAATGTAATGCAATTTTTATGATCTAATTCTCTAAAACTCTAAACCTGAAAAGATCCTCAATGTCTAATATTGTATTAACTCAAGATTAAGTAAGGTTTAAGGCTGGGGCCTTATATGGCATCATAGAGAAGAGGATCGTAGGCGTTGTCGGGGTGCGCCGAAGAGGAAGAAGCATCTCCTCTCTGGCCGTGGGGAAGAGGATTGGTGGCACGTCGTTGATCTCCAAGGAACCAGCGTTCTTCATCGTTCTTCATCGGAGTCGGCGTTCTTCATCATTCTTTGTTGGAGGCTGGCATTCTTTCTCGCACAACAAAGCTCTCCCATTCAAAAAATAATAGTTTCCCCCTTTTATTTTATTATATGTAAAGAAACTCCCCCATAATTAATGCAAACCACTAATTAAAATGTGTTTACATTTAATTAAATAAGGGAGAGATAAGGTTCCCCATAATTAAATGTGTTGGCAGTTTAAAATAAAAATGGGAAAAGGAAGGTTCCTAATTAAATTATGGGTTGACATAATTTAATGGATTGAGGTGACATTAATTGGAGGTTTGTCAAATTAATGGGTTTTCATAAGGAGATTTAGAGGGAATTAAATGGTGGGGATCATGCGGGCCTGTACCTCTCTAACATCCCCACTTGGGTAGGTATGTGGATGTGGGCCCCAGTCTTAACTAACCATGGGAAGGAAAACCCACCTTAAGGAAATAGAAATTGTTCCGACAATTTTTATTTATTTATTAAACAAACCACCAAAAATATATCCTCCTCCTTTGCAAATGCAACTACAGTATGTTTGCCCATAAAAAATTACTGGTGATGCGAGTTCATCGGTGCCCTCGGATTTTAATTCCGTGAAATGGTTCAAAAGTTAGAAAAACCCGCTCATTTGTTAACTGAACGTACCCAAGATAAACATCAAAAATTGATTCCTGGCACACTGGGCCTTGCAATCAAACTCCATTAGAAGCCACATACTGGTAAAATTCCAATATATTTTAAAAAACAAACCTTGAAATTTCCGGGACATTACACTTTGGGAGTATGTAGATATTTTTATATGTTTTACTCAGGAAAAGTCTTCGTGTATCAAAATGGTGGTTTAGGGTTCCTATGGTCTCTCTTAGGGATATTTGTGGTGGTATCTTGAGGATGTATCTCCTCTAATTACATGGAGGTTTGGTTTCGAGTTGGCGTTCCCCTTTTTTGTATTCCATTGGGTTTTTTTTTCAAAGTTATAATCATTAAATATGGAAATTCATTATGCCATGTTTGGTTTCACATTATTAGTTTTGGTTTATTTTTGTTTTTATGGGTTTATATGTATTCAAATTCATTAAATTTTTCAGAAATAATTTTATAGATACACAAGAATTAGTTACCACAATAACTCGTATAGCATTGTTTCCACTAGATGTCTTTGGATTTTCGAAGAAAATGACTATGGTGATGTTTTCCCACATCCATGTTGGTATGTGTAATTTTTCATCGTCCCCTTATACTTTTTCATTTCAGCCTTCACATGTTGACATACCAAACACTTCCTGGAATATTACGAGATATCCTTATTCATATTGACCTCCAATAGTTTTATTAGATATCTTGACACGTATTTTTGATCCCTGTGTGAATAATGAACGTTAAGAAATGTGAATAATTCATAAAATGATTCATTATTTATGGATTTGATAGTATACATAGTCATGACACAAATATCAAAACTCTATCCTTATACATTTTAAACTATGTAAATTTCACTTCTATAATAGATTCCACATTTTTTTAATTTTCCACATAATTTTGTTGAGGATCCATTATTTTTACTATAAGGGATGGTTGTGGAATCATTTGATAAAGGATTGATGACATTCCATCCATATCGATTACCATGTCCATCCATTGTAGGTCAAGGAAGATTAGATTCTACCCAATTCTTGTCATTGATAAATATGCATGATTCTTTATACATAGAGCATCATACCGCTTTTTTTACATTCCATGTTGGTAGTGGATTGAGTATTCATAATACTTAATGAGAACAAACCATATTCTTTACTACATATTAAGATCCTTCTAGGTGAACATATACATTATGATTTTATGATCAGAATAAATTTAACACTTCTCCAAATAGAGTTATTGTTTTAATATTTTCACAAAAATATCATAAGTACAAACTCAATATAATTTGTCTTATAGTTTTCCTAATGAATTTTCAACATCCCTAACATGTAATATATCCCATTAAATTTTTTTATTAGTACACAACTAAATAACTTATTTTAAGCATCATTATACACCATAAATAGGTCCCCACATGTCAGTAGTGTGAGTACATGTGTTCTGACAAGACTCTTTTTCAACTCAGAGAAGTAGTCTTCACATTAACTGGTCAATTCAAGAGTTACTCCCTTATTATACATCTTGGATATTGTCTATTAAAATCGTGATATGTTCTTCACAAATAATCATTAATACCTAGATATTTCGAGTAATATATGAACCTCTATTATTGTTGTATATCTGGGCCACTCCTAAATTGTCCTAATCTTGGAATGGTCTGTATATATTCTTTTCATGGAGATAACATGGCCCATGAATGATACAGTATCCATCCAAATCACACATTTTCTATAATTTTCATAAATTATCTCCCTTATAAATTTATTTATCACAATATTCAAAATCTCTTCTTGTTCTTTATTTTTCATGTAGTATATTAGAATATCATAAATAAAGACTACGAAAAAAATTAATATGTAATATCTAAAGTCTGTTTTCATTAAATTCATGACAATACAAAGATAATTTGTGAGTTTTAAGGTAATATCAATGAATTTATAGTGTTCATACCTCATTTAAAAATAATTATTTAGAATATCATCCTTCCTCAACTTTAATTGGTTACATCAAAACCTATAGTGCACCTTAGAAAAATATGTGGCCCCACATAGATAATCAAAAAAATAAACTTTACTTAGAAGGGGATACATTTCATTTATTGTGATTTTGTTTACATCATGATATTAAATGAATAGGTTCATTGATTCATCCATATTTTATAGAAATTGGACTGGTGCACCCCATGGCGAATAACAGTGGAGTGTAAAACCATTTTCTTGATTCTCCTATAACTGCTTAATTAGTTATTCCTAATCAATGTGGCCATTCTATATGTAACATCCCAAGAAAATAAAGAATAATACATTTTCATAATTATTAATATTTTTGAATTAAATTTTAATTTTACTTTAAATGGGAAACTGTGATCGATGGCGTACCTGAAACACAACAATGGTTTTCTTTGAAATCTAACATTGCACAGTAATAATATAATATTATTATATTAAATGGTAGTTAATGCCTAGCCTTTGTTTTGGGTCAAATGAATTGAAATAACTAAAATATTATTATATATGTTTTTTAAATGTTTTTACATTTATCCAATAAATGTTAGAGATGTAAAATGTGAATGAATGTAATTTTAAGCATAATTTTCTTTAAAAGGTCAATTTATCACCTTTTAATGGCGAACCATCATTAAATATAGTTTTTGTCACTTTTATATGTTCTATTTTACAAAATAAAATTATTCTTTAGTATTGGGACATCATAATTTACTTTGGATAAAATTTTGGTATTTATGTCTTAAAATCTATTTTTATGAATAGTGAAAAATACTGTATTTTAATTAAAGTCTTCCTTTTTTTCTAATTTATTTTTATTTTTAGATTATATTTTTAATTGTTTTTAATGTTTCATTAGAAAATATTTTTCCAATTTATTCTAATTTTGGTCATTGGAATTAATTTAATTTTGAAATTTGACATAAGCAAATGCCAATCATTTGATATTTATTATTTCTTAAAAACACGCTTTTTGTTTTGACAGTGAGAATTAATTTTAATTTAAATTACTGCCACTTCTGTGTATTGAATTTGGAAAAATAGATTCTATATTTGGAATCCGTAGGTCGAAATTGTGTAAATAGGTAATATTTATTTTTAGACTTTTTAAATATTTACTTCACTACATATTTTATTTACCATGGTTAAAGTGTAAATCTGGTAAATAAGGGTAAAATAATAATATTATAATAATATAAAATTACCCAAAAACGTGTCCTAATCCTATTTTTTGATACATATATGACCATGGGAATCCTTGGTTCGAATTTGGGACCCCATGGAGCCACTTGGGTGTGATAAATACACTTTCGATTGTTTAATTTAATGTAAAGACGAAAATGACACAGTCAAATATCTTCTAGTGAATCAATTTTTTACATGGGGTTATATCAGTTATCTTTTCAACTCTAAATATTCATTATAAAGATAAATATATTTCCTACATCATGTAATTTTTTATACATCAAATATATAATATTATTTATAACACAATAATGATGTAGTGTTTACCTCATTAACAAATGATTTAAATAAATAAGATTATAAAGACCAAAAAATATCCAAAAACTATAAAATTCCTATTATATGATTTTATTTCGAATATGAGTCATCATATAATCGACTATAATTTGTTTTGGACCTTTTGAAACCGAATATAAATTTAGAATAAAATAATATTTTCCGACATTCCTAAAGAGCCCCTCATATCCCTTATAAAAGAAGACTAATTATAACCAATTCCTCACACCTCTCACACCTTTTGGATCTTCCAAAGTCTGCTTAATTAATCTCCCTACGTAAATCTATTTCACCTAGAATAAATATCTTAGGCATAAGGCACTTCAAGAAGTCATTTTGGTTCAAATGAAAGGGAGTTACCCAAATTAAAGGTAACAATTTCTTTTAAATTGTTTTCTTTTATTTTACATCTTCAACCCCATTATCACTTTTTATTCTGTTACTTTATAAATAAAATAGAATCCCAAATATACTAGGATGTTGTTATGATAAGGATTAAAAATAAACTTACACACACATTTATCTAATGTGTGAATATCATATTGTTTCTGTGGATGGAAAACTAACGCCTTACAAAACGATGATTGTTCAATTATCTCCTACCACCTCCCATGGTGGCCATTATGATGGAATTGTATTGATATATAATATATATTATGTTTATGTTTTCTTTATGCTGTGGTATTTCCATTTATATACCACCTTTATGGTCTCCATTATAGGTAAACACGATAATTTCATTTGAGGAAATGTGGACTATCGCCCCCTCAATGTGATATGACTGCCTTATGTGGGATGTATAAAGGATGTATTTAATGATATAATATATGATATAATAATTTAATTATAACATAACTATGTATCAATTTTTTCATTAATATAAGAAATAGAATTTGAAGTAGCGTCCATGCGTACGTACGGCGTACCTCCTCAATGAACGGTGCATTTCATTTCATACCTCTAAATGTTATGTAATATTATAAATAAATATATATAATTGATTTATATGACATATATTATATCTATATCATGACTATAATTCTCAAGATAATGTATATTTTACCACTTGAACAACTTCTAATTATAAGGTGCTTGTTTTTTTCTCAAGTACCGAATATCGGCAAAATGACTGTTATTAATATAAATAACTATGTAATGTTTATATCATGGTTATAAGTGATACAAGTGGAATAATAAACATGAAAATCGTTCTTATGTAAGTAGAAATTAACTTTAGTTTATTATTCTGGAAATTAAAGAACGAATGGGTCAAGTTGGACATTAGGTAAGCGACTTCATCTCAATCTTATCTCATTGAGGCATATTTTGTTTTATACCCAAATTTCTTTTATACAGTGTATAAACCTCTTTGACTTTGACTTTTATTCAAAAGGAATATTTTCTCTACAAAGTGTTTTACTAAATAACCAAAGGAATGTTTTTTTAACGTAATCGGTGACAACGAACTTTTCTATCTCTGTGAGTATTATTTGATATTTGGCTTCCTTAACAAGTCGTAGTGTTTTTAAAAGGAAAATAAATAACATGTACTCTTTTTACATATTTTTGTATTGAAAAATGTTTAGTCAATTGACCTTGTTATGTCAATATATTTAAATGATATATTTTGATTTATATGTGCAAATTTTATCTTTCCTTTATGTTTGTTTTTTGTGTTATGAATATGTTATGGTTATTGGGAACTTTTTAGATATACAAGTGGTTCCGCAATAAACATAGGGTGGGAGAGCCCAAGATAGCTCTCCAATGCATTTGGTAATGTGATATAGGTAAACTTGAATTTTTCTCCTAAGAGATTTTGGTAATATAATATGATGGGTATTCTGAATGTTAATCCGTATGTAGGTGTGAAAGCTACAACATATGTATGATATAGATTCCAAAAGTTACCTTTATGATTTATGTTTTCTATGTAAATCTTATGATTTAATGAGGTATGTTAACGAGCTTATTTTATGTATGTATTTATGAGTTAATGTTTTCTTTATTTATTTTATATCCCCAACTAGGCTTTTTATGCTCATCCCATGTTTTGAAATTTTTTCAATAGGACTTAAAGATGAATACGGTCAAGGATGGGATCAAGGAAAAGCCATGATGTATGAAACATGGAATTAGAAATGACTATTTTTTTTTCAAGTGTTTTTATTTTGTGAAAAAAATAGAAATATGGTAAAATCATCTATTTTGTAATTTATGAGATGTAATTTAATATTTATGGTTGAATTCTCTAAAAATCTAAACCTTAAATGATTCTCAATGTGAATTATTCCTTTAATAGAAGATAAAGTAATGTATTAAGGTCGGGTCCTTATAGTTGGTATCAGTGGTCAATTTGGAGATCTTTAGGGGTTAGGGAATTATTAAATTAATATATATAAATTAATTTTTGTTAATGATATAGAATTTTCATATTACCATATTACTTCACCTATGATATTTCTTGGTTCTGAATGGTTTTCTGTATAGGAATCATGGCAGGTATGTTGGGAAGACAACAGGAGGAAGACAACCGTCCAATTCAGCAAACTAAGATGGTTGAAATCAGAAATGAATAGTTTTTCTCTATGATGGAACACTTGAATTAGGCTATAAATAGCGGTGTTATCCATGCACGAGATCATCCAGATAAACCATAGAGAAACATGTCAGTAGTGGAGTATTTAATGAGGAAACATCCCCCATAATTCAGAGGATCATCTGACCCTGTTCTAGCAGAAGGGTGGATTAGAGCATTGGAGAAGATTATTTATGTCATTGGGTGTTCAGAAAATCAAATGGTTTGTCTCTCTATTTACCATATTTAAGGTGAAGCTGGTCAGTGGTGGTCGATGGTGAAAAATATCATGGATAGTTAAAAGATTGATGCTCATGATTAGGATGAATTCAAAGGTATGTTTCATGATAAATATTTTCCTAAGTAGATTCGTCTTAGTATGGAAAACCAATTCCTAGAATTGAGGTAGGAGGATGACTTAGTGGTTGATTATGAAAAACAATTTACTCGACTGGAAAGGTATTCTCCAAATTTTATACGAGAACATGATAATAAAATCAACCATTTTTACTCATGGTTATATACAAAGTACCGAAGGGATTTATCATTTCGTGAGTTCCAAAGTATTGAATAACTTGTTCTATATGAGGAGAAGGTGTAAATGCAGTTTGCTGATGATCATGTATTCATTGAGAAAAAAAAGAATAAGTGGTCCAGATGGAAGTAGAAAGGAAGCAACTCTTCAAAATAGTCTGATGGTAAGAAACATAAATTTACAATTTGTGAAAATTATGGTAAAAATAATGACGGGGAATGTCTTTGAATTCTAGTATGTGCAACTGATGTGGTAAAATGGGGAATAAGGCTCATAATTGAACTAAAAAAGATCATGTTAATGGTAAGACAAAATATGATTTACAGTTAGTAAAACGTTTTAAGTGCAATGAAATGGGTCATTATGAAAATGAGTGTCCAATGAAGAACTCAACTGAGGGAAGGCTTCCAAACTACATGGATTAAGGGTTGATGAAATCCTTTTCAACTACTTCAGTAGATTTTGGGCCATCGAATGAAGTTGTATAAGGTACACTATTTGTTTGTTCAGATTATGCCAATGTGTTGTTTGATTTTGGTTCTACACAGACTTTCATTTGTTTGAATATTTCTAGTAAATTGGGAAATCCATCTCAAGATACGAATCCTGAACATGATGTAAAAACACCTGGAAGAAATGTTGAGACAACACTAAATTATAAGAACCTTACTGTCCTTGTGTGCGAAAAGAATCTACCTGCAAACCTTACTGTTTTTCCTATAGTAGAGATTGATATTATTTTGGGTATGAATAGGTTGTCTATTTATCAAGCTAAGATTGACTATAGTGCTAAAGAGGATTATTTTCAGAAAGAATTTCAGTTTGTCTATAGGAATGGACCCTTTCTTTTAAGAACATATCTGGAAGCTGGTAAATTATTAAAATATCAAAATGAGTGTTACCTTGCACATATTGTTGAAAATAAAGGAACTGTTCAGATTAATGATGTGCCGGTGGTAAATGAGTATCTTGATATTTTTCCTAATCAGTTATGTGGTTTTATACCTCATCGAGAAGTTTAATTTACTGTTGAATTAGTTACTTATGCTAATCCAATATCAAAACCCCCTTATCAAATGGCTTAAATTGATCTTTTAGAGTTAATGAAGCAATTGCAGGAGTAATTTGGTAAAGGGTTAATTCGCACTAGAACATAACCATGTGGTTCTCATCTCTTGTTTTTTAAAATGAAATATGGTTCAATGAGACTTTTCATTGATTATAGAGCATTGAATAACATCACTGTTAATAACAAGTATCTTTTTCCTCATATTGATGATTTGATTGATCAGGTCCAAGAAGAATAGTATTTTTCAAAGATTAATTTGTGGTTGGGGTACCATCAGTTGAATGTAAAGGATGTATATGTTCTGAATTTGTGTTTCTTACTGGATATGGACATTATGAATTCATAGTTATGACTTTTGGGTTAACCAATGCACCTTATGTATTCATGGTTATTATGAATAGAATTTTCCATCAATTCTTGGATAATTTTGTGTTTTTGTTCATTGATGATATTGTCATTATTCTAAAAGTAAAGTGGATCATGAAATTCATTTAAGGGTTATCTTGAAAACCTTAAAAGAAAAGAACCTATATGGGAAATTTATAAAGTGTGAGTTTTGGTTATAAGAAATTTTTTTCATTGGTCACATTGTTTCAACAAATGGCATAATTATTGATCATACTAAAACAAAAGTTGTTGAAGAATAGACAAGACCCTCAAATATAACTGAGATCTGTAGTTTTCTTGGTTTGGAAGGTTATTAACAGAGGATTGTTGAGAAATTTTCACGATTATCTCGACCAAATTCTAAGATAACTCGAAATGGTGTTAAGTTAATTTGGAAAAAAGAATGTGATAATTGTTTTCAGAAATGGAAAAGAAGATTGGTTAATGATCCTGTTTTGGCACTGCCTTCCATAGATGTTGATTTTTTCATCTACGGTGATGCTTAGTTGAAAGGGATCGGTTGTGTCCTTATGAAGATTGATAAGGTAATTGCTTATGCTTCACTTCGGTTGAAACCTCATCTGTTAAATTACCCTACATGTGATTTGTAATTAGATGTTGTTGTTTTTTCTTTAAATATTTGAAGGCATCATTTGTATGGAGTAAACTGTGAAATATATTTTGATCACAAAATTTTGAAGTATATATTCGCTCAGAATGTATTGATCATGAGACAAAGGAGATGGTTGGAATTAATCAGGGATTATGATTTCACGATCCATTACCATTTGGGAAAAGAAAATAAAGTGGCCGATTCTTTGATTCAAAAAAGTAATGTTTCACTAACCATGCTACATTTAGAATGATATCGTTTGGTTTTTTATTTGATAAACATTGGAGTAGAAGTTGTTGGTGAGGTAAAGTATTCTTTTTTGTTTTAGGTGTTAGTGAAATCATCTCTATGAGACAGAATAAAGCAAGTGCACAAGGAAGATAATGAGTTGAATAGAAAGGTAGAGATAGTTCAGAAGGGTAATTTTCTAGAATTTAAAGTTGATAATGATTGTGTTTTGAGGTTTGGGAAAAGGATATGTGTGCATTTTGATTCAAAGTTAAATAATTTGTTGTTATGTGAAGCTCATAGTTCCCTATTTTCAATTCATCATGGTAGTACTAAGATGAATAGAGAACTTCGGGATTATTACTGGTGGGATGGAATGAAAAGAGATATTACTAATTTTACTATGAAGTGTTTGACTTGTCACCAGGTTAAAGAAGAGAGAGAATTACCAGAACGGTTGATTCAGTCTATACCGGTGCCATAGTGGAAATAGGAAAATATATCCATGCATTTCATTGTGGGATTACCAAAGACATCTCGAGGTAACAATGCAAGCTGGGTTATTATTGATCAGTTTACTAAATCATGTCACTTCGTTCCTATTCAAGATGATTTTTCTCTAGATCAAAATTCTCAATTGTATGTTAAAGAGATTTTCAGGTTGCATGGTGCTCCCATCTCCATTGTATCTGATCGTGATCCCAGCTTTAATTCTAACTTTTGGAAAGGCCTACAAAAGTCATTGGGTACTGAATTAAATTTTAGTTCAACATTTCATTTGCAATCTGATGGGCAGTCAGAATGAAAAATTCAGAAATTGGAGGATATTCTACATTCTTGTTCATTGGATTACTAGGGATGTTGGGAAAAACATATTTTTTTGGTGGAATTATCTTATAATAATAGTTTTCATTCCATTATACAGATGACTCCATTTGAAGCATTATATGGAAAGCATTATGGAACTCCAACTTTTTGGGATGATGTAGGTGAAAGGAAGAAGATGGGACTAGAATTGGTAGAAGAGATGGCATAAAAGGTTCAGTTGATTTAGGAGCACATGAGAACATCTTAGAGTTGGCAGGAAAGTTATGATGATAACCGGAAGATGGATATTTCTTTTGAGGTTGGTGATCATGTCCTTCTCAAATTTTCTCCATGGAAAAGTGTGATGTGTTCTGGTAAGAAGGGAAAGTCAGGTTCGAGGTTCATTGGACCCTATGAAATCCTGAATAATTTTGGATCCATTGCATACATAGTGGCTTTACTTCTATGCTTATCCCAATAACTCAATGTTTTTCATGTTTCAATGTTGAGAATAAAGATACTATATCCATATCATGTTTTGAGACCAGAGGTAGTTTAGTTGGAAGAGAATCTCTCTTACGAGGAACAACCGGTCCAGATTCTTGACCATAGAGAGCATGTGTTGTGGAATAAGGTATGTCACCATGTAAAGGATTCATAGAAAATCCATATGGTTGAAGAGGCAACGTGGGAATCTGAAAATGATTTGAGGGATAAATATCCCCATTTATTTTATAAGTGAATAAAATTACGAGGACACAATTCTCAAAAGGGGAGAAGGATGTAACATCCCAAGTAAATAAAGAATAAGATATTTTTATATTTATTATTATTTTTAAATTAAATATTTATAACGACCCATACTTTACATACATTGTTAATACTTCAAAATTGAAGCACACTTATTACAACATATGACAAAAACCACAAAGGACTGTATAGGTATAGTGTCTTTAGAAACTGGGAAACATAAACAACTGGTTCATAAATCTTCTACAGTGTCTCCCATTTATTTCATCATATCTAGGGTCCCTTTTAGCATATTCTACTTAATATCTATCTTCCTAACCTGGGGAAAAGAAAACATAAAAGGGTGAGCTCAAATTCTCAGTAAGGGTAAACAAAAGAAATATCAATCACATCATATACATAAGAATATAGCTTTTGGGAATCTTAACCTGCAAAAGAGATCATAATATCATAACATGGGATAAATCATAGAAGTGAACTGTAATACCAATAATCACAACTTAAAACATGAAACTTTGTGGAATACACACATAATCATTGAAAATCATTTCTTGTTAGTCATGACTCATTGCCAAGACTATCTTAGTGGACAAAGTCCCTTTCTGAACCGAGTCACCCTCGTTCCAGTACTGTTTCACTGAACCGGTATAACCTACCGTTCCATCCATGTCTATCTCATGAGATATAAAATCTTTACCCAATGCATTGGAGGGAGATATAGGACCCACCCATCTTATAATGAATCCTTTCTTATGTGTACCACATAATCATAAACCATACATCATAGCGTAACCCATGTAATAAAAATGGGATTCTTAAACATAATGACATCATAAAACAATTCATATAAGATAAAGGAATTCATAAAAATATTTCCATCACAACATAATCAAACCAATGCAATAATAGGGATAAAAACAGAACCCTTTTATTATCTTAGGTGGAAAATAATTTTGATAGAACACTTGAACTTCATTCTTGAGGAAAATATCCTTTCTACTTCAAAAAACACTTTTCCTTTCTTAACATGTCATAAAATTTTAAACTAAAAGAAGTTGGTTAAAAATAAACCTGAAAACTTTAAAAGTAAGCTTCTTGGAAATAATGTTTTAAAAATCCATTCATGCCGTATAAGTTAAAAAAACATTCTTCGTACTTTTGTTAGAAAAGTCAAAAAAAGTACCTCGTACGAAAAAAATGACAAAAGATTCCTTTCATATTCTTTACTAAAAACTGACTGAAGGGTAAAATTGGATATAAACTATTGTAAGTGGATGGAAATAATATTACATATTGATAAAACATGGATTTGGATGATAAAATACACCCCAGTAAATACTTACGAATAAACAATCTCGGATAAAAATGAGATTGTGATATTTTCCTTACCTTAGGTCCGATTTGCTTTGTACATGTCCGAAGCTCCTTTATAATGGTTTAAATAATGTTATTGAATTATTCCAGAATCATACATATTGATATGAAATCATATATGGTCATATTTTTAGCTTCTTGTTAGTAATATTTCATTTTTACTTGTTACTCGGGTCTTTATTGCCTTTTGTTCTTATGCGTGTTTTGCCGAATAAATTCTTATTCTTCTTTTAAGGTTATAGATACCTTATATCCAGAATGGTATTAGTGTAACATATATAATATTTATTCATTCAATTCATTTATATAATTACTATGTAATGATGATTATGTAGAACGAGTCGCATCACATCGTGGAGACGGTATTCCTTACGTACGCACGAGTGATGATATCGTTCCTATGATCGTGGAATTGTATTGGAGTATATATATATTATTTCAGTATCAATATTACTTTATAATAATCATAAATAGTAACTCATTACACCATTATACCCATCCTTGTAAGGTGGTGGTGGAAAATAGATTACACCACGGCGTGGAGACGGTATTCTGTACGTACGCACACGCGGTGATTTCATTTTTCCGTAGGATGGATAGAAGGTGAATTAGGTTTGTTTCATATTTATAATAACATATCAGTATGTAAGTAATACTGATGTTATTACTTTATCATGAAACAACTAAAGAAGAATAAGTTGAAGAAGAAAGAAATTGGAAAGATCGGTAATGGATATTACCTCTTCTTTGGAACGCCACTTTGAATCCTCCACTTAGGGAACTAAGATTAGTCTTCGAAGAAGACCAGGACCTCTAGGATTATTCTAGGGAAGTGGAGAGGAGAAAACGGCAGGGGTTTCCCGAGCTTGAGTTCTCAAATTGGTGTGAGGAGGAGGGGGAGGAGGTGCCCTTTTATAAGGGAGGAGAGGGGCACCTTAGGAATATCTCAAAATATTATTTTATATTAAAGTCAAAATCGGTTTATAATGGTTCCAAAGAGTCTTATTTCGAAGCTAAAGTAGGGATGGGTCTAAATCCTATCAAAAAATAGGATTTAGACAAGTTTAGGGTATTATTTTAACCTTATCAATTAGATTTAACTCTAAGTTAAATAATTTAACTTTTACCATGTCTTTTTGTTTTCTTTCACTATATGGTTAATACACTAACTATAACATGCCAAACGAACCCCAAATTGTTTATTATTAATATATATATCCTTATCTAAGTCATTTGGCCGTACCTTAGATTTTTAGGAATAAAATAACAATTAATAATATAATATTTGATTTAAAAACTATTTTGTGTCAATTTTGACACTATTTGATATATGATTTTTGTGAAAGTCATAACAGAATTATATGTTCGAACCAAGTTGATTAAATCAACCCTAATATATCATAGTAACCTAGAAAATTAGTGTAATTCATAAAAAGTATCAAATTAAATTTATTTTGGTGTTTATAACATCAATTATGTCAATATTTCATAAATAAGATAATTACTGCATCATCGTTGTGTCATAATTAAATTAAATTATTTAATGTCTAAAAATTCTAAATAAATCACCATTATGTATGAAATCTTTTTAGATTTCTAATGAATATTTATTGCCGAATTTATCTTATGTATAACCCCATATTAAAAATGATTTACTTATTAAACTTTGATTTTAACTATTTTAACCCTTCTTTAAATAAATTAATAATAAATGTCCTAATCTAACTCATGTGGGCCTAAATGGTCATATTTTATTCATAAGGTTGTTTTTGGTCGAATTACACTTATCCAATAGAATTAGGACATGTGTTAGGGTAATAGTAATATCATATTTACCCTTAGTTACCCTATTTACTATTAACCGCGGGAAAAAAAAGTAAAAAGTTACTATTCACCAAAAAATTATTTTTATCTCATTGAACCACATTTTACTTACTGATATCAACCGTGTCTGTCGGATTTTCGAACTTCCATTCACAGAAGCGGTAAAATTAAGTTTTATGCAAAATTCAGTTTTTAACCTACCACTTAGTGGTTTCACTATTCATCAAAAAATTGAATGTTTTCAGAAAAATACCAAAATTTCACCCTAGGCTAATTTCGGTATTCCGAATCCAAAAATGAAGTCCATTTTGAAAAATAAAATTTATAAAATTTCAAAAGGTGGTTATTACTATTCATAACGGCTAGTTTTAATAATATTTTAATAGCATATCGTTGTTTAGTGAAACTCGGTATTGCGTACGACGCAAGCTATCGAGGAAGGTCGCGATTGCGTGTAAAGTAAGCCAAACAAGTGTGTAGTGAAAGATTCCTTTGAACAAAATATTACTCATAAAAATCTCGGGTGTTACATTCTACCCCCCTTAAAAAGAATTTTGCCCTCGAAATTCGTCATTTTGTAACAAACAGATAAGGATACTTCTCCCTCATCATATCCTCAAGCTCCCATGTAGCTTCTTCTAATTGGTGGTTCCTCCATAAAACTTTCACCAATCGAGTGGTCTTGTTTCGTAGGACTTTTTCACTATGATCCAGAATCTCTATCAGCTGTTCTTCATAAGAAAGATTTTGCTTCAGCGGTACAACTTCTGAGCTGAGTACATGTGAAGGATCAGGTATGTACTTTATCAGGAGAGATACAGGGAACACATCGTGAACTTGAGAGATATTCGGTGGAAGCGCCAATCGGTAAGCTACCTTTCCAACACGATCCAGTATTTCGAAAGGACCGATATATCTAGGGATCAACTTCCCCTTCTTTCCAAATCTCATAACCCTCTTCCAGGGAGATATTCGTAAGAACACTTTATCACCCACTTCAAACTCTAGGTCTTTTCTTCGGTTGTCGGCATAACTTTTCTATCGACTCTGAGCTGCTCTTATGTGTTGTTGAATAGATCTGACCTTTTCTGCCATTTCATCAACGAGATCAGGTCCTAATAGCTTTCTTTCCCCAACTTCATCCCAGCAAGTTTGAGTCCTGTATTTCTTTCCATAGAGAGATTCATAAGGAGCCATCTAAATACTGGAGTGAAATCTATTATTATAAGAAAATTCCACCAAAGGTAGGTGTTGATCCCAACCTCCTTTGAAATCCATAGAGCAAGCTCTCAACATATCTTCTAGGGTTTGAATTGTTCTCTCAGACTGACCGTCTGTCTGGGGATGATAAGCAGTGTTGAAACTCAACTCTGTATCCAGAGTATGCTGAAGACTTCGCCAGAACATCGAGGTAAATCTCGGATCCCGATCAGATATAATAGAAAGTGGTACTCCATGCAATCTTACCACTTCCTTTATATATATCCTGGAAAGCTGATCTAGAGAGAAATCCTCTCTAATAGCAATGAAGTGTGCAGAATTTGTAAGACGATCAACTATGACCCAGATAGCATTATTGCCTTTGGATGTTTTAGGAAGTCCTGTGACAAAGTCCATAGTGATGTTTTCCCATTTCCATTTTGGAATGGGTAATGGTTGTAACATCCCCTTAGACTTCTGTCTCTCAGCTTTAACTTGTTGACAAACCAAGCATCGAGAGACATATTCAGCAACATCTCTTTTCATGCCATCCCACCAGAAGTACTCTTTCAGGTCCCTATACATCTTCGTGCTTCCAGGATGAATAGAGAATGAAGAACTATGAGCCTCATCCAGCAGCTCCTTCTTTAATTCGGGGATGGGAGGAACACAAACCCGATTCCTGAACTTTATTATCCCATCACAATCAAGGTTGAATTCAGGAACATTTCTCACCTTCTTTTGTAACTCTACATCATCTTTCTGTGCCTCTTTAATCTTCACATGTATAGATGGTTGAACATTCATTTGAGAAAGATAAGATTTTTCCCCTTCCATTATAATTCCAAGATCCATCCTTTGTAAATCCATAAATATTGGATCTTTTGTGATCCTCATCATGGATAAACTAGCATGTTCTTGTCGACTTAATGCATCTGACACCTTGTTTGCTTTCCCAGGGTGGTAATGGATTGAGCAGTCATAATCCTTAATCAGCTCCAACCATTTTCTTTGACGCATATTCAACTCCTTTTTGTGAAAATATACTTTAAACTTTTATGATCAGTATAAATATCACACCTTTCACCATAAAGGTAATGCCTCCAAATCTTTAATGCAAAGATTACCGCAGCCAACTCCAAATCATGTGTTGGGTAATTTTGCTCATGGATTTTTAAATGTCGTGAGGCATAAGCTATCACCATATCATTCTGCATAAGAACACACCCCAATCCCTTCTTGGATGCATCACTGTAAATCACAAACCTTTCTCCACTACAAGGCAGTGTGAGCACAGGTGCACTGGATAACCTTCTTTTCAACTCCTTGAAATTCTCTTCACATTCCTCTGTCCAAACATACTTAACTCCTTTCCGAGTCAACTTGGTGAGTGGATTAGATAATCGTGAAAAATCTTTTACAAAACATCGATAATATCCAGCCAAACCAAGAAAACTTCGGATCTCAGTTACTGTTGTTGGTCTTGACCATCTTTTGATAACCTCTGTTTTTGTTGGATCCACAGATATCCCCTCTTTTGAGATTATGTGACCCAAAAATGCAACTTTTGAAGCCAAAATTCACACTTGGTAAATTTGGCATAAAGCTTCTCCTTTCTCAGGGTCTTCAATATAATTCTCAAGTGATCTTCATGCTCTTCCTTGCTCTTTGAATAGACAAGAATATCGTCTATAAAGACTACCAAAAATTGACCAAGATAGTCTCTAAAGACTCTATTCCTTAGATCCATGAAGATAGCAGGGTCATTAGTAAGACCAAATGGAATCACTATAAATTCATAGTGTCCATACCTTGTACGAAAAGCTGTCTTTGGTATATCCTCCCTTTTGACCCTTAATTGATGATACCCTGAACGAAGATCAATCTTGGAAAAGTATTGAGCTCTGCATAGTTGGTCAAATAAGTCATCAATGCATGGGAGAGGATATTTGTTCTTGATAGTGATCTTGTTAAGTTCTCGATAATCAATGCAGAGTCTCATTGATCCATCTTTCTTCTTAACAAATAGAACAGGTGCTCCCCAAGGTGACGCACTAGGGCGTATGAATCACTTATCAAGATTCTCTTGGAGTTGCTTCTTCAATTCATGCAACTCAATTGGGGTCATTCTATAAGGTGTCTTTGAAATAGGCAAAGCACCCGGTACGAGTTCTATTGAAAACTCAACTTCACGATTTGGTGGAAGACCCGGTAATTCCTCCGGAAAGACATCATCAAACTCCCGTACGATGGGCATATTCTTAATCGTAAGTTTCTCACCAACCATTTGAGATAAATAACCTTAATTTAGTGGAATCAAGACCCATAAGATGGAAGGAATTTCCACTGGAAGGTTATATTCATCCTTGCATCGATAGACGATCGTAGATTGATCCGGAATATGAAATGTGACTTCCCTTCTTTGGAAATTGATATGAGCTCCATGTAGAGAAAGCCAATCCATGCCAAGAATCACATCAAATTCCACTAAAGGAAGGATCACAAGATTTGCATGAAGCACTTTCCCACAAACTTCGATCGGAGAAGAATTATAAACTTTTGATGCGACTGTTGTGCCATTAGGTGTTGTCACAGATAACTCAACATCTAATTGTTGAGGTAATACGGTGATACCCTTAGAAAATTTTTCAGAAATAAAAGAGTGGGTGGATCCAGAATCAAATAAATCATTTTCTACTTTAGAGTGGATGGTAAGTGTACCTTTCACCACTTCGTTATCGTACTCCACATCGCTGATAGAAATTGCATGTGACTTTCCTTTGTCTTTTGCCTTAAGATTTTGTTGACATCGACCATCATCATCAACACTTGTATTTGGGAATTGATTGGCATAATGCCCCATCTCCTTGCACTTGAAACATTGAAGTGTAGTATGTTCATTCTATGTATCCATTCCTTTGTTTGCATCATTAGACATCTTCTTCCCATTATCGCGGCATTCAAATGCCTGATGACCTTCCTTTCCACATTTGAAACATTTACTTGTCCCTTTAAGACAACTCCCTCCATGTTTCTTTCCACACTTTGAGCATAAGGGAAAGCTCATCTTCGTTTCAGTGTGCTCTTTAGATTTTCCTTTGAATTCCATCTTCTTCTTCTTATCAAACCCATGTGACTAATGGGTTACTTCAATCTCCATCTCGACTTTGAGAGAATATCGAACGATTTCCTCGTAGATATTGAAGTCCCTTATGGCTAACGCCCTTCGAAGACTTGGTTTTAAGCCACTAAAGAATCGATCGATCTTACTCTCAGGTTGGATAATAATACCAGAAGCGTACCTTGCAAGTCTTGTAAAATTTGCTTCATAGGTACCAACAGATTCATCATCCCTTTGCTTCAGTTCAAGAAACTCTTTCTCCATATTTCTTCGGAGAATACGATGGAAGTACTTATTAAAAAATAAGTTCTTGAACTCGTCCCATTCCATAGACTCAATTTCATCCCTTTGCCTCGTATTCTTAATAAGATTCCACCATTGATCAGCATCTCCTTCCAAACGATACACTGCTAGGATGACTTTATCATGTTCAGAACATTGAATAACTGAAAATATCTTTTCAGTAGTACTAATCCATTTTTCAGCAACTAATGGATCAATAGACCCACTGAAAGAAGGTGGACGCTTCCTCATGAAGGATTCAACAGAATGTTGCTCCTTCCTTTGCTCGTTTGGAAGTCCTGCATGATTCATAGCTTGAGAAAGTTGTGTGAGCATGGCTACAAGATTTTGCATTCCAGCTCCCATATTGTTTGGTTTCTCAGGGGGACAATCATTGCATTGCCCATCGCATTCCGCATTAACACGGTTCCTTCGGGTTCCATCCATTGACTAAAACCAAGAAGAATAGTGTGAGCAACACTAATTATAATAGGAAAACCACATAATCAAGGATAAAATTTCACACTTATGGTATTATCCTAGGGTATTCATGGCCATTTCTAAAACACTAATATTGTGTTCTATGCTTAGACTTATCCTTAGGCTTCTTACTAAGGCTTTCACATCCTAGTTTCCAAAGGTGGACTATACCTTTCCTCTGATACCAACTATAACGACCCATACTTTACATAAATTGTTAATAATTCAAAATTGAAGCACACTTATTACAACATATGACAAAAACCACAAAGGACCGTATAGGTATAGTGTCTTTAGAAACTGGGAAACATAAAAAACTGGTTCATAAATCTTCTACAGTGTCTCCCATTTATTTCATCATATCTAGGGTCCCTTTTAGCATATTCTACTTTATATCCATCTTCCTGACCTGGGGAAAAGAAAACATAAAAGGGTGAGCTCAAATGCTCAGTAAGGGTAAACAAAAGAAATATCAATCACATCATATACATAAGAATATAGCTTTTGGAAATCTTAACCTGCAAAAGAGATCATAATATCATAACATGGGATAAATCATAGAAGTGAAATGTAATACCAATAATCACAACTTAAAACATGAAACTTTGTGGCATACACACATAATCATGTAAAATCATTTCTTGTTAGTCATTACTCATTTCCAAGACTATCTTAGTGGACAAAGTCCCTTTCTGAACCGAGTCACCCTCGTTCCAGTCCGGTTTCACTGAACTGGTATAACCTACCATTCCAACCATGTCTATCTCATGAGATATAAAATCTTTACCCAATGAATTGGAGGGAGATATAGGTCCCACCCATCTTATAATGAATCCTTTCTTATGTGTTCCACATAATCATAAACCATACATCATAGCGTAACCCATGTAATAAAAATGGGATTCTTAAACAACATGACATCATAAAACAATTCATATAAGATAAAGGAATTCATAAAAATATTTCCATCACAACATAATCAAACCAATGTAATAATAGGGATTAAAACAGAACGCTTTTATTATCTTATATGGAAAATAATTTTTATAGAACACTTGAACTTCATTCTTGAGGAAAATATCCTATCTACTTCAAAAAACACTTTTCCTTTCTTAATATGTCATAAAATTTTAAACTAAAAGAAGTTAGTTAAAAATAAACTTGAAAACTATAAAAGTAAGCTTCTGGGAAATAATGTTTTAAAAATCCATTCATGTCGTATAAGTTAAAAAAAACATTCTTCGTACTTTTGTCGGAACAGTCAAAAAAAGTACCTCGTACGAAAAAAACGACAAAAGATTCCTTTAATATTCTTTACTAAAAACTGACCAAAGGGAAAAATTGGATTTAAACTATTGTAAGTGGATGGAAATAATATTACATATTGATAAAACATGGATTTGGATGATAAAATACACCCCAGTAAATACTTATGAATAAACAATCTCGGATAAAAATGAGATTGTGATATTTCCCTTACACTAGGTCTGATTTGCTTTGTACGTGTCTGAAGCTCCTTTATAATGGTTTAAATAATGTTATTGACTTATTCTAGAATCATACATATTTATATGATATCATATATGGTCATATTCTTAGCTTCTTGTTAGTAATATTTCATTGTTACTTGTTACTCGGGTCTTTATTGCCTTTTGTTCTTATGCGTGTTTTGCCGAATAAATTATTATTATTCTTTTAAGGTTATAGATACCTTATATCCAGAATGGTATTAGTGTGACATATATCATATTTATTCATTCAATTCATTTATATAATAACTATGTAATGATGATTATGTAGAACGAGTCGCATCACATCATGGAGACGGTATTCCGTACGTACGCACGAGTGATGATATCGTTCCTATGATCGTGGAATTGTATTTGAGTATATATATATTATTTCATTATTAATATTACTTTATAATAATCATAAATAGTTACTCATTACACCATTATACCCATCCTTGAAAGGTGGTGGTGGAAAATAGATTACACCACGGCGTGGAGACGGTATTCCGTACGTACGCACGCGCGGTGATTTCATTTTTCCGTAGGATGGATAGAAGGTGAATTAGGGTTGTTTCATATTTATAATAACATATCAGTATGTATGTAATACTGATGTTATTACTTTATCATGAAACAACTAAAGAAGAAGAAGTTGAAGAAGAAAGAAACTGAAAATATCGGTAATGGATATTACCTCTTCTTTGGAATGCCTCTTTGAATCCTCAACTTAGGGAACTAAGATTGGTCTTTGAAGAAGACCAGGACCTCTAGGATTATTCTAGGGAAGTGGAGAGGAGAAAATGGCAGGGTTTGGCCGATCTTGAGTGCTCAAATTGGAGTGAGGAGGAGGGTGAGGAGGTGCCCTTTTATAAGGGAGGAGAGGGGCACCTTAGGAATATCTCAAAATATTATCTTATATTAAAGTCAAAATCGGTTTATAATGGTTCCAAAGGGTCTTATTTCGAAGATAAAGTGGGGATGGGTCGAAATCCTATCAACCAATAGGAGTTAGACAAGTTTAGGATATTATTTTAACCTTATCAATTAGATTTAACTCTATGTTAAATAATATAACTTTTACCATGTCTTTTTGTTTTCTTTCACTACATGGTTAATAACTTACTATAACATGCCAAACGAACCCCAAATTGTTTATTATTAATATATATATCCTTATATAAGTCATTTGGACGAACCTTATATTTTTAGGAATAAAATAACAATTAATAATATAATATTTGATTTAAAAACTATTTTGTGTCAATTTTGACACTATTTGATATATGATTTTTGTGAAAGTCATAACAGAATTATATGTTCGAACAAAGTTGATTAAATCAACACTAATATATCATAGTAACCTAGAAAATTAGTGTAATTCATAAAAAGTCTTAAATTACATTTATTTTGGTGTTTATAACATCAATTATGTCAATATTTCATAAATAAGATAATTACTGCATCATCGTTGTGTCATAATTAAATTAAATTATTTAATGTCTAAAAATTATAAATAAAATACCATTATGTAGGAAATATTTTTATATTTCTAAGGAATATTTATTATCTAATTTATCTTATGTATAACCCCATATTAATAATGATTTACTTATTAAACATTGATTTTAACTATTTTAACCCTTCTTTAAATAAATTAATAATAAATGTCCTAATCTTACTCAAGTGGGCCTAAATGGTCATATTTTATTAATAAGGTTGTTTTTGGTCGAATTACACTTATCCAATATAATTAGGACATGTTTTAGGGTAAGAATAATATCATATTTACCCTTAGTTACCCTATTTACTATTAACCGCGGTAAAAAAAAGTAAAAAATTACTATTCACTAAAAAATTATTTGTATCTCATTGAACCACATTTTACTTACTGATATCAACCGTGTCTGTCGGATTTTCGAAATTCCATTCACAGAAGAGGTAAAATTAAGTTTTATGCAAAATTCAGTTTTTAACCTACCACTTAGTGGTTTCACTATTCATCAAAAATTGAACGTTTTCAGAAAAATACCAAAATTTCACCCTAGGCTAATTTCGGTATTCCGAATCCAAAAATGAAGTCCATTTTGAAAAATAAAATTTATAAAATTTCAAAAAGTGGTTATTACTATTCATAACGGCTAGTTTTAATAATATTTTAATAGCATATCGTTGTTTAGTGAAACTCGGTATTGCGTACGACGCAAGCTATCGAGGAAGGTCTCGATTGCGTGTAAAGTAAGCCAAGCAAGTGTGTAGTGAAAGATTACTTTGAACAAAATATTACTCATAAAAATATCGGGTGTTACAATATTAATTTTATTTTAATGGGCACACTATGGTCGATGGCGTACCCGATATTCAACAATGGTTTTCATTGAAATCTTACGTTTCACACTGATAATAAAATACTATTATTTTAAATGGTATTTAATGCCTAGATGTTGTATTGGGGGAATGAATAGAATTAAAATAAATATTATTATATATGATGGTTAAATGTTTTTACATTTATCCAATAAATATAAGAGGCTTAAAATGTGATTGAATCTAATTTTAAGCAAATGTTTTTTTAAAATGTCAATTTACTACCTTTTGATGGTTTACCCTCTTCAAATATTGTTTTTTCAGTTTTATATGTACTATTTGAAAAAATAAAATTCTTATTTAGAATAGGGACATCAAAATTTAATTTTTATAAATTCTGGTATTTTAATGATAAAATTAAATTTTATATGAATAGTGAAAAATACTGTATTTTAATTCCAATCTTCCTTTTTATCTAATTTCATTATATGGTTAGATTATTTTTTTTATTGGTTTTAAAGTTTAATTAAAATATAGTTTTACCATTTAATATATTTTTGGTCATTGGAAGTAATTTTATTTTGAAATTGGAAATAAAAAAGTGTCATTCTATTGATTGTTATTATTTCTTAAAAACACGCTTTCTGTTTTAACAGCGGGAATTAATTTCAAATTAATTTCTGCCACATATGTGTTATGAAATTGGAAAAATTGATTCCATATTTGGTGTTAGTAGGTCCAAATTGTGTAAATATGTATCATTTATTTCTATACTTTTTAAATATTTATTTTGGTAATTATTTTATTTACCATGGTTAAAGGGTAAATCTGGTAAATAAGGGTAAAATAATAATATTACAATAATATAAAATTACCCATAAACGTGTCCTAATACTATTGTTTGATACATACCAGACCATGGTCATCCTTGGGTCTATTTTGGGACCCCATGGTGCCACTTTGGAGTTATAATGACACTTTATATTAATTAATTTAATGTAAAGACAAAAATGACACACAGAAATATCTTCTAGTAAATTAATTTTTTACATGGGGTTATAAAAATTATTTTGTCTACTATAAATATTAATTTGGAAATCTAAAAGAATTTTCTACATCTGGGTATTTTTTTATAATTTTTAAAAATAAAATACATAAAATTATATGTTACACAATAATGATGTAGTGTTTACCTCATTAATAAAATATTTAAATAAATAAGATTATAAAGACTACAATAATTTCAAAAAAACTATAAAATTCCTATTGGAAGATTTTATTTCGAATATAAGTAATATTATTTTCTTCTTTAATGTGTTTTTGACCTTCTGAAACCGAATATATGTTTATAATAAAATAATATTGTCACATTTTCCAAAAGCGCCCCTGCTCTCCCTTATAAATGGTGACCACTTATAACCAATTCCTCACACCTCTCAAGATTTTTGGCTCCACCAAACTCTTCATAATAAAGCTCCATACATCCCTATATTCCTCCTATAAGCCTTACCTTATGCATAAAGAACTTCAAGAAATCCTTTTTAGTTCAATCCAATGTGAGTTACCCAAATTAATGGTAACAGTTTCCCTTAAATTGTTTTCATTTATTTTACTTCTTCAACCCCCTAAAAACTTTTTATTCCACTATTTTATAACAAAACCAATATCCTCAGTATACTAGGATTTTTATATGATATTTATTAGAACTATACATATACACACATCCATCTAATGGATGAGGAACATACTGTTTCTATGGATGGAAAACTAATGCCTCAAAAAATCAATAACTGTTCAATTATCTTCTACCACCTCTCATGGTGGCCATTATGATGGAATTGTATTTATATATGATATATATTATGTTTTTGTTTTATTTATTATAATGTATTTTCCATTTATAGCATGCATTTATGGTTTCCATTATGTGTAGACATGATAATTTAATTTTAGGAAGTGAGGATTACCGCCCCCTCAAAGTGATATGACTCGTTAATGCCTTGCGTGTGACATATAAATGATGGAGTTAATGATATTATATATGATATTATACTTGAATTATAATATAACTATGTATATTTATGTTTTAATTTCATTAAAATAAGAAATATAAATGTAAGTAGTTTTCATGCGTACATATGTAATAACGTCTCTAGGAACGATGCATTTCATTTCACACCTCTAAATGTTATGTACTATTATAAATACATGTATATACATGATATATATGAAATATATGATATATAAATCATGAATATTATTGTGAAGATAATTGTTATTTTACCACATCAACAACTTGTAATTATAAGGTGTTCGTTTTTTACTCAAGTACTAAATATTGACAAAATGACCTGTATAAACATAAATTACTATTTAATGTTTATAACATGGTAATAAGTGATATAAGATTAATAATAATCTTGAAAAAGGTTCTGAAGAAAGTAGAAATTAACATTATTTTATTATTCAGGAATGTAAAAAATGAACAAGTCACGTCATACACGAGGAAAGAGACTTCGTCTCAATCTCATTTCGTTGAGTCGTATTTTGTTTTATACACAACTTTATTTTATTCGTTGTATAAACCACTTTGACATAGACTTTTATTCAAAAGGAAAATTTTCTCTATGATTAATTTTACTAAATGAAAAAAAGGAATGTTTTTTAACGTAAGTGGTGACAACGACATTTTCTACAGCCGCAAGTATTATTTGATCTTTGGATTCCTCTACAAGTCATAATTTTTTTAAAAGGAAATTAATTACCATATACTATTTTTACTTATTTTTGTATTGAAAATAGTTTTGGTAATTGATTTTTTATGTAAATATATTTAAATGATATATTTTGATAGATATATGGAAATGTTATCTGTTCTTTATGTTTGTTTTATGGGTTATGAATATGTTATGGTTATTGGGCTTTGTTTACGTATACGAGTGATTCCGTGATAAACCTAGGGTGATTTTTCCCAAGATATGAATTCAATTAAATGGGTAACATGACATAGGTAAATTTTTATTTTACTCATAAAAGATTTAGGGAATATACTATGATGGGTATTCCAAATGTAACTCCCTACATTATTGTGTAAGCTACAACATAAGTATGTTATAGATACCACAAGTTACCTTTATGATTTCTGTTAACTATGTAAATATTATTATTTGATTAGGTATGCTAAAGAGATTATGTTATGTACGTATTGATGAGATAAAATTTTATTTCATTGTTTTATAACCCTTATTGATCTTTTTATGCTCATTCAATGTTTTGAAATATTTTCCACAGGACTTAAAGATGAATAGGGTCAAGGATGGGATCATGGAAAAGTCATGTTGTATAATACATGGAATTAGAACTGACTATTTTTTTAAGAGTTTTTATTTTGTGAAAAAAATTGAAACTGAGTAGAAGAGTGTACTTTTTAATTTTTTAGATGTAATGTAATAGTTATGGCCTATGTCCCTAAAACTCTAACCTTGAAAATATCTTCAATGTGAATTATTAATTTATTTCAAGATTATGTAATGTTTTACGGCCAGGTCCTTATAATATAAGGTGGATTTGATATAGTATTATATCCCGGAATAATTTAAATTATTGACTCAATATCTCGATTACTAGGAACACCAGAATATTCTATAGGGAACACATCATTATAATACATCACAATGGGAATTACTTTGGGAATTTTCCACTACATTATATCAGTCATTTGAGATAAATATTATTTACCATAAAGAAATAATATTCAAAATTTAGAAAATGATTCTGAAGAAGATTCATCCTACTTACACTGGTACATTATTAGAGGATACTTTGGTATATGTAGAGTGATTACATTTTCCCAATAGTTTATTTTTCCTTTGTATAAAGATCTTGAATACATCCCTATATTGCATCAAACTATACCAAATTAAGTAATACAATATTTTTAGGGAGGTTTAGTCCAAAAACATTAATTGTAGAGGAGTTATATAATTTGAATTCAATAATTTCCCAACATTCAGTTATAACCAAAATCACAACCTCTATAATTTGAGGTTTTGTTTGAATTTTTATGATAAACAAAAAAATATAAAATAATTTTTAGAACCAAAATCATATACAATTTAAGATATTGTGGAATGAATAACTAGCTTACCATAACCACATAATTTTCATGCTCCACCTTAGAAATAGTGATATCATATTCCCTTCCTTGATTAATTGGAGGTTGTTGTTGTTGGTTTACCCAAACAAACCTTGGAATAGGGATGTGATTCACATAATACACATGCCCCTTTGAATTTGAAGCATGTCAATAAATATTGTGGTTTTATTTTATCCTTCCTTTATTCTTCCACATTTGTGGGATTATTCATATATATTCAGTAGTTATCATCTAGATAGAACATTATTCCATATATGAATCATTTACCGGTTCCCTTTAAAATTATCATAGGATTCATCTTCTCAAAATTATGACATGTGGGATGTGATGTTTTCTTTATATCATTGGATTAATATGCAGATCCTCTCATATTAGACTCTATTTCCATAATTTATTACCAAGCCCATCAGACAAATGATAATCTCCAATCTCTGTTTAAAACATATAGGAATAATGGACAATCTTCTTATAGTAATAAAATACATGATTTTCTACTACATTTTGTCGACTCTCCATTAGTCTTCTAAAGAAGTGATCCACCATGTTTTTTTGTTCATAACAATGATGGAGGCGTATTGGGAATGTCAAGTGAAGTTTTATTCATACACCTTCATAGAACCATCTTCATTCTTATTTAATCTCGGGTACACTCCTTCCATATTAGGACAAATGATTTGGTGAAAATAATTATTAAAAATTATTTTCATGATATTTTCAAATTCTGTGGAATACATTTTTTCATTATACATTGTGTTCTTGGTCAGTGTCCACCACTAATAATAGACTACCAATACATCTATATCTTCTTATGAGGACTATAAAAATGATAATATATTCTCAATGGATTTAATCCATTGTTCTGTGGGGAGTATATTAGAATATCCAAAAATCATGGGAAGCATTTGTTAGATTAATTATTTGAGAGCATTTTGATCTTTATTATAGTACTCAAATGGTGCATTTTGTACCATATTCCTAATGAGATAAATATCATAAAAAGGATATAAAAATAATAATAAATATAATATTTCAAACCATATAATACTTTCCTAGGAAATATATAAACCACACAAAATTAATGAGCGGTAAAATAAGTCATTTATCTCATTGATATTAAAAGTGAGATGAGAAAACTGTTACTTTAATTATAAATATTGATTATAAACATTAAAAAATACTATATAGTAAATATAATTTTATTATAAATCCACCATATTAAGATATTCTTATATATATTACCATATATGATACACTTAATAAGTTATAATACCCATTTACAACCAATTCTACGTTAGCACAATGTTTCGGGTAATATCTTATTTGTTTATCGTACATGTTTGACATGTTATTCAAGATCATATTAAATAGATAATGATTTTATTATTTACATAATGTAAAAAGATGATTTATATATAATATATATTCATTATATAATTATTTATAATAATATTTAAAATATTGATGTATGAAGTGCAATACACTGTTAATGGAGACGGTAGGCCATACAAACGCAAGAATAATGTTTCCATTTTCTTTTTGAATTGAAGGAAAACAAAATGAAATATATTTGTATATATATATAATATCATTCCATTAGAATTATTATGTAATATATATTAGATAAGATCACTATTCTTATCCTTAATTAAATTCATGTAATGTGTGAGAAAATCCCATCACTTTGAGGAGGCGGTAGTCCACACATCCACAAATGAAGTTAATGTAGTTACTAAAAATATTAATCATGAGTTTATGTGTTTTTTAATAACTAGGAAAACATAAATAAATCAAATATAGTATATATATAATATAAAAATTGACTTTCCCTCATTATTCACAACCATTATAGCTGGTAAAGGAAAAACGAACAACATCATTTCATCAGGCGGTAGTTCACCGTAAACAAGGACTACAAGTTCAGTAAACATTAGATTGAGGTGTGTGTACATGTATTTGGAAATAATCAAAAAATAACATATTAGTAGATTTAGGATACCTTTGTTATTAAATAATCATGGAACAAACATATTTTAGGGGTTGAAGAGTCAAAATAATAAAAAAGAACTTAACGTAGGATCATACTTATTCTTTCAGTATCTCTTGTTAGTTTTCACCAAAGGGATTACATAGATTGATTTATGAAAAAAGGGAGCATGATTTGATTAATAGATGGAATGTGGGAGACTATTTGATCAGAATTTGGCCGAGCTGAATTTTATGTGAGGTTCAAATTGGTGGGAGGGGTGAGTTCTTTTTTATTGTTGAGGAGGTGTGGCATTCATGTACATTTTTAAAAAGGGATTTCCTCCCACATATTACCCATGTATAGTGGATCCAATAGAAAAATTATAAAAAGGGAGAATAGGGTCAAAATATGGGCATAAAATTTATTTTCAACAAGTTTCGTGGTAATTCTGATCTTTAATATTAATGTTTAGTACTTTGTTAGGCTAAATTTTATCTTAACCACTGTAATTAGATTCAATAAAATTCACTACTATTTTTGTCAAAAAATAGGATGAAATTGCTATAAATTAAAAAGTATTATGATTATTATTATGTAATCATTTTTTAAAAATTATAGTAATCAATGTTCCATAAATTTTTTAAATTTAAACCATTAGACAGGACAATAAAGATGGTTTTTAAAGAAAAAATGTTCCAAATTTTGAATTTTTTAATATTATATATTAATGTAAATTTTATTTTAAAGAACAAAATTTTATTTATTGATGTAATATTTTTTTAATTATTCATTAAAAATACTAAAATATAATATAGCTAAAAATATTAGATGGAGAATTATTTTTGAATTAAAATTCAGTATTTTTAACTATTCATGAAAAAAAAGAAATCCCTCATAAAAATACAAACATTCCCCACCAAAGGGAATTTTTATATTAAAATTAAAAAAATGTATATTATTTTTTCAAATAAAAAATTTTAATGTTTCCAAAATCATATATAAAATACGTTATTCATTAAAATGTTGTAAAATCTATTTTTTAAAAAATAAATCTTTTTATTCATTAAATTGGATTTATTCATCTATTATAACAACAAAATATATTGGATGAGTATAAAAAATATTGATTTTATATATATTATAAAAAAATTTCAAAACATTATTCAGATGTGTTTTATTAATTTATTGAGATAAAATATTTTTGGTACAAAGAAAAATAATTTTTTTATCAAATGATTTTTTTTCATTCAAAAAATGTTCTTACATTAATTTATAGTTTTTTTACTACCAAATTATTCATTTTATATACATTTTTATATGTTATTTTCACAATTTAGTAAATATTATTTTTAACGTTCGTTCCAATGGACAACTGGTAGGTATAATAATATTTTAATAAGAAAGGTAATATCATATTGTAGTTCGTTAAAACATTTCCTTGTTTGTAATACAATATATAGAAGGGACTCATTATTTAGTTTAATAAAATCCATAATTATTGGGAGTTTACTGAATTGTAATCTAATTTTATCTTGTCAAAAAAGCATGACTTATTGCTATGTATAAGAGAAAATATACTTAATGTTTTCCTATAAACCAATATAAGATCAGTGTAGTGTGAAATAAAAAATATAAAAAAATTATATTTATGAAATAAATCACAAAATAAATGGGTGTTATGAAGGAGATGTAGGTTCACCCATAAAATTTGTAACTTCCAACATATCTATCTCACATGGTCATAAAACATGCATCATATCATAACCCATTAAATTAAATTTGTTTCCTAGAAATTTCATCATATCATAAAAAGTAGAAAAGAGAAAGTATTCAATATGATTTCATTTTTCATTACCCATTAAATTACATTGTTTCCTAATAATTTTTTCCATTTATAACCCAACGATAAAAACGACTTCCGTAAAGAAATTTTCATTATGAACACAAACAATTTAGTGAATTAATAATAATGGTATCCTTGGATAATATCCCTAGTAAATCATAATTATAATCAAGATATGTAATCATATATAGAGAACTACTTTGAAAGAAAATCCACTATTGGAATTTCATTAGGAAAATAAATATTATTTTAAAATCAAATTGTAAATCTAAAAATTATAAAATATTTTTTATATCACTTTATTTGTATATAATATTTGAAATATCTAATATAAAGCTTTAAAATCATATTAAACATTTCATTATGTTAATATCTATTACTCATTGAAAGAAAAATTAATAAAAAATAATTTTTATAAAACATAATATTATTTTAATTTATAATTAAATATTAGAGTAATCATTAATAAAATAATTTTTATAATGGCATGAAATTCCATTTATTTTGTAAAAATAAAAACAATGATTCCTTTCATATTTTTTGGAAAATATAAATGACATTTTTTAGAAATAGAAAATAAATAATCCCTTTAAATATTTTTTGATATTTTAAACATGGTTAAAATTTTCTTTATTTAATCATTTGGATATTTTTTTAAACAAGTTATTTTATATTATTTAGATAATATGCTCATAAAGGAAAGTGGTTCTCAACCAAAGAGAGAAATATATAAGATTTTTATCAAAAATATAATTTTGAACAGTTGCGTATATAAATAGGGTAAAATGAATTTAAAACGTATATTCACATTACATTGCTAGAGGAGAGTAAAATAATTTGGTTTATTGAGAGATATAACATAATATTTCATCACTGGATGCATAGTTAGGATATATCCTCATAAATGATGAGATTGTAAAATAAAACACTTACCACATTGGTGACATTAAATCATAAAACCCATGAAAGAATAAAATTATATGAAACATATAGTATCATGAGAATTGAAAAATTGAAGATATTAAAAGTATAATTTTATATATATGCACTTAATATTAAAAGGTATGTGAATAACATTATATATATCTCCAGGAAAAAAATTGAGACAAAAAATTCCTTAACAATTTGGTAAACATTTCATTATAAACCTCATGAAGATAGATCAAAAATGAATATTAAAATATAAATAATTCATAGGATAATAAAAAAAATTATTAATTGATATTATACACAACACATAAATGGAATATGTGGTGAATATTTCCTGTGTCTCGGAGAAGTAAAATGTTAGAGGGAAATCCCTTACTATATTAGTAATATTTTGAATCATAATCACCAATAAGTAACAAAAAAATGAAACACTGAATATATATAAAAGTATTATATTAATGAAATAACAAGTCAAATGGGAAATAAATGCATTAAAATATTGAAATAGGTGGTGAAATTTCACATGTCTCCCAGGAAAAAAGATGGAATTAAAATCCTTTACATTATGTATGTCATGAAACACTCCCCTAAAGTGTACCCCTCCTGGGCGGGTAATGCGAGAAGGGAGATAATGACCCCTAGAGTCCAGCATCTAGTAGGCCTCGAGTTGGCGACTAGCACTGAGGATATAGTAACACACAAAATGGGATACATTACCCTCTATGAGAACACATGCATGAAAAAAGAGATAAGATAGACACTAATCAACTAAAACTCAAACTGAAATATAAATTTAATACCAATTACACATATGAAATGCCATGAAAAAGTACTAAAACATAAAGGGAAAAACTAAAAGTACCCAAAAGAAAGTAAAAACATCAGCAACCACAAGCCCAAACAGCTCCTGCAACCATAAGCTCGTAGAAACTAGCTTGATCTCCAATATCCTCCAAGTGACCTGAAAAATATTTTATATATACATCGGGTGAGAATAATAGTATACTCAGAAGGATCCTCCCTGAAGCCTCTCGTGCAAAAGTAAAGAAAGCATGCTAAAGCATAGTGAACAACAAGTGAAACTAACTCATCACCTAAATAGGTATACTATGTTCCCAGCCTCACCATGGAAACTCTCACCAAGTAACGCATACAAGAATATAGCATATAATATATAATATCAAGGGTACCCCACTACTACTACCCCACTGGTTTTCCACCATTTCCCCAACATTGCATGTCCTGAGCATCTCTCTCCAAAATTGCTTGCCCGTAGAAACCTGGGCGAAGCACCACAATATTAACCTCGTGCAACAAAACCATCACATCCACACACCAAGGTAACCAGGTAGTTTCTGGGAGCCACCACAGCTCGCATAATATGTATCATACATCAGGTATTATACCTCAATCCATTACAGCCCATTCACCGAGTAAGGATCTTCATGCCATCACAGCCTATACATGTTACGCCTATAATAGTATATATAAAACTATATCCGAAATATATATGTGTGGGAATATCCACTTTCCATTACAGCCCTCTACACACATATATGGGGAAAAATAACCAATGTGCCTGCAAGAACCAGTAACTACCACGAGAAGAGAGCGGGTCCAAAGGGGGTAGTCAGCAATCCATCCTCCCACAAGAATGTTGGGGAAAACACCCCCCAGGGCTCAGAATCCACGGGGTTTCAGTTTCCCATACTGATAGGGTGGAGTAGTGTATAGAAACCCAAAAAGAACATGATATATTATATCTCACAACCACTCTATGGTCATTACCTAGTCTTAGACACAATTACAGTTATCGTCTCTCAGACACCGGGATGCTACTTCTAAGACTATATATCTTATAATCACACAACCATTTAAAGAGCTTTATTAGATTACTTCATTCCCTTTTTAACAGTTCCATTATACGTTAATTAATTATTTAAACATTAATTAACCATGAAAAATTCCACATTAAATTTCATTAGCATCACACCCAAAGTCAAATGTTCCTTCAAAAATTACAATCTCTACATTATGATCCAACATCTCCCTCCCCATTGGTTAACACAATTTATTCAATTATTCATTATAGAAATACATTTCCACATTCCCAGACATTATAGAAAAACATTATATGTTACTGAACACAAGGGGGATCAACACGGTGCATAGATGTACTACCTGTCGAGTCTTTTCCGCTTATAGGATGAAGATATACCCATCCTTCCCTGAGAAGCGAAACACGGAAATCACATGTCATACCCCACATGTCTTCGCCTCTTTCGGATGAATTGTAAGTAAGACCAGCTGCATTGAGTAGTGGGGAAAGGAAATCATATAAACAACCAATCAAAATTCTCAAGCATCCAACAATCACATCCACTCCATTCCATCATCCCTAGTGTCCTCCCTGACACCCACGTGCAAAAACTGATGCATCTCGACACTCTAGGCATCATTTGCTGCCACAACCAAAAGGGCCTCCATGCATCAACATATTACCACAACCATCCAGGATCACATTAAAACACAATAAGAAGCAAAACAAACATCTTCACAATTGGACTCTTTTCCCTTAAACAAATAAGAGGGTATCTCAGAACCCTGTAAGAAATTATCTTTTAACAACCACCAGTTTTATAATCCATCTTGGGTATGCTGATTTATAATTCATTGGTTTCAAATTTGGGAATCCTAACCAGTATGTTATTACAAATAAATAAACATTTATACTATACTAATTTGATTAACATCAAATTACAATAAGAACCGGATTTGTTTTCAAGCCACTCTATCTTTAGCCAAAAATTATCAATTTATCCCAGTGTACGTTCATTAACAATTTTCATCAAGAAAAAATAGCTATGTGATGAAAGCATAGATATGACACTATATATCAAAACAAGATGCAGTAACATAAGATAGATGTAAAAAAAATTTCCCTGTTAAAATATTTATTATGTCCATTCCATTGTCATTCATTGGGATTAAACATGATAAAAATATAGTTGCACGTAAAAGAAAGATAAGAAATGAATAACCTACCTCAATAAGTTCCTCATGTTCTTTATCCACACAACGGGTCACGATCCTCCTCCCGTGAAAACTACTTTTACTCGAGGATGCCACGGTACGACAGCACCATCCAAACCCCATGAAAAAACCCATTAGAAGCATGTAAATTACATGGCATAACATGGAAAGGAGAAACAGGAGGAGATGATCCCCAAAGGAACGACTATAAAAAATTAATTATATCGAAGATTGACCAACATAGCTCGGTTGCATCAAAATAGAGCGGAACCAATCCGAGGTGTAATGTTTGATTGTGTAACACCTATAGGAATGATTGAAAAGTTGTAGCATCTCATAGCTGAGAACAATGAGGATAGATAAGGGAGGATTATATCTTGTCCCTTTTAAAGATTTAATTGGGCAATAGTTTATGATACGGTTAATTCCCCATTTAAAATGGATCGCATTAACCCACGTGGGTTGACCAATTAAAAACAACCCGAGGCATAGGAATAATTAATATAGGATTTATGGTCTTTGAATCGACCTTAAGGATCCTTAAAATAAGGATTTAAATGTATTTTACGTCCAAGGAAATGTCAAAGGGGTGAAACTGTAAGAAGTTGGAAACACTGTTCAAAGTCCACTATTAGAAGTCCGCTGTTAGAAGTCCACTGTTAGAAATCCGCTATTAGAAGTCCACTATTAGAAGTCGGATGCTAGAAGTCCGATGTTAGAAGTCCGTTGTTAATAGTTTGCTGTTAGAAGTCTTGTTGTTAGAAGTTTGCTGTATGAAGTTTGCTTTTAGAAGTCCGCTATTAGGAGTCCGCTGTTAGAAGTCCGCTTTCAGAAATCCGATAGTAGATTTCTGCTATTAGAAGCCCGCTGTTATAAGTCCGTTGTTATAAGTCCACTATTTGAAGTCCCTCTGTTAGATGTCTGCGGTTAGAAGTCCACTGTTAGAACCTCACTAGTAGAACAATTTTCACTAACTCCTCACTGATAGAACACTATTCACTGAATCATTGGTAATAGAACACTGTTCACTGAGGGAATAGTTCACAGAATTGGAAATTTGGGAAAAAAATTACTGGGGATAAGTCACCTTGACCTCCCGGAACTCCTCAAACACCATATTTTCACAAAGTAATGGATCAGAGAGGTATGGTCCATTACATTAGATACCTCTCGAAACCTTCTCATCCTCGAGAATTCAAAACCAACCTAAAGATACAAAAAAAGAAACAAGGTCTGAACTACTGTAACACCCCATGCTTCCACGGTACGTTTATCTTCGAATAATGCAATAGCGTGTGTTGTACGCAACCTCGAGCTCTAACACACACCACAACTAATTAAACTAGCCGTTGTGAAAAGTAATACCTACTTTTTGAAATTTTATAAATTTTATTTATCAAAATGGACTTCATTTTTGGATTCGGAATATCGAAATTAGCCTATGTTGAATTTTTGGTATTTTTCTGAGAACTTCTAATTTTTTATGAATAGTGAAAAATACTTTAAAACAACTTTTTTAATAAAAATAATTTATAGTGATAAATTATACTATTTAGTGGTTTTAAATTATAATTACAATATATTTTTACCATTTTATCCAATGGTGGTCATTAGAATTACTTTAACATTGAAATTGGACATAAACAATTGTCAATCTTTTGATATAAATTGTTTCTTAAAAACACGCTATTTATTGTAACAGCGGGAATTAATTATAAAATTAATTAATTCAACTTATATGTTTGGAATTTTGTAAAATAGACATCATTTTTGAATTCGGAATATCAATTATAGCTTAGGGTGAAATTTTGGCCTTATTCTGAAAAACTTCAATTTTTGATGAATAGTGAAACCACTAAGTGGTTGTTAAAAACTGATTTTTCGTTAAAATGAAATATTACCACTTATGTGATTTGATTTTCAAAAATCCAACATAAATGGTTTTCATTAAGAAGTAAAATGTTGTTCAATGAGATTAAAATAATTGTTTGGTGAATAGTAACTTTTAAGTTCTTAATCGCGATTAGAGGTAATTAGTGTAGTTTAAGGTAAAAATAATGTTTTAATAATATGAGATAAGCTTGACACTTGTCATACTCCTATGGGATGAGTCATGGCCGACCAAGACAACCCATGGGTCAACTTGGGGACCCCATGGAGCCACTTTTGTTGGAAAATGACATTAATATATATTTATTTAATGTTAAAATTAAATTGACACAAACATGAAATGTTTTACTAAAATAGTTTTTAAGTGGGGTTACACAAGTCCAAATTTTGACTATAAATATTCATTAGAAAGATAAAAATATTTACTACATCATAGTATTTTTTTTATAATTTTTAGACATTAAATAAATTAAATTATTTATGACATCATTATGATGCAGCGATGACCTCATTATTTAACGATTTTAATAAAATGAAACGATAATGTAAAATACAAGGCTTACACTTGTCCAAAGACTATTGGATGGGTATATTTAGAACCATTATCACCTTATCCACGAATTATATAAGTTTGGGACCTTTAGAATCCGAAAATCATTGTATAATAATGTAACATTTCAATCTTTCCAAAAGAGACCCTCCTCTACTCTTATAAAAGGCCCCCAACTCTACCACCTTATTCACACTTTAAAGCCTTTTTGTTCGGCCAAACTCTTCCCATATACTCTCCCAACTTCTCTCCCTTCATCCTAGAAGATTTACTTTAGTCAGAAATCCATCCTAAGGAGTCCTTTTGATCAAATCAAAAGGAAGAACCCGAAGAAGAGGTAATGTTTTCATCACCCTCTTTCAAGTTTCTTTCTTCTTCCACTCCCTCTTTGTTTATTATTTCAATTCTAAAATTATAACACCAGTATCTTCTATATACTGTGATGTTATTATAAATATGTAACAACCATATTCAGTATTCTACCCATCATTTGAATGACATGTCACCATACGTGCGCACGTACGGCTTACTGTCTCCACGTCGTGGTGTAATTGTTATTAAATTTATTATTATTTAGATGGGTATAAAAATGATATTTAATTCATGTAAATAATAAATATAACATGATAATGATTCTGTATATATGATATACTATACAATTATATATTATTTTAATATCAAAATAATGATATTGTTGCTCGTGCGTACGTACGGACTACCGTCTCCACGAACGCGATGAGATTCATTCTCCGTCGTATCCATTCAAGTATAATTATCATTTTACGATTTAAAAATAATGTTTAAGGACATGATATCATTCTAGATATGAATAAGATACAACCTATCCATGAAAAACATGACTTACATAACAAAACATATAAAAAATGAGTAAGTTAACACCCAAAACAATGATAAATCTAAGATATTGTTAAGAAAGAAATGTTAAAAGATCATATATGATATCATATGAATGTATATGATTCTTGTATAATTTAATAACAATTATTTCTCCATTATACAGGAGGTTAACCTACCCCAACCAAGGAAAAGTACAAGGTAAGGGTTTACTTCACAACCTCTTCATTATCCTAGGTTGTTTATACATAATTATCTACTGGGACCTCGTTATCATCCACATCCATGTTTCTTAAAAATGTCTTTCAAAACATTTTTACTATTAAATGGAAAATTGGTTAAAGTCATTTATACCCTTATATGTTTTTGAAAGGAATTTTACCGTCGTTTTCCAAACAATGTACTTTTTGACCTTTTTGACAAATTTAAGGTAAGAATGTTTTTTTACCTTATACGGCGGGTGCGGCTATTTTCTGCCATTATAACTTCGTCGAAGATTCCCTTGCAAGCTTATAATAATATTTTCAAAGTAAATGTATTATTTTATAATTATGGGACTTTAAAATGATGTCAAAAAAGAGATATATTTCTCTCAAATATCTTTGATTTCATCCATGTCAACATCCTTTGATGGGTTTTAAGTTTATTTGAAATTGATTTATGATACAAAACTTCCATTGAGCATTTTGTGAAACATTTGACTGTGGATGTGTTATTTTTATACCATCCATAGTTTATGGAGAAACTGTTGACATTTTGTATGCTAGTTTTAATACGAATATTTATGTTATGTTTAAACCTATTCATATGAGGAATGTATTGGACTTAATAAGTGACGGGTGGAGCCCGCTATAGCTCCTTGATGCATCGGTAGGTCTCATGAGACAACTAGACGTGGAATTGGCCGAGGCCCTTTCCCAATTTGACTTATGGTTTTGGCCGAGGCCTTAATCATTTTAGATGTCTTGGTCGAGGCCTTGACAAAATGTTTCAGAATGTCTGGCATTATACATTCCCTCATTATAAAAGTGGTTATTGATATTTCATGTGATTATTCGTCTAGTAGAATATCCATGTGAGTAAGTAATGGCATTATTTTATTTTACTTTTGCCATATTATGCTGATGTTCAAGTTCAATAAGGCTTTTGTTTTAGTTATACATTTCCTTAAATGCTTATGTTTTCTTATGAAAGTTTTCGCTATATTGTTATCCTTACGGAGCATTTGAGCTCACCCCTTTCAATGTTTTATTTTTCCCAGGATGTGAAGAAGTGTATTATGACTGACTTGCAAGAATAGTCAGTGAGGATATGAGTGTGGACTAGGGAGACCATGTTATTGTAGTTTTCATTTTTTATGATGTAATGTAATGTTTATGAATGTATCTAGTGTTTCCAAGGCTACTAAAATAATCGGTCATTCGAGAATTGATCTTTTGTGATCATGCCAATGTTACGAAGTGATGCACCGACTCTGGGTAGCTGGGTTCAGGGCATTACAGTCGGTATCAGAGGAAGTTTAGTACAAACCTTGGAAGCTAGATTTAGAAAAACTCTGATTAGAGCACGTAGACCTAAGATGAACTTTGAGGATTAGTATAGAAGAACTTCCTAAAATTTTGGTATTGTAGAGATTTTGTGAGTTTTCCGAGTAATACATCCCTGTCTGGATACGAGCAGGTAGAGGCGGCTCTGGCACAGATGTACCTAGGGGTAAAACCCGAAAACACCGCTTTGAGCTGGACTCAAACGGGAACTAGTGCATGACAACGGGCCCTGCTGCTCTCTTGGTTACGACACTCCCAGGGGATATGCTTAGGATTATTACCATTTTCCTTACAAACCACTGTGAAGGGTTATGAGTATATACTTCCTCAAAGAAAACATTTTTATAATTATGTATTATATCCATAATTAGTTCATTTATGTTAAGTGTTTTACAAGTATGGAATTATGTATTTTGATTCATAAACTAATCTAGTTTATGCCATTATTTAGAAATGGCTCCCAGTGGAAGGAATGGAAACCGTATTAATGCACCCACTCCGTGTAGGGATTGCCCTCCTGCTCAAGTTAATTATGGTGGAGCTAGTGATACCACTGGTGCTGATCAACTTCTCACCGTACTGGGACAACTCATGCAGCTTATGAATAACAACCTTACTCGTATGGAGCACCCTGATCCGCAACGTGGAGGATCAATGCTAGACCGTTTCATGAGGCAACAACCACCAACCTTCAATGGGAGTACAAATCCTATAGTAGCTGAGCAATGGATAAATTCCGTAGAGAAAATATTTCATGCCTTGGGGAGTAGTGAAAGGGAGAAAGTTGTCATGGCAGTTTACCGCCTCACTGGAGATGCCGATCAATGGTGGTCACTAATTCAAAACACAAAGGAAGATGATGAATTAACAAACATGGAATGGCAGGAGTTCAAAGAGCTGTTCTTAGAAAAATACTTTCCTCGAGACCATCGAGCGGATATGGAAAGGCAATTTCTGAGTCTGAGGTAGAAGGAGGATGAAAATGTCGCAAAGTATGAGGCTAACTTTACAATGTTAGCAAGGTATGCTGCAGATTACATACATAACCCAAGAAGTAAGACTGATCGTTTCTTTGATGGGTTAAAACCATTTCTCCGTCGAGATTTAGTATCACAAACCTTCTCTTCATACGAAGGTATTGTCTCGTGCACTATCAAGACGGAAAAGGAATTCTCTAAGTCTTATGACTTTAAATCAAAGCATGATAAGAAGAGATCCGTGGAAAACTCTGGGAAAGGAAATAAGGAAACAGGTAAGAAGGGTAGAAATGAATTTCCACCCTGTGATAATTGTGGTAGGAAGCACCCTGGTGCCTGTCTAAAAGGAAAAGGAGTATGTTACAAGTGTGGTGAAAAAGGCCACCAAGATCATGAATGCAAGGGAAAGAAAGCGGCTGTAAACTTGGAATTATATAATTGTAGAGAGAAGGGACATTATGCAAATGAATGTCCTAAGCGTGAGGGGAGCTTACCTCAGAAGAGGCCAAGGGATCAGGGCCAGGCTTATGCTATCACTACTGCTGAGGTGGAAGCTCCGAAAGACGTGGTGGCAGGTAATTTAATGGTTTCCTCAAGTTTAGCAAATGCATTATTTGATTTTGGATCATCGCATTGTTTCATATCTTCCCAGTTTTCTAAGAAAATTAGATATTTCCAATTTGATTTAACAAGGGAGTTGTCGGTCAAAACCCCTAAGGGAAGTATTGTTGCAACAAAGTTATGTCGATTAGTTCCCATTAGAGCACCTAAATGTTCTTTACCTGCTGATATCATCGTCATACCCATGATTTAATTTGATATAATCCTTAGTATGGATTGGCTTTCGGACCATGATGCAAAAATTTATTGTAAGAGGAAAGAGGTTACGATTCTTGATGATGATGATAAGGAACACCTTATCTTTAGAGCAGAATCATCGCCACATAATTCTTATCTAGATCCACCCCCAGTAGCTCAACTAAATTCAATTATTGGGGAGGAAGAGAAGGAAATTACTGAGGGTGAGGAAAGGAATATTCAAATAGAGGATGTACCTATTGTGAGAGAATATGTTGATGTGTTTCCGGAAGATTTACCAGGACATCCTCCAGAACGAGAAGTTGAGTTTTCCATTGATTTAATTCCTGGATCAAGCCCCATATCGAAGACCACTTATAGAATGGCCACTGTGGAATTAGTGGAACTAAAGAAACAACTAGAGGAATTGAGTAATAAGGGATTTATTCTCCCTAGTGTTTCTGCTTGGGGAGCCCCTGTTCTTTTTGTTAAGAAGAAAGATGGATCTATGAGGTTGTGCATCGACTATAGGGAGATCAATGCTATAACAATAAAGAACAAGTATCCCCTACCTCGCATTGATGATTTGTTTGACCAACTGCATGGAGCTCAATACTTTTCAAAGATTGGCCTTCGGTCTGGATACCATCAGTTGTGTGTGAAGAAGGAAGACGTTCCAAAGACAGCATTTCGAACAAGGTACGGGCATTACGAGTTTACAGTAATGCCTTTTGGATTGACTAATGCACCCTCTGTTTTCATGGATCTAATGAATAGAGTTTTCAAGGAATATCTTGATGACTTTGTAGTGGTATTTATTGATGATATCTTGGTATAATCCAAAAGCCACGAATATCATGAAAATCACTTACGCATTATCCTGAAGACTCTTAGAAGACATGAATTATATGGGAAATTTAGCAAGTGTGAATTCTGGCTTCAGGAGATTTCTTTTCTTGGCCATATTGTCTCTAAGGATGGAATTTCCGTTGATCCTTCTAAAACCAATGCAATCCAAGAATGTCCAGCACTGACAAGTATAAATGAGGTACACAGTTTTATTGGTTTAGCAGGTTATTATCGACGTTTCGTCCAGAATTTTTCCAGATTGGCTAACCCATTAACAAAGCTCACACGTAAAGGGATTAAATTTGTTTGGACAAAAGAGTGTGAAGAATGTTTTGAAGAACTGAAGAGAAGATTAGTCAACGCCCCTGTATTGACTCTACCATCGGGGAATGATGGGTTAGTTATTTATAGTGATGCATCGAAGAAAGGACTTGGTTGTGTCCTTATGCAGAATGATAAGGTTATTGACTATGCATCACGACAGCTAAAAATTCATGAGCAAAAATATCCTACTCATGATCTTGAGTTAGTAGCTGTGATCTTTGCTTTAAAGATATGGAGACATTACCTCTATGGTGAAAAATGTGAGATTTATACTGATCACAATAGTTTGAAGTATATTTTCTCACAAAAAGAACTCAACATGAGGCAAAGGAGATGGCTTGAACTACTCAAGGATTATGATTGCACAATACATTACCACCCGGGGAAGGAAAATAAGGTGGCAGATGCTTTGAGCAAAAAAGACCATGGAGTTTTGAATGTGATGAGAATTGAAAGGGATCCAATTTTTCATGGATCTAGTGAAGATGGGTGTGGGAATAACTAGGGAAGGTGAAACATCATTGCTTTTTCAAATGGTTTCCAAACCATCATTACTAGAAAGGATTAAGAGCTCTCAGACCAATGATGAAGAATTTCAGAAGAAGATTAAAGATGTGAATGATGGAAGATTGAGGGACTTTGTGTATAAGGATGGAATTTTGAAATTCGGGAACAGACTTTGTGTTCCCGATATACCTGATCTAAAAAGGGAATTTCTGGATGATTCTCATAGTTCCAATTTCTCTATACACCCTGGGAGCACCAAAATGTATAGAGATTTGAAGGAACATTTTTGGTGGGACAATATGAAGAGGGAGATTGCTGATTTTGTGTCGAGGTGTATGGTTTGTCAACAAGTGAAAGCTGGAAGGAAACATCCTAGTGGAGTATTGCAACCTCTTCCCATACCTGAGTGGAAATGGGATAATATTACGATGGACATTGTCATGGGACTACCAAAGAATCCTAGAAGGAATGATGCAATATGGGTCATTGTTGATCGTCTTACTAAGTCCGCACATTTTCTGGCTATACGGGAGGATCTACCACTTGAATGTCTAGCAAGACTATATATTAATGAAGTTGTAAGACTTCATGGAGTACCCCTATCGATTGTTTCTGATCGTGATCCTCGTTTTACTTCAAGATTTTGGAAAAGTCTTCAAAAGGCCTTGGATACTGAACTTCATTTGAGTACTGCCTATCACCCTCAAACAGATGGACAATCAGAACAGACTATTCAAACCTTAGAATACATGTTGAGATCAGGCTCTCTTGACTTTCAGGGTATGTGGGATCAATATTTACCCCTGGTAGAATTTTCCTATAATAATAGCTTCCATTCAAGCATTCAGATGGCACCTTATGAAGCGTTATATGGAAAGATATGTCGTACACCAACCTGTTGGGATGATGTTGGTGAAAGAAAACTTGTGGGACCAGAACTGGTGGAAGAAACAATGGAAAAGGTGAAGGTAATCCAAAACCACATCAAATCAGCTCAAAGTAGGCAGAAGTGCTATGCCGATAACAGAAGAAAGGTTTTGGAATTTCAGGTGGGAGATCATGTTTTCCTAAAGGTATCTCCATAGAAGGGAGTTATAAGTTTTGGTAAGAAGGTTAAGTTGAGTCCCAGGTACATCGGACCTTTCGAAATTCTAGATCATATTGTGGATGTAGCTTATCGTTTGGCGATGCCGCCAAATCTCTCCAAAGTTCACGATGTTTTCCACATATCGCTATTGAGAAAATACATGTCCGACCCAACACATGTACTTACCTATGAGGAATTAGAACTGGAACCCGATCTATCTTATTGTGAAGAGCCCATCAGAATTCTTGATGTGAGGGAGCAGGTGCTGAGAAACCGGATGACTCGTCTGGTAAAGGTTTCGTGGAGAAATCATAAAATGGAAGAGGCAACGTGGGAACCTGAGGAAATTATGATGAAGAACCACCCGAGTATTTTTATGTAGTAATACCCTAGAAATTGCGAGGACACAATTATTTGAAGGAGGGGAGAATGTAACACCCCAAGCTTCCACGGTACGTTTCTCTTCGAATAATGCAATAGCGTGTGTTGAACGCAACCTCGAGCTCTAACACACACCACAACTAATTAAACTAGTAGTTGTGAATAGTAATACCTACTTTTTGAAATTTTATAAATTTTATTTATCAAAATGGACTTCATTTTTGGATTCAGAATATCGAAATTAGCCTATGTTGAATTTTTGGTATTTTCTGAGAACTTCTAATTTTTTATAAATAGTGAAAAATACATAAAAACAACTTTTTTAATAAAAATAATTTATAGTGATAAATTATACTATTTAGTGGTTTTAAAGTATAATTAGAATATATTTTTACCATTTTATCCAATGGTGGTCATTAGAATGAATTTAACATTGAAATTGGACATAAACAATTGCCAATCTTTTGATATAAATTGTTTCTTAAAAACACGCTATTTGTTGTAACAGTGGGAATTAATTATAAAATTAATTAATGAAACTTATATGTTTGTAATTTTTTAAAATAGACATCATTTTTGAATTCGGAATATCAATTATAGCTTAGGGTGAAATTTTGGCCTTATTCTGGAAAACTTAAATTTTTGATGAATAGTGAAACCACTAAGTGGTTGTTAAAAACTGATTTTTCGTTAAAATGAAATATTACCACTTCTATTATTTGATTTTCAAAAATCCGACATACATGGTTGTCATTAAGAAGTAAAATGAGGTTCAATGAGATTAAAATAATTTTTCGATGAATAGTAACTTTTAAGTTCTTAATCGAGATTAGAGGTAATTAGTGTAGTTTAAGGTAAAAATAATGTTTTAATAATATGAGATGAGCTTAACACTTGTCCTACTCCTATTTTATGAGTCATGGCCGACCAAGAAAACCCATGGGTCAACTTGGGAACCCCATGGAGCCACTTTGGTTGGAAAATGACATTAATATATATTTATTTAATGTTAAAATTAAATTGACACAAACATGAGTTGTTTTACTAAAACAGTTTTTAAGTGGGGTTACACAAGTCCAAATTTTGACTATAAATATTCATTAGAAAGATAAAAAGATTTCATACATCATAGTATTTTTTTTATAATTTTTAGACATTAAATAAATTAAATTATTTATGACATTATTATGATGCAGCGATGACCTCATTATTTAACGATTTTAATAAAATGAAAAGACAATGTAAAATACAAGGCTTAAACTTGTCCAAAGACTATTGTATGGGTAGATTGAGAACCCTTATCACCTTATACACGAATTATATAAGTTTGGGACCTTTAGAATCCGAAAATCATTGTATAATAATGTAACATTTCAATCTTTCCAAAAGAGCCCCTCCTCTCCTCTTATAAAAGGCCCCCACCTCTACCACCTTATTCACACTATCAAGCCTTTTGGTTCGGCCAACCTCTGCCCAAATACTCTCCCAACTTTTCTCCCTTCATACTAGAAGATTTACTTTAGTTATAAAGCCATCCTAAGGAGTCCTTTTGATCAAATCTAAAGGAAGAACCCGAAGAAAAGGTAACGTTTTCATCACCCTCTTTCAAGTTTCTTTCTTCTTCCACTCCCTCTTTGTTTATTATTTCAATTATAAAATTATAACTCCAGTATCTTCTATATACTGTGATGTTATTATAAATATGGAACAACCATATTCAGTATTCTACCCATCATTTGAATGACATGTCACCATACGTGCGTACGTACGGCTTACCGTCTCCACGTCGTTGTGTAATTGTTATTCAATTTATTATTATTTAGATGGGTATAAAAATGATATGTAATTCATGTAAATAATAAATATAACATTATAATGATTCTGTATATATTATATACTATCCAATTATATATTATTTTAATATCAAAATAATGATATTGTCACTCGTGCGTACGTACGAACTACCGTCTCCATGAACGCGATGAGATTCATTCTCCGTCGTATCCATTCAAGTATAATTATCATTTGATGATTTAAAAATAATGTTTAAGGACATGATATAATTCTGGATATGAATAAGATACAACCTATCCATGAAAAACATGACTTACGTAACAAAACATATAAATGAAAACGAGTAAGTTAACACCCAAAACAACGATAAATCTAAGATATTGTTAACAAAGCAATGTTAAAAGATCATATATGATATCATATGAATTTATATGATTCTCTTATAATTTAATAACAATTATTTCACCATTATACAGGAGGTTAACCTACCCCAACCAAGGAAAAGTACAAGGTAAGGGTTTACTTCACAACCTCTTCATTATCCAAGGTTGTTTATACATAATTATCTACTGGGACCTCGTTATCATCCACATCCATGTTTCTTAAAAATGCCTTTCAAAACATTTTTACTATTAAATGGAAAATGGGTTAAAGTCATTTATACCCTTATACGTTTTTGAAAGGAATCTTACCGTCGTTTTCCAAACAATGTACTTTTTGACCTTTTTGACAAATTTAAGGTAAGAATGTTTTTTTAACTATATGGCGGGTGCAGCTATTTTCCGCTATTATAACTTCGTCGAAGCTTCCCTTACAAGCTTATAATAATATTTTCAAAGTAAATGTATTATTTTATAATTATGGGACTTTTAAATGATTTCAAAAAAGAGAGATATTTCTCTCAAATAGCTTTGATTTCATCCATGTCAACATCCTTTGATGGGTTTTAAGTTTATTTGAAATTGATTTATGATACATAACTTCCATTGAGCATTTTTTGAAACATTTGACTGTGGATGTGTTATTTTTATACCATCCATAGTTTATAGATAAACTGTTGACATTTTGTATGCTAGTTTTAATACGAATATTTATGTTATGTTTAAACCTATTCATATGAGAAATTTATTGGACTTAATAAGTGACGGGTGGATCCCTCTATAGCTCCTCGATGCATCAGTAGGACTCATGAGACAACTAGATATGGAATTGGCTGAGGCCCTTTCCCAATTTGACTTATGGTTTTGGCTGAGGCCTTAATCATTTTAGACGTCTTGGCCGAGGCCTTGACAAAATGTTTCAGAATGTCTGGCATTATACATTCCCTCATTATGAAAGTGGTTATTGATATTTCATGTGATTATTCGTCTAGTAGAATATCCATGTGAGTAAGTAATGGCATTATTTTATTTTACTTTTTCCATATTATGCTGAAGTTCAAGTTCAATAAGGCTTTTGTTTTAGATATACATTGCCTTAAATGCTTATGTTTTCTTATGAAAGTTTCCGCTATATCTTTATCCTTACGGAGCATTTGAGCTCACCCCTTTCAATGTTTTATTTTTCCCAAGATGTGAAGAAGTGTATTATGACTGACCTGCAAGAGTAGTCAGTGAGGATATGAGTGTGGACTAGGGAGACCATGTTATTGTAGTTTTCATTTTTTATGATGTAATGTAATGTTTATGAATGCATATAGTGTTTCCAAGTCTACTAAACTAATCGGTCTTTCGAGACTTGATCTTTTGTGATCATGCCAATGTTACGAAGTGATGCACCGACTCTGGGTAGCTGGGGTCTGGGCGTTACAACTACTACCTTTCAATATGCCTATCAAAAGAGAGAAAGCCAAAAAAGCAACAATGGAAAATTCATAAATAAAACTTGAAAGTTCTAACCACAAAAGGAACATTGTTACATGAAAAGAGTTAATAATCAAAAAACTATAGTAAATGAGCTCGTATCTGTGACTCACATTCCAAGGTACTCTACTCTATTCCACCGTGTCGCCACAAGACATGAACTAAGGGGATAGAATGCTCCCACAACACCTTATCCATGTGTTCTTGAATCTCCATAGGTCGCTCCACAAAGGTTTCATCATCATCAACATATATCTCTCCCAAATTTATGATGGGAGAGTCATCATGAAGATAATGACAGAGCTGTGATACATGGAAAACATCATGTATCCGACTCATCTATGGAGGAAGTGCTACATGATTTTCCACATCTCCAACATGATCTAACACCTCGAAAGGCCCAAAAACCCGGGGAGAAAGCATACTTCCACGAACCAACCTTCACTACCCACGATGGTGAGTCACCTTTAGAAACACATAATCCCCAACATTAAACTATAAGGGCCTCCTTCTTAGATCATCATTTGATTTCTGGCGATCTTGTACTGTCTTCATCCTCTCACGAATCACCTGAACCATCACTATTGTATTCTACACTGGTTCCGGTCTGAGAATTGCGGACTCTCCGACCCCAGTCCAGCACAACAGAGAACGACATGGTCGACCATAAAAGTCTTAAAAAGGTGCCATACCGATGTTGGATTGAAAACTATTGTTGCAAGAGTACTCCACCAAGGTTATGTTCCTTATCCATGAGCATCCAAAATCACGAACAGAATATCGTAACATGTCTTCAAGATCCTGGATGGTTCGCTCTATATGACCATCCGTTTGAGGATGAAAAAGAGTTTTAAGGCATAGTTGAGAACCAAAAGCATGTTGGAGACCTCTCCACACCCAGGAGGTAAAAAAAGGATCTCGATCAGAAATGATCATCCTATGGAATCCATGAAGTCTCACCACCTCCTCTAGAAACTTCCTCGACAAAACATCCACCGAGCACGACTCATTGATTGCTATAAAGTGGGATGATTTTTTTAAATGATCAATTACCACCCAAATAAAATCATGTCTTCATGGATATCGAGTTAAACCTATAACAAAGTCCATTGATATGTCCTCCAACTTCCACTGAGGAATCTCTAATGGCTGGATAAGACCAACAGGATCACGGTGTTTGAACTTCAACTTCTGGAAGACTAAACGACGAGACAGAAGCCCTGAAACCGCACGCTTCAGCCCAAGCCACCAAAAATGAATCCTCAAGGATCGGTACATCTTTGTCATTAAAAGATGTACTACTAAGGGAGAACTTTGGAACTCTCAGAGATCCGTCTCGCGCATCGTTAGGGGAACAAAAACCCATCCATGATACAACACTCAGTGTTGTTCGTCCTCCAACCAACCATCAGAAGCCCCACCACAATCAACTCGGTCTCTCCAGAACCCCACCTCGTGATCCCTCAATTAGGACTCTTCCACCTTCTCCACCAGGGATGTCTATACCGTCATCTGAAAAAGACAACCTCTACCCCCAACTTCCCCCATATCATGTTGCAATGATGACAGTTCTTCAATTACTCTACAGGAATCACCAGATTCACGTACAGAATCACTACGTGACTTTCACCTCAGTGCATCAACTACAACATTCCCTTTTCCATGTGTACTCATTATTTCGATGTTGTATTCCTGTAAGAACTCCATCCACTAATTTCGTCGTATGTTCACGTTACACTGAGAGAAAAGATACCTCAAACTCTTATGATCAGTGAAAACCAAAATGAACTCACCAATGAGGTAATGTCTCCAAAAAATCAGAGCAAACACCACGACTGCCAAATCAAGATCATGGGTGGCATAGTTGTGTTCATGGGGATAAAACTGCCAAGAGAAATAAAAAACAACTGACCTCTGCTACATGAGAACACATCCTCACCCCAGATGTGAAGCATCGCAGAAAACATCAAACTGGACTCCCTCAGCTGGATGGAAAAGGACTCGAGCACTTGTTAACTTCTCTTTTAGATACTCGATTGTTTCCTGACACTAATCAGTCCATATGAATGCATGATCCTTCCTAGTCAAAGTTGTTAGAGGAGTCACCACTTTTGAGAAATTGGCTACAAACCTCTTGTAGTAGCCTGCGAGACCAAGGAAACTTTGCACCTCTAACACTGTATTAGGGGATACCCAAGACACAAAAACTTCTATCATCAATAGATCCACACCTACTACTTGTTGGGACACAAAAATCCCTAAGAAATGGACTTCTCAAGCCCAAAACTCACACTTTTACAACTTTCAGAATAGCTGATGTCAGCAAAGAACTCCCAAAACGGCTCATATATGCCCTGCATGCTCTTATGATGTGGAGTACACAAGGATGTCATCGAAGAAAACTACCAAAAACTTGTCCAAGAACTCATGGAACAAAGCATTCATCAATCCCATGAATGCAGTTGGAGCATTCATCAAGCAAAACGACATTACAACGAACTCATAATGCCCATGACGACAACAGATGCAGTCTTCAAGATATCCTCATGTTTCACACACACCTAATGATATTCTGACCGCAAGTCGATCTTTGATAACCAACTTTCACCCTTTAGTTGATATAATAAATCATCAATTTGTAGAAGACAATAGTGATTCTTTATTATCACTTTGTTTATGAGACGATAATCGACACACAACAACAAAATACCCTCGGCCTTCTTCTCAAACAAAACTGGTGCACCCCTTGGCGAAACAATTGGCCAAAAAAACCGCACTGCAACAGACCATCATGATATATACGTAGCTCTCATAACTCATAAGTGGAATACTATATGGAGACATAGATATAGGAGATTCTCCTGGGTATAGATTGATCCCAAACTCGATCACTCATCGAGGGGGTAATGCCACATCCTCTTCTAGAATGTCATCAGGGTACTCCTCCACGACCCTAGAAAATGACAACTGCTGATCCTCCGAAGAACATAGCATCCAATTATCCATCATGAATGATAAGAATGGAACGCGCCTATGACCCATCTGAGGGTCTCTCTCACCAACATACTCCACTTTCTCTCCATCCACACCAATGAAGATGACATTTTTTCTGAAGCAACCCATGATAGCCTGCACTGAATAAAAGAAATCCATGATGAGGATGAAATAATATGGTTGTATTCATAATCATAGGAAATATCCCCAAGATCGGTGTTTCCCCAGCACTATCTCACAGTCTCTACATACTTAAAACAAGTCAGATTGACCTCCAACTGGTGTAGTCAATGCCAAGGGAACTGGAAGGCTCTCCACCTCATGTCCAAAGGCCAGGAAAAAGGTAGATGATATGAAGGAGTGTGTGGCTCCTAAATCAATCAAGGCATACTCCAAGGTAGAAAACAAGCAAAGGGTACCACGAACGACATCTGGCTCGCCTGGAGGTGGCAATGCTAGAGCATGAAGCTGACCATGACCTCCTCTACGACCTCTTTGACCCTGATGCCGACCACCACTACGGTCACGCGTTGCTCTCTGAGGATGAGGGGAGTCATGGGGCTATCCTCTATCATCCCCATATACCCTATGCTGATCTAATTCTAGTGAAACCGGCTGCTGCTGCCTTGGCTGGAAATGCCTTAACGAAGGAACCTGGAGCATAGCTCCTAGTGCACGACGACTATTCAAAAAGGTTGGGCTCTCCCGCTGCTGATGACCACGACCACCACAAGAAAAACAAGCGCCTGATACCTTGGAATAAGCCTGAGAGTGGATGTCTCTTGAGAAACAAGATGTAAAGGGCTGGGACCTACCCCATGATGAACCGAAACTCTTCTGCCCTGAAAACCGGGAACCTCGGACCACATCTCTACTTCGTGAGGAATCATGCTGATTCCCATCTCGTGATGATCCGGTCGGAGCCAAAGTCCTCTCAACAACCTCTTCCCATGCCAGCACCTCATGATATGTTTTTAGAATAAATGGGGTGACCTGGTGCTGGATCTCTGGATGCAAAGCCTCCTCAAAATGCCTCACCCAGGCCTCCTTGTCTGGTAGTAGGTCTGAAGCATATCGTAAAAGGTTCCTGAAATGGATTCCAAACAGTCAAACACTGGAGCTCCCCTGTCCAAAAGTAAGAATCTCCTAGTGACTGGACTCCTTCACATTCGAAAAATTAAACTCAACTCTAAACCTATCTCAGAACTCCTCCCATGAGATCGATGACTCCTCACGATCCCTGAGGAACAAGAACCACCACTACATTGCTTCTCCATGCAGCATCGTCACATCCAAGGACACCCATTGTTCCTTATGAGCATGAATCGAACTGATGTCATTCTCAACATCCTTTAAAAAGTCTTCTATGACTGAATCTGAAATGGATCCCTCAAACATCTACAGACTCTGGCCCTGAAACTCTCAGAGTGACTTTCTCCAAGTGTTGTCATCGTCAACCTCTACCATGTGCCGATCTGCTGGAACAGCCTACTGGATATTTTCTATGCAAACCTGATGAGGATGTCGACTTGGGGCCGTACATGTAAAATAACAACTATTAGAGTTCCTAAACCTGGAATATGGAAGACTCAACATTAATTAATTAATTTATTTCATTTATTCATTTTAGTTTATCCTATCCCAAGGACTACCCATTAAAACACAGGCATAAAGAAGAATTATGCATGAGCCTTTCCTCAGTCTCTACCCTTCAACTAGTATCACCTTGTTTAGTAGCCATTGTAAAATTAAAGGATCGTACATCAGATCATATGGGGCCCTAAATTCCTATGTCTCAAACAATCTCTAGTGTTTACCTCACTTGAAAAAAATGAATGACACTGTTTCCCTACCAACCCATGAAACCTCATCGTTGCCTAACTCCAAACTCCACCCCATCCCTTAACCAGACCTCTGATACCACTCTGTCACGACCCCTTCCCCACAAAGTGTACCCTTGTCCGGAAATGCGAGAAGGGAGATAATGACCCCTCGATTCCCACCTTCAATAGGCCCTAGGTTAGCAACTAGCACTAAGGGTTTAGTAACACACAAAATTGGAGGCATTACCCTCTTATAGTACACAGGTAGAAGAGAGAGATAATTTAGACACCAATCAACTCCAACTTAGACTGCAATATAAATGAAAACCCAAGTAAACATATGAAAATCCATGAAAAAGTACTTCAACTGAATGTGAAAAAATGCAAGTACCCAAAAGAATTTAAATACAACAGCAAGAACAAGACCGAACAGCTCCTTCAACCCCATGCTAGTTCAAACCACCTTAATCTCCAACCTGATCCATGTGACCTGAAAAATAGTTTATATATACATTGGGTGAGTTTAAAGGTATACACAGTAGGATCCTCCTTGAAGCCTCTCATACAAAAGTAAAGAATTCATGCTAAAGCACAGTGAACAGCAAGTGAAATAACTCGTCACCTAAACAGGTATACTAAGTTACCAGCATCACCATGGAAACTCTAATCAAGTAATGCATACATGAATATAGCATATAATCAATAATATCAAGGGTACCCCGCTACCACTTCCCCAATGGTTTTGTGCTTTGCCCCAACATCGCATGTCCTGAGCATATATCTTCTAAAAGGCTTTCCCACAAACACATAGGCGAAGCACCACAATATGAACCTCATGCAACAAAACCACCATGTCCACACACCAAAGTAACCAGGTAGTTTCTAGGAGCCACCACATCTCACATAACGTGTATCATATGTTGGTTATTATAACTCAAGCCATTACATCCCATGCACCATGTAAAGATCCTCAAGCCATGACAGCCTATACATGTTACACCTATAATAGTACATATAAAACAATATCAAGAATATATTTGTGGGAATAACCACAAGCCATTACAACCCTCTACACACATATATGGGAAAAAATAACCAATGTGCATTCCAGCACTAGAAACTACCAAGAGAATATAACGAGGCCAAAGGGGGTAGTCAGCCATCCATCCTCCCACCAGAATTTTGGGGAAAACACCCCCAAGGGCTAAGAATCCCTGGGGTGTTAGTTTCCCCTGCTGACATAGTGGAGTAGGGTATAGAAACACAAAAAGTACAGGATATATTATATCTCACAACCACACTTTGGGCATTACATAGTGTTAGACACAACTGTAGCTAACGTCTCTCGGAATATGGGGTGTTACTTCTATGATTATGAATCCTATAAGCACACAACCATTTAAAGAGATTTATTAGATTAATTAATTTTCTTTTAATCAGTTCCACTGTATGTTAATTAATTATTTAAACATTAATTATCCCTGAACAATTTCACATTAAATTTCATTAGCATCACACCCAAATTAAATTGTTCCTTCATAAATTAAAACCTCATCATTATGTTCCAGCATCTCCATCCCTATGGGTTAACACCATTTATTCAATTATTCATTATTGAAATAATTTCCCACATTCTCAGGAATTCTAGAAAAACGTTATATGCTACAAAACACACGGGGTCTCAACACGGTGAGTAGATGTACTACCTGTTGAGTCTTTTCTACTTCTAGAAAGAGCATATACCCATCCTTCCTTGAATAGATAATCATTGAAAGCATGTGGCGTACCCTGCATGACTTCACCTCTTTCAGAAGAAGGGTAATTAAGACCAGGTTCCTTGAGCTGTGGGGAAAATTAAATCAGATAAACAACCAATCAAAATTATTGAGCATACAAAAATCATATCCACTCAATTCCATCATCCATGGTGTCATCACTAACACCCACATGCATAAACTGATGCATCTCACCACTCTAGGCATCATCTGCTGCCACAACTAAAAGGGCCTCCATGCTCCACATATTACCACAACGGTCCATGCTCACATTAAAACACAAGATGTAGTAAAACAAACATCTTCACAATTGGACTTTTGGACCTTAAAAAACAAGAGGGTAACTCAAAAACCTAAAAGCAATTATCTTTTAACAACCACCGGTTTTTTAATACATCACGGGTTAACCGATTTAATATTCGTTGGATCCAAATTCGGGAAACCTAACCAGTAAGTTATCACAAATAAATAAACATGCTTACTACACTAATTTGATTTACATAAAATTACAACACGAACCAGATTCATTTTCATGCCTCTTTATCTTTATCCAACAATTATCAATTAATCCCAGTTTACGTTCATTGCCGATTTTCATCAATAACCAACAACTAATCAAAAAGAGCATAGATATCACACTATCTAGAAAAATAAGAGGCTTTAACATACGATCAATATCCATTTATTTATCCAGTTAAAATATTTATTATGTTAATTCCATTGTTATTGACTGTGATTAAACATGATAACAATGCAGTTTCATGTAAATGAAAGAGAAGCAATGAATCCCCTACCTCAAACAGTTTCTCACGTTCTTTATCCACACAATGGGTCAAGATCCTCCTCTCGCGACAACTGTATCCACTCGAGGATGCAACATTATGATAGAACCAACCAAAACCCAAGAATAACCCCATTATAACCATGGAGATTACATGTTATAAAATCGAAAGGAGAAACAATAAGAGACGATCCCCAAATGAACGCCTATAAAAAATAAAATATATCAAAGATTGACTGATATAGCTCGGTTGCATCAAAATAGAGCAGAATCAATCCAAGGAGTAATGTTTGATTTTGCAACTCCTCTGGGAAGGATTGAATGGTTTTGTCATCTCATAGCCAAGAACAAAGAAGAAGAACAAGGGAGGATGATATCTTCCCCCTTTTGAAAATTTAATGGGGCGACAGTTTAAGATATGCTTAATTCCCCATTAAATGTGTATCACATTAACCCATGATGTTTGACCATGTAAAAACATCCTGGGCCATTGGAATAATTAATATAGGATTTATGGTATTTTAATCGGCCTTAAGAGTCCTTAAAATGAAGATATAAATGTTTTTTATGTTAAAGAGAACGTCAAAGGGGTGAAACTATAGGATGTTGGAAACACTTTTCAAAGACCAATCTTAGAAGTCCACGGATAGAATTCTGCTGTTAGAAGTCTGCTGTTAGATGTCCTCTATTAGAATTCCACTGTTAGAAGTCCACTTCTAGATGTCAGATGTTAGCATTCTTCTGGTAGAAGTCCACTATTAGAAGTCAGCTGTTAGAAGTCTGCTGTTAGAAGTCCGCTGTTAGAAGTCCGCTGTTAGAGGTCTGTTGTTATATGTCCACCGTTAAAAGGCCTCTTTTAGAACTCCCCTATTAGAATCCCACTATTAGAAATCCACTATTTGAAATCCTCTTTTAGAAGTCCGCTGTTAGAAGTCCGATGTTTGAATTCCGCTGTAAGAACCACACTGGTAGATTAATGTTCACTAAATCCTCATTAATAGAACACTGTTAACAGAATCCTCACTGATAAAACGATGTTCATTGAGGTATCTGTTGGAAAAATTGGATATTTTGAAAAATTAATACTGGGGATAAGTCACTTTGACCACCCGATACACCTCAAACACCATATTTTCACAATGTAATAGACCGGAGTGGTCCGAGACATTAAAATGTATCAACATCCATCATACACTTTTGAAGCTCATATATAATCAATATATGTCTTAATGAATAAATTATAGAACCATAATTTTATATATTATACCATATATGATTTAATTAGTTCAATTTATTACCCATTTATTACAAATTCCTTGTCAACATTATGTTTTAGTTAATAACCACTTTGTTTTTCGTATGTGTTTTAATTTGTTAATTTAACTGCTCTTTCTTTAATCATTATTATGTCATTTCAATAATAATAATTATAATGAAATATTTACTTTATTTATATGTCAATTATTTTTTTAATACAAACCATGAATTTTTTATTTGAGGAATTATTTATGTTACGATCATGGAGTTGGTATGTCATACAGAGAAATGAGTAAAATTTCAATTTATTAATTAAAATTATGGAAAAGAAGAAATTCATTGTTTGTAATTAAATAATGATAATTTTATTCGAAATAAAATGTTATTTCATAAAATATTACTATATATATCATCTTTGGGTTGTGGTTATGAAAAGACAGAACCACAATGCTTTGTGAAGATGGTTGTCCACACATACAGAAATGATGTTCTCATCTGCCAATGTGCAAAAAGGTAATAAATAATATGATACTTTATATTTTAAAAATGATAAATATTTCATTAGTATAGTTATAATTTCATGTATGTAACATATATTCATTAAAATTTTCCTTATTATCTTTCATTTGAAGCATTTCTGAAAAACTAATAACATCACATTGTAAGGAGGTAATATTCCATCAACATGAGAAAAATTATCGTATCCCCTATGGAATGTAATGTAATAATGTTATATATCATATAATGACACCACACGTATTATTTGGATATATAAACTCTAATAAAATTTATATAATTAATGTTACCAAACTATGAGAAGTGGTGATGAAAAAATAAAAGTTAATAGTATATGAAGTTGTAGTCAACCATACACACAAAGGATGGTTCTATAACCCATTTGAAGGAAGTGGATATTGTTGAAGGTCAAGACCTTGACACAACCCATTTAACAATTTTTTTATAAAACTTTTTATGTTTTAAAAAAATCAATAATTGGATGGATTTAATCAACAAATAAGCATTCTCGGATGTGAATATGGAGGTTGGGATGTTATTTTCTTTGGAATTAGATGAATCATAACGGAATGAAGTTGTTAATAATAGAGGATATAGGGTTTCCTTTTATAAGTGCGATGAGTGGAACGATTATATTTGTTGAAAAGAAAAAGTCTTAATAATGTTTTTAACATGAAAAAAGGATCACAAATTCATTATTATAGATCAATAAACAATATATATTCAAAATATTTCTTGAAAATATATTTTATAATAACTTTTATGGAATTTTTACCATTATCTTTTTATGTTATTAACCGGTGAGCCTATATTTACATAAACCGTGATAGTTAATTTTTTCTTCCACAATATTGTTTGGTTAAAAGTTATGTTTAAATTATAAAATTATATAAAAGGTTATTATTAAAAATATTTAATACATTTTTATAAATTCAATTAATTAAGGTGCAAAATTTTAAATTCAAACATAATCCCAAAGGCATGGCGAGAAAGAGGGTTTTCAAGGGAAGAATGTTCAAACGTTTACAAGGATTTTATATAAAAATAAATAATTTAAATGATTCCAATGGACTATAAAAGATTAAATTGTATTTTACTAATGTAAATTTACATTAAAAACATAAATTATTAATCAATATTATAAATAATTTAACTAGAAATGCATTTTTTAAATAAAAATCATTATTTCTAATCTACTCATCAAAAAATTATCATTTTTAGAAACTTCATAAAAATTAATCCTAATATAAATCTGATATAATTATTTAAAAAAAATAAATTTTTTTACAAATACATTTTATAAATTTTCCAAAAAAAACTAAATAAACATGAACAAAAATGGGAAAAAAAATTCTTTCCAGAAAATTACATATTTAACCATAAAATTGGATATATCCTTATCTCTTCTATAGAAAACACATAAGATTAATGTTAAAAAGATGATTTAATATATACTATACACATTGTATTAAAATAATTTACAATTTTTTTTGTTAATTTTTTTTTTGGTAATACATCTTTGTTTTAATAAAAATAGTTTTTCAGAAAAATATTCCATTTTTTTCAAATATTTTATATTTTCATTTTCAATTAATTGATCAGAAAATACTTCATTTTATATACATGTGTAAAACATTTGTTTTAGTAATGTTGTAAATCATATTCATACAAATCATTCCAAATGGTAGGTGATAACATTCAAAATGAATAATAATTTATTATTATTAAGTTATGTTTCATTTATTCTCATTGTTTTTTATAACACAGTATACACCTAAGGTTTCATTTTACTCAAGCTATAATAGGTATTGTGTTGAGTGATAAATATAAAAAAAATTGCAAAAGCAAATTACACCATCTCAAGGGGTTACATTAAAACCACATTAAAATAACTCTTACCTTCAAAATTCATCACTTTGGAAGAAACAAATGAGGATAAATCAACCTCATTACATCCCCAATTTGACATATAACTTCATCAAGATTGTGGATTCTCTATAAAACATTGACTTGTAGAGTGCTATTATTTTTTAGAATTTTCACCAAACAAAAATCTCAACTGAATATCCCTTATAAGGGATATCATCCTGCAATGGTATAACATCTGAGTTCAATATGTGTGATTGATCAGGTATACACTTCTTCATGAGATATAAATGCATCACATCTTAAACCTGATAGAGTATCTGTGAATATGACAATCTATATGTTACTGTCCCGATATAATAAAAACATATAATGGGACATATATACTTATGGATTTTTATTCCATTTTATTGTAATAAAACTTCAGTCCTTTGGTTATTCTTTGATAAATTTATAGTTTATCACTTACTCCGAGAAATGATGTAAAATTTTTATTCCTGAATCACTAATGATTCAAAAGATGCATAACAGAATTATAAGTCATTCATTCCATCTCTCATAATAATGTTTTAGAACTGGATGATTAATATATATGAATAATCATATGGTTTTGTAATACATTAATATCTAATACCAAAAATAGAATTAAACATCAACCATTTCATAAATGGTTAACCTTATCAACATTCCAAAATTCAAATATTATAAATTACGTTACTAAATTTGCAAAACTCAACATTAATACTCCTAATATGATTAAGTAGATCATAAGGGAATCATGTCAAATATGTGAATACCTTGGTAATGAATTATTTTGATGCTTGGTAATAACCATAATTAACATAAAACATCATTTAAATCATTCATTATATGTAAATTATTAAAAAAAACATAGATTTTTTAACAAATTCCATATATATAATAATTCATTAATCTCGATCAATGATCACATAAAAAAAATTTAACAAATAATTTATCATTTATTAGGTCATAAATGTTATCCAATATACATTATCCATAAGAATAATATCATTATGAAAACTAAAAACAGCTTTATCAACCATATGATTGTAATAAGGGTTGGTTCCATTAATCATTTGTTTTGAATATAATATTACCTTCCCATTAAATCAATTTCCTAATAAATTACTATGGTTAATCATAATATATAATATTCATAATTATTTTTTTACTGAATTATCCTTCTATAATTTATAATTTTTAAAATATAATTCTCAAATTCCAATAAATAATCACCTTTATCACCCATGTTCCTTCTCAAACCATGAACAAGGTTTGTTCATATTATTTCTAAAAACATCTTTCTATTTATATTTGATTTCTTATCTCTTCACCATTCACAATATAACACTTAATGGTACAATATTTAAAATTATATTAATGATATTTTACCTTATGACATCGATTTCCCTAATACTCATACATTTCACATTTAAAAAATTCCAAAAATTATGATACCATAGGGATTCCATTATTCTCAACCATCATGTTTTCTGAACATTTAATATATTTTTTTCTATTTACTTGTTATGTATCATTATTTTACATATTCAAAAACATCTTATTGTTTGTATGATACACTCTCATTAGTACATATTTCCACTCTCTCAACATTTAGGAAATTGAATCTTTTTTCCTCCATGTTCTTGAGTACCTAACCTCTCAACACACTCTATCCTTATATTAATTGGGGAGACTAAGAGTTGTTTAAGGTCACATTGATAATCTTGTTTCGTTATATATAATTATGAATAATCACAACATCCATCACTCTATTAATCATTATGTATGGATTTTCATTGGAAAATTTCCCATATTGGTAAATTTTAACAGAGTTCCCTCTAGTTCCCTCCTTGTCTAAAACCGAAAGACATAGTTTATGAAACACTACTCATTGTAGAAAACCATATAATCAGGAAAAAAAATCACTTATATGATGTTTAAATAAATAAACATTCATTTTATTTGATGTCACCATAATTTTATTCTATGTTATTCATATTCATAATATATTTAAATCATTTATGATGGTTCATAAATAGTTTGTGATTTTGCGAAGATTATCACATGGGGACTGTCAATCTAGGTGTGTAGATGGGCCCATAGTCATTCACCTGGTGATTATTGAGTCTAGATCAATTAACCCACTTCAAATTTATTAATATAATGTACCTACGAGTTCAATCCACATCCACATCTAGAATCTAGTAAAAAAAGAATTTATTTCAAAACACTTCTTTTATCCTTTAAACAATTCCATTAAATTATCCTATTTATTGACTCATGAATAGACTTGTCCTCAGAGAAAACCATATATATATATATATATATCCATATAAATATCCCAAGGGTTCTCCTTGATGTTTTCTATTCCTCGTCTCCAATGCTCAACTAAACCTTTCATTAGATTCCAACTATAGTGGCCAAGGATTTTCATAACTATATATGATATTTCTTTATATTAATATTCAAAAAATTATACAAATACATGCATGAGGACCATAATATTTTAGTTTTTTTGGATAATATGTATATTTTATTATGATATAGTGAATTATCATTAATAACTACAACAAATATATTCACCATTTGTACACTTCACAAACTGACCCCACATAAAACCTTTTTTCATTACCTTGGGAATGGAAACATAAGAAAGGATGACATCAAATGCTCACCAGTGGTAACAAAGATGGATACATAATCATAAAATGAAAATAAGGGCATGAGAACATGAGAATATATTATTAAAAACATAACCTATATATAAAATATTATAATCTTAATTAATGGAATAAATATCTACAGTTCAACAAACTTGATTCACAAGGAAACAATGGAATATAAATCGTGAGATCATAACATTTCCATATGACCTAGAATATTGTAATACATAATCATAGGGAATATTATTACATGGATAACATAAAATTCATTCAAAAAATGTTAGTCTTGTTATAACCACTGATATACCTACTTTTCTCTTCATATAACCTCCCATATACCGAATTTCAAGCTTGGTGAGTCCTCCTATGTACCCTATTTTTGGATTGGGATAACCCATTGTATACCCTTTAAGATCATATAAAATTAATCATTTCACAATGATTTGGAATAATATAAGAGAAACCCCCATAAAAACCAAATATCACATATATATATATTCCATAATATCATAAAACATTCATAATTTCAAAAACACATGAGGTATAATGGGTTTTATAAACATTTCATCATATCATAAACATTGGAATAATGACATGTTCTTTAATCATTTCATCATTTAATTATATCATAACCATTGAATAGATGTGGGTATGAAAAGAATTTTATCCTGGTATAACCCTTTTATGAGGAATGTCCTTCATAAGCATATTATAGTTATAAACCTAAACCATCAGAGAAATAATTATAATGATATCATTGGATCATGTCACTAGTATAGTGTAAGTAACCTTAAAGAATTTCAGCATAGATATTGAATGATTTTTAATGAAAAATCACATGAAACATTTCATGAGTAAAATAACCATTATTGGAAAATCAATTTTTAAAACAATACATTACATAATATTATGGAAATATTATTCTATTAAAAAAATTGAAAACTTATAAAATAAGATTTAAATTTTTTTAAACATTTATTGAAGAAAATATATTTTCCATTTTGAAAAAATAACATCTTAACATGTAACAAATTTTGAAAATCATATTCATTGAAAATAATCTTGAAATATAATGGAGTAATATTAAATGAAAATAATTTTCCTCAAGGAATGAAATTTCATTCATATCATACATGGGGAAACACTGATTCCATTAACATTAATTATAATAGAAAAATGATTGTTTTCATAGAAAATGACATGAATAAGCCTTTTAATTTTTTTATATGAAATAAAACAAGGGAAAAATATATTACATAAATAATTTTTAGAATGATAAAAAAATTAAAACATTTTTAGAAAACATAGTTTTGGATGAAATAATTTTTTCGACCGAAGATAAAAATAAATGCTATTTTTCAAAAAAATGTTACATTCAAATCATGAGTACATAAATAGAGTAATATTAATGGAAGACATTTATTCACGTTAAATTATAAAAGGAGAATAAAATAAATTATTTTCATGGGAGATAAATCATAACATTTCTTCATTGGAATCATAATCATGAACAATCTCGATGAATGTAGATATTGTATCATTAAACCATTAACACATTGGTAATTTTGAATCATAATCCCCATTTAAGATTAAAATTAAATGAAAAATATAATATAATGAGAATAACTAAATTAATTATATTACATATCATTTCATTTCAATATAAACATCATGTATGAATGTATGTTCAAAATGTAATGTATGTCTCAAGGAAGGAAAGTTGAGACAAAAAAACCATTACCTATTTAGTAAATTCGGAACTAAAAATACCATGAAGATAGATCCTTATATGGATATTTAGATACTAAAAATACTCAGTATAAGAATCATAAAATAAATTCATGGGTACTATAAACACAAAATAAAATAAATAGGTGATGAGTATGACATTTCTCTCCTAGAAGTAAAACGTGAGACATAAATCCCTGAGAACAATGAGAATACATTGAACCACAAGCCCCATTTATGTATAAAATCAAATAAAAATTTTAATATAATTAAAAGGATGATATTCAATACATAACTTGTTAAATGGGTATTATAGAAACCCCATAATTGAAATGAATGGTGAATTTTCTTGAGTCCTAAAATACATTGATGGGAAATCCCATACCATAAGTTTTGACATCAATCATACACATTAGAAGCTCTTGTATAATAAATAAATTTTTATTATGGATATATTATAGAACCATAATTACATATATTATTTCATATTTTTTTTAATTATTACCATTTATTACCATTTTATTACTGAATCCCTATTAAAATCACGTTTCCGATGACAACCACATTGTTTGTCATATACACTTGGATTTTTTTGGTTTTGGTCCACTTACATTGATCATACCCTTATATTATAAAATGTAATAATTGTGAGATAAATATAATATTTTTCAATACATTATAATTTTACAAACAATTATGAAATATATGTTTCAGAAACAAAATACATTACCATCATGGATAATGTATGTCATACATATACATTTGCATCATTTCCATTGTTCAAATATTATTATCGAAAGGAGCAAATTATTTTTTTATATTTATATAAATATAATAATACCTAAATAAAAAATTATTTCCTTATATATATACATATATATATCATTCATTTTTTGTTATTATGAAAAAAAATATTCACATCACATCGCCAAGGTAGTAGTCCACACGTACATGACTGAAATTATCATCTTTTAGTGAGTAATCCAGGATTAACTAAAGTGATATATTTTTATGTTATAATGAAATATATTTCAATAATATCATTTCTATTTATGGTATATCATATATATTTATTAACATGTTCCCTATTATATTCCATGTGATGTGCTAGTGAAAAGGTATTCACATCGCTCTGTGAGGGATGGTATGTCGTACACACAAGTGACATGATCCTATACCCTATGAAATGTAAGGTAAAACATTATATATTATATAATGACTCCATATGTATTATCATGAAATATAAATAATATATATACATCATATTTGTCGACATAACGAATTGTGAGATGTAGTAATGGAAAAAATGACATTTGTTCAGGGGAGGTATTCTACCATACACACAAAAGATAATTTCATAAACCAATATATGAAAGTTTATATTATTATCAATCATGATATTAAAATAAAAACATATTTTATAAAACATTATTTTTGATGAAATATGTTTTTCGACTGAAGAGAAGAATAAAGAATATTTTTCATAAAAATGTTATTTTCAAATCTTAATTTCATAAAAAGAGTTAAATTAACAGAAGACATTTATTCGTGTTAAATTATAAAAGTAGAATAAAATAAATGTTTTTATTGAGAGATAAATCATAACATTTCTTCATTGGAATCATAATCATGAACAATCTCAATGAACGTTGATATTGTATCATAAAACCATTAACACATTGGTAAATTTGAATCATAATCCCCATGTAAGATTAAAATTAAATGAAAAATATAATATTGAGAGAATAAGGAAATTAATTATAGTACATGTTAATTGTTTTGTATATAAACATCCTAAATGAATGTATGTTCAAACTGTAACATGTGTCTAAAATAAGGAAAGCATAGACAAAAAATACATTCCCTATTTGGTAACATTTGAACTAAAAATACCATGAAGATATATCCTTATATGTATATTTAAATACAAATAATACTCATTATAATAATCATAAAATAATTTCATAGGTTCTATAAACACAAAATAAAAGAAATAGGTGATGATTGTAGATTTTCTCACCAAGATGTAAAACATGAGACATAAATCCATGAGAACAATGAAAATAAATTGAACCAGAAGCCCCATTTATGTACGAAATCAAATAATAATTTTAATATAATTGAAAGGATGATATTCAATACCGAACTAGTTAAATGGGTATTATAGACACCCCATAATTGAAATGAAGGGGTAATTTTCTTATTTCATAAAAAACATAGATTGTAAATTCTAAACCACAAGTTATGACATCTATCATACACATTTGAATCTCTTGTATAATAAATAAAATTTTATTATGGATATATTATAGAACCATAATTAAATATATTATACCATATTTTATTTAATTGTTTCCATTTTTTACCATGTTATTACTGATTCCCTATTAAAATCACATTTCCAGTGATAACCACATTGTTTTTCATATACATTTTGATTTTATTGTTCTTAGTCCACTTACATTGATCATATCTGTATATTCTAAAATATAATAATTATGAGATAAATATAATATTTATCATTCAATTATAATTTTATAAAAAATCATGGAATATGTGTTTTAGAAACATATTACATTACCATCATGGAGACAGTATGTTGTACGTACACATTTGTAACATTTCCATTGTTTAAATATCATTTTTGAAAGGAGCTAAGTATTGTTTTATATTTATATAAATATAATAACTCCATAAATAAAATATCATTTCCTTTTATATATACCTATATATATATTCCATTTTTTTTGTTATGAAAAAATATATTCACATCACATCGCCAAGGCAGTAGTCCACATGTACACGAATGAAATTATCATGTTTTTGTGAGTAAACCAGGACAAACTAAAATGATATATTATTATTTTATAATGAAATATATATCAATAATATCATGTCTATTTCAGGTATATCATATATAATTATTATCATTTTCCCTATTATATTCCATGTGATGTGCTAGTTGAAAGGGATTCACATTACTCCGCGAGGGAGTGGTATGTAGAACACACAAGTGACAAGATCGTATACCCTATGAAATGTAAGGTAAAAAATTATATATTATATAATGACTCCATATGTTTTATCATGAAATATAAATAATATATATACTTCATCATTCTCATCATAACGAACTGTGAGATGTAGTAATGGTAAAAAAATAACATCGGTTCATGGGTGGTAGTCTACCATACACACAAAAGATGATTTCATAAACCAATATATGAAAGTGTATATTGTTATTAATTATGATATTAAAATAAAATAAAAGTTTAGAAAACATTGTTTTGGATGAAAAATGATTTTAGACTGAAGAGAAAAATAATTGGTATTTTTCATAAAAATGTAATTTTCGATTCATGAGTACAGAAAAAGAGAAAAATTAACAGAAGACATTTATCCACGTTAAATTATAAACTGATAATAAAATAAATGTTTTTCTTGAGAGATAAATCATAACATTTCTCCATTGGAATCATAATCATGAACAATCTCGATGAATGATGATATTGTATCATAAAACCATTAACACATTGGTAAATTTTAATCATAATACCCATGTAAGATTACAATTAAATGAAAAATATAATATAATGAGAATAAATAAATTAATTATAGTACATATCAATTGGTTTTTATATAATCATCATAAATTAATGTATGTTCAAACCATAACGTATGTCTCAAGGAAGAAAAGATGAGACAAAAAATCTATTACATATTAAGTAACTTCTGAACTAAAAATATAATGAAGATAGATCCTTATATGGATTTTTAGATACTAATAATACTTAGTATAAGAATAATAAAATAAATTCAGGGGTACTATGAACACAAAATAAAAGAAAAAGGTGCTGAGTAAGGAATTTCTCACATAGAAGTAAAACACGATTCATAAATCCTTGAGAACAATGAGAATACATTGAACCACAAGCCCCATTGATTTATAAAATCAAATAAAAATGTTAATATAATTAAAAGGATGATATTAAATACATAACTTGTTAAATGGGTATTATAGACACTCTATAATTTAAATGAATGGTTAATTTTCTTGTGTCCTAAAAACATAGATTGGAAATCCCATACAATATGTTTTGACTACCATCATACACATAAGATGCTATTGTATAAAAAATAAAATTTTATTTTTGATATATTATAGAACAATAATTACACATATTATACCATATATTATATAATTATTACCATTTATTACCATTTTATTTCTGATTCCGTATTAAAATCATGTTTCTAATGATAACCACATTGTTTTTCATATACATTTTGTTTTTTTTGTTTTTGGTCCAATAACAGTGATCATGTACATATATTCTAAAATGTACTAAATATGAGATAAATATAATATTTATCAATAAATTATAATTTTACAAACAATAATGAAATATGTGTTTCAGAAACATTCTGCATTACCATCATGGAGACAGTACGTCCTACGTACACATTTGTAACATTTCCATTGTTCAAATATCATTATCAAAAGGAGCTAAGTACTGTTTTATATTTATATAAATATAATAATCAAACCATAAATAAAAAATTATTTCCTTTTATATATACCTATATATATCATCCATTTTTTGTGGTTATGAAAAAAGATATTCACATCACATCGCCAATGTAGTAGTCCACACATAAACGAATGAAATTATCATATTTTAGTGAGTAAATTGGGATGAAATAAAATGATATATTACTATTTTATAATGAAATATATATCAATAATATCATTTATTTTCTGGTATATCATATATATATATTAAAATTTTCCCAATTATATTCCATGTGATGTGCTAGTGAAAAGGGATTCACATCACTCCGCGAGGGGGTGGTATATCGTACAAACATGTGACAAGATCTTATACCCTATAAAATGTATGGTAAAACATTATATACTATATAATGACTCCATATTTATTATCATGAAATATAAATAATATATATACTTCATATTTGTCATCATAACGAACAGTGAGATGTAGTAATGGTAAAAATGACATCGGTTCAGGGGCGATAGTCTACCAAACACACAAAATATGATTTCATAAACCAATATATGAAAGTGTATATTGTTATCAAATATTATTTTAAAATAAAAACATATTTTAAAAAAAATTGTTTTGGATGAAAAATGTTTTCCAACCGAAGAGAAAAATAAAGACTATTTTTCATAAAAATGTTATTTTCGAATCATGAGTACTTAAAAAGGGAAAAATTAACGGAAGACATTTATTCATGTTAAATTATAAAAGGAGAATAAAATAAAATTTTTTCATGAGAGATAAATCATAACATTTCTTCATTGGAATCATAATCATGAACAATCTCGATGAATGTTGATATAGTATCATAAATAAATTAACACATTGCTATATTTGAATCATAATCCCCATGTAAGATTAAACTTAAATGAAAAATATAATATAATGAAAATAACTAAATTAATTATAGTACATATCAATTGGATTGTATTTAAACATCATAAATCACTATCTGTTCAAACCGTAATGTATGTCTCAAGGAAGGAAAGATGAGACAAAAAATCCATTACCTACTAAGGAACTTCGGAACTAAAAATACCATGATGATAGATCCTTATATTGATATTTATATACTAATAATACTCAGTATAAGAATCATAAAATAAATTCATTGTACTATAAACACAAAATAAAATAAATATGTGATGAGTATGGAATTTCTCACCTAGAAGTATAATGTGAGACATAAATCCATGAGAACGGTGAGAATACATTAAACCAGAGGCACAATTGATGTATAAAACCATATAAAAATTTTAATATAATTAAAAGGATGATATTCAGTACATAACTTATTAAATGGGTATTATAGAAACCCCATAATTGAAACGAAAGGTGAATTTTCTTGTGTCCTAAAAAATAGAGATTGAAATCTCATTCCATAAGTTTTGACTTCCATCATACAAATTAGAATCCCTTGTATAACAAATAAAATTTTATTATGGATATATTATAGATCCATACTTACATATTTTATACCATATTTTATTTAATTATTTCCATTTATTACCATTTTTTTACTAATTCCCTATTAAAATCATGTTTTTGATAATAACCACATTGTTTTTCATATACATTTTGATTTTTTTGTTTTTAGTCCACTTATATTGATCATGTCCATATATTCTAAAATGTAATAATTATGAGATAAATATAATATTTATAATTTAATTATAATTTTACCAACAATCATGAAATATGTGTTTCAGAAACATATTACATTACCATCATGGAGACAATATGTCGTATGTACACATTTGTAACATTTCCATTGTTCAAATATCATTATCGAAAGGAGCTATGTATTGTCTTATTTTTATATAAATATAATAATACCATAAATAATATATTATTTCCTTTTATATATACCTATATATATCATCCACTTTTTGTGGTTATGATAAAAGATATTCACATCACATCACCAAGGCAGTAGTCCACACGTACACGAATGAAATTATCATCTTTTAGTGACTAAATTGGGACGAACTAAAATGATATATTATTATGTTATAATGAAATATATATGAGTAATATCATGTCTATTTCAATTATATAATATATATTTATGAACATTTTCCTTATTATATTCCATGTGATGTGCTAGTGAAAAGGGATTCACATCGCTCTGTGAGGGGGTTGTATGTCGTACATGCAAGTGACAAGATCGTAAACCCTATGAAATTTAATGTAAAACATTATATATTATATAATGACCCCATATGTATTTTCATGAAATATAATTAATATATATACTTCATATTAGTCGTCATAACGAACTATGAGATGTAGTAATAGAAAAAAATGACATCAGTTCAGGGGCGGTAGTCTAACATACACACAAAATCTGTTTTCATAAAGGAATATATGAAAGTGTGTATTGTTATCAATCAATATATTAAAATAAAAACATGTTTTAGAAAACATAGTTTTGGATGAAATTTTTTTTTTGACCGATGATAAAAATAAAGACTATTTTTCATAAAAATGTTATTTTCGAATCATGTGTACATAAAAAGAGTAAAAATAACAGAAGACGTTTATTCATGTTAAATTATAAAAGGATAATAAAATAAATGTTTTTCTTTAGAGATAAATCATATCATTTCATCATTGGAATCATAATAATGAACAATCTCGATGAATGTTTATATTGTATCATAAAACCATTAACACATTTGTAAATTTTAATCATAATCCCCATGTAAGATTAAAATTAAATGAAAAATATAATATAATGAGAATAACTAAATTAATTATAGTAAATATAAATTTTTTTGTATACAATCATTATAAATACATGTATGTTCAAACCGTAATGTGTGTCTCAATGAAAGAAAGGTGAGACAAAAAATCCATTACCTATTTATTAACTTCTGAACTAAAAATACCATGAATATAGATCCTTATATGGATGTTTAGATACTAATAATACTCAGTATAAGAATCATAAAATAAATTCATGGGTACTATGAAAACAAAATAAAATAAATAGGTTATGGGTATGGAATTTCTCACCTAGAAGTATAACGTGAGAGATAAATCTCTGAGAATAATGAGAATACATTGAACCACATGCCCCATTGATGTATAAATAGTGTATATTTATATGTTTGGTTAGTGGAAACATTTTATGTATTGAAAATAAAAAGGTATTCCCAATTTTTTCACTTGAAAATGGTCCAAAATGGGGTATTATTGAGCCATATATATTATAGTTTTTATATTGGGAAATTAAATAGTATTTGGGAAAAAAGTGTTCATTTAAATTCTTATCATTTTAGTATAACCCATAGTAAAACTATTTTATCCTAAACATTGGAAAATAATTATTCATGTTTTCAATATTCAATTTAGTAAAACAATTATGTTGAAATATTTTATAATATAATTTATTATGATTTTAAATTATAGAATACAATTTTCAATGTTAAATTAATTTATGTATATAATTTAAAATTTAAAATTAACCATGTAGACGCGATGATAGAGAGTGTTTTCAAAGAAACAAAGTTCAAAAGTTTACACCTTTTATCTTTTATAATTATATATGCAAAGGATTCTAGTGAAATAATTTTAATTAATAGATAAATATTTCAAAACTAATTTTCATAATAAAAATTTAAAATATAATTTATCTTTTTAAAAAAATTAATTGAAAAGGCAGTCTTAATTTAAAAATCTATATTTTTCCACTACTCATCAAAAATTTATTTTAGGAAATTCCTAAATAATTAAACCCAATATATTTTTTTATATCATAACTTAAAAATGAATCTTTTTTCAATTGATTTATCGATATCTTCCAAAAACATAATTTAAATTAAGTGTTCAAAACTGTGATAGGAAATATTTTTTAAAAAATTTGTTCGTACAATAAAAAATTTATTTATTTTTGTCGTTGGTCTGGAAAATAAAATTGAAGAATTTAAAATTAATTATTGAATATATAATATTTAAATTTATTTAAAATTAATCCCCAAAATTGGATCTTCTCATTTATTGGAAAAACTATTTTATTTCCTAAAGATGATTTTTTGGAAAAATATTTAATTTATTTAAAAATATATTTTACTTTAATTATTAATTAACTACTCACCAAAGATTTAATTTTATATAGATGTGTCAATTATATATATTTATAATTTATTAATCTAATTCATAGACATCATTCAAACAGATATGTAATAACTATCACATTAAATAATAATTTATTAATATAATGTTATGTTTCTTTTAAACTCATCATTTCATGTAACACAACCCATATCTAGTTATGTGTGTGTTGTAAGAGAAAATCAATATTTAGAGTAATGATAAATATAACATAGAATAATTTTATTTGAAAAATATATTTCACAAATTATTGAGGTGTTACATTCTTTCCCCTTAAAATAATCTATTCCCTCAAAATTCATCACATTGGTATGAAAAATGATGGTTAGTTTTTTATTATTACATCATTTGATTATCAAATAACTTAATAATGATGGTAGTTTCTATAAAAAATTATTAACCAGTTGAGTGTTCCAATTTAATATAATTTACACTGATCTATAATCCCTATCATTTATTCCATAAAAAGAATATCATTCTCCAATGGTATGACCTATGAGTTTAGTATATATAAAGGATCAAGAATGCACCTTTTTAGGAGAGATACATGGAACACATATATAAACTAAGAGAGGTTTTTTTTGATCCACCAATCGATAGGATTCCATCATTTCATGATCAATAGTTTTAAAAATAATTTATATTCCTTTGGATTTTATTTCATTTGTATCATAAGTTACAATATTCTTAATTCTTGGTGCATTGATAAATTTATACTTCAGATCTTAATCTATTAAATAAAAATGAAATTTTTTATTCATTTTGAACTAAAAAATAACATGGTTCATAATATAATGATACATCATTCATTTTTTATCTAGATAAAAAAATGTTTTTCACAAGTAATCTAGTATGCATAAATATATATTGTGTTATAACACGTTAATCTACAAAACCTCACCAATAATAATATATGAAAAATTCTATAAATAGTTTAATTTATAACCCTTACATTGTTCATCATTTTTTGAGAAGTCACTAAATTTCACAAACTCACCATTAATATTCCAAATATATTTAAGAGGAACATAATGGATGTAATCCAAATTTATTAATACCTTGGACATATATTCTCTAGAACAATTATTATAAAAACTATATCAAAAAAAATCAATGAAAACATTTAGGATTTGTCAATACTTAAATAAATCCATAGATTATAGATAATAATTCATATATACAACAATTTTGTAAAATCATAAAATGATAAAATTAACCACTTTTTAAAAAAAACCCATTGCTTTTTTTGAGGTCTTCTATAAAATCTAATTTACATTATTAATATCATTAATCTCTTTATTAAAACTAAACACTATTTTCTAGATATAGGTCTATATTATGGGTCATCTCCGTTTAATCATGTGTTTTCCATAAAATATTAATTTTCCAATAAATCACATGTCATGATCATAGTTAGTATTCAAAATATTACGGCACTTCCTTAATGAATAAATTATATTAATAAATTATTTAATATTTAAATAATAATATAAAATTAATTGTCACTTATATGAAATAATCACTTAAACCATCTCATTTCTGCCGCATATAATTTACTAGGATTTATAGTCTTATTGATTTATATTTATTTATTTTCATGTGTTGTTTTTAATACCTTCAACCTCAGTAATATAAGTATTAACCGTATAAACTTTATGATTCAATTCATGAGATTTAAAATTTGTAAATTCGAATTCATAATTCATATAATTTCAACATTTAAAAAATTCCATAGTTTATGATACTATATAGATATCATTATTATCATCCTTCACATTATCAATACTTTTCTTTTTTCCATTTATAGTTTCCTTCTTTGTTTCCTTCGTTTACACACTAAAAACAAATTCCTATCTCTACGAAAAATTCACATGAGTGATTATTTTAATATTTATGAGATATATTAAATTTTATTTTTCATTCATGTGTGGTCTCTAATGTTGGAGCTCTCTTCAAACACTATCATTATCTTCATTGCTTATTCTGAGAGTTGGTTAAGGTGAAAATTTTTAATAATTGATTTTGAATCATGATTATTCCTAAAAATAGCATACTTCATTCAATTAATCATCCCATTTGGATACTCATCAAAAAATGTCCCATCAAATTAAATGTTTACCCAATTACTTCTATTTAATTCCATTGACTAATTCCAAAAATCATAGTATATGAAATATTAATCACAGTGTAAACCCACATAACGAGGAAAGAAATTCCTTATAGGTTGTCTAAACCATGGCACTTTATTTTTAATCTATTACACCTTAGGTTTATCCGCGATCATTCATAATCATCATCTATTTAAATCCGAAAAGATGGTTTATATGATGTTTGTGAATTTCTAAATCATATCCCAAATGTATGTCATACTATAAGTGATGAAATGCCAATTTTTGTGCACTAGGTTCCGACGGAGTCCATATCAATGTTCCCTTTTTAGAGATATTACCTCTAGTTTACACTATATGAGGGCTACGAAAACATGTAACATTCATGAAGTGATGTATATTTTTTTGGGAACCACTATCTATATCTTTTACCAAAATACCAATATTTGTTTCTATATTTTTACTAACCCTTAGTCTATTCCATAGATACATCCCAATAAATATATATTGACATAACCTTTAAGATCTCATTATTGTTTTCTCATTAATGTTACTAATATTATCTAAAAAAATTACATGTTACATGCTATAGAAATCCATGATATAAATGTAAATATATTACATCTATTCATATGAATATTCAATACATTTAAACACATACACCTGGGACCATAATATTGTAGTGAATTTTCATAATATGTTACCATTTATCAAATTTAGTGAAATATATTTAATATATTTTATAAATATATTCTCTATTAGAACACTTCATAAATAACCCTACATAATTCATTCTTCATAACATGGGGAAATGAAGCATTAGAAATGGTGAGACCAGTTTCTCAGTAAGGGTATGAAAGGGAGATATGTATGAATAATATAAATATACGGGTATGAGAAAATGATCATTACATATAAATAACATACATTGTATATCAAATATCATAATAATGAGTCATGGAATAATGATTGCTAGATAATTATACATGGATCGCAAGGAAATCAAAGATCATGATATATTAGATAATAACATTGATATAAGATATGGAATTATAGAATAAATAATCATAGAAAATATTGTGTCTACGATTCCGACCAATATATTCATAACATGTAATTCATGGGATTACCACACGTGTGACTTCATTGGTTATAGGGTAACCTCCCCAGTACCTTCTTTTGGTCTTGTGATATCCTTTTGTAAAACATATTTCAGGATTGGGATAACCTCAAGTATACTCTTTGAGCTTATATAATATTAAGCATTGTCCAATTAATTGGAGAGGTATATATTCCCCAGACATAAATCAATGAAAATCATACATATGTGTGACATTATATCATAAAACATTGATCATAGTATTAAATATTAAATTAAATGGGTTTCACAAACATATCACTATATCATGACCTATAGAAATGAGATAGGATTAATAGTCATTTTGTTATTTAATCATGGAATAACACATGGAAATAAGTGGGTTTCATAAGAAAACTATCATTGTATAACTGATAGAGGAGAAAATGTGTATCATTAATATTGTTTCATTATAAATATAATTTTTTTAGGGATGGAATAAGATGTATATCCTTCGATCATATCCCCATTAAAGCGTAAGTGACCTCAATGGATGTCATCATACATAGGTAATGACATTGAAGGAATTATCACTTGTTAATTTTCATGAAAAATAACATTTCATGAAAATGAAAATTTAAAAATAATGTTTTTAACATATTTTGGTTATCATTTTATATGAAAATAATCTTTAAAAACTAATAAAGGAAGCTATACAAATATTTTAACGAAATTCCAGTAGAAAATTTCCTCTCTTCATGGAAAAATACTTTTTATAAAATAATTATTTTAAACAACCATTATTTGAAAATAATATATAAATTGTATATAGGAATATTCAATGAAATTAATGTTTATGATGGTATGAAATTTTGTTATTGTCGCATATGTTAAAATAATGATTATTTTAAAATTTAAATAAAAGGGAAACCAAAATTGTTTGGAAAAAGACATAATGATTCAATTAAAATATCTAAATATCAATATATTGGTACAAATTTAAATAATAAATTAATTTGATAATGATAAAAAAATTCTAACACTTTTAGAAACCATGCTTTTAGATGAACAATGGTTCCCAATCGATGAGATAAATAATGATGATTTTTCTTAAAAACTTTATTTTAAACTCGTGACTTAATAAAAAGAGTAAAATGATGGATAGGAATATATTCTCATGATATAATAATAGTGTAAAAAAATAAAAGAGTTTTTTGAGTTATATATCATAATATTGTATCATTAGATGAATAATCATGAAAAAACTAGATGAACAATGACATCGTAACATATATCCCTTACCACTTTGGAAACATCGAATCATAAGCCCCATGAAGGAAACAAATTAAAATAATTATATAATATTATTATAATAAATAAATTCATGATATTGAATATCAATGGGACGATATAAACACACCATTAAGGAGGTAGGTGCATAATAAAAATTTCTCTCAATGATTTAAAATTGAGAACTTAAAATCCCTTATCGATTTGTTTACCTTCAAAATATATACCCCATAGATATAGATCCTAAAATGGATATATAAATATAAATAATTCTCAGGTAAATTGTCGTATCATTTAATCTGTGGAATTATAAATTCCACCTAAAATAAATAGTTGGTGAGTATGTCATGTGTCACATAAAAGTAACAATTGAGACATCAATCCATTATCACTTTTGTAATATTTCGAATCATATTGCCAAAAAAAGAATAAAATAAAACGAAACATAGAATAGAATTAAATGAAATAAATTTATTATATAAATTATTAATGTTTATTTATATAATCAACATAATATAATTTAGTGGTGAATTTACAGATGTCTTATAGAAAAAAGAGAGAATAAAATTCCCTTAACTGAATTCATCACTTCCTTCATACATGTCAAAATAAATATATAACAAATACTATAATATTATACGAATATTATTGAACCATTATTACATATATTATATATTATAATATTTATTTGTGACCAATTATTACCTATTTATTACAAATTACTTCTTAAAATTACATTTCGGGTAATATCCACCTTGGTTTTCTTATGTGTTTTGATTTATTGTATTTGGTCCTCTTAAATTGACAAATTTTATAACACCTGAAAATTTATAATCATGAAATTATTTTCATTATTATAAATAAATTATTTTTTAAAAAAAATCATGGAATATTTTTTTTGATTAATTATGTTCATTTATAATGGAGATGGTAGGTCCTACATACAAATTAATAATGTTTCTATATTTCAAAAAACCTAATAGAAAAAAGATAGTAATATTTTATATTAAAATATGATAACAATATTATAGATAAAATTTTATTTTTTAAATATACTTATACATTTTATACATTATCCATATTTATGAGATGAGATATTACGTCACTTCGTGATGGCGGTAGTCAACACATACACGAACAACATTATAATATTTTAGTGAGTAAATTGTTAAGAAAGAAAATGATATATTATATGTTATCAATGATAAACAATACATTAATATAATAATTATTTCATGTATATAAAATATATTCATTAACATTTTCCCTAAAATCACCCATGTGATGTGTTAGTGAAATATACATAACTTCCATTTGGGTGATGGTAGTGCGCCATATATATGAGTGACATTATCATATCCCCTATGAAATGGAATGTAGAAAATGTAGAATCCTTTGTATTTATTGAATAATAATTTTTCATTTATATTAATGTTTATTTATAGGATTTTTTTAAATAAGTGGTAAGTTATTTCTAATAGAGTACCCATTACAGAACAATGTGTTTCTTTGAAATCATAATTTCCACACTCTATTGAGTTATAACAACAAAATTAATTTAATAAATTTTATTTTTAAAATGGTAGTTAACACCAAGTAGGTGTATTTTTGGTAATGAATATAACAAATTATAATATTTTTATACAAGTTTTTTAAATTTGTTTACATTTATCAAAAAAAATTAGTTGATTAGAATGAGAATTAATTCATTTTAAGCACATGATACTCCAATATTTCTAAAAGGAAAAGTTACCACCTTTTAATGGGAACTTTTTTAACTCTATTATTTTAACTTTTCTGTTTTCTATTTTACAAAATAAACTTCTTCTTTAGAATGGGGGTATCAAAAGTTTCCTCGGATGAAATTTTGGTATTTTTTGATTAAATTCATATTTTAATGATTAATGAAATATACATCATTTTAATTCAATGTTTTCATTTCATATAATTTATTTATATAGTTATATTGACTTCATAATTTTTTTTAAAGTTTAATTAGATATTTTTGTATCTTTTATTCAAATTTTGTCATTATATGTAGTTTTATATAGAAATTGGAAAAAAGAACATGTTAATATTTTGGTAGTTTTTTACTTCTTAAAAATCACTTTTTGGTTTTTGAAAAAGGAAATTTAATTTAATTTAATTCATGAGAATTATGTATTTTGAATTTGTGAAAATGGATTCTATATTCGGAATAATATTGTAAAATTTTTTAAAAAAAATTACCTTTTATTTTCTAACTGTATTAATAGTAATTTCAGTAATTATTTTTATTTAACATGGTTAAAGGGTAAATATGGTAAATAAGGGTAGACAATAATATTAAAATAATATTAAACTACCATAAAAACATTACTAATCCTATTGGGTGAAATATGTTTGAGCATTGGAATCCTTGGGTCGATTTGGGACCCCAATGAGCCACTTGGGTGTGATAATGACATGTTATAATAATTAATTTAATTTAAAGAGAAACATAAAATAAACATTAATATTTTTCTAAAAAAATTAAAATATTTTTATATAGATAATATATTATACTAAAATTTTCATTATAAATCTAGAACAATTTACTACATCATGTTATTTTACTTTGAATTTTTCAGATATTAAATAAATAATTTTAATTATGACACAATGATGATGCAATTATTTCTTCATTATTAAAGGATTCAAGTAAATGATATTATAATTATTAAAATAAATATTATTTGACATAATTTATTTCATCCTAAAATTCTATTGGTGAATATGACAATATTGGATATTTCAATGTTTTTTTGAAATAATCACGTTGTTATGAATTTTTAAAGAACGTCATGTATGAATAGTGTCAAAAAATGACATAATTCGTAACATAAAATATAAAATAGTTTATTAAATGATATTAAATTCTTAAAAATCCATTATTCATCCAAATGGTTATGATAAGTCGAAATATGTGATAAATTAAATTTTTGGGATGTTTGACATAATATGGTAATTACATTAACCCTAAATGTGTAAATGACAAGATATCACTATAATATTAAAAAGGGTAAAAAAGGATTAAACTAAAAATATAAGGATAAAAAAATATTCAAAAAACGTCTAAAATTATTGGATGATTTCTATTTAAAAATAAATCATCTTGTCTTCGAATTTAATAAATTTTGGAAATTTTTTATATAAATTGAATTTATAATAAATTAATATTTCAAGACCATACAAAAGTGATCCTCCTCCCTCTTATAAAAGGAACCCAACACTAACCACATAATCACAACAATAAAGCACCATGTGTCATCCAAATTATGATAAAATAATCTCCCAACATCCCTCTCCTCTTTCTATAACCCTTACCTTTTATAGAAGGCAATTTAATAAATTCTTTTGGCTCAAATCACAAGAAGTTACCCGATTTATAGGTAGAACCTTCTCTCATGTAATTTTACATAATATTCCTTCTACACTCTCTATGATGTTCTTATTATTTTATTATATAAGAATTGTAGTATACTAAAAATCCTAGAATTATTTTATGAGAAATATTTGAACTACACTTACACACACCACCATCTAATGGACACGAACATAATGTTTCTGGGTATAGAGAACTACTGCATCATGAAACGATGATAGTTCAATTTTCACATCAATATATCATGGTGTCCATTATTATGGAACTATATTTAAATATTAAATATGTTAAATTTATATTTTCTCTCTGTGTGTATTTTTTATTTACAGCATTCTTTTTTCTTTCAATAATGTGTAAATACAACAATTTCATTTCAGGATGTGCGGACTACATCTCCCTCCAAGTGATATGGATCATTAATTTCATATATGAAATATTTAAAGGTTGAAATTAATGAAATTATGTAACATATATAACATAGATATTTTACTATAATTATAACATATTAATATATCATTTATTTTTCATTCCTTGAATATGACAAAGATATGAAACCATCGTTCTTGTCTCCATACGACCTAAAATCTCCATTAACGGTGCATTTCATTTATTATCTCAAAATGTTATGTATAATTATAATTATATATATATACTGTATATATATGATATTTAAATCATAAATACTATTATGTTGATAATAGACTTTTGATCATGTAGATAATTTGTAGTTTTAAGAAGTTCATTTTCAACTCAAGTACCGAATATCTACAAAACATCTGATATGAACATAAATAATTTTATAATTGTAATGAAAAGGTAATAAGTAATATTAACATAATAATACTATTAAAAACGTATTTGAAACATGAAGAAATTAACTTCTGTTATTGATTCCGGGATATAAATAATTAACAAGAGAATTCGGACACAAGGTTAGGGACTTCGTCTCAATCTCCATTCATTGAGGAATATATTAATGTTATAAACCATCTACATTTATAAGGTTCATAATCCATTTTAATTTTCAATTCATTCAAAGGATATATATTTTTCTTATAATCCTTATACTAAATGACAAAAAGAATGTTTCTTCTTAGCATACGTAGTGATAACAAGCCTTCCGACCACACAAGCATTATTTGATATTTGGCTTTCATAACTAGTCGTAATATCTTTAATTGATAAATAAATACCAAATTCCCATTTAATGTATTTTGGATTGGAAAATGGTTTTGATAAATAATTGATTATGTCAATATCATGAAATGATATATTTTTATTTCATTGTTGAAATGGTGTCTTTCCATAATGATTGATTTATGTGTTAGGATTATGAAATGGTTTATGGGAATTGTTTGTGAATATGTATGGTTACATGATAAATTTAGGGTGGGTGAGCCTAAGATAGATCTTCGGTTCATTGGGTGATGTTCTGGAGGTAAAAAATAAATTATCTCTTAATAAATTTAGGGAATATACTGTGATTGGTATTCCAAACGTAACTATGAAGGTTACTCCCTATGTGGCTATAAACTCTACAATGTAAGTATGTTATGGATTCCATAAGTTACCTTTATGATTCATTACTTCTATGAGTTATTAAAAAATCTTTGGATTTCATGAGTTATATTAAATATCATATGTTTTTTATTACAATGTTAGATTTAATTGATTTGTATGTATTCATGGACTAAAGTTTTGTTTTCTTATTTTATATCCGTTGCTATGATTTTATTCTCATCCCATGTTTTTGAAATGTTTATCATAGGGTAGAATGAAGTGTAATAGAAATGAATAATTCATGAATATTTTTATCAAGAAACAGAATTAATTATTAATTCCGTTTTCTTGATGTGAAAATAAATGGATAGAGTAGAAGTTTCTACTTTGTAAATTCTGAGTTTTTATATAATTTTTATGGACTAATTATCAACCTAAAAATATCCTCGAAGTGAATTAATGCCAATTATTGACTTATTCCAAGATTAAGTAATGTTTATGGTGAGGTCCTTATAGTTGGTATCACAGGTTTGTTTAGATAACTTTAAGAGTTAGGATATTGTTAAATGAATATCCATAAATTATTTTTAACTTATGGTATGATTGAAATGATACAGCATTTGAAGATTACCATGTTACATTCTCAATAATATTTCTATGTTCATAATGGGTTTCAATGTAAGGAATAGAAAATCTATGATGGGACGACATCAAGAGGAAAACAAACTACCAAATCTGCAACCAGAAATGGTACGAATCATAACTGAACAGTGTGTTGTACTAATAGAAAAACTGACTTAGGCTATAAATGGTTATTGTATCCATAGATTAGATCAGCCAGATCAACCATAAAAAACATGTTGGTAGTCATTCATTTCATGGGACAACATCCCACATCTTTTAAAGGATCATCTAACCCTATGCTAGTTGAAGGGTGGATTAAAGCACGAGAAACGATTTTTGATGTACATGGGGTGTTCAGAAAATCAAAAGGATAGTCTTGTTTGTTACTATTTTGAATTTAATCTTTATTAGTGGTGGTAGATGGTTAAAAATATCAGGTATAGTGATTATATTGATGCATTTTATTGGGATTCATTTAAATTATTTTCTATGAGAAATATTTTCCAATGTCAGTTCAAACTATGCTGGAAATAAATTCATGGAATTGAGGTAGGGGGATGACTCAGTAGATGATTTTAAAGAAAAAATCACTCGACTAGAAAGGTATTATCTGAATTTCATATGGGGTATTGATAGTAAAATCACTCATTTTTACATACCATTAAATTCAATGTATCAAAAGGCATTAGCTTCTCATGAGTTAAAAAGTTATGAAAATATTGTTTGATGTGCGGAGAAGGTGGAAATGGTGTTTACTGATGATCATGTGTTCTTTGACAAAAATTGAATTAACAGGTCGAGGTCATAGATGAAAGGGATGAATTGATAAAAGCATTATGATTTTAAGAAACATAAGTTCACAATTTCTGGAAAATGTGTAATAAAGAACACTGGGGGATGCCTTTTAATTCTGTTAAGTGATTCTAATGAGGTAAAATGGGGCATAAGGCTAGTAATTTCACTAAATAAGATCAGGGTAGTGGTAAGATAAAATCTTATTTACAGTTAGTAAAATGTTTTAAGGGAAATTTAATGGGTCATTATGAAAATGAGTGTCCGATGAAGAACTCCAATAATGGAAAGAATATGGACTAAAAATATAAAGGTGTGGTGAAATCCTTTTAAACTACTTCAATAGATGTTGGGACATCAAATGAAATAGTTTCAGGTACATGTTTTGTTTATTCATATTATGCCAATGTGTTGATTGATTCCGGGTCTACACATTCATTCATTTATGACAAATATTCTAGTAAATTGTGTATTTCATTTCAAGATATAAATCTAGAAGTTGATGTAAATACACGTAGAGGAAATGTTGAGAGAGAAAGAAATTATAATAACCTTCTTGTACAAATGTGAAGATGGAATCTATCTACAATCTTACTATTTTCCTATAGTAGAGTTTGAAATTATTTTGGGTATCAATTATCTTTTTGTTTATCATGATAAGATTTAATGTAGTGCTAATGTGTTTTCTTTTTAAAAACTAATTCAGTTTGTGTACAATAATGAACCCTTACTATTGATAAAAAATCAAGAAGCTGAGAGACTATTAAAATATGAAGATGATTGATACCTTTCACATATTGTTAAAAACCAATGAACTATTCAGATTAATGATGTTCCAGTGTTCAATGTGTATCTTGATGTTTTTTCTAATCATTTTCCTGGTATAATACCTAATTGGGAAGTTGAATTTATTGTTCAATTGTTTCATAGTGTTAATCCATGTGCAAAACCCCGTTATTGAATTGCTTAAATTTTTTTAGAGTTAAATAAGAAATAGAATGAGTCATTAAAAATGATTCATTCTACGTAGAACATCACTATAGGGTGATCATTCCTTGTTTATTAAAAATATATATGGTTGAATGAGACTTTAAATTAATTATAGTTCCCTGAATAACTTCACTATTATCAAAAAGTGTTATTTGCCTCGTATTGATGATTTGTTTGATCATCTCCAGGGAGCACAGTATTTTTCTATAATTTACATGAGGATGGGGTACCATTAGTTGAAGGTAATGGATGAATACTTTTCCAAGACCATGATTCATATTAGATAGGGGCATTATGAATTTTTAGTTTATTCTATTTGGGTTAACCAAGGAACCTGTTGTATTCATGGATCTTATGAATAGAATTTTTTATCATTTCATGGATTTGTTTGTTGTTATTTTGATTGATGATATTTAGGTATATTATAAAAGTTAATAGGATCATGAATGTAATTTAACAATTGTCTTGAACACCATAAATGGAAAAACTGTATGAGAAATATAGAATGTGTGAGTTTTGGTTTAAAAAAATTTCATTTGTTGGTCACATTATTTCTAAAGATGGAAAAAATATTGATCATGTTTAAACAAAATTTGTTAAAGAATGTCCATGAACCAAAAAAAATTTCAAGATTCTTAGTTTTTTTGGTTTAGAATGTTATTTTAAGGGGGTTTTTGAAATCAGTCATGGTAATCTTGACAACTGACTAAGTTAACTCGAAACCATGTTAGGATCATCTGGAAAAAATAATGTAATGATTATTTTCTGGAATTGAAAAGAAGATTGGTGAATGCTCTAGTTTTGGCACTAACTTCTAAGAATTGTGAATTTGTTATGTACAGTGATTCTTTGTTGAAAGGAACTGGTTGCGTCCTAATGAAAAATGATCTAGTAATTTCTTATCATTCATGTTAGTTAAAAATTATGAGTTAAATTAAACTATACATGATCTGGAATTATCTATTGTTTTTTTTGTAAAAAAATTATGAGTCATCATCTATATGTCAAGATGAGTGAAATATATGCTGATCCTAAAATAATGAATTATATATTATATGAGAATGAATTAAAAATGAGATAGATAATATGGATGGAATTAATCAAGGATTATTATTTCATGATTGATTACCATCTAGGAAAGGAAAAAATTGGTTGATTCCATGAGTTGAAAGAGTAATTATATATTAACCATACTATGTTTGGAATGAGATCCTTTGGTTTTGGATTTGATGAATTTTGGATTGGATGCTGTGGGTGAATGGAATTCCTCTATTTTGTTTCAGGTGGCAGTGAAATCGTCTCTATTAGATAGAATTAATAAAGTGTACAATGATGACAGTGAGATGCAGGAAAAGATAGAATTGGTTCAGAAGGGCATGTTCCATAAATTTAACATTGGTAAAGATCGTATTTTGAGGTTTGGAAAGAGACTGTTGGTGCCTTGTTATTCAGAGTTGAAGAAAGAGTTGTCATGTGAAAATCATAGTTCTCTATTTTTAGTCCATTATTGAAGTTATAATGTATACAAAAATATTTGGGAGTATAACCGGTGGGATGGAATGATAAGAGATATTGCTGACATTACCCTGATTTGTTTTATTTATCAGTAGGAAAAAGTAGAGAGGAATTTACTGAAAAGGATGCTTCATCATTTTCCAATGCCAGATTGGAAATGGGAAAATGTGTCCATGGATTTCATAGTGGGATTAACAATAACATCTTGAGGTAACAATGCAATATTGGTTATTGATTATGTATTCAATAAATATACTCATTATCATTATATTAGAGATACTCTGTCTCTAGATAAACTTTAGAAATTGTATATTAAAGTGATAGTCAGGTTATATTGGGTTCCCCTCCCAATTGTATCTGATCATGATCTAATGTTCACTTCAAACATTTGGAAGGGACTTCAGAAGTGATAGGGTACTGCGTTAAATTTTACTCCATATTTTAATAAATAATTAGATGGGCAGTCAAAAAGAAGAATTCATACATTAGAAAATCTTCTACGTGCTTGTTCAATGGATTACTAGGGAAGTTAGGGCAACCATCTTTTTTTAGATGAGATTTCATATTATAAAAATTTTCATTCTAGTATACATATGGAACCATATTAAAAATTATATGGAAATCGTTTTTGAATTCCACCTTTTTGGTATGATGTAGGTGAATGGATTTTGATGGGACCTAAATTGGTAGAAAAGATGGAATAAAGAAGTTTATTAGATTTAGATGAACATGAGAATATATCAATGTAGATAGAAAAGTTTTGTGGCTAACCAGTGGAATAATCTTTCTTTTGAGGTAGGTGCTCATATCATTCTCAATGTTTCTCCATGGAATAGTGTGACTCATTTTGGTAAGAAGTAAAAGAGGAGTATGAGGTTCATTGTACCCTATGAAATCATAGATAAAGTTGGATCAGTTTCCTGCAGAGTGGATTTACCTCCATGTATATCATGGGTACATAATGTTTTTCATGATTCAATGTTGAGAAAGTATATTCCAGATCGATCTCATGTTTTTAGTCTTGAGATAGTAATGTTGGATGAGAATCATTCTAATGTGGAACAACCAGTTCATATTTTTGACCATAGAGAGAAATTGTTACAAAATAAGGTAATTCATCAAGTAATGGTTTTGTGGAAAACCAAAATGGTTGAAGATACAACATGTAAATCTAAAATTGATACGAGGGATAAATACCACCCCATATATGATAAGTAAATAAAATTGGGGGGGCATGAAATTACCAAAATGTGAAAATGATCTAGGATCTGATGTATTTATAGAATAATACTTTTTTATTTCTATTAATATTTTTGAATAATACATTATTTTTACATTAAAGGGAACACTTTTCTTGATAGCTTACTCAACACACAACAATGAGTTTCTTTGAATTCTTATGTTGCACACAACATTTAGTTATACCGTAAATAATAAAATGATATTATTATTATTTTAAATGGTAATCAATGACCAGACATTGTGTTGGTGGGAATGAATAGAAATAACTACAATATTACTATACATGATTGTTAATTATTTTTATATTTATCCAATAAATTTTGGACACCTAAAATGAGAATGAACCCAATTTTAAGCATAATTTACTCTAACATTTTTAAATGGTCAGTTTTCAACCTTTTGTTGGAAACGCCTTTTTAAATATTATTCTTGTAACTTTTTTATTTTGTATTTGAAAAAATAATAATATTCTTTAAAACAAGTAAATCAATTTTTCCTTGGATGATATTTAGGTATTTTTTGATGAAATTCATATTTTAATAAATAGTGAAACATGATGCATTTTAATTCAATATAGACTTTTTATCTAATTTATTTATATAGTTAAATTTTTGTTTTAATTGGATTAAAATTTTAATGTGATTAGATTGTAATAATTTAATCAAAACATGGTTATTTTATGTATTTTTATATTGAAATTGGATATAAATACAAGTCATTATTTTAGAAGTAATACTTCTTGAAAATATGCTTTTTGGTTTTGACAACATGAATTAATTTTAAATTAATTTATGCAAATTCGATGATTTAAAATTGGTAAAAATGGATTCAATATTTGGAATCATAAGGTCTAAATTGTGTAAATAAGAACCTTTTACATTTATACATTATGAATATTAACTTCAATAATAATTTTTATTTACGATGGTTGAAGAGTAAATATGGTAAAGAAGAAAAAAAATATTATTATAATAATATTAAAGTACCCTAACACATGTCCTAATCCAATTTAATGATATTTTTCAGACCAATGGCATCCTTGGGTTGATTTTGGGACCACATAGAGCCACCTGGGTATGATAATGACATGTTATAATAATTAATTTCATGTAAATATAAATATAAAATTAACATATATAATTTAATAAAAAAAATTATTATAAGGTTATATAACTAATCTATTTTACTATAAATTATTTTTATAAATATAATAAGATTAAAAAAATCATGATATTATTTATATAATTTTTTAGACATTAAATAAATAATTTCAATTTTTAAACATTGATTATGATGTTATTGCTTCATTAATAATGGATTCATGTAAATGATATTAATAATTTTAAAAAATTTATTTGACATAATTTATTTATTCATTGATTTCAATAGGTGAATATGGCATGTCAGTATTGATTTAATGTGTTTTTATATGAAATCATGTTGTTATGAATTTTTACAAAAAAACACGTTTCCATAGTGTCCAAAATTGACATAATTCATAACATAAAATATAAATTATATTATTAAATCATATTAAATTTATAAAAAACTATGAATTGGAAAAATGGTTAAAATAAGCCCAAATATGTCATAAATGACTTTTTGGGTTTTTTGACAGGATATGGTAATTATATTAACCCACATTGTGTAAAAACAGGATATCACTATAATATTAAAAGGGGAAAAATAAGGGTTAAACCAAAAAGATAAGGACAGAAAAATATTCCTATCTTGTCTAAAAATAATTGGATGAAGATAATTCTAATCAAAATACTATTATATTAGAATAAAATGAGTTTTTGAAATTTTTTAATAAGAATGGAATTTATATTAAATTAATATTTCAAGACATTCCTAACGTTCCCTTCCTCCCTCTTATAAAAGTACACCACATATACCCACATACTCACACCTCTCATGCACCTTGGTGTAACGTACTAACCTGACTCACCACTAAACTGGTTGTCGGACCAGTCACCACATGACCACAAGTGCATCTCCCCGTACGTGAGAGGCAATCAACTAGAAGAAAGGTTCAATGGATAGTCATTGGGGAGACTATACCCTCGCATCAGAGTTCAATAATAGAAAATGTAAATAAATAGTGGAAGCAGTCTAATAAATTTTAAAGCAGTAGAAGAAAAATATATCCAATTTTATAAAAATGGCCAACACCAATTATATAGTAGATGAATGCATGACATTCTAATGATACAAAATGGACAACAATGAACAGAAACATCATGCTTTACATTCCAATATGAAAATAGGTAAACAATGACTCAATCCCCTATGGACAGTCTCCTCAAGCATTCTGAGCTTCTTCTCATACCTCAGCTCCCATGCCCCAAGTATATACAAACATCACAATCCTGCAACCAAATAGAATCTACTTGGGTACCGTAGTGCAATGGCAGCATGAGAAGGGTGTGAGATATAAATCTCAGTAGGTCAAGACCTCATATGTATAACCGTAATGTAAAGACCCGTAAAATTCAAGGGAAATTTTTTGTTAATTTTCATTGGGATTTTACAAGAATGCGGTTTCTGACGGCACTTGATTCCGAGGCCCGGTGTGCCCGGAATTTCTATCCGATGTTTAGCTCGGGTACGTTCAATGAATGAACGAGCGGGATTTTTCTAACTTTTGAACCGGTGCTCGGAATTGAATTCCGAGGGCACCGATGAATTCGAAGCGCCGGTAATTTCTTAAGAACGCCTTTTCTAGAGTTGCATTTACACGAGAGGAGTTGTTAAAAATTCTGGAAGTTAAAAATAAAAATTTTGCTAAAATATTTATTTCTTCGAAGTGGTTAACCTTTGGGTGGAAGTTGGGTAACCACCCAAGAGAGGTTATGAGAGAGGTGGGGCCCACACGAACCCCACCCCTTCATATTCCCTAACTCCTTCAACTCACCATTTAATTAGATAACTTATGTTAATTAAATAGGTGAGTTTAATTTAAATGTTTGAAATTCAAATACTTTAGTGATGATAATGAAATAAGTGAAAGCACTTATTTTATTTTGGTTGGAACTTGTTATGTTGAGAGGATTTCGGAGAAAAGCTAAGGGGATTGAAGATCTTCTTCTTCTTCGACGAAGAATGCGAAGAACGTGAAGAAGGCCGACCTCCGATGAAGGTCGACAAGAACATTGGATCCTCGTTGATCGATGACACGACGCCAACGAATCTTTTCTCCTTCCGTAACGCCTTCTTCTGCAACGGTTATTTCCCTGACGAACCCTCGCTCAATGAATATGACGAGGTAGGGGATATATGTGTTTCTATTCTTGAATTCTTCCGTCATCATTCCTCGTTCAATTGGACCGCTTGCTATCGATTAACGGGAGGGGGGCGGACTGCACAAACACGGCCGACCCTCCTCCCTTATTATCTTCTGTTGTTGTGGTTCGAAGGAATGTGACGCGGTGTCGTCGCACCGCGTGGCAATGAGCGGTAAGGATGTGTTGTGCCGTCGCGCCGCGCAATTGAAAATCGAACCAAGGTTGTGGCGCCGTCGCGCCGTGCCGAAGAACCCCAAAGGAACCATGGCCGGAGCAGGTCCGCAGTAGAGGGGCACGATGTGATGGCACCGCGTCAGGCGTACCAATGTAGAGGCTATAGGTCGCGGCGGAGTAGGGACCAGCGGCCGATTCCGGGCCACCGGCATCGACGCAGGGGGACCGTCCAGCGCCAGTCCCATGTCAGCAACAGCCGGCCGGCCGGAGCGGGTCGGCCGGTCAGAGGAGGGGCCGGGGGTTACGACCCACGTCTGTCCGGCAAGAGCGGCCCACCACATCGGGGTCGCGGTTACAAAACATGGGGCATCGCCCCCCCCCCCCCCCCCCCCCCGATCTACTCGGCCGAAACGGCTGAGCCACCTAGCCACCGGGCCTGCGCCAGCACACCGGCCCCCAGGCCGGGCCGCGCCCAGGCTGGGCAGGGCCGCGCCCAAGCGGGCCGACCTGGACCCTAGTCGGGTCGACCTGGTTCCGGCCTACCCAGGGGGTATCGGGCCCGAACCCCCTAATACCGGACCACTCATGGTCATTTTCCCATAACTTGGGTTGCGGACCTCCGATCAATGCACCGTAAGCTGCAATGTGATCCTTTAATCAAGATGGTCATTTCGGTATCATACACTCAATGTTTAAGAGAACTTTGGGTTTGTTCGGTTTGGTTTGTACACGAAACCAACCAGGCCCTCGGAGCGGAAACACTTATTACATGAGCTCTGGACATCCGATTGACGTGTCGTCTACATTGATGGGTTTCTCTAAGTGGGAAAATCCTTTTGGCTTACTCTGCTCGAGGTTTGGACATAGTTGGGGTACGGTCGGGTTGGGTTCACTTAAAAACCAACCGGGCCCCTTGGAACGAAAAAGCCAATAACTCTCAGACTGTGCGTCCAATTGACGCACCGTATGTGACGTTGAATTCCTGTTGACGATACGGAACATTTGGATACATCAACTCCAGACTATGTGTCAGTTGATGTATCAGCCCCTCGGCTCGTGGAGCGGATCCTCCCGAACGAGCTTGTTGTGTGCGGGAACCCTAGAGATGGCTGCAACTGCGATGATGATGAAGACTGTACAAAAAGACTCGGTGGATTCGACGGCGACGACTACATCACTCAGCGATCCTACGTGGATTAGTGCTACCTATCCTATGTGGGTCAGATCCTGTGTGGGTCAGCGCTCAGTGGTCCTGTGTGGGCCAGTACCTACAGATCCTGTGTGGGTCTGATCCTGTGTGGGTCATTGTGGGGTTAGTTACCTATCGATCCTTTGTGGGTCATTGTGGGGGTTAGTACCTATCGATCCTGTGTGTGTCCAACAGCTTAGATGAATCAGTGGGTACATCTGATCATCTCTATCGTCTTACGAAGAAGTATACATGTGTGAGCTGAATCTTGACTTTCAATCCTTATCATTGATAAGATTGACTTGATATCCTGTGTGTATTACATTATGCTTTCCTATGTGGATTGGTTTGTGATTTCCTATGTGTACTGGGTTGTACTTTAGCACGGATGTTGGAGATGAATGAGAATTGATGACTTAGGTATATGTATGGGCATATACCTAAGTAGTGTCGGTTGTTACTTCATGATTGTATCTTTTCATTGTGGATTATCCATTGTGGATTCTGGGAGACCTTCGGGGGTCTTGGGGTCCCTACTAAGTAGCTTATACTCACCCCTACACGGGCTATGCCCGCACTACGTTGTGTTGGTTGCAGACTATGGACAACGCTGATCGTGGTTGAGGCTTGTGGATCAGGTTGGTACCTGGAGGTGGACCACTGGGCGGGACGTACTCGGAGCGGACGGCTGGACCCGAGGAGCTGTGGAGGCTATATGTACCCACCCTTCAGGTGGGACTTCCAGTGGACGGCTCGACATTGTGGCTTTACTTTTCAGTTGATGTACTCTCTTTTTCAGTTTTACATTACTTTCAGTTTGGGTTTGTATTCTGGCCCACATACTTTTCTTCACTTACTGTTGTACCCAGTTTTTACATAGTATCTACTTTTGCTTGCTTGCTCTGTGGTGTTGGTTTACTTTACAAAGTCCATGCCTTCCCATTTTATTAGGAATTACGCCTTGGTGCTAGTCACCACCCCTGACCTATGGAAGGCGGACTTGGGGTAGTCACGGCACGGGCCCCGAGAATGAGTTGTGACAAATTGGTATCAGATGAGTTCGGTTCTACCGCAGAACATTAGACTCTGATCTTTCTTCTATGTGAAGCAATAGTGTTAACAGTATTGGGTGTGGTTATCTGTCCAGGGAGTCCAGTTTTGGTGCGGCGGCCGACATATCCGTACACCAGGACCCTGACTTCTGATTTCCGAATTAATGCATAAAAACATTGATTTCATGTGTGTGTCATGTTTTCTTTGTGATTACATTATGTCAGCTCACCAGGTATACTGTTTGACTGTGGCGCACCTGTTTCTTTTTAGGATGGCCCCACGATGGAATCTAGCTAGGGTTTCGAGCATTTTACGTGACGACAGCCCACCGAGCGACGAGGCCTCGGTACATGGCCCTTTGACAGCAGAGGCACCAGCGGTACCTCTACCCGCCGAGCCACCGATGCTACTATCCCCAGTCGCTGACGATGCACGTCGCCTTAGTGCACTGCATGAGTTTCAGCGTCAGCGACTGGCCAGGTTCCACAAGGAGACGGACCCTCAGGCAGTCGAGGATTGGCTGGAGGTAGTTGTACGAGTTTTCAGGTTAGTGCTGACACCAGCATACCTCATGGTGATCCTTGCAGCGAGCCCCCTGCACGTGGCAGTAGGCAGATGGTGGAGCATGATGGTCCAGTTGAACGACGAGGCATCTCTCCTCTAGATGGACTTTGAGAGCCTCTTCCGCTCAGAGTCCGTCCCATCCACCCTCCATGCAGTGTACATCTAGGAGATTCTTCAGCTACAGCAGGGCCACTTGACGGTCGCCCAGTACTCTACGAGATTTCCAGATCTCTCGCGCTATTCGACGGACATGGTACATGACCCATTCTTCCGGGCCTGGACCATTGAGCAAGGATTGAGGCATGAGAGCAGGGCATCACTGATATCCCTCAGCATTCCGACACAACAAGGGGTACTAGAGCGAGCCCTTTTGATCGAGAGCTTCCTTGCTGAGCCTACATCAGTAGCAAGACCTACTGCAGGGAGGTACGTAACAGAGTTTTCTGCAGCAGGCAGTAGACGGATAACTCATAGGTCTAGGCAGACCAGACCCTTAGGCAGACGACCTCATGACACTGGCTCAGTGGTGCGGGGCACACAGCACGGAGACAGTCTTTCGAGAGGAAAACAGTGCTACGCATGTGGAGGGCAGGGCCACATGGCTCGTGACTGCCAGACTCGCCGTGCAGAGGAGCAGCAGATAGTTGAGGGACCACCCAGGCAGAGGCAAAGGGTCGACTATGGCGGTCCACAGGGAGCAGGAAGACGAGGCAGGGGAGCTGGCCGAGCAGCAGGTGGTGGGTGATGCTTTGAGGCTCTACCACCACCACCACCGGGAGGTCCACCCCGACCACAGGGAGCTGGCGGGCAAGGACATGCACAGCTTCAGGCAGCGGAGGCCAACGACCACGGCTCACCCGAGATGATTCAAGGTACTATCTATGTCTATTCCACCTTTTTTGCAGTTTTTATACACAGTCATTCTTTCATAGCTGATGCCCTTGTTCGGAGCTCGAATATTCTGACGGAGCCAGTGGCTCGATCCTTACGGCTAGAGACTCCTACGGGAGCAGACTCGAAGATTACGCACAGGTGCCAGCAGTGTGAGCTTACTCTAGGAGGCGTGTTCTTTGGCTGGGATCTTCTTGTAGTGGCGTCTAGGCCTTACGACGTCATCTTGGGCATGGATTGGTTTTCTAAAATCCATGCTCAGATTGACTGTATTAGGCGCAAGGTACGGTGTGTACGCACCGAAGGAGGCAGGTTCACCTACAATGGCGAGAAGGGAGCCTTCGCAGCACAAGATGGACTCTTGCAGAGGAGAGGACATCCCATCACTCATCAGTTGGCTAGCCTCATCCTAGGATCAGTTGACGTGCAGAGTCATGGTTTTCCTGCAGTGGTGGATCAATATGCGGACTTTTTTCCTGACGACATTCCAGGACTATCTCCTCACAGAGAGGTAGACTTTTATATTGACCTGTACCCCAGGATAGCCCCAATATCCACCCCAGCATATCGTATGGCCCCCGCCGAGCTTCGAGAGATATGGGTACAGTTGGAGGACTTGCAGGGCAATGGATTCATCTGACCCAGTGTTTCACCCTGGGCTTCCCAGATTTTGTTCGCCAAGAAGGTGGACGGGAGCTTGGGACATTGTGTCGAATATCACCGCCTGCACCAGGTGACCGTGAGGAACAAGTATCCGCTGCCGAGGATTGACGACCTCTTCGATCAGCTTAAGGGAGCACGGTGGTTCTCAAAGATAGACCTCAGGTCAGGGTATCTCCAGTTCAGAGTTCGGGATGAGGACGTGCAGAAGACGACCTTCAGGTGTCGGTATGGCCACTATGAGTTCTTAGTTATGCCATTCGGCATAACCAATGCTCCAGAAGTGTTCATAGCCCTCATGAACACGATCTTTTAGCCATACCTTGATCGATTTTTCATGGTCTTCATCGACGACATATTGATATACTCGACCACTGAGGAGGAGCATGCCTCCCACTTATGGGTTGTACTAGACACACTCTGAGAGCACCAGCTTTATGGAAAGCACTATATGTGTCAGTTATGGATACGTGAGCTCCACTTCTTGGGACACGTCATCTCTGAGGCGGGAGTTGCGGTGGATCCTGCGAAGATCGAGGCAGTGCTAGCTTGGGAGCCACCCAGGAGCGTAATGGAGGTGGAGAGTTTCTTGGGACTAGCTGGGTACTATCAGAGATTTATGCCAGACTTCTCCAGAGTTTTGGCACCACTCTCAGCCTTGAAAAAGAAGGGAAAACACTTTTTATGGTCAGACAGATGTCAGTAGAACTTCCAAGAGCTAAGACAGAGATTGACCAGTGCGCCTATCTTGAGGCTACCAGAGGAGGGAGTTGGGTACGTAGTTTACTGTGATGCATCAGGGACCAGACTCAGATGTGTCCTGATGCAAGAGGAGGCTGTGATCGCCTATGGATCACGACAGTTGAGGAATCATGAGTAGAACTACGCTACCCATGACCTGGAGTTAGAAGCAGTGGTCTTCGCTATGAAGATGTGGCGACACTATCTGATGGGTGAGCGCTTTACAGTCTATTCTGACCACCAGAGTCTCAGGTACATCTTCTCACAGAAGGACCTAAACCTGAGACAGCGGTGATGGCTCGAGTTCCTCCAAGAATATGACTTTGAGATAGTCTATACTCTTGTAAAGGGGAACGTGGTAGCCGATGCTCTCAGTAGGAGGAGGGGCATTTAGCTACGTGGGGAGGCGACAGAGTAGCTAGCCGCTTTGCAGATATCCTTCGTGGATAGAGATGGAGCAGCCTTTCTTCATTCACTCACAGTCACACCTCTAGTACTGCAGTGGGTCAGAGAGGCACAACATGGGGACGCTGATTGTAAGATGCGACGTGTGCAGATATCCTCAGGACATGCACTTGATGGTTTCTCTTTAGGAGGAGAGCACGACACCCTTTTCAGAGGACGTACCTTGGTACCAGTTTCTTTATGGGAGGAGGTGCTGAGAGATATTCACTCTTCCCCTTTTGTGGTATATCCTGGAGTGGCAAATATGTATCATGATCTTAGATGACAACACTGGTGTCCGGGCATGAAGAAGGATGTGGCGGAGTTCGTTTCTCGATGCATCACCTGCCAGGAGGTGAAGGCAGAGCACCAGGTACCAGCAAACTTGGTGCAACCCTTGGAGGTCCCAAAGTGGATGTGGGATGACATATCTATGGACTTCATGACTGGACATCCACACACTTCTAGAGGTCACGACTCCATTTGGGTGATTTTCGACCAACTCACCAAGTCATCTCACTTCTTACCCATCAGAGAGCAGGGCTCAGTGGAGAGCTTGGGACGTATCTATGTTCAGGAGATTGTATGGATTCATGGTGTGTCATCATCTATCGTCTCCGATCGAGATGCTTGCATTACTTCCCGGCTTTGGAAGGGGTTGCAGGAGGCATTCGGAACGCAGCTACGTCTGAGTACCGCCTTTCAACCTTAGACAGATGGTCAGACGGAGAGGACCATTCAGACTCTGGAGGATATGCTTCGCACATGTGTCCTCGACTTTGGTCGCATCTGGGAGGACCACCTACCCTTGGTGGAGTTCACGTACAACAATAGCTACCACTCCACCATTGGGATGGCACCATACGAGGCGTTGTACGGCCGACCTTGCAGATATCCTCTGTGCTGGACCGAACCTGGGGAGTCAGCACTTGTGGGACCGGAGATGGTCCAAGCCACAATAGAGAAGGTCCAGGTCATCCAGGAGCGGATGAGGACAGCTCAGATCCGGCAGAAGACTTATGCTGACAGGAGGCGGAGGCCACTAGAGTTCGAGGATGGCGACCACGTCTACTTGCAGGTCTCAACTCGATATGGATTACGGAGATTTGGCCGAGGCGAAAAGTTATCTCCATGCTTCATTGGACCATTCCAGGTCCCCAGTAGGATTGGAGAGGTGGCTTATCGCTTGGCTCTACCACCTCAGTTGCACTGGGTGCACGACGTCTTCCACGAATCTCAGCTGAGGAGATACGTGCACGACCCGACGCATATAATTGACCATGGGGAGCTGGACATAGATGATGGGGAGACTTTTGCGGAGGTCCCAGTGGAGATCGAGGATCGACAAGAGCGGGTCCTACATGGATGGTCGATTCCTCTAGTGCGTATCAGATGTCAGCACAAGAACCTCCAGGAGAGCACTTGGGAGCGGGAGGCTCAGATGCATCCACAATACCCACTTTTGTTTCCCTAGTTTATGATGAATCTTTACGGGGACGTAAAGTCCTGAAGTGGGAGTAATGTAACGACCTGTAAAATTCAAGGGAAATTTTTTCTTAATTTTCTTTGGGATTTTACAAGAATGCAGTTTCGGACGGCACTTGATTCTGAGGCCCGGTGTGCCCAGAATTTCTATCCGAAGTTTAGCTCATGTACGTTCAATGAATGAACGAGTGGGATTTTTCTAAATTTTGAATCGGTGCTCGGAATCGAATTCCGAGGGCACCGATGAATTCGCAGCGCCGGTAATTGCATAGGAAGACATTTTCCGGAGTTGCGTTTACACGAGAGAAGTTGTTAAAAATTGTGGAAGTTAAAAATAAAAATTTATCTACAATTTTTATTTCTTCTAAGTGGTTAACCTTTTGGTGGAAGTTGGGTAACCACCCAAGAAAGGTTATGAGGGCGGTGGGGCCCACACGAAACCCACCCCTTCATATTCCCTAACTCCTTCAACGCACCATTTAATTAGATAACTTGTGTTAATTAAATAGGTCAGTTTAATTTAAATGTTTGAAATTCAAATACATTTGCCATGATAATAAAATAAGTGAAAGCACTTATTTTATTTTGGTTGGAAGTTGTTACGTTGAGAAGATTTTGGAGAAAAGCTAAGGGGCATGATGATCTTCTTCTTATTCGATGAAGAATGCGAAGAACGCAAAGAACGCCGACCTCCGACGAAGGTCGACAAGAATTCCGGATCCTCAGAGATCGACGACGCGACGCCGACGAATCTTTTATCCTTCCGCGACGCCTTCTTCCACGATGGTTATTTCCTAGATTAACCCTCGCTCAACGAATTTGATGAGGTAGGGGATTTATGTGTCTCTATTCATGAATTCTTCCGTAATCATTCCTCGTTCAATTGGTCTGCTTTCTATAGATTAACGGGAGGGGGCCGAACTGCACAAACACGGCCGACCCTCTTCCCTTTTTATCTTGTGTTGTTGCGGTTCGAAGGAAAGTGATGCAGTGTCGTCGCACTACGTGGGATCGAGCGGCAAGGATGCGCAACGCCGTCAAGTGGTGGAATTGAAAATCGAACCAAGGTCGCGGTGCCGTCGCGCTGTGCCGGAAAATCCTGAAGGCACCACGACTGGAGTGGGGCCGCGGTGGAGGGGCGCGGCGCCATCGCGCCGCGCCGAGCAGACCAAGGCCGCGGCCTTAGGCCACAGCTGAGCAGGGACCGACGGCCGGTTCTGGGCCGCCGGCATCAGAGCTGGGGGATTGGCTAGCACCGGTCCCGAGTCGGCAGTATCTGGCCGGCCGGAGCGGGCCGGCCGGTCAGAGGAGGGGCTTGGGGTTACAACCCCCGGCTGGCCTGACAAGAGAGGCCCCCCGCATGGGGGCCGTGGTTACAAAATAGGGGGGCAGGGCCCCCCCCATCCGCTCTGCCGAAACGGTCGAGACACCTAGCCACCGGGCCAGCTCCAGCGCGCAGGGTCGGGCCGCGCCCCGCCCAAGAGTGCCAGACCCGAACTCGGGCCGGGTCCGACCAGGCCCACACCCCCTAATATCGGAACTATCACAGTCTTTTCCCTATAACATGGGTTACAGACCTCCGATTGATGCACCATTAGTTGCAATGCGATTCATGGATTGAGACGATAATTTCAGTATATTACACTCATGGTTTCGGAGAACATTGTGTTTGGTCGGGTTGGTTCGTACACGAAACCAACCGGGCCCTCAGAGCGGAAACGCTTATAACCTGAGCTCCGGACGTCCAATTGACGTGTCGTCGACTTTGATGGATTCCTCTAATTGAGACAGACCTTTTGGCTTATTCCGCTCGAGGTTTCGACGTAGTTGGAGTATGGTCAGGTTGGTTTGACATAAAAAACAACCGGGCCCCTAGAACGAAAAAGACAATAACTCTCAGACCGGGCGTCCGATTGACGCACCGTCTGTGACGTTGAGTTCCTGTTGACGATACGGATCTTTTGGATACATCAACTCCGGAATATGTGTCAGTTGATGTATCAGCCCCTCAGCTCATGGAGCGGATCCTCCCGAACGAGGTTTCTGTGTGCGAAAAACCTAGAGATGGTTGCGACTGCGACGACGATTACGACTGTACAAAAATCCTCCGTGGATTCGATGGCGACGACTACAGCACTCAGCGATCCTACGTGGATCAGTGCTACCAATCCTGTGTGGTTCAAATCCTGTGTGGGTCAACGCTCAGTTGTCCTATGTGGGCCAGCGCCTACAGATCCTTAGTGGGTCTGATCCTGTGTGGGTCATTGTGGGAGTTAGTTACCTATCGATCCTTTGTGGGTCATTGCGGGGGTCAGTACCTATCGATCATGTGTGGGTCTAACAGATTAGATGAATTAGTGGCTACACCTGATCATATCTATCGTCATACGAAGAAGTATACCTATGTGAGCTGAATCTCGACTTTCAATCCTTATCTTCGATAAGATTGACTTGACATCCTGTGTGGATTATGTTATGCTTTCTTGTGTGGATTGGGTTTTGATTTCCTGTGTGGACTGGGTTGTACTTGAGCTTGGATGTTGGAGTCGAATGACAATTGATGACTTAGGTATATGTATGGGCATATACCTAAGTAGTGTCGGATGTTACTTCGTGATTGTATTATTCCTTTGTATATTATCCTTTGTGGATTCTGGGATACCTTCGGGGGTCTCGGGGTCCCTACTGAGTAGCTTATACTCACCCCTACACGGGCAATGCCCGCACTATGTTGTGTTGGTTGCAGACGACAGACATTGCTGATCGTGCTTGAGGATTGCAGAGTAGGTCGGTACCTGGAGGTGGACCACTGGGCGGGACGTACTCGGAGTAGACGGCTGGACCGGAGGAGTTTTGGAGGCTATCTGTACCCACCCTTCAGGTGGGACTTCCAATGGACGGCTCGACGTTGTGGCTGTACTTTTCAATTGATGTACTCTCTTTTTCAGTTGTACTTTACTTTCAATTTGCATTTGTATTCTAGCCCACAAACTTTTCTGCAAATAATGTTGTACCCAGTTTTTACTTAGTATTTACTTTCGTTTGCTTGCACTGTGGTGTTTGTTTACTTTACAAAGGCAATGTCTTCCCTTTTTATCGGGAATTACGCCTTGGTTCTAGTCGCCAGCCCCTGGCCTATGGAAGGTGGGTGTGGGATAGTCACGGCCTGGGCCCCGAGGATGGGTCGTGACATGTAATCCAGATATTTAATAAATAATTTAATTCATGCGAAACAATGTATAAATAAAGCAATACAATGTAACTATATACCCAAGTACTTTCACCAGCCCTAAGCTGGTGTCTGAGTCTGTATTATACATTTTTCATGCATACATAATAGTCATTACATAGTAATTTTCATTTATCAATTATTATAACCTCATAAAATTTTTAATGTCTCAAGAATCTTCCTAAGCCCGATATCCCTCGTATAAGTCACTCGCCTCTGATGTCTCAACAGACCATAAATTCAATTAATTTAATGATTTAAACCAAGATTGTGCTTTGGCTTGGATAAAACGTCATAAGATATTCAATTTAATCTTTCATAAACTAGATCTGAGCCCATCCAATAAAAATAGTGATTCGCTCATGGGTTTGTCCACTAATAGTGATTCACCCAATTCATTGACAAGTTTGAACACTTTCTCATATTCAATTCACAAATCATAATGTCACAATAGTTTTCATTGAACTATTAATTAATTTAATGTACGGTCAATAGGACCACAATCCATTATCAATTAATGGGTGTAGAACATAATTTCAAGAACCCTCATGAGTATTTGGAGAATCAGTCCTTATATCACAACCTATGGGTATTTGGAGCATTATTCCATATCCCATAAAAAATGTTTTCATGCAAGCTGGGTATATAGTTCCATGTCTAGAACCTCGTGAGTATTTGGAGCATCAGCCCTTGTCTTACAACCTGTTTATCAATCATACATTTATATTTATCATTGGTCTAGAATTCCTTGTCTAACACCCCAAAACCATCCATTATTTAATTCAAAAATTAATTAATCCAATCAATTAATTAATTTAACAACTAACCAGCAACATAAATCTCCCCTCAAATAGGTCAACAATTAATTAACCATTCAACATCGTAATAGATAATAATTAATTAAAAATTAATTATTCATACAAACCAAACAAAATAATTATCTAAAACTTTATTTATCTCAATTCTTTAGCACGTCTGAACCCATCCACTAAAATAGGGATTCATCTAGGATTTTAACAATTTACATGCTCATCATAATAATCCCAAAACATTCTGAACAAGACCCATATATTTAGCAAACATATCATATAATATATCATATTTTTATCAACTCCATCCAAAACAACTTAAGGCATGAGAAAAAACATACATCAAATGGTTCCCTTGCCCAACATTCATAACAAACATTCAACTCACAATGTTAATTTAGTACATGTAAATTAATTAATTCAACAATTAATTAATTAAATTATATCTCTTTAACCGTTAATAAATTAATTAACCAATTACCATTTAACTTCTAATAATTAATCCATCCATTAATTATTTCCAGTTTCCAATTTATATTCTGAATATATAAAAATATCCAATATTCTCAATAAAAAGTAAAAGCCACATTTTTTTCAAGCTCCTGTCTTGATTATTAATTCTATAATTAATTACCCTATTACCCAACCTGCCTGATTCAATCATCTAATTTACTGACTGATATATCATTTTTTGCGTAATTAAAATTACATGACATGGGATAAAAGTCACACCTAAGGGTTTCCATGCCCATATAAAGTTAAGTGTATATAACAAGGATGATTCATGGGTGTTTCTTATTTAACCATTTAATGCTATGGGCATAAGATAAAAATATTAACTTTGCAACAAATAAATATCAAGTAACACAAGCTTAAAAAAACACATGGTCAAGTCCAAAATCATCTCATGTGGACGGAATCACCCAATATGATCAATGGTGTCATGCAACGAAATAACATATATTAGCACTAGAAGGAAGACATATAAAAATCCCAAAAATCTTCAAGCATGCCATGACATTACCACTAACCAGAAGATAAAATTTATTCATAATTTTAAGAAAACATTGCAGTTTCATATCCAAGGAGACTCACATTATCAATTTATTTTAAGAAGAAAATATGATTTCTTAAATAAAGATATAATTATTTGGGACACTAACTCGGGGTGGCTCCAGTTTAATTCCACGTCACATTAATGTGCTTGGTGGTAACCAGCACACAATTAGGCCCCAGTCGCATGCGCGCACACCTTCATATATATATATATATGTGTGTGTGTGTGTGTGTGTGTGTTCATTGACTACATTGATCAAAAAAAATTCTATATTTTAAATTGGTACCCAGAATCAAAGCAGTAATGATCAACACACCTCTAACATGATACCAGGTACTCAAAAAATTTATCATACAATAACATAACCTGTTCAAAACCAAACAGCAGTTTAGAAGCATCCACAGACCAACGTATTCAATAAAAATCACTGTCATCCACGTCTCCCTTGGTGGAGGATGCCGAAACAAGGACTGACGTGTCTGTAAACAACATTCTCATACTCTAAAATTAGAAATATGCAATAATCGAATAATACCAAACCTTAGGGTTTCAGCCAACACCAAAATAGGAACCGAAAATTCAAAAAATCACCTAAGCAATTAGGTAGTCCATGAGGTAAGGTCTTACCTTAATTAATCAGACATAAACCAAGATAAAATTTGTGAAGAAAAAGTTATGGGTGGTGAACCCAGATGGGGGGGGGGGTTGTGCCATGGGGGTCGCATGCTACCAGAGCTCGGTTTGGTTGTTTCACTGCTGCAATGAGGGTCGCTCGTGGGTTGCGCACTACTCGAGGTGATGAAGAGGAGGGCCGCTTGGAGGAGGAGGTCAGAGATGTTGTGCTGTGCCTCAAAGGGTTACAGGGGGGTCGCACCTCCTGCTCGTGAAGTAAGGGGTAGAATGGTCCTCTCCTTTTCTTTATATTTTCTAACCTAATAAAAAAATAAAATAACCTTAATTATATTTCATTTATTTTCCTCAAAATAATTTATGATAATAATAAAATCTATTAATATTACCAACCCTTTCAACATTTATTCTTTTCCAACCAAAACTATCGAAATATATTTTTATTATTATTATTCTGCTGGAAATCATTTTTTTTAATTTTCAAATAGCCGGTTTTGGGTAACCGGTAACCGTACAACCAAACACCAAAATACATCAACCGCGAGACTAGAGAAACCCCAAACAGTCTAGAAGCAAATCAAAATTTCAAATTAAAACTTCAAGCGAACCATGTGTCCTCCTCAGACCGCATGCCACCTCGAGTTGCGTGTCATCGCTTGACCCCAACATCGCCTCCGATCAGGTCGCCGGTGAGACAAGCCGACACTGCCACCGTCTTCTCTGACCTTCTGAATTGTCCACACCTCAAACAGCATCACCTCATGAATCCACACCATCAGCGCCTCCGTTGATGTTGCCAGAGACACGCCAGGGATCAACAAGGAATAAAATCTAGAATCCACCACCATCACAAACATAACATCACAGAAGACAGTGCAAACATGCCTTCGAGAACCCAAAATAACCAAAGCAACAGCAATGACTGTCCTTTGAGAACCAAAATCAACCAAAACAATGACAACAACATTTCTACGCAAATCAAAAATAACTAAAACAGCTGCAATACCAGGCCTCTGCAGACCCAAAACAATGCCATAAGATTTAACCTCATCAAAACAGTAGATGAGAGGCTGAAACAATAACAGATCTAGGTTAACCGCGAGCAGATCCAAGATCGTCTTCAAAATCCCACCTTCAAAGAAGTTTGTAGAACCTATGATGAATCAGATCTTGAAATCAGGGTTAAAGCGAACGTGGACCACCATCATTCTCCTCAGCATCAAACCACCATCCTTAAATCATGGCGTTGTAGAATCCGCAATCATAAAAAAGACCAAGCAACGAAATCACCATCCAAGATATCCCAGACATCTTGGTAGCCAAGAAGAAGAAGCTGAAAACTAGAGAGAAGCCGAGAAAAACGGGGGGATCATCGCCGCGGAGGAGGAAGTAGAATCCCTAGAGAGGGGAGAGTGATGAGAGATTCCCCTGACAGGCCCATCCTTACCATGTATTATTATTATTGTTAATTATAAAAAATTCGTAACAAGTTAATAATAATAATAAATACATGCATAATAATATGCATAATAATAACCATTATAAATACTTATTATTATTTCCTTCATCCTTCATTGTTAATACCGTAATTCCCAACTAGACCTTAAATGAAAAATTTCTTTAAAAAGATCAAAATCCACATTAAATTATTTTAACAATTATTTTACTAAATAAACACTATAATATTAATAAAAACATCTTTATTATTATTATTCCAACATTTATTTAATTAAAACCAGAAACCCCTAATTTATTACAATATCATTAATATGATATGAATGATAAAAACTACAACCCAAAACCTACATTTTTTAATAAACAGTCCTTTTATAATTCTAAAACTCATCATTTAATTAAAATGGTTATTTGATAAACCCAAAATCCACATTAATATCTTTAACAACAATTTAATTAAATTTTTATCATTAATTTAATTAAACAATTAAAAGAATAAACATAATAATAACTTCATTATTATTATTATTAAAACTTTCTTTTAGTTGATCAAAATCACTCATATAACCTTATTTAATTAAATTAAATAATATATTAATCAAGATAAACTCTAGGGGTTGGACCGCAATCATGCACTGCCTGTGCATAACCATTATTGTTTACTTTTCTGGATCTGGTTCTCTGGAAACTCATCAGGACACCCTCTAAATTTATAGGGTAATTACACAAGTCCAAAAAGGACACCATTAGGTGTTCCAACACTTAGAAATGTATTCCATAGCTCAGTTAAAAAAACCAAAACATTGATGAACCGAAAAATATTCAAAACCTTCATATTTTAAACCAGTTCAAAAACACGGGACATTAAAATCTATCGACCATAAAAAAATCTCGTCCCTAAGAATCCATCGAGAACCACTACTAATATAATTGACCTACCAAGGTCATTTTATCTCGTTAGAACTTACTTGTTGCATTCCCAACGCCATAGAAAGCTTTAACCATTCACAAACTTAACAACCAAGCCTTTAAATCCAGAGACAAAGCCCACTTTACCACATAATCATCAAAACAGAGCTTATATATGACGCCATAATAGGGACATCTTCAACAAGAAAGGTTGAATCCCGATCAACCAACGGAATAGGTTGCACATGCTTCCTTAGAAAGTCGTCGTCGACCTAAAACCCTCATTTCCCCTTTAACTAATGACGTGCCTTTAAAACTATTCCATAACCATCTACATGTATAACAAAGTCCTTACCAAAACTCTGGTGAAATTTCCAACAAAAGGAATCGCAAGGATATTTTAAAAACAACTGTTCCCCAATAGGAATAAAGGAGTATCCCAATGAAAAAAAGATTCATGCATACTACCTAGATAACAACCACTCATCAAGGACAAAAACAATTAAATTAAAGCTCGGTGTAAGACCAACACTATATTAGTGTCTCCGTGATGATTTAAAGATAGTGGTCATTCTCATCGTATTCAAAAGAGTGCACAAAGAGAAAAACCAAGGTCATTAAGATGATCAATCATACTACTAGCAGACAACTCTATTCTAAAAGATCAGTTTCTCATACTGACACATTTACAGAAAAAGATGTGACACTACACACCTTAGGATTTTCCATGATGTCGCATGAAAAGATCAGCTTCTCACCCACATTCTATTTTACAACACATTTACGCATGCATGTGAAGTTCCTCAAACCACTACCATCACAAAAATCATTGATCATAAAAGCCATAACGTAAACCTATCGGTGTCCCATAACAGTCAAGCCCCAATAAGTCATCCCGAGCAAAGGGACGAACTTACTTTAATGGCCTAGAACATTCTAAGGGTGCTACCTACCCTTGGATAGCCCCTTATGAAACATAAACTTCGACCCTCTCTCCTTCTCAGTCAAAACCAAAATCCCAATATTCAAAATACCCTTTTTTGTTATATCTATTTTAATTAATTCATTTCAATCTTTCTACATTTGAATTAATTTCAAAAAAAACAAAATTACCTTTTCACAATAAGTCACTTGGTTTTCAATCAACTCCCCACATGAAAAATAGAAATTATATAAAAAATACTATTTTAACATTTCAAATATATTTTTATTCAAATATAAATATGAAATTTAGCATCTAAATTCCTTTTACCAAAATGGATACCTCTACGTGTCCCATTTATTCAATCCCGGATCTCCAAAACGAAACCCAAAAATATATCATTTAAATAAAAACTCAGTATTTTCACATTTATAACCTTTTTCAATCTTACTATGGTTATATATGGTTAAAACACATGGGTGGAAATCTATCAATTGATAAGGTTCCCATACACCTTATCATTGGAATTTGGCTCCAATTTATCACAACCAAAATTAATTTAACATTTTAACATTAAAATCTATTTCACACATCAAAACATCTATTGCATGTTATCATAATTAGTAACAAAACATTGTGATATAACATAGAAGCATAGAACAAAAAAACATTCTAATCACAGAAGAACCATGGAATATAAACACCCAACCATGCTAAATCTATCACTGAAACATGATATCTAAGGAGGTATGCTAATGAAGATCAAAATATTACATTCCACCCGAGTCACACAATAAAAATTAGTAGTAATATAACAACTCCAACTACATGGCATGTTATATGCATGGTATGTGAATCTCTATGTTCTTATGATGATGCATTTATGCCGCTTCCTTGCACTATTAGGAGAATAAATTTTTTTCAAAATTATTAAAATAAATAAGTAGGAGAATATACATCATTCACTCAAGGTGAAATCTTATCAAATGTAACATCGAACAACATTAACAGCAACCCAAACCTTGGACACTTGGTCATTCCTCGTATGCGGGGTGGATCAGTCCCAAGCATAGCTATTAACCAAATTAATGACATATCCCTAGTCTCTTGTCTACTAACCCCAAAACAGTAAGACAAAGCAAAATAAGCCTATGATACAACTTTGTAATATCCCGACCTGTCTCACCACTAAACCGGTGGCCGAACTGGTCACCACATGACTTTAGGCGCATCTCCTCATATGCCAGAGGCTTCCGACTAGTATTAAGGGTCTATGGATAGTTGGGGGGAGACTAAACCCTCATATCAGAATTCAAGAATAGAAAATGGAAATAAATTACAGAATTAGTCTAATAAATGATAATGTAGTGGAAGGAAAATAGTTCACATTTTATAAAAGTGGCCAATGATAATTATACAGCAGATGAATGCATGGCTTTCTAATGATACAAAATGGAAAACAATTAACAAAAATAACATGTCTGAAATTCCAATATAGAAATAGATAAACAAAGACTTAATTCCCCAAGGGTGGTCTCCTAGGGAATTCGGAGCTTCCTCTCGGACCTCTACTCATATCCATTGTGTATATACAAATAGCATAATCCTACAACCAAATTGAATCTTCTCAGGTACCCTATTGCATTGGCGGCCCGAGTAGGGTGTGAGATATAAATCTCAGTAGGCTGGGACCACCGGTCTCTACCCCAAATCAATACATTTAATAAACAATTTAAATTGTGTGAAAGAATGCATAAATAAAGTAGTAAAATGTAACTATATACCCAAGTACCTCCATCATCCCTTAGATGGTGTCTGAACCAATTTCATACATTTATCATGAATACACAATAGTCATTACACAATCATTTTCATTTATAAATTATTCAAACATCATTAAATAATGAATGTCTTGAGATTCGGCCTTAGCCTGATAGTCCCCATATAAGTTACTCACCATAGATATCTCTCATGACCATCAATGTAATCAATGTAATGACTGTATCCAATCTTGTGCTTTAGGTTGGATAATGCATAATAGGATATTAAATTTTATCTTTCATATACTATATCTGAGATTATCCACTAAAAAGTGATTCTCTCTTGGGTCCATCCATTAATAGTGATTCACCCAATTCATTGATAAGTACGATCCCTTTCTCATATTCAATACCCAATCATAATGCCACGATAGTTTTCATTAAACAATTAATTTATTTCATATATGACCAATTGGACCCACAGTCCACTGTAAATTAATGGATATAGAACGTCATGTCTAGCACCCTCATGAGTATATGAAGCATCAGTCCTTGTCTCACAACCCATGGGTATTTGGGGCATTAGTCCATATCCCATAAAAGATTGTTTGCATTCAAGATGGGTATAGAACGTCATGCCAATCACCCCATGAGTATTTGGAGAATTAGTTCCTATATCAAAACCCATTTATCAATCATACATAAATATTTTTCATTGGTCTAGATATCCACGTCTAACACCCCAAAACCATCCATTAATTAATTCATCAAAAAAATTAATCTAATTTGTTAGTTAATTCAACAACCGATTAACAACATAAATCACCTATCAAGGAAGACATAAATTAATTAACCATTCTACATAATAATAGTTAATAATTTATTAAAAATTCATTGTTCTTTGAAATCCAACTAATTAAATAACTCAACATTTAATTATCCCAATTCATTGAAAAGTCTGAACTCATCCCCTAAAATATTGATTGGTCCATGAATTTAACGATTTAGATGAACATGATAATCATCATAAAACATGCTGAACAATGCCTAGATATTTAGCATTCATCTCACACAACATATCATATTTTTAAACAACTCCATCCAAAAAAACATAAGGCATGGAAAACCGACATGAATCAAAAAGTACCATTGACCAACAGTCGTAACAAACAACTAGTTCACAATCATAATTTAATGTTTGGAAATTAAATAATTAAAATATTAATTAATTAAATTAGATCACATTAACCAGTCATCAATTAATTATCCATTTACAATTTAACATGTAATAGTTAATCCATCCATTAATTTTTACTAGTTTCGAATTTATTCTCTGAACATGTCAAAATATAAAATATTTTCAATAATCAGTAAAAGAACCAATTTTTTTCAAACTAATGACCTGAAAATTAATTCTATAATTAGTTAATTTATTACCTATCCTTCCTCATTAAATAATCTAATTCACCAACTGATATATCATCTTTTTCGAAAATAATATTTTTTGACATGGTTTAACAGGCACGCCTAAGGGTGTCCAATTCCATCTTCTTTTATGTATAATTTACAAGGAATACCAATGGATGCTTCCTATTTAACAATTTTAAAGATATGGGTATAAACTCAACTTATTAACTTGGCAGGAAATAAATATTCAGTAACATAAGCATAAAAAACACATTGTCATGTCCTAAATCATCTCACATGGATAGCATCACCCAGTAACATAAAAGATGGCATGCAACGACATAACATATATCAGTTGTAACAAGAAGATATACTAAAAGCCCAAACATCTTCATGAATTATATGTCATTTCCACTAACTAACAAATTAACTTTAATCTACATTTTAATAAAAAAAATTGTTCCATTACAATGGAGAATCGCATCCTAAATTTATTTTAATAAGAAAATAGGAATTCTTAAATAATTATATAAAGAATTGGGTTCCTACCATAGGGTGGCACCATTTTAATTCTGAAAAACATTAATGTACTTGGGAGCGTCTAGTCCACAACTGGTCTGCAGTCGCACGCGCACACGCCTTCAGATAGATACATAAATATATAAGTGTGTGTATCTTATACATTTATAAAAAAATTCAATATATTAAACTGGTTCCCAGAAAAAAAAAATCAATAATGATCAACACACCTCTAACGTGATACCATGGACTCATAAGAAATTAACTTACCATAATTTAATCGGTGCCAATCCAAACAGTGGGTTTAGAAGCTTACCTGAACCGATGGATTCAAATAAAATCAAGACCAACCACCTCTCCCTTCGTAGTAGATTCTGGAACATGTACCTATGGGTACCTACACAACATTTTCATACCCTAAAATTAAAAAAACGCATTATCAAGATAAAACTAAACCATAGTGTTTCGACCAACACCAAAACGAGCACCGAAAAATCAGAAAATCACCAATGTGATGAAGGATACCATGAGGGAAGGTCTTACCTTGAATAATAAGACCAAAACCAAGAATATATTCGGGATTAAAAAGTTGTGGACAGTGAACCCAAAATTGGAGGGGTCACACCATGGGTGTCCTGCGCTATAGGAGCTCCACCTAGGAATCACGCTACTGCAGGGAGGGTCGCCCGGGGGGTTGCACGCAGCAATAGGTCATGAAGAGGAGGGCTGTGCAGAGTAGGATGCTGGAGATGCTTCCATGTCATTCCTAAAAGGGCTTTAGGGGGGTCACACCTCATGTACAATGAGGAAGGGGGAGAAGGCTCCTCCCCTTTTAATTTTAATTTTTTAACCAAAAAACTAAATAAAATACCCAAAATTAAATTGCATTTAATATATTAAAAATCATTTATGATAACAATAAATTATCTTATTATTACCACCCCTTTCACCATTTATTCCATTCCAATCAAAACCCCAAAATATATTATTATTATTATTAATTATATAACAACCATAATTACTTAATAATAAAAATAAATGTAACCATAATAATATGAATAATAATAATAATCATAAATCATTATTATTATTTCTATCCACCTTCATTTATTAAGACTATAACTCCCAATTAACTGTTATTAAAGGAAAACGTTTCATGGAAAATCCTACAAGCCACATTAAATTATTTTAAGAGTTATTTAATTAAATAAACACAATAATAATAATAATAACATCATTATTATTATTATTCAAGATTCATTTAATTAAAACAAAAACCCCCAATTTATTACAATATCATTAATATGATATTAATGATAAAAATTCCAACCCATAACCTCTATTTAATAACAAATGGTACATCAATAATTCTAAAACTCTTTTTTTAATTAAAACGGTTCTTCGATAAATCCAAAAGTCACTTTAATTTATTTAACCATCTTTTAATTCACACTTTATCATTCATTTAACTAAACAACCAAAATAATAATAATAATAAATTCATCATCATTATTATTATTATTAAAGCATTCATTTAATTGATCACAATCTCTCCTAAAATATTATTTAATTAAATTAAATTATTTTTGAAGTAGGGTAAACTGCACGGGTTAGACCGCAACTGTGCACAGCCAATGTAGATCCAATAAAGTAGAAATTTCTTGATCTGGTTCTCCCGAGACTCATCGGGACACCCTCTAAAATTATAGTCTAAATACCCAAGTTAAAAAATAACACCATTAGGTGTTCCAATACCAGGGAAAAATATTTGGACTCGGTTTAAGAAACCAAATCGTTGATAAATCGAAAAAAATTTACAACCTTCTTATTTTAGCCCAGAGAAAAAACACAGGACATTACACATGACTCATCCAAATTCTGTTTAAATAAGTTCCAAAATCCCTCCCTTCTTCTTAGAAGTATTACCTAGGGAAGAAGGCCACTTAAGAAATCATTTTGGCTCAAATCAAAATAACTTACATGATTTAGAGGCAACATATTATCTCATGTTCCATTCCTTTATTCTGATCCTATGCACCCTTTTCTTTTCCTATTAATTCAATACATAACATCACCAGTATACACAATATACCAATATGATTTTATGATAATTATTTTAACTACACTTGCACACACTCCCATAAAATAGATATGAATATAATGTTTATGTGTGCGGCAAACTAATGCCTCACGAAACGATGATTGTTCAATTTTCTCCTACCACCTCTCATGGTGGAGATTATGATAGAACTATATTTATATATGATATATATTATATTTATATTGTATCTATCCCTCTGTATTTTTAGTGATAGTGTACCTTAATGATTTCCATAATGTGTAAATTCGATAATTCAATTTGAGGAATTGCAGACTACCTCCCCCTCAAAGTGATATGACTCGTTCATGCCATATAAGGAATGTATAAAGGTTAAACTTAATGAACTTTTGTAACATATATAACATATATTTTATAATATAATTATAACATACCTCTATATCATTTAGTCTTAATTCCTTTAATATGACAAAGAAATGAATTTAGCGTTCATGAATATGTACAGCCTACCATCTCCATGAATGGTTCATTTCATTTCTTATCTCTAAATGCTATGGAAATTTTTAAATACATATAAATATATATATGATATTTATTATGTATAAATCAATAATACTATTATGTAGATAATGTAAATTTGACCACTTGAAAATTTTGTAATTATAACAAGTTTATTTTCGACTCAAGTACCGAATATCGACGAAACCACCGATATGAACTTAAATAATTATATTATTATTATAACATGGTAATAAGTGATATAAAAGGAGTAATAAACTTAAAAATGTTTCTGAAGTATGTTGAGATATTTAGGGATATAAATAACGAACAAGAAAAGTCGGACTCAAAGTAAGTGAGTTTGTCTCAATCTCTATTCATTGAGGTACATTTTGATGTTGGATACAACCTTATTTTATACAGTGTATAAAACCCATTGAAATTTATATTAATTCAATGGTAATTTTTTATATATAAATAATTTTACTAAGTAAAAAAATTATATTTATTTTTAACGTACACTGTGACAATGACCTTTTCACCGCCGCGACCATTATTTTATATTTGGCTTCCTTAACAAGCCGTAATTTTTTTAAAGGAAAGTAACTACCATATAAAATTTTTACATATTTCTGTATTAAAAATGTTTTTGGGATTTCTTTGATTATTTCAATATCTTTAAATAATATATTTTTATTTCAATGTTGAAATTTTATCTTCCCATCATGCATAATTTATTTTTTACGATTATGTTATGGTTTTTTGGATTTGTTCACATATACGGGTGGTTCCGCAATAAACTGATGGCAGGTGAGCCTGAGATTACTCTCTAATGAATTGGGTAATGTGACGAAGGTAAACGATAAGGCTTCTTCTAAGAGATTTATGGAATATAAACTTATGGTTATTCCAAATGTAACGATGAAGGATACTCTCTATATGTATTTAAAAGATACAATTTAATTATGTCATGGATGCCATAAGTAACCTTTATGATTTATGTATTTTATGAGTTATTCATATATCTTATGATTTCATGATGTATATTAAAAATGATTTTGTTTTATGAGTACAATGTTGGATTTCATTGATTTGTTTTTATTCATGGAATATTGTTTTCTTTCCATATTTTGTATCCCTTAATGATCTTTTTCTGCTAATCCCATATTTTTTCAATGAATTTCATAGGGTATACAGAAAGGTAGGAGAAATGAAGAATTCAAGAATATTTTTATCAAGAAAATATATATTATTTTTAATGAATTTTATTGTTCTGAAAAAAATTGGATAGAGTATAAGTTTCAAATTTTTAAATTTTGAGTTGTTATGTAATAGTTGTGGCCTAATTACCTAAAACTCTAAACCTAAAAAGATCCTCAAAGTGAATTAAAGTCAATCGTTGACTTATATTATGATTAAGGAATGTTTACGGATGGGGACTTATAAAATATTTATATATTATATAACTAATATAGATATATTTTGATTTTACGTAAATGATATATGTACTCTATATAAATCATCATAACCGACACCGATATGTGGAAATAGAAAAACTAATGTAATCGATTTGTGAGGTGTAGTTTACCTTGCACATGAGAGATGATTTTGTAACCCATTTAATGAATGTGAACATAGATATAGGTAATGTCCTAAACGTAAAATAATTACTGTATATTTATATAATAGTTATACTATATCATAAAAGTTTAATAATATTAAAAGGAGGTGGAGAAAAATAAAACAAAAAATGCACGTTGATGAACCTTGCCACTTGTTTGGGCAACCTCCATAGGTATTACCAAAAATACTTCCAAGGATTGAATTAATCCAAAAAATAAGGATAATAAGATTACAGGGGGATGTTGTTATGTTTTTTGGGTAGTTATTGGCTATGAAAAAATTGTATGAATGTGTGAACATGAGAGGTACCTGTTGCTTTTTATAAGGGATTCTAGTGGAACATTTGTTATTTTTTAAATAAAACTGGTGTACAAACGTTTTTTACATTATAGATGGGTATAAATGGAGTAATATCTATATTTATGAATTTTAAGGTCAAAAAATTCTCATCCAATATATTTTATACAAGTTAATATGTCATTTTGAGACTTATCTTTTTAGTTAAACCCTTAGTAAACATATTTTTTCTTTAACAAATTTAATTAATTCTTATTGTTTTCACTATTAATTTTTGGGAATATTAAATTGATAATTTTATATAATCTAAAATTTTCATATTAAAAATATTTAATAAATGTTTCAAATTAATATATAAATAAAAGTAAATATTCAATTTAATAATTAATGTTGTGGACACGATGAGAAAAAAAGTATTAAAAGTGAAAAATAAGAAAATTTTGCATTGTTTTTATATGAAAATGGAAACTATGAATTGTTAAAATGAACCCAATTGGATTAATAGATATATTATAAAAAAATATAACATAAAAAATTTTATATATAATTTATTATATAAAATAATGTAAACTTAATGTTATTTTTCAAATAAATTCACTATTATTTTCACTATTAATCAAAAAAATTTCTTTTAATAAATTACCAAGAATTAACAACAATATAATTTTGATATGATGATTATAAAACTGATTTTTTTTAAAAACTCTAAAATATTCAATAATGTTTTTCAATATAAGTGTGGAAATTGGTGAAAAATATCGATTTTAGAAAATTGACGTTCAAGAGCATAAATTTGGAATCATTCGTATCAATTTATTATAAAATATGTTATATGGATGTTAAATAATTGATTAAATAAATAATATATAAATTTCATTAAAATCATCAGAGGTGTTTTTTAGATTGTTATGTAATTTTTTTTATAAAAACAATTTCAAAAGAAAATATTTTATTAATTTTCTAATAGTTTTTATTTTCATTTTTAATTAATTGGTCTCTAAAAAATTAATTTAAATAAATGTGTTGACCATACATTTTCATGATTTAGTAAATCCTATTTACACCTTATTTGCAATGGTTATGCTATAAATATCATATTAAATAACAATTTCTTAATAATAAGTAACATTTCATTTAAACTTGTTATTTAATGTAACAAAAAACACACCCATTATTGAGTGTAACCCTCACTAAACTCGGTATTTCATATAATGAGTTTTTATTGAAAATTAAAAATTATCATGGTGTAACACAGATTCCCATCATAGTATCACTTATGATATTTTATTTCTATAACTTTTTTCTTACCCTTACTAAGAATAAATGATCATCCATTTCGTATGTTCCAATATCACTAGGTTATAAGGATGGGTGTAAGCAATTAGAAGTCGTTAAGGGCGTAATGTATGATCCAAATATGGATAATTTATTTTTTGTTTTTTAAAATATCTTTTCTTTTTAAGTATTCCTTAAATTTACTAGACCAAATGGTTCTATAATCTGGGTGATATTTTTAGGAGATCTAATACTAATGTGATTTTTTTAATGATTACCTTATATTGTCTCACATAGTATTAATGATAATTAAAAAATGTGTGCTTTTTTAGCACTAGACCAGGGAGTGTTGGTATGGGGTTCCTCAAAATCATCATATATTCCAATATAAACTCTATTTTTAGCTAAAATTATTCTATATGACCAGAAACAACATGCACCATGGTGTGGAAATAATCTATCAATAGCTTCATATATCTCATTATTCCACTATTGATGTCATAAAAATTCTTCCAACATATAATCAAATTTTCAAATGAAATATCTTCAATCGGGCTCCCATCAATTTTTCACTCCATTCTAATCCATGCATTTGGTTTTTCTAATTCAACATCATCATCACCCACTACGTGGCCTATAATTTTTTTTTATCATTTAACATCTCATAAAATTTTATTTTTTCTCATATCAGTTTGCTGTTTTTATTCTTCTTTGAGGGCATAAAAGGTTGATCATACTATACTGAGGATGAATGTTCACAAAATGAGGGAGGGAGGTACAACATGAGAACATCAAAAACCCTATAATCAATGATAAAAAACAATACAACATCATAATGTCTATTCCCATGATCATTTTGAATAATTATAGTATACTACTACACCCACATCACTAATGTGAAACTTTATTGGGGTTGTGATTATTTATATACAGGAACAATACATGTACCCTTAAGTAATAATCATATGGATTCCCTAGTCTAATGACATGGGGAACCATCTTTCCTAAACCCCCCTCCAACTAGTTATACTACTATTATGCTCCTTTATCAAATTTTCTACATGGTCAATCTTTATACTATGGCCTTATAGAGATTAGCCTTATTCTTTTAGAAATATATTATTGGCCATATTTTTTAGCACTTCATCATACTTTCCTTTGTAAAAATATTACATATAGACCATATTATAAATTATTGTTTTTTAAATTTATTGAAATCCTCCAAACAAAAATATGGGTAAATTAAATCCATTTCACAACATAAAAATTAATCAATCAGGAATACCCTTCAAAAATTAAAATAATAATAAATAATTAGTTAAATAAATTAATAATTGACAAAATAGAATCCAAATTTATTATGAGATCATATGGTATTAAAATATCACATTTAACTATATTGGAAGTTCTATGTTATTTAAGATATTATTTATCTACTAAATAATTAATAATGAATGGGTTATATAATATTTCAACTTTACCAAATAGTTTTTTGGTCTGAATTATTATTTATAGCATTGTATATGATATCATAACATTGGATTCAAAATTTTTGGAATATAAAATGATTTCTATAATTTAAATCTATTTAACATGATATTTAATTTATATATGTTCGTACTACATGCATGAGATTCATTTTTTGGACGAAAAATTTACCCATATATTATAATTAATGATTAAATAAGACATCCCTTGAGAATCATTATATAGGATTTATAAATCACACTTGAATATTAAGAGTGATGTGGTTAATCAATTGTTGACCGATACTCTACTTCATCCAAATCCATAATTATCTATATCCCATGATCATCATGGATTTAAATTTAATTGAGGATAGTGTATTACATTTAAGTATCCAAGGATTATATATAACTAAATGATACCTATATTTCAGGGAGTACTTTAATTTCAACTATTATGGTTTTTATCTATCGCACTAGAAGATGTTTGTAGATGGGTCAATTGAAATACTAGTGAATAACACACATTAATCATTAGTTCTTCATATCCTATACATATTTCTATATTTATCTATTCATGGATATCATATTTGGGAGTCTTTGAGTAACATACATTACAAATAACAAGTGTATTTAGGGCCCTAAAGTCATATAAATGGTATTATAGACTGAAATTATTTAATATTTAAGAAATTAGGTGATTTTATACATATTTGGTATTTGAGTTATATATAATATTAATTTTCATAATATATTATTTGTTATTTTTAGGGGTTTCATCATTTTATATGATATATTATTCTGTGTGGTGTGAAACAGATTGAATTCATGGATGTGTGTTGTTAATATAATATGATATCACGCTATCATTAAATCAAATTGCATCAGTATATTTTCAAAATTTTCATAACTTACTGAAAATATAACATCTCTTTATAATACAAAATTAGGATATAATATATTTTATTAGTCTATTTGGATATCAATGATAAAATATGATTAATAGTTTGCATCATTAGATTATCTATCATAGTATATGAATTCCAATAGATAATTAAATATGATTAAAAATGATTATTATGATAGAGTTTTTATAATAAAATATGATAAGTGGACAAAATTATTTTTCTCTAAAATTCATTAAGAATTCAATTTTATTAGATATAAATTTTTTATAAAGAACAATACTTTTTTATTGGAATATTAATTTATTTAAAAACATATTATTATTTAATTACATATAATGAGTGCATAATAAATATGTATGTATGGAACAACTATTATTAATTATTACTTGTTAATATATTTCAATAATAATAAAAATCATTTTGTTAAATTATATCGAATGAATTTTGAATTAAATATAGTGTTTATTGAGAAATAATTTGAACAATTCATAATGAGTCTATAAATTTAAAAATTAGGCCTAAATATAAAATATTAATATTTGAAAATTGTGAATTTTTTATAACACTTAATTTGTATAGTTTAAATTAAGGCATCTTATTTAAAAAAATTATATATCTACATCAACATTGTTTGTGTTATTAATTTTTTAAAAAATATAATATTGTTAAATATGTGATATTTTGATTATTTAAAATTTTTACATAATAAAATTTTAATTATATCTATTCTATAATTCATAAAATACCATATATTTTACGTAAATCAATTTTTATGAAAAATATGATGCATTATATATTATTAATATTATGTTTATATTTTGAAAAGTATGGATTGCTAGTAATAAATGAGATAAAATTATAAATTGTTTTTCATTATCTATTTTTATTAATTGTTCATAAATAATTGTCTTATCATTCATTTTAAGAAGTGTTCATTTATTTGAAATATATTCCAATAATTACAATTCATGAATATAAATTGGTTATATTTTAAATATGGTTATTATTTAGATTAAAATTTCCATGTTAATTCTTATAAATTATCAATCCTTTTATTAAATGTTATATAAAATTACATAATTTTTTTATCTAAATTGATAATGGATTGTAATTGAAATTATTCTTCTAAATATATTTATTAGATATATTTTAGAATTTCTTTTTGGATTAATTATTGGTTCGATTTTTTACTGAGTATTGTATAATTCGGTATATTAAATTGATTTGGACATTTAATTTTCCTTGATACCTATAAATTATTCTAGAAACATATTCTTGGATATTTTAGGCTAGAGGAATAAACTTTAGGAGATTGGAAATCTCATTTAATTCTGTGTACTGACAAAAAATGTTCATTTACCTTATGATTGAGATGAATTTAGATATATGTAAATATATTTAGATTCTATTTTTGGGTGACTAAGAAACTGTGTTTTGTGAAAAGATTCACTCATTAATACAATTTCAATATAGTAATTTTTTTGAAGGAATATTAAATAAAAAAATCATTTGAAGCCTGAATATAAGAATTGAATGATATAAAAGATTATATTGATATTAAATACCCTTTAATATACTATGTGTCATATTGATTGTAAATCAGAACGATTCAATACCTCTATCATTAATAGAAGTAAATATATTTTGTACATTTCAATGTATTACCTTATGTATAGAAATAATGAACTATGTGATCATAACCATTAGTTTAATTATTCTCAAAATTTTATTTATGTTACACTTACCTAGAAAAACCTAACTATAAGGATACCAAAGGAATAGATATGAATTTTCATTCATATTATGGATTTCTATAAATTTTAATCTAATCAGTTCTTTTATATTCATATAAAATATGTTGGATAATAGAGGTCTACTAAATATAATCATGGCCAATATAAATGATAATAGGTGGTGTTCATGAAAACATATAGATCATTGATCAATACTAGAAATGAAATGTTGTTAAAATATTAATAATACGTGATACATATCAAACAAATTATTATGTCATAAATAATATTATCATCATTATCATTCTTAGCTGTGATAAAAATATTATTATAAGAAGAATATAAATCTATGAAATTTTTAGGACATGTAACAAAAAGGCAGTTCATAAGGGAAAAATAAATTTTTAGAAAAAAGATCAATTCCAAATTAAATATGTTTTTATGTTTCTTTATAAGTTAATCTAGATGATCAATAGATGCCTTTAATATTACACTTATGGTTTAAAAATAATTAGATTTAAAATTGATATATGTAATTCTACCCTCTTCTCATATATTAAATTTGACAGGACAAGAAAATATCTTGGTGAGAATAAAGGATTCTATAAAGAAATTTATTTATAAGGTATTCTATGAATTGTTATATAATAATTGTTTTTAAAATTAGAATGATTTCAATAAAATTTACTTGATACTCTAAAATTATAAGAATATATGAAAAAGGAATATGATGCATATGTTCTTGTACTATGTATATAGTATAAGTCAGTAAATCATTAATACATTAGAATAAAATTCAGTTGGATATTCAAGTAATGTTTCTTTTTGTAGATACTTGATTTCAATGAAAAATAATGGTGTTATTAGGAAGGTACGAGCAATGATTCCAAATGAAGGAATTATATGAGGTTCCTGAATTACTGAATTCTACATCCACGTGATACATCAACCAATCTATATCATACTCTAAACAAATGGAGTTCAATCATCTTGGAAATCTTCCAACCCTAGTAATCCCATGGAAATCCTAAAAATAAAGGTGATTATATAAGTAATTTAAAGAATCTTCACATGATCATTAACATAACACAATAATTAAATCCCTCATGAAACATAAAAAAAATTAATGATACAACCCATTTTACATTTCTAATAAAAAATAAAATTATGAGAATATTCAACATCCTCATTTGCAATACAAAATTTATATCAATCAATACAAATATGGTGTCAAAAGAATATCTTGCACCTAGTTTTAAGGTAGTGATTTAATTTTCCCAACAAGACATAAGTTTACAATTGGATCAATATACCAATACATTTCCATCATTTTATATGATTCTTTAATAAAATCATTAAATACATGTCATAAGAATTCACATATTGAATATATCTGAAAAAAAATCACTTAGTTTAAATTAATTTGAGGAGAAAATCTGTTGATATAATTAATACCACTATATATAACATTATTCATTCCTATATTTCAAGACCCAAAATAGAAAACAACTATAAATACAAAAAATTTCATTAAACTCGCCTATTTGTTATCTTTTAGAACATGTGAAATATAAATTAACCATTAGTAAAGACTCTAAAAATATTAAAAAAATCCACTAGTTCCAAACTCTATCAAGTGGGAATCCCTAATAATAAGCTAAAATACATCACATTCAATGTAATACACTAATAAAAATATGGAAACACCATCTACATGTCTTTATTAACAAAAACAATCAAGGTTATGTATCCCTGAACACTAATATCATCTCAACTACCATAATGTCTTGAAAGAGAAGATAAACCACATGAGGTAGAAATGAAATGGGAGTAATCCATAGAGGGAAATGGATTACAATGAAGGAACTGGTTAAAATAAAACAAAATTACACATGATTGATTGGTAAGGGTGGGAGGATATCCATTCATACACCATGGGACTAGTCGAATGATGAGGAGTGAATGGTCCTGTTAAACACCAAAAAACTAGCTTTCATTTTATATCTATGTATTAATGAATCTATCTATCTCAAAAAATTTAGTTACGACATTATGAAAATTATGTGATAAATGTGTTGTTGCCACTCGAATAGAACCACAAACCAACATATTTTAGCCACATTAATCACTAAACTACAAACCATCAATGTCAATATCAAACATAGAAATTAATGTATTGTCTCAAATAAACTCCCTTGTTTTCCTTACATCATGTAAATTTCTTGTTACAACACCCCATGCAAAAAATTACCCACATGGGTTCCACTAAAAATCACATATTTTGGACCAAATCATGGAATACCTTCTCAAACCAAACTATACAAGAACAATATTATCTAAAAATAATTATTTAGTCACAATTCAACATAAATCCACAGTAAATTTTTTCTATAACCATGTATCAAATGTAAATATATATAATTATAAAATTTGTAATATAAAATAGTCATTAATTTAAATTACTCTAAAATTATATATCATAATATTAAAAAACTACAACAATAACACATAGGTGTCACATAAAGATCTATACTTGTAAAAATAAAAAGAAATTTAATATAATATCCAAAAAATTTATGTATATGTGATAGAATATAAAAATATTGTTTGATTCATTTAGTTATCATGAGAAATTTAAGAATAATATTCCATAATAGATTATTTTGGCTAAAATTAAATATGTATTTTACATAATATCAAAAATGTTTTTTATATTATGGTGGTAACATAAATGTAATGAGTAAAATATACTTAACATTACAAAGTGAATATCACATTATCCTAATGGATTTTAGGGTGTGATGATAATTAGTAATGTTATTAGTTATATTATTTAGAAAGTGTCTTTGAGGAAGGTTTTTAATAGATTTTTACTAGGATGAATACAAAAAAAAATAAAAAATTAATAAGTAGAAAACATATGTTTGAATCATAAAATCAAATGTCATAGACTTATAGATTTTGAATATGGTCAATGATTTGAAAATTTGAAATTTGATTCCAAAATATTACTGTTATTAAAAATAAATTTATTTCTATATGTTACTCACACTGAGTTTAATGATAAGGTTTTTATTACATGTTCACATGGAAACATGGTGAATATTACATGTAGATATATTACGACAACAAAACCCAAGAAAGTAAAATATATTATATATAGATATATTTTACATAAGATATTTTAGATAAGTTATTATACAATGTTTTGTTTAGTATTATTAATAGTATATTAATTATAAAAAATTTATTAGAAATGGTAAATCTATAAATTATTATTATTTCAGGTTGGATATATATATATAGATTTATATATCAATCTATATTTCGTGAAGTGTAATGATTAATGAACTCCGTATGTATTAATATGATTTATCCCTATCTGAATTTAATATTTTATTATTATAGAAAATAATGAAATTTAAAAGTTATCTTGATTTGGATTAATTATCGAGATGCGCAATATAATAATTGATCAGAACAACTTTTTTTCTGAACTAGATAACATAATAAGTATATCACATGCAGGGTTATAAATTGTTTCTATGGTATAAAAGGTGTTTGTAGACAAACTCCTAGTCCCTCATACCTATAGATAGTATGGTACATAACATGATAAATTTAATAATTTAGTACCTTTATTAGAAAATCTTTCAGTCTTACATAATCACAAGGTCACTGGGTATTCTTATGATCATATCATAGGTTTTACATAAAGAAATATAGTGATTTTTCAACTCATAAGAAAATTAAGACATTTAGTCCCTATTTTTATATAAAATACATAGAAACATGATTTAATATGATATTATATATGATATTATTATATATTCAGAAATAGATAATTTTATGTGTTCATCCAAAAAAATTAATGTAATATAAAAATTGCATTGACCTATATATTCTATAATTTGATAGTAAATATTATTTGAGTTACCTATATGGGTTTCACCTCTCCATACCCCAGGGTCAATAAATGTCTTAGACAATGTGGATATATGATAATTCACACTATCATGAGATATAATTGGTAGAAAATGGTATATGGATACATGTGTTTAGTAGAGATCATGTCAATCACCTTTTTAGATTTAGTAATAATAACACATCGAAAATACTACTCCTTACATAAATTTATCAATGTAAGGATTCATATTTGTTATCAGTTATATAATGTCCCATGGAGTAATGATTTATTATTGATTTAATGTGGATTGATTATTACTCAGAACGTTAATAAATTCTTTTTAGAGTTCATTCAAATATTATTTATATTGGTGTTCACATGGTATTGCATATGATTTGTATAATAGAAAATTTAATGATTGGTTTCTAAAATTATAATGGATGATTTCCAAAACACTTTTTATATGGGTTTTTAGGTTATTCTATACAATATGATATTATGTGAAATAGAAAATTATCTATACATATTTATTAGTATTGGAATATGGAAGGAGATATTCCCTAAATCCTGTTACATGTGTTGTATTTTTCCTTCTATCATAAGTTGATATATAATTATATTATTTGGTATCAAATATATAAACCAAAGGATATATAATATCACATGGATTGGGAATATCATATCTAATGATATGGGTTATTGTAAAGCATGGAATATATAATTCTTCCCATAATGTCATGATTAATGGTTGGGTGACATCATATACCACATTCCCATGTGGTCATAGGGTACATTTGTCCATGTCGTAAATCATTTAATATCATAAAACACCATTGGATTCGATATGATGTATATAATCCCTATTTTATATCATTTAAAGAGGAATTACATGAGATGAAATGAATATGAATCCATTGTTATTTCATGAGATACATGAGTTGTTTTAAGGATTTACTAATGCAATTTAATGTTTGATTAAATTAAATAGACTGTGAGTAGAAGCCATTAATTTTTATGAGTCCCTCATCCATACAGTGGATGTTGTGATTAAATTTGACTATGCATGATCAATACTTCCCAACACCATTTGTTCTTTTATTAGACCTCCTCTACTTATTGAGTCATGTAACTACCCAGGAAAATGAAGGATACCATTCTAAAATTAAATTATTGTTTCTAACCCATGGATATCTACAATTTTTTCATCCTAATATGATTTACATTCACGTGACCATTATATTTTTCATTAAAATATTTTTAATTAGTATGTTGTGGAAATAATTTTGAAAGATGCACTATTATTTTCAGTTTTCATTTCCAATATCAATGTTTTAATTTATGCATGCATATAGATATATGTTTGAATTACATCAATAACATCAATTTCATGTAAATAGTATTGTATGAATTCATGATCCCCTAAGTGGTAATAGAGCTTACCAGGTTGTTTATATTCATGAAATTAAATGATAAAATGAAAATTTAAAAGATGCATTATATATCATACTGGTATTTGAAAAATTCGACGAGTTATTTTTTGTGAGTTTTTTGTCATGAAATATGAAATATGGTATCATAATCAAATATATATTTTGATTTCATGGTTTTTTTGTTGATATAATAGGGTATCAAGATATACTAAAATATGGTTTCATCATCATGTTTGAAAACATATATTATAATATCACAAATATGATATATAAATATATATGATGAAAACTTATATGATATTTATTATAATATTATTGGACTACCACCCATTAAATATGTCCAATATCACATATCATTAGCAAATACATAATTTTATATGACATAAATATTATTATTAATTATGATTCTAGTTGTCTCATATGACATACTATGTATCATTAAATTCAGAGGAATGAGAATTTTGTTTTCATTAAAATTCCATTAGAAACATGATCTTATTAATTATAAAGTTTTTGTAAATAATTTGAAAAGGTAGTTAGGGGATATTAATTTATTTATAAAGAGTAAATTTATTAACTATAATGTTTTCATAATTAATTTATAGGTGTTTATAAGAAATTTATTATTAAACAATAAGTACTATTAAAATTTAATATTTAGAAAACATTTAGAAAAAAGTAGAATAAATTATCAATTAAAAATAGTATCTAATTAGAAATGAAATCAAATATTTATAAATTGATATTATATTAATAAATAATACCAAAATATAAAATATCTATATTTATTGATTATGGATTGTACAAAACACTAAATTTGAGACGTTCAAATTGAGGATCCTTAATTGGGATATTATTTAAAGATAATAAGATGTGGTGTGTTGTTTTATTTGATCAACCTTTAAATTAGGCTAATTATTTGATATATATATATATATTATAAAAATTTTTATATTATATAAACTGAATTATAAGATGTTTATCATTCATATGAATATCATATATATAAATTAAATTCAATATTATAAATAATATTGAGTTTATATTTTGAATATAATGTGAATATATTTTTAATTATTTAATAACGACATTAAATAAAGTATATTAACTAATTATATATATATATATATTATTTATTCCCTAATGACTATCTCTTGATTAATTTTGGGAAGTGTTCATTTTTTTGAAAATATATTCTAATATATATTATTATTTGAGTATAAATTTTTAATATTGTTAATATGTGTATGACTTAGTGTAGTTTTGTTAAATTACTTCTTCTAAATTTTGAATTATTTCTTCACATATTAGGATCGATTATATAATAATTTATTTCCATCTTCCTTGAACTCCTTTTGTAATTAAATTTATTATTTTTAAATTTTGTATTAAATATAGTATATTCATATTAGGATTTCATATTGTGATTATTTAATTCACTCTTGAGTAATGTATCCCTAAGAATAGGGAAATTGGGTCAGACATTACATAGGCCTTGAGGATTTTGAGATGTTCATTAATAGTGGGGGTTTGAAATCGATATCAACAAGATTACTCATGGGGATCTTATTAATCTAAAATAATTTTAAATACTTTCATGAAATTTTTTGGTTCCTTATGCAATAGAAGAATTTTAATATATGTAAATACATTTGTATTCCATTTTGGGAGAGTACAAAAAATTGAGGATTTTGAACTGAGTGACACATTAATATCATTTACATAAATTAATTATGTAGACATATTTTTGATTCCAATACTTAATTATTAAATTAATGAACATATACATTCGATAACATGAAGTAATATATTTAGAGTAAATAATAATTAAAATATAATGTTCAATATAATTTCTAAGGGGACAATTTTGAATACCTCAACCATTCAGTACGGGTGGCCATTAATACCAAGTGACCACGGATTATCTTATACAAGGAAATAATGTAATAATGTGATCATAACCATTATTTGGATTGCTATTATAATTGTAATTAGAGTTAAAATTATTTTCAGACTCTAATGGTTAGGATACTAGAAGAGATTAATTGAGTTTTTAACCATTTTAAAAAAAACTATTAAGAGTTATTAAATTAACTCTACATGATTCAAACAAGATGTCTCATTAAGGTCAAAATTTATAAGAATTTATAATTTATATATGATCCCATTTTTTCCTATAGATTTACAAGGTCATTTTTGTGACAAATTGGGGATTTTGGTTTGGTATTAGGTGGGGAATAATTGGCACTTTATTTCTCAAACTCTGCGTCCTAGCCCAGAAAATCTTTTTTTCATGTGAAATTTTATATAGTGGTGAACCCCATGGTATGAGCATAGTTTGGGTTATAGTGTGGGATAAAAATGTCTATATGTCCTAATCTTGACCAATACTAGGGGGTCCCACATAGTGACTACCCCAGCCCTGCATCCAATACGCTAGGAGATAGCGACTAACACCGAGTAGGAATATCCACAAACTAGGTGTGATTTTACTATGTACCTATACACATGAACACATATCCACACCCAAAATTCTAAAACATAAAAACACTAAGTAAAAAAGCATGATAACCAATAATATACTAATAATAGAGTATGATAAAAAATTACAAGATAGTAAATAGGACCAGAATACAATCCAATCAAAAAATAATTTTAGAAAAGTAATGTAAAACTTCCATAAACTTATCCAATGAAACCCCACAAGAATGGTATGTATAAAGATAGATGCCTGACGTAGTAGGAGAACCCCTTGACATTGTAGTCCCTCTATGAACCACCTTGTCCTAGTCCACCTAGGAATCCATCAAAGTAGCTATCATCTGCATAATACATGGCATGTACATTCAAGCCTGTGCTGGGGTGTGTAAAACAATAATCATTAGGACTCCCTGAAACCAAAAAGAACTACCACTAAAAAATAAATGAATTAAACCCCCAAGAAATACACATAGTATAAAACATGTAAATAAATGAATTATACCAATTAAATTAAACAAATTATACCACTAAGAATTACATAAAGTATACCACTAAGTTGATACATAGTCATGTAACAAAATTAAATGACTATATCACGAATATCAGGATTATCAGACGTAGTCCAATGAAAACCTAGTATCAAAGAAACACATTGTTCTGATGAGACACTAAATCCTAATAAGAAACATAGTCTCAATAAAACACATTGTCTTGGTAAGACAAGCAGTCTTAGAAATTCACATAGTCTTAAAGACATGTAGTCTCAAAGTCATGTAGTCTGGAGGCCATAGCTACCCATTAGATTCCTCTCATAGCGTGCACATTCTAGAAGATCCTACAAGTAAATTACATAATCCCTATGCACACTTGTAGAAAACTCACCTAGATTTTCTCAAAAGTACCTTCTCATCGAATGGGTCTTAACACTATAAACAACTTATTAAACAGACAGGATGTTTAAATGTTATGGCCATTTTAGTGAAAAGGATCGGCCTAGGTCATGTAAAATTCCAATCAAACCCACTGGACCTAACTTCAACTAGCTCGGCCCACTGGACCTACTGGATCGTGGTCTGCGGTGCCGCTGGAGAGGCACAGATCCCCCTGGTTTGGGCTGCTGTATGCGGGCTGTCTTCATTCACCACATGTGGTCCACCCTAACTGTGTGCCTCATCAGATGTCACAGCGCTGCCTTATCCCACATGGCCAGCCTTCCAAATCCATGTGTTCCCTACACATTGTGCCTACCTATTGACTTATCCCCCTCCACATGCTCTTCTCGGCCTTTCTGTTGCATACCTAACATCCTCAAAACCACATCCCCTGGTTAATGGCATGGTCCACGACCATAGACCACGTCATAGACAAGACTATAATGTTCCCCATATTATGTTTTATCTCTGTTCGAGGCCATTACCTAATGGATCATTGCCCACCTGGACCTGTGCTACTGCTCACCAGAACTGGCCAGAGATGCCGCCTCTAGTCGCCAACTCGTGCTACTATCCTAGAAAAATCACATCATTCTTTCATAATCAAACCTCATATATACCTTTAAGGGGTTATATATTTGATCTCTGATCATTGATACATGAATCTCGTTGGGGGGATGATCGATCATTCTCAATGGGTTTTCAAATCAAGGGGATAATATGATGAATTCCTGAAGAACATTTTATATTGGGGGGAGAAAATAAATGCACAAGAATTACTAAAAAATAGATATTTTCATTTGTACGTGTCTGTCTCTATTCCTCCTTGTTAGAAGGAGGAATGATGAAAGATAATCACCAAGATATATCACTCGTCTGAACCCCACAAATTAACAATAATAAATGAACGAACGAACCTTGTATCAACTTGTATTTGGGTTTTTATGAATTTATAATTGAATTTAGGAATAGGTAAATAATCATAATGAAACAACACCCTACCTAGAGTTGGGATCGATTACTCATAATGGGTGAAGCTACATCATCGTCCTTCATTGATCTATCAATCTTTTATCCAAGTTCCAATCAACTATTTGTAACCTCTATTAATATAATGTCATTCTCATTGTCTCAGGGTAATTCCAAGGTTATGATGATGACACTGGATTCTAAAAGAATAAAAAATTAATATAAAAGAAGTTTCTATGTTGAAATAAAATATGTTTTTTAAATATTTTACTACATATACATCCAAAAATGAACTTCCATGGCTGGCTCACACTAGTTTATGATAGGCCTATCCTAAGGAAAAATCACTCCAATAAATTCAACGGTTCCATTGTATTTATGATATAGGAATCCATTTAGATGTTATTCCACTTTTTTAGGAAATAATATCACTTGTTTTATTAAAAACACAACATTTTTCAACAAATTTTTCTTGGTACAATAGGCCTGAGAATAATACACTGTCTCAGCACAAGGTCTCATAATATTCCCAATAAATTTATAAAAATAGTACATATAAATTCTTATATTTTATAATTTTCCTGGACAATGAGGGTTTCATGGTTGCTGAATGGTTTGGAAAACCATGTTGGAAAAACATGTGAATTTTCTAAGTCATTAAAAAGTGAGAAATTAGCTCTATCCCCTCTTTGGGTTTAACAATAATACAATCCCATATGCCCCATACATGATTTTTAGCCATTGGTTCTCCCAAAAAACATCCTTGGACCAATTGTACATCACTACTAGTGAGGTATTGACATTGAAACATCATGAAATCTTCATGTAAGACACGTTTCTCTTGATTGCTCCACTTTTATAGAGTTATTCTATACCCTTCCTTGATTTCCCATTTTTGAATGAGTAGAATGACCTAATGATGATCTAATTATGTGTTTTTCGGGGAGATATTGGAGATTGTTGTTAAATATTTCATTTTATACTGTCTTTTGTAGGTTCCGTTTTGGTTTCTCATTAATTTTAGGATGTTTCCCACTGAGAGGTAGGATTCTCATGATATAACATTTTTAGAAGATTTTGATATGCCTATATGGTTAATTATATGTGTTTCATGGATCATTTGTGTAGTGGTAAAGATGATTTGGAAGTTTGTTGACCATCATATGTTAAAAAATGGGATTTTCAAAATAAAAATTATTATCATTTGTATGTGATTCATTTTGGTCCTTCCTATAAGTGTTTTTATGATTATGTGAATGGTGTGAAATTTCATTTCAATGGGGCATGAGTTGAAAATCTACTGATGGAGGGTTTTGAAAGTAAAATGGTTTATTTTGGAATGTTTTCTTTTATTGTTCACTTTTAAATGTAATTTGTAAATTTTGTAAATTATTTTAAGCACCGGGGAAGAAGGACATGGTTTATGTGTGGATTTGAAAGGGTCATGGACTATAGAATGGGTTTGATTAGTTTTGTTCTATTATTGTGATATTTCCAAATTGGTTTCATGAATATTACATGTAATAGACAGTGTATTTTTAATTTTGTGTGTCAGTGTAAATGGAAACTAGGTTTATTTATGGAAAACGGTGCTTTTTCTTGTGATTATTTGTGAAATCAATGATTTCCATATGTGTATACGAGGAATTACATGTGTTGTTTGAATGTTATGGTTACGTGATAACACAATTTGAAAACAAATGAAATCTCAAATATATAGGTCAGAAAATTGAAACAAGTATGATATTGATTATGAAGTGGAAAGCTTTGATTCTATGAGCATATTGACTCTAGTTGGCTCAGATGTGGAAAGTCTGGATTTCAAATATTAGGATCCACGCATGAAATACTAACTAAACTTGTGACTAAATCAGATACCACTTAGACCAAGGGATGATCTATCCTAGTGGATCATGAATTAGAACACTCTTGGTATTTTCATAATTACATCAAAACACTAGGCCCTTAGGATAAATCCCTTCTATTGGCCAATGCACGTGAACTTTATTATTAGTTGGGTTATAGCATTCAATCTTTATGGTAAAAGTTTCATAGTGAATCACTTTATTCCAGATACCCATAAGGATTTACTCGTCATGATATCTTGTGATGAGATATAGTGATGTGCTATCCACCATTAGTATACGGTTCACCTTTTTTATGTTTTGATTATTAAATCATGTTTATTATAGAGAATTAATCCTTTATAAATGTTTTCCTTTAAAAGTTTTTTTCTGATAAAATATCTTTCAAATGTATCTTGAAAATTTTATCAATTTTTTTTATGATAATATTCTTCTTATTTGTCTTATAATGTTGTAGCATCCATTTTTTTTACATTATGAGGGATCGATATATTATTTGGTTCACACCCAATATACATGTTTGGGAGTATTTATAATTGGTTATGTTTGAACCATGTAAATGAAATATGTTACCTAGTGATGGAGGACATATTTTCTATGTTTCCTCTATTTTCAGTTGATGGTGGTGGTGGCTTGATGGTGATGTCCCCTTATAGAATGGTAGTTTTTGGGATAATTTTGTTGTTCCTTTTCCATTGTATCAAATTTGGGGTTTTTAATGGTGTAAACATGAATCTAAATTCTTTTGAACCTCAATTTTTTATGGTTATTTATTTTTGTGATATTTTTCTTATGGGTTTTTTATATTAATATAAATTGGATAAATAATTCCTAATGTATTTTTTGTATACCCAAGAACTGGTTACTAGACCATAGGGATCAATATTTCCCTTTATCCCATTCCATGGATCAGGATGGGTGTTTGTTTGGATAGAAACCTGGATTGGTTCATGAAAAATTGATATCATATGAGGTTATTTTTTATTGGTTAATGATATTTGGGATGAGTCTTAATATAATGCAGCTAGGATTTTTGGTGATTGAAGTTATGGATATGAGTAGGGTAACTGGCCATCACACCTCATTATAGGACTGAAGTCGTCATGGGATGTTGGGATATGGTTTAAATTTCCATCCATGTGATAGATACATACCATAGAGTGTATATGGTCAATCGGTGGGGATGAAGTGGTTTTAATTGTTATCATGTTGGAAATGGTTCATTTTTGTTAATTTAATTGTTTGGGAAATATTTTTATTGAAGAAAAATTTCATAATGTGTGTTGATGGGTTTTATTATAAATTTTTCTTGTTGAATAAAAATGTCTCCTCAGATAATTCGTGTGCATCCATGAGATGTAGATAAATATAGTCCTCTTTTTTTCAGTTGATCAGATGTTGGTTGAGGTATCAGTTTGGGTTGTCCATGAATTGGTTTCATGAAGCGAGACTTGTTCTTACTCAGGTTAGAGAGTAATATCAAGGTCTTGTAAAGGACAGATCATAAGTGTCCTTTAAAAACAATCCTCATTATTTCTAAGGTGGAAAAGAACCATAGAACGAAGAGTTGTGTCTTGAGAATATATAGAGTATGTTCAAATTTTTTGACACACCTAAGTAAGTTTGAATAAATTGTTCTTTGTTTATATCGAATGGTCGCATTTAGATGTGGTGGGACTAAATGGTGTAGGATATAAATCATGGGAGGATGGGTTGGAAATATTGTAGTTAATTTCAATGAGTAGTATTATCTTGATGTTTTTTCCTATTCCAGATCATGTGAGTTTATGGAGCATAGAATGTAAGACAGTTCTATGATAAAATGTGCTAATTTCATTTTTAAGTTTGTTTAATTAACACATGAGCTCATTTCTAATAATAGAGTAAAGGTTCAATTTTTCGAGAACGATTTTCAACTAGATATTTTTTCTCCGGTCTTCTTGTTCAATATGGAAAACAATGATAATGTGTTTAATCATTCTTGTATGGAGGATATTGATCCAAATGGAATATCTGGATTACCTAGAGAAGTGTCTATATTGAGAAACTGTGGTTCATCTATGAAGAATTGGTGATGAGACAAGTAGGATAAGTAGAGGGAGTGCAGTTTTGGCCATCATTCCTATATATCCTCATATATGTATTTAGGATATTGTTCAATGGTTTTCCATTAGTGTGGGAATGATGGAGACAAAAAACTGGTGTGTTCATCTCCACCCTGACCTCTCAATCACTGTAGAGACTTGGGGAACATAAAACAGTTTTTCAATGTTCTGTGACCTTATAAAAATGGGGCAAGATCTATGGCTACTATAAGGGTTTCATCTTGTATAGAACCATCTAGGACTATGGAATATATATTTGGAGGTCTTGGAAGAATGGATATATATTCTATTGCTAAGAGAAATTTCAGGGAAGGATCACAGTTCCATGATTGATCTCAGGCTTTGGCAGAGATGAGACATCTTCCTATAGTTTATCGAGCACCATTGGGATCAGATGTAGGTAGAATGATAGTTCGAGGATCTATTCTCATTCAATCGTATTTATCTACTGTTATGTTTGATATTTTTTCCGTTTTTTCTTTCTTTTATTCCTACATTGTGTATCTGTTAATGTTTACAACTAAGCTAGTTCTCTATTCGATGGAGTTGGTAACGTTGATTGGTATGATGTTAATGATGGTTCTCAGTTTTCCATCATGTTAACTCACCATGAAATGGGTTGACATGGAATGTAATTTTATGAATTCAGATATGTACCAATTCGGATTAATCCCTTATATGGATTATATAGTTCATTTTCAGGCACACATCAATTTCTATAGGTGACAAGTGAGTTTTGTTAGACATGATGGTATCCCATAGGTTTTTAATTATGAATTTTATCCTTTGTTTGGTCATGATAGACCACTACATCCTGATTTAGGTAACCATGTTTATCAATTATCATGACCCATTTTGGAGGATGGTGGTTGTAGTTCGGGAGCTAGATTACATCCAATGGTGGATGAGATCCCAAAGGATTTTCCAACTTATTTCTTGGGTTTACCTCTAGATTTGGATGTCGAGTTCTATATGGATTTATCACTAGGATAACATCTTATATCTCTTCCATCATAATGTACAACCCTCATCGACTTGAGGTAATCAAATGTAAAACTGGATGATTTGGAATCCAATGGATTTATTCTCTCAACAATCTCTCAATGGGCCTCCATATTTTCATTTGCATTGAAGGTAGTCAGTTCCCTACGTTTATTCATAGATTAACGAATTTTGATAAGAAAACAATTAAGAACAAGTTTCTAATTCTGCATATTTATGATTTTTTAAATTATTTAAATGGGGTAAGGTGGTTTTCCAATAATGTTTTAAATTCTCGGTATCATCATGTATGAGTGAGGGTGGTTGATGTTCTAAAAACAATTACAATGATGTCACAACCATTTCAATTACATGGTTTTTCTTTTTTAGTAGAACAATTTCCAGTAGTCTATATGGTGATGATGTGTACATATTTTATTTATTATCTTGACTCCTTTATTGTGGTATTTATGGATGACATCCTGGTTTATTTTAGATCTGAGGAGGGGAATAAAAGATATTTTTGGATTTTTCTAGGTGCCTTCCTTCATCAGTATATCTATTAAATGTTTTCTATGTGGTAATTTTTTTCGGGATGTGATTTTTATGGGTCACTTGTTCTCTAAATATGTGTTTTAGTGGACCCTGAGATGATTAGTGCAGTTACATCATCGGAGAACATGTTCAATATCATGTAGATCATGATCTTTTTTTAGGAAAACAGTGGTGTTATATGTGGTTCATTCAAGAATTATCTTAGCATGATTCATCCATGATGGTGCTCACCTAGATAAGGGTGAAGTTTGAATGGAGTCAAGAATTCCAAGAGTCCTTTGAGAAGATTGTATGGTGATTGAACACCACTCTTGTGTTGTTTTTTCTGGAATCCAAAATTTGTTATGTGGGCTATTTTGATGATTCAATTATGGGTCTTAGGTGTGTGATGATATATGATTTTCATTTGGTGTATTATGGTTAACTCTTGCTCAGACCACAGGGAAATAATTACCCAACCCATGAATTGGAATTAGCAGTGGCGATCCATTCCTTGAACACATGACCGCAATATCTTTTTCTTGATTATTTTTTGGTTTATTATGATCATAAGAGCATGGATTTCATTTTCACCTAGAATGATCTAAACTTAATAAATTTCATTGCATTGAGTACCTTATGGGTATTGATATTAATATTTTCAATACCATAAGAAAAGGTAATATGGTGGTAGATTAATTGAGTAAGAAAGTTTCAGTACAATCATTAATGGAGTCTAATGATGTGGGGAATTTGACGGGTATTATTACTCAAATGCACTTAGAGACCATGGAGAACAGTGTGGGTTCATTATTGGATAGTGTGAAAATATCAAATTACCTTATCGAGTAGATTCATTGGGAGAAGCCTAGTGATGAGCTTTATCATTAGCATATGAAGCTTATAAAGGGCGGAGAAACACCTTTTGATTGTTCTTCATCCCTAGTGGAAATTGTCAGCATCAACAGACACCTTTTGGTGTGGTTATATTCGAGGATGGTGGTGATGCAAGAGAGCTACCAATATTAGTAGGTCATCCACATGGGGTACACCTAAATGTTCTACCATGTGTGTGGGATGTTATGATGGAAAGGTATGAGGTTGGACAAATCTAGCTTTTTATATCGGTGTCATACATATTAGCAGGTTACAAAAGAGCACCAAAGGCCCTCTAGTTTTATTTACCCACTACAAATTCATTCTAGGTATTGAGATGTGATCTCTATGGATTTTATCATGAGATTACCTCGTACATTTTAGGGGATGAATTATATTTGGGTAAGGGATGATCATTTCACAAAATCAGCTAATTTCATTTTGATTAAGGATTCAATGAAAGTGGATGAATTTGGATGATTGTATGTTCAAGAGGTGGCGAGGCTTCATGTTTTATCCTTAGAAATTGTTTCTAATAGGGACCCATAATTTACAAATACGTTTTATAAGTGCCTTTATAAAGAAATGGTCTCATAGGTGAGGTTGATATGACATACCGCCCTCAAATTAATAGTCAAATGGTTTGGGTGAATCAGATTTTAGAGGAAATTCATTGGGCATGTGTTTTGGATTTTTGAGGATCAAGGGATATAAATTTTGGATTACATGATTGTGTATATGAAAATAGTTACCAATCATCAATATGAATTTCTCCCCTTGAGGAACATTATGTTCAATAATTTCGGTGTCCTTTGAATTAGGATGAGAAGGTTAAGACCTCATTTTTTGGATCGAGCGTCCTATAGAAATCCACTGAAAAAGTTTAATTTATTCTGTCACACCTGGATTTTCATGTCTTTATTTTGATCTAGTTCATTTAAAGTCATGTAACTTTTATTGGGTATTGGGTGAGAATAATTTTGTGTCTTTAAGTTTCATCTATGTATAATCACTATAATTTGGGTTCCCCATTTCATGTTTTGGAGTTTTTGGAGAAAGGGTGGTTACATCATGATTTTGGGGAACCGTAAGCCCATTTCCAGTTTTAAAAACCAAATTTGTTTCTATTATTACTTCTTTGTTTTTGTACAAGACCCCAACCTTAAAAATTACTTAATATTGAGATATTTCAAAAATACACATTGAGTATCTTTTCAGGTATAGATTTTTAAATAATTAGATCATAAATCATGCATTACATTCCACATTTAAACAAAGTGGTTACAAAAAAGAAAATATTCATTTTTCCCATCAAAGGAGACATATTTAAAATAAAACATGGATTTTTTCTTGACACTTAATCGACACTATCATCACATCATGTACTTTTCCCTTGACCTATGAAAAACATTTCAAAAACATGGGATGGGCATAAAAAGATTAGTAAGGGATATAAAAGTACAGAAAGTAAACATTAGTCCTTATATACAAAATAATTAATGAAATCATACTTTATTCATAAAATATAAGCACTTTAACATACCTCATGATATCATAATATTTATGAATAAATCATAGAAAACATAAGACAGAAAGGTAGCTTGATGCCTTCAAACCATTCCTACATAGGGAGTAACCCTCATGGTTACATTTAAAATACCCATCACAGTATATTCCCAAAATCTCTTCGGAGAAACCTTAGCGTTTAAATCCTTCGCATTACCCAATGCATTGGATAGCTATATAGGGCTCACCCGCCCTTAGTTTATCATGAAACCACCCATCTTCATAAATGATGCCCAAGAACCATAACGCAATCGTATCAAATAAAACATGCATAAAGGAAACATAAAATTTCGACATTTCAGTCACATGATATCAATACAAAACGTTATTATAATAAAAACATTATAAAAACCATTTTCAATACCAAAATAAATGAAAAGTAAAACATGGTATTTTTTTTCATTTAAAAAAAGTTATGGCTTGTATAGGAAGTCAAAACTTAAATAACGGTCACGGCGGTGGAGAAGTCATTGTCGCTGCATACGTAAGTCAAAAACATTCCCTTGTGTCGTTTTGTGAAACACTTTGTATAAAAATATTCCTTTTGAATGAAAGTGAAAGTCAATGGGTTTTATACACTGTATAAAAGAATGTTGTGTATAAAACAAAATATGCCTCAATGAAAGGATATTGAGATGAAGTCACTTACCTCGTGTCTGACTTGAATCGATCGTTCTTTAATCTTCTGAATAATAAACTAGAGTTAATTTATACTTTCTTAAGAACCTTTTTCAATTTTATTATTCCTTTTATATCACTTATTTCTATGTTATAAACATTATGTAATCATTTAAGTTAATAATGTTTGTTTTGTCAATATTTGGTACTTAAGTCAAGAATAGACTTCTTACAATTACATGATGTTCAAGTGGTAAAAAGATCATTATATCCAGAATTATATTTATTATTTGGATATCATATATATCATATATATCCAGAATATACATGTATTTATAATAGTACATAACATTTAGAGGTATGAAATGAAATTCACCGTTCATGGAGACGGTAAGCTGTATATACGCATGAATGGTACCTTCCTTTCTATTTCGTATTTAATGGTGGAATCATAATGATATAAAGGAAAATTATAAATCCAGTATAATATCATATATAATATTATTAACTCCATCCTTTACATGTCCCACATATGTCATTAATGATTCACATCACTTTGAGGGGGCAGTAGTCAACACTTCCAAAAAATGAAATTATCACATTTGTCCATAATGGAAACCATAAAGGTATGCCATAAATGAAAAATACAGAATAATAAAGAAAAGATAAAAATATTATATATCATATATAACTATAGTGACATCTTAATCACCACCTTGAAAGATGTTAAAATAATATTGAATAATCATTGTTTCGTGAGGCAGTAATTCACCATCCACAGAAACAGTATGTTCTTTAACCATTAGATCAAGGTATGTGTAAGTGTAGATCAAATAATTCTCATAACAAAATCATATTATATTTAATGTACTGGTTTTGTTTCAAAATAAAGGAATAAAAAGAGTTTAGGGGTTGGAGAAGAAAAATAAAAAAAAATAACATTAGAGAATACTTTACCATTATATTGTGTAACTCCCCTTGGTTTGAACCAAATGGGTTTCTTGAAGATATTTCTGCCTAAGGTATGGATTCTATGATGAAGAGTGTGATGTGGAGAGATAAAATGAGCAGATTTTGGCCGAGCCAGTGGCTTGAGAGGTGTGGGTACGGAGGTAGAGGTGGGGGGCCCTTTATAAGAGGGATGAGTGGCACTCTTGGAAATTATAGAAATGTTACTTAATTTTAAAATGAGTTTCAGATTTTAAAGGTCCCACAATGATATATTTCGAGGATAAGATGTTAAGGGTTCTAAATACACCCATAAAATAGGTTATTGAAAACTGTAAGTCTTAGATTTTACATTATCTTTTCATTTTATTTAAATCGTTAATTAATTAGGTAATCACTGCATCATCATGGTGTCATGAATAAATTAATTAATTTAAGGTCTAAAAATTATAAGAAAAATACTATGATGTAGGAAATTTTTATAGATTTAAAATGCATATTTATAGTCTAAGATATCATTTACATGGACAATACTAAAATTGTTTTACTTATGTGTTACATACTTTTGTGATATTCTCCTTTCTTTAAAAATAAAATGATAAAGTGTCACTATCACCCAAAAGTGATTCCATGGGGTCCCTATGTATGGAACAAGGCATACCATGGTCGGCCATGACACAACCAGTAGAATTAGGATACATGTTTGGGTAATTTGTTATTATTATGATATTATTTTATTATCCTTAAATTCCCAATTACTAATTAATCACGGTAATTAAAGATAATTATCGTCGTTACTATTCATAATGTACAAAACCAAAGATCCTTAATTACATAATTTGGACCTTCTAATTCCAAATATAAAATCCATTTTACCAAATTCTAAACACATAAATTTCAGTAATTAATTTAAAAATAATTTCCATTTTCAAAACAAATAGCCGGTTTTTAGAAACAATATCTATGAAATGTTTGGTACTTGTTTATGCCCAATTACAAAGTGAAATAAATTAAAATGACCACCATTGAATTAAATTGTAAAAATATATTCTAATTATACCTTTAAACCAAATAAAAATATAATCTATCCATATAATTAAATTAGATGAAAAAGCAGTTTTGAAGTAAAATAATGTATTATTCACTATTCATTAAAAAATGAACATTGTCAGAAAAATACCAAAATTTTATCAAAAGTAAATTTCAATGTCCCAATACTAATGAATAAGTTTATTTTGACAAATAGAGTGTATAAAATTGTCAAAAGTTTTATTTAAAAAAATTTTTGCCATCAAAAGGCGGCAAAACAATCTTTTAAAAATATTACTGTATTGTTTGCTTAAGATTGGATTTATTCGCATTTTAAGTCTCTAAAACACTATCTAATTAATAAACAGACATAGATAAGTAAATATATTATTCATTACTTACATGGGATGTTACGTTCTTCCCCCCTTTAGAAAATTGTCTCCTTGTAATTTATTTACTTATTGAATAAGTGGGGGTATTTATCCCTCATTGCATTATCAGATTCCCATGTTGCCTCTTCAATCATGTGGTTTTTTCACAAAACCTTTACTTGATAAATCACCTTATTTCGCAATACATGCTCCCTGTGGTCAAGAATCTGGACTGGTTGTTTCTCATAAGATAGATTCTCCTCTAGTTGATCTACCTCTGGACTCAAAACATGAGATGGATCTGGAATTTACTTCCTTAGCATTAAAACAGGAAAAACATTGTGCACCTGAGATAAACTTAGAGATAAAGCCACTTGGTATAAAACTGATCCAACTCTCTACAGAATTTAATATGGTCCAATGAACCTTGTACTCAGCTTTCCTTTCTTACCAAATCACATCACACTCTTCCATTGAGATACTTTGAGAAAAAAATGATCACCTACCTCAAAAGAAAGATCCTTCCTCCTGTTATTTGCATAACTTTTCTGCCGACTCTGAGTTGTTCTCATGTGCTACTGAATCAGCTGAAATTCTTCTGCCAACTCTTCTCCCAATTCTGCTCCCATCAACTTCCTTTCACCCACTTTATCCAAAAAAGTTGGAGGTCAACACTGATTCCCATATAATGCCTCAAATGGTGCCATCTGTATACTGAAATGAAAACTGTTATTATTAGCATACTCAACCAAAAAAATATGTTGGTCCCAACTTCCCTGATAATCCATCGAACAAGCATGTAGCATATCCTCCAAAGATTGAATTTTTTGTTCTGACTTCCCATCTGATTGAGGATGAAAAGTTGTAATAAAATTCAATTCAGTACCCAACGACTTCTAAAGGCCATTTCAAAAGTTAAAAGTAATCCTGGGATCACGATCAAATAAAATGGAGAGGGGAACTCCACGTAACCTGACTATTTATTTAAGATAAAAATGAGAAAGTTGGTCTAGGGAAAAATTACCTCGTATACCAAGGAAATGAGAAGATTTAGTCAAGCGATCAACAATTATCCAGATTGCATTATTACCTCGACGTGTCTTTGGAAATACCACAACGAAGTCCATGGATATATTTTCTCATTTCCACTTTGGAACTAGTAAAGGCTAAAACATACCATTCAGTAACTGCCTCTCTGCTTTCACCAGTTGACAAGTCAAACACTTCACGGTAAAATCAGCAATGTATTTTTTCATTCTGTCCCACCAGTAATACTCTCAATGATCTCTATAAATCTTAGTAATGCCTGGATGAACTAAAAACGGAGAACTATGAGCTTCACATAACAACTATCTCCTCAACTATGGATCACAAGGCACACACAATATCTTCCCTAATCTCAAAACACAATCATTATCAATGTTGAAATCAGGGAACTTACCCTTTAGAACCAGCTCTACCTTTTTCTGCAACTCACTGTCTTGCTTCTGTGCTTTCTTAATTCAATCTGATAGAGAAGATTTCACAGATACCTGAAACAAAATAGAAGAACATCCTTCACCAACAACTTCTATGCCAAAGTTCATCAAATCCTTAACCAAAGGATCACATTCCAAACGTAACATTGTTAGTGAAGCATTAATATTTTGACTCAAAGAATCTACCACTTCATTTTCTTTTCCCAGATGGTAAGGAATTGTATAATCATAATCCTTGATTAATTATAGCCATATTCTCTATCTCATGTTCAATTATTTCTGAGTTAATATATACATTAAACTTCTTTGATCGGTATATGTTTCACACTTTACTCCATACAAATGATGTCCCCAAATTTTTAAAGCGAAAACAATAGCAACTAATTCCAAATCATTTGTAGGGTAATTATCTCATGAGATTTCAACTGAAGTGAAGCATAATAAATTACCTGATCATTCTCCATTAGGACACAAACTCGTCCTTTTAATTAAGTATCACTGTAGATAACAAACTCACCATTCCTGGAAGTTAGTACCAAAATTGAAGCATTCACCAATCTTCTTCTCAATTCCTAAAAACAATCATCACATTCTTTTGTCCAAATAAACTTAACACCCTTCCGATTTAGCTTAGTCATTAGACTAGATAAACATGAATCTTTTTTAACATAACTTCGGTAATAGCCTGCCAAACCATGAAAACTACGAATCTCGGTTACATTTGGGGGTCATGGCCGTTTTTCAACAACTTTTGTTTATGAAGGATCAACAGTTATTCTATCATTAGAAAAAATGTGACCATGGAAAGAAATGTGTTGCAACCAAAACTCGCACTTGCTGAATTTCCCATACAATTTCTTTTCTTTTAAGGTTTGCAAACTAACACTTAAATGTCTTTCATTCTCCTCTTTACTTTTAGAAAACACCAAAATATCATCAACAAAAACAACCACAAACTTATCCATGAACTCATGGAAAATTCTATTCATAAGGTCTTTGAATACAGAAGGTGCATTGGTTATCCCAAAAGGCATAACTAAAAATTCATAATGGCCATATCTTGTATGAAACGTGGTCTTCAGAATATGTGATTCATTTACATTCAACTGATGGTACCCTAATCTCAGGTCAATCATTGAAAAATACTAATCTCCATGGAGCTGATCAAACAAATCATCGATATTAGGCAAAGGATATTTGTTCTAAATAGTGATGTTATTCAAGGCTCTATAATCAATAAAAAGTCTCATTGAACCATCTTCCTTTTAAACAAATAAGACAGGAGTACCCCATGGTGATGTGCTAGGTCGAATGAAACCTTTCTCTAAAAAATCTTGCAATTTCTCCTTCAACTCTAAAAGTTCAATTTGAGCCTTTCGATAAGGGGGTTTTGAAATTGGATTAGCATCAGGAACTAAGTCAATAGTAAATTCAACATCCCGATCTGGTATTATTCCAGGAAACTCATCCCGAAAAACATCAGGATACTCATTTACCACTAGTACATCATTAATCTGAATGGTTCCTTTGTTTTCAACAATATGTGCAAGGTAACATTCATTTCCATCTTTTAAAATTTTCTCGTCCTCTTGATATGTTATCAATAGTAAGGGTTCATTCTTGTACACAAACTGAAAGTAATTCTGAAAAAAAAACCATTTTTAGCTCTACAATCAATCTTAGCATAGTAAAAAGAGAGCCAATCCATACCCAGGTTAACATCAAACGCTACTAGAGGTAAAACAATAAGGTTTTCAAGTAGGTTATTTCCACGGATAAGGATAGGAAGATTCTTATAATTTTTTTTCCCTCAAAATTTCCCCCAGGTGTTTTTACCAAAATTTCCGGAGTCATTTCATGAGATGGTATTGCCTATTTAGTAGAAAATTTATCAAATATGAAAGAATGTGTAAACCCTGAATCAAACAACAAACTTACATAATATGAAAAAACAAACAAAGTACCTAATACCACTTCATTTGATAGCCCAACATCTGTTGAAGTAGTTGAAAAGGGTTTCACCACCCTTTTGTGCTTGTAGTCTGACTACTTCCCATCATTCGAGCTCTTTTTCGGACACTCATTTTCATAATGACCCATTTCATTGCACTTGAAACATTTCTCCAACTGTAAATCAAATTTGGTCTTACCATCACCTTGATCTTTTCCAGTGCAATCACGAGCCTTATGTCCCATATTACCACATCAGTAGAACTTTCTAGAATTCAAAAGACATTCCCCTGCATGCTTTTTACCACATTTATCACAAACTGGAAACTTAGTTTTCTTACCATCAGACCTTTTTGAAGAATTATTCCCTTTCTCCTACCACCTCGATCTCTTCTTCTGTTGGTTGTTATAGAAAATGTGATCATAGGAAAACTCTATTTCCACCTTCTCAGCACATCGAACATGCTTTTTGTAACATTTGAACTCACAAGAAGCTAATGCCCTTCGATATTCTGGCTTTAATCCTGAGTAAAAATGATTTATTTTACTATCAAGGTCTTGGATAAAATTTGGAGCATACCATTCCAACCGTGTGAACCTTTCTTCATAGGAATCCACTGAGTCGTCCTCGTTCCTCAATTATAAGAATTCTTTTTCCAGCCTAAGTTGAACAGCCATCGGAAAATATTTCTTGAGAAACATACCTTTAAATTCATTCCAGTCAAGAGCATCAATCTCATCAACATCCCAGATATTTTTAACAATCGACCACCACTGATCTTTTTCACCCTCCAAATGGTAATAAATAATACTAACCTTTTGATTGTCTGAATACCCCATGATATCACAAATATTCTCTAGTGCTATAATCCACCCTTCAACTAGAGCAGGGTTAGATGATCCTCTAAATGATGGGGGATGTTACCGCATGAAATGTTCCACCACTAACATGTTCCTTTGCGGTTGATCTGGATGATCTCTCCCATGGATACCAGCACCATTTATCGCTTGAGTTAACTGCACCATTACTGCAACAAACTATTCAGTTCCAATTCTGGTTATCTCAGGATGGTGATTCGGAAGGTCATTTCTTTTGGTATGCCTTCCTAGCACCATTTCCCTATTTCCTCTACAGAAAACCATTCTGAACAAACATTTCTTAGATGAAGCAACATGGTAATCTTCAAATTATATATCATTTCAATTTGACCAAAAAAAAGTATTTTGGGATAATCATTTAATAGAATTCAAACTCCTAAAGTTATCTAAACCGGCCTTTGATACCAACTATAAGGCCCTAGACTTAAACATTACTTAATCATGAGATATTTCAAGAATACACATTGAGGATCTTTTTAGGTTTAGAGTTTTAGAGAATTAAATCATAAATCATGCGTTATATTCCTCATTTAAACATGGTGGTTACATTAATGACAGTATTCATTTTCGCAATGAAAGGAGAAATATTAAAAATAAAACATGGATTTTTTCTAGACACTTCCTCGACACTATCATCTCATTATGCACTTTTCCCTTAACCTGTAAAAAACATTTAAAAAACATGGTATGAGCATAAAAATATTATTAAGGGATATAAAAGAACGAAAAGTAAACACTAGTCCATGTATACACAAGAATCAATGAAATCATACTTTATTCATAAAATATAATCACATTAACATACCTCATGATATCATAAGATTTATGAATAACTCATAGAAAACATAAGACTTAAAGGTAGCTTGAGGCATTCAAAAAATTCTTACGTAGGGAGTAACCCTCAAGGTTACGTTTGGAATACCCATCACATTATATTCCCTAAATATCTTCAGAGAAACCTTTTTGTTTAACTCCTTCACATTACCCAATGCATTGGAGAGCTATATCGGGCTCAGCCGCCCTTAGTTTTTAATGGAACCACCCGTCTTCATAAACAAATCCAAAGAACCATAACATAATCGTATCACATAAAACATGAATAAAGGAAATATAAAATTTCTACATTTCAATCACAAGATATCAATATAACACATTGATATGATAAAAAAATAATCAAAACCATTTTCAATACCAAATAACATAAATTTAAAACATTGTATTTCTTTTTCATTTAAAAAATGTTATGTCTGGTAGGGGAAGTTGGAACTCAAATAATGGTCACGTCGGCAGAGAAGTTGTTGTCGCCACATACGTAAGGCAAAAACATTCCCTTTTTTCATTTAGTAAAACGCTTCGTATAAATAGATTCCTTTTGAATAAAAGTAAAATTCAAAAGGTTTTATACACCGTATAAAATAATGTTTTTTATAAAACAAAATATCCCTCAATGAAAGGAGATTGAGACGCTGTCCCTTACCTCGTGTCCGACATGACTCGATCGTTCCTTAATCTCCTGAATAATTAACAAGAGTTAATTTCTACTTGAATAATAACCTTTTTTAAATATATTATTCATTTTATATCACTTATTTCCATGTTATAAACATTATGTAATCATTTAAGTTAATAATGTTTGTTTTGTCGATATTTGGTATTTAAGTCAAAAATGAACTTCTTATAATTACATGTTGTTCATGTGGTCAATGGTTCATTATATCTAGAATGATATTAATTATTTGGATATCATATATATCACATATATCCATCATATACATGTATTTATAATAATACATAAAATTTAGAGGTAAGAAATGAAATGCACCGTTCATGGAGACGGTAAGTCGTACGTTTTCATGAATGCAACCTTAATTTATATTTTGTATTTAATGGAATGGAATAATAATGATATAAGGGTAAATAATAATTCTAGTATAATATCATATATAATATTATTAACTCCATCATTTACACATCCCACATATGGCATTAACGATTCAAATCACTTTGAGGGGTTGGTAGTCTACACTTCTAAAAAATGAAATTAACGCGTTTATCCATAATGGAAACCATAGAGTTGTGCCATAACTGAAAAATACAGAATCATAAGGAAAACATAAACATAATATCTATCATATATAAATATAGTGACATCTTAATCGCTACCTTGAAAGGTGTTAAAATAAGATTGAACAATCATCGTTTCGTGAGGCAGTAATTCACCATCCACAGAAACAGTATGTTCTTTAACCATTAGATGGAAGTGTGTGTAAGTGTAGCTCGAATACATCTCATAACAACATCCTAGTATATTTAAGATACTGGTTTTGTTTCAAAATAAATGAATAAAGTGATTTTATGGGGTTGGAGAAGCAAAATAAAACAAAAGAACATTACAGAAGATTTTACCATTAAATCCGGTAACTCCCATTGGTTTGAATGAAAATGGTTTCTTGAAGAGCTTTATGCCTATGGTAAGGCTTCTATGATGAATAGAGTGATGTGGAGAGATAAAATGTGCAGATTTTGGCCGATCCAATGGCTTGAGATGTGTGGGAAACGAAGTAGCGGTGGGGGCTTTTTATAAGAGGGAGGAGGGGCACTCTTGGAAATTCTAGAAATATTACTTTAGTTTAAAATGAGATTCAGATTTTAAAAGACCCACAATGATATATTTCTAGGATAAGATGATAAGGGTTCTAAATTCACCCATCGAATATGGTTTTGACAAGTTTTAGTCTTATATTTTACATTTTATTTTCATTTTATTTAAATCATTCATTAATGAGGTAATCGCTGCATCATTATGTTGTCGTAATTAAATTAATTTATTTAATGTATAAAAATTATAAAAAAATACAATGATGTAGGAATTATTTCTAGCATTCCAATTACTATTTATAGTCTAATAGATCGTTTACATTGACAAAACTAATTTTTTTTTACTTAGGTGTTACATACTTTTGTGATATTCTCCTTTCATTAAAAATAAAATTATATATTTTCACTATCACCCAAAAGTGATTTTATGGGGTCCCTATGTTTGGCATAAGGCATCCCATGGTAGGCCATGACACAACCCGTAGCATTAGGACACATGTTGGGGTCATTTGTTTTTATTATGATATTATATTATTATCCTTATGTACTCGATTACTAATTAATCACGATAATTAAAGATATTTATCGTCGTTACTATTCATAATGTCCAAAAACAAAAGAGTCTTAAATACATAATTTGTACCTTATGATTCCAAATATGGAATCCATTTTACCAAATATCAAACAAATAAATTACATTAATTAATTTAAAAATAATTTTGGTTGTCAATAAAAATAGCGTGTTTTTAGAAACAATATCTATGAAAAGTATGACACTTGTTTATTCCCAATTCCAAAGTGAAATAAATTACAATGACCAGCATTTAATTAAATGGTAAAAATATATTATCATTACACCTTAAACCCAATTAAAAATATAATCTAACCATATCATTAAATTAGATGAAAATGCTATTTTGAAAGAGCGCTGTCGTGGGTGCTCTCAAATGACTAATGTGATTTTGGGGTACTTTGGTGTAGCAGAGTGGATGACAATAGTCATATCTCAAAGGAAGAAGTGAATTTAACAACATATTAGAGGTATTATAAAAATAAAATAGAATTGAATTAAAATACTAGTTTGAAATAAGGGGGTTGTTTATAGTTTATAAATCTAGAATAAGTTTTCTGGAAGAAGATTGTATTTTTTTTGTTTTTAATTTTGAAATGATGTTTGATTAAAAAGACGCAACAAGAAGATGTTTTTTTAAATATTTTAAAAGGAGTTATCGATCTAACTCTACCTTTTAACTATATTATTAATAATTATCATTTAAATTAACATTATCTTAATTATTATCCCTTAATTTTTTAAATCCCGAACCCTATGAGAATTAACTTTACCATGAAGATGAAGTGAATTTAACCGTAGGCTAACTTCGGAACATGCAATTGAAAAATCCATCTTTGATTGATGTTCTAAGATTAGATTATGGTCAGTGGTAAATTAAGTCACATATCCATTCTATAAATGAGGTCTAATTGAGTTTAGGTATTATGTTTGAACTCTACAAATTAATCCCATGTGGTTTTGAATTACCGATTAAGGTTGTGCTCTCAGAGTTCATACAATTCTCAACCTCGCGTGTTTTGTGTTAACTATTCAATTGCATGCTTAGTTTAATTTAAATTAAAAACTCAATTAATAGATCATAATATGTAAATTTCATTATCTCATTGATTCAAAATAAAATAATGAATAGTATAGAGGTCAATCGATTACTAAAAAGAACTACTCTTCCATTTGTGGCGTAATCATCGTAGAAGCGAAATGAATTTGAAAAGGTTTATAATGGGTATAACCCAATAACACTTCTACTCAAGAATTCCAGCTCAAAGAGGAAGATTAAGAGAAGAATAAATTTAAACAAAACAGAAGAAAAGAGAAGAAATAAAAGAAGAACAAATGAGTTTAAAACATATATGAAAATATTACAACATGAAGAAGAGAAGGAGGCTTCGATGAGGGGATCCTTGCTTCAAGAGGTACCGCTCTTACAATGGTTGGATAATCTGGGTGAAAAAATTCTCCTATGCCTAAAATCTCATAATGCACGTACCAACCCCACAAAATTAGAAAAACCCTAATTTATAGAGTGGTGGGGAGGCTAGGTTCAAAGTGATGTCAAGTGTGAATGGGGAATCTCGGCCAAATATTTTATGCCAACTTTCACCGCCCATTTCACTAAGAAACCCTTGAATTGGCCGACCTTACAGAAGTATTATATGTGAATATATAGGTCATATATCTCCTATATATATTTGGGCTCAATCCAAGCCCAGATGAAGGAGTTATGGCCGAAATACAGAAGCCTCTCCATTCTGGCGTGTCCAGCCCGCCATTGAATTTATGGCCCAATTACTCCATCCAGATGCATTCTTTTTATCAAGTGTCCTGAATAAAAGTTGTATACCATGAAGTAAGGAACATAGTCACAAAATATCAATTTCATATAATTCAAATAAAAATATTTATGATTGAAATGGTACAGTGATTTTGAAAGGGTAAAACTGGAATTTTCATCAAAAATTCAGATGAATGATCTAATCTCAAATACATTCTAATTGAACATATTTAACACAATGTGAGGAAATTATATCACTTATTATCAATAGAATATTCAATAAAATATTTTTTTATCAAGTTTTGAAATTAAATGTAGTATTTTTCACTATTCATTAAAAAATGAACATTGTCAGAAAAATACAAAAAATTTATCCAAAATAAATTTCAATGTCCAAATCCTAAAGAATAAGATTATTTTGACAAATAAATATTATAAAATTTCCAAAAATTTGATTTAAAAAATGGTTTTCCATCAAAAGGTGGCAAAATAATCTTTTAATTTTTTTTTGTATTCTATGTTTAAGATTGGATTTATTCTAACATTAAGCCTCTAAAACACTATCTAATTAATAAATAGACATAGATAAGAAAAGATATTATTCATTACTTACATGGGATGTTACATATTCAATATTTTTTCACTCATTCCACTTCATAAATTTCCTCCACTGACATATTCAAACCACCATATCCTTTTGGACCCCATAAGAATTCATAATCAGGGTGAATTTGGGTTAATTATATATTTATTGGGCCAGCTCATGGGCCTATTTCCATTAAAAAAAATAATTTTATTCTTTTATATATAATTTAATCTTTAATATATTTCGGTTATTCCACATCCCATTAGAATCCAAAACCCCTTTCCTCACCCCCATTATCTATTACCCATATTTGGAGCTTATATGAGTCTCATAATAGGTAAGAATTTCTCAATGTCTATCAAATCATCCAAAATTTTGAAGGTAAATTGTTTCATATATACCCTACTACAAATATGGCTTATAATAACGCTAATAATGGCCTTTAACAGAACTAAAAAAGCACTATTAATCTCGGCGAAGATAAAGGGGGGTCCCCTTTATCATCACTAAGAAAGTGCTGATAAAGGTAGTATTTATCAATGCTATTTTCAGCGCTGATAAATGTATAATATATCAGCGCTTAACTAGCGCTGATAAAGGCCAAAGATCCTGCCCAAAACCAGAACCTGCACAGAACCTGCCCAACACCTGCACAGAGTCCAAACAACACCTGCACACAGCACACACAACACCCACACACAATGCACATAAGAACAAAAATGATACATACATTTACTTGAAATCATGAATACAAACCAACACACTTCTATATACATTTCAATCAATGTTTAATTTTGTTACAATTACATTTATCCAACAAACAGTTAGAAAACAATTATGTTCCATCCTTTTTGCATCCATCCGCTCTAAAAAATTGTCATCCATGGCGGCGGTTTCCGAACAAAGCACTCGAACCGAGGAAAAATATTTCACCTAAATAATAAAACAAATATTATGTTAGTAATACAATAATTCAATAAAGAATGGGGTTGCTAAATGGAATTATACTAGTGGGACACAAAACATAAAATAACCAATTAAAGAAATTGGTGCATGGTTATGGCTAATCACCTATAATAATCAAATGGCCCAATGCTTAGTAGAACATGGGCTATTTAATGATTCGAGGGGGAATAGATAAACGTACATTTTGGTTCTAAAGTTATGATGATATCACATTGATGGTTAATGGTTTGTCAAATAATTTGATGAACTTGTGTAAGGTATGAGTTCTTGGGGAAGTATCTCTATATGGTTGAATAATGGATTGCAATCCACTGAATGAAACTATACAGATTATAAGTGTTTGTATATTGATTCCCACATTGTTGGAAAATGATTCATTTTACCCTTAGGCCTAATAATTCACCTAATTAATGAGTGCAATTAACAAATTTTCACTATCAACCATTAAAGCAGGTTACCCTCACATATCCCTCATTCACTCAACAAAATCCTTTACACGCACTCTCCTCCTTCTCCCTTCCCCCATGGGATATCTCCCATACTTTTGAGATAAATCGAATATTATCAATTACATTAAAAGAGTGGTGGAATATCTTCAACCCTATTATCCTCCTCTAATGGATACCAATGATGGGCCTTTTGCAACGACATTAAACCTTGGATATATACCTATAGCCACGGTTTAATACCATGGATATAGGTCCCCCCATTCCATAAAAAAGAAGCACCCCCACCCCCTTCCCCAGCACACCCCTACACACTACCCACCCCTAGCACACCCCCTACCCCTGCACACTCCCTTCCCCCTGAACACCCCCTGCCCCCTTCCCCAGCACACCCCTGCCCATTGAACTTCCCCCCTGCCCATTTCACACCCCTTCCCACCCCCTACATATTTCAAAAGAACCCAGCACACCCCCTACCACTTTTACCCCTTCCCCCTCCCCTAGAAATCCACCCATGCCCTCTCACCATGTCCCCTGCACATCATAAAGAAAATAACATGTATGGAAATTATGCTCAATTTACATTATACACATCATATATATCAACACATTCTCATGTACATTCATTCAATGTAAATACACATATATAGACTCTCTACATCTCATAAGAAAACCCTCTTTAAAATTCACAACCACATTAAATCTATTTTAAAACACCCATCACACAAATTTCTCATTTCTTCAAACACATCTAAAGGACTTAAGCAGGAAAATCCACAAGAAATACAACTGCATTCATTTTAAAAATAACTTTCAAGTCTATACACACCCTAAATTCCTTTGATAACACATTTTTAACCACACAACCATTTCATATAGTACACTTAGAAAGCAAATACAGCATAATAAAATCATCATATAATGTAAAAGCATGGAATCACCTACACAAAGCGTGGAATCATCCGAAATCTGCTGGAAAACATAAAACCACACCTCCACAATACCTTAATAAGGACTGATTAAACATTGATATTGAATATATTAATGGACACCTATGTTTAACTTGTTGTATTCCATGAGTTTAATATCCCACAAGGATAGAGGGTCATGATTTAATGTCTTACAGAGATATAAGACCTGGGTGGATCAAAACACTTATAAAGGAGGATCAGGTAGGTACATCTCTAGGAGGGAGAACCTGGAATGTTTACTTGATAGATGGATCAAAATGCCCAATGAGGTCTGACCCAAGTGTGGTGCATCCCATAAAGGTAAGGTTTCTAATTTTGAAGACTTATTCAGATGCCACTAAGGAAAATACAAGAGGTAAAATAAGCGAAGGTGTACCCCAGTGAGGGGGTCACCATGGTTTACCATTGGTTGGGATTTAACCTCATGGAGGATTCCTATGTACCCTATTTTGAATAAAAGGATCAAAACCCATATATTTAAAAGAGGTATGTTGTGGGTATTACCAATGGTTAGCTTCCCTTCACACGAGAAATACTCTTGGTTGGATGAGTATGGGTTTTGTGGGTCTTATGCATTGTCATATTCTCAGGTTCTTCCAAGAGTAGTAATGGGATGAATGGGACATACGTGCTAAGATGGACCATGTGAATGGAGTGATCCTCGTAAAGAGGCACGAGGCACAAAAAACATGTGGAGATATCTATAAACATTATTTATGGTGTCCATGGGGCTCATCAGACACCCCATACCTTCCATAAACACCTCAAAACATCAAGAGGACCGGATTCTACATGATGGTGCATCACAGGGTTGATTCTTTTGATGACGTACTGGTCGTTTGAGCTTGGATTTCATCTCAACCTGCCTTTCCCTTACTTGAATTATCCTGGGACACATATTTTGGTTCCAAACAATCCCTCAACGATACCGATTATCTCATGCATCTACCTAGAGATAATTGTGCAAGTCAAACAGCAACACAGGTGCTCAAATATAGGTTCAAACAAACGAGATACAGAAAATGGATTTTGTTGATCCTCGGTGGTTTCTTCGTTCACCCCATACGTACTGCACACCATCATGCCTTACTTCAATATTGATTTGTTCAAAGATCAATAATATGAATCTGGGGATAGAAAACATTGAGTAATAAATTAAGATTTCAATACATCAGATCATTCTCAATTCACCAAAGATGGTTGGAGGATAATCCATGATCATATATAGATAACATAAGTGGTAGGAATTCACCTTCATCCTATTTGTGTACAATCTTCCATCAGGTATGTTGCCCATCCATTTCTAAACACGTGTATACCATCTTATGAATATGAGTTTTTGCGACAGTCATGGTAGTACAGAAAAAATATAAATACACAAAGAATTATTAAATATTTTAAATGAAATCGTAATTATTTTCGAAAATACCTCATTAGGGATGCTAGTTTGTTGATGAAATACGATCTCTTTCATAAATTTACAAACATTATAACCACAATCCTTTCCGTTTGTTTGTTTTGGACACTACAGAAACATTGAAAACAGTAAGTAATTTGTTTTGTTATGTGTTTGGATAGTTCAATGTTATTATATATACCCGAATACTTTTCTTGTTGTAGATCTTCTAGGCATGCTCATCCTTATGCCTTGGATTCATTCCATGTATTAGACGATATTGATGCACCGCCCTATCATAACAGAATCCTCATTAAATGATAACATAAATTATATAACTAGATGTTTAGTTTTAAAATGTTTGATCTAGTGTATTAAAAATTGACAAACGCCATCATGCGTGGTCGGTTTGTTGGATATCCATGCATTTAATCCAGAAAATTAATCTTTGGAGTATCCAAATTGACTGCAATCAGCATCCAATGCTCCCTAAAAATACAAAAAGTAATAAGTAAATAAACAAATGAAAATATAGTTGATATGATTAAATTGTAGATTTTTACCCCTGCATCGTTGGTATTAAAAACAGTCTGTCATCCGTAATTTTGTTTTCAAATGATTTGAGCAAGGATGACATTATTGCAGCCTCTTTATCAGAATCTATTTTTTCTTTTGAAGATGTGGTGTGATGACTAACGAGTCCAAATTTTTATTCATGGGGAAATCCCTTTAATTTTTTTTCATATATACATCTGTGAAAAATATAAAATGTATTTAGTCAAAATTATCATAGTATATCAGCTTTTGTAAAATAAAATCATGAAAACTTACCGCATGTATACATTTAAAACTAAGGTGCCTAACCATTCATACTTGAGGAGTTCATTTACATTTTCAGCAGTAATGAAATCTGATATCTCCTCTCCATACATATCTTTTTTTGAAATCAACTATGTGAGTACTTCCATCTTTCAACTATGTGTCCACATGATCCTGTAATGATATTAACTGTGGATATAGAACGGGTGGGGTGAGGGTGCTCTCAGTAGACCGTTTTAATCGGTTGGTTGAACTTTGAGATTGTTTTGAGCTGTTATTTCGTTTCTCCCCACATTATTTGTCATTCTGTAATAATAGTCATCAGTTCAGACCTTTTTTCATTAAATGTTAAAAGTCCATCTTGAAAAATAAATTCGAAATGAATACCTTTTTTTCGACATGTTTTTTACAAGAATTATTAGCCATGAGATTAATGTTCTAATAGCTTGTTCAACCGTATGAATGTCATCATAATCATTTGGAATAGGTAGCTCGACACTCAGCTCATTAGCTACGTTAATTGACACTCTAAGACGATCTTTTGGAAGATGTCTGTTGTGTAGCATGTCGTTTTGCATATTGAACACTGTATCCCTCGATACAAGGTGATAGGTGGGAGTTGATAAATATAAATCACAGTCATTTTCACCCTATGGAATATTAGTACAGGAATGCTATCATTGTCTATATAAATCAAATTTCACTGAAACAATTATTAAAACATTGATTAACTAATCTACGTCAGGTTTTTTAGGGGAATGGATCGCCTCAAAGCTGGTGGGGGGTGGGCCGAGATCGTCACGCACGGGTTGTTGGTGAGTTGTTTCTTCTCTTTTCCTCTCCCCCATCAATTTTTCTATCATCTCTCACTGCTATTGTAATTCTTATTGAAAAATAGATAATTGTTCTTGCTGATTTTCCATTTTTTTCATTTTGATCCCCCGTTTGTTTTTGTTTTTGAAAATATGTTCAGGGTTTCACCCCAAAACCCGCACCTTAGATGCGGCCATAATTTTCTGGCTGCTTCAAGGCTGCTGAAAGTATTTCTGCATCTGGTGTGACTGTTGTTGATTCTTGTGACTATTTCAGATAGAAAATATAGAAAAATAAGTAGTTATTGTAATGTAATAGTGATTTAAAGCAACTCAAATTTATATTAAGTCATACTTACACATGTTTCCCACACTTTTTTTGTGTTTTCATCTATCAATATCCCCACTTTATTTAAAAGATCCTCCTTCCATAGCACATGGCATGGGACGGATATAGATTTCGATGTCGATTCATAAATCTTCATATAAACCGAGAAATATGGTTATGGTGTTGTTTTATGTCATATACTAGTAGTAGGGTAGATTTAAAAGATGTACCAATTTTTTCTCAAGTTCAGTGTACCCCATCCTTGCTTTATGGTAAGGGTACGCTGGTTTTATTGCGCGTTTTTTATTTTTAGCACTCAGTAGCTATTTCATAAATAAAAAACTGTCAATAAGAGTGATGAATAAAAGAAAACGTCAAACAACGTATTATCCCACACAATGTACCTGAAAATTATTCTCCCCACGATGGTTTCTAAATGCATCACACGCTCTTTGGGATATCAAGTGCGCGTAAAGAGGAGTTGGGTGAGGCTTGATTTTCCCTTCTGCATCTTTAAGATGATATTTCATTAAAATTGTGCGAAAACCTCTATGAATCCTTCCTGCAACTCTTAATACATATTCTTTGTGTGAGACATCTACTATAAATGCAGTCTATAATGGATGATGAAGAGTAAGTCAATGTTTTGGTATTTTATTTTATTTAAATAAATTAAAAAATGATATCATAATTTCACCGTAATCTCTTCCCACATTAGTGTCTTCAGCATTGTGACATCATGGTGCCATGACTGTACATCAATTGGCACACATTGCCGAGTGACGAATCCAATATAGCTACTAAAGATGGCTCTGTTGGGGTAAACATGTTGGCCTCGCTTATTCCATCCCACCTCAAATTTGATGCCTTTTTCTTTTTTCCTTATGGATTTTGGCTAACACTATCAAACTACGATGCTCTTGTTTTTTTCCCTTTCAGGGTTTGATTTCCTACCATATCCTCATAAGTAGCATCATTATATTCCCCCGTAGCACTAGAATAGGCAATGGGACCAGCAACAAAAGGTTGATAAACATGTTGTATCTCAGCACTGAGACGGGCAAAAATAGGTTGAGAAACATGTTGTTGCTCTGTAGTGGGACCACCAGCTGCTGGTTGAGAGACCTTTTGTGCCTCCGGATTGGGTGCATCAGCAGGTGCAGAAGTCATTATCTACAGAAGTTGTTTAATTTTTAATTTAGATTACATAAAAATAGCAGCGAACAGATAATAACATAACGTAACACAATGTATGTAACAATAAACAAATAACCTGATTATTGTACTCTCTTTTTTTTCTTTAAAGGCTGAAGAGATTTGACTCCTCTATCGACTATGTAAATTCCTTCATTGTGGTCTCCTCTGACATACAAAAATCCTTCTACATTTGGACCGCTGCGAAATGATTGTGATGTCCCTATAAAAGGGTCATCCTCAGTTGAACTTTAATTTGACCCTTCGGTTTTTTTGGTCGATAACATAACAATTGAAGAATTTCGGTTTGCGGGGTCTGGAACATAAAATACCTATACTTCATGTGATGCCATTATAAATGGTTCGTCTTTCTCCACTTCCTTACTGAAATCAACTTTCACGAATCCTAATTCATCTATTTTAACAGCACTCCTGTTATCAACCCACTGGCATTGAAAAATCGACACATTGAATTTCGTATAATCTAACTCCCATATTCGTTTGATGATGCCAAAGTATGACATATTTTCATAAATTGGATTTTTGTCCTTAGCATCGAAAACACGCATCGCCTCAGCCACAAGTGTAACCCCAATATTCTGCATGGAACTTTCTTCATCATGTTCATTAGTATAGAATTTATAACCATTAACTACATAAGCATTGTAAGATAATACGTGCACACTTGCTCCTCCAGCCAGCCATCGAAGTCGTTCTGAAATTGAGTCTGGATATTCATATAACTGCTTAAAAATATGGTCTCGAAACCATTCTATAAACTGTTGATTATGTATACCTGATATCCATTTTTCATCCCTAGAAGGATTCAAACGCCTAAGAATTTATTTCTGGGTTTGAACATATGAGTCAACGTCGAAACTGTTATGAAAAACGTAATGGTGGGCATGCTCTCGATCTGTAATATTGATTGTGACAACCTCTCTTCTAGAAATTCTTTCACCCTCATGCCTCTCAATGTGACGAGATTTCGGTAGGCCAACGATTTCCACACCAGACAGGTATTCGGTACAAAATTCAACAGCTTCCTCAACAATATATTGCTCCGTAATACAACCCTCTGGCCGACTTCGATTTTTGACATACCCTTTAAAAATCATCATATACCGTTCAATGGGGTACATCCAACAATAATGTATAGGACCACATAGTCGAATCTCTGTCACCAAATGAACTATCAAATGAACCATCATATCGAAAAATGTCGGTGGGAAGAACATTTCCAATTCACATAATATGATGGAAATTTCTCTTTCCGTAGTTGGCAATTTCTCCGGGTCTATAACTTTTCTGTATATAGCTTTGAAGAAGAAACAGAGCTTCGTTAATGTATGGAACACATTCTTGGTAAAAATGCAATGTAAATCTATAGGAATAAGATCTTCCATCAAAACATGGCAGTCATGTGATTTCAGACCCTATAATTTTAAATCTCCCATTGACACGATGTTCTTGATATTTGATGAATACCCATATGGAACCTTTACGTCATTAAAGAAGTTTCAAAACTGATATCTCTCCTTCCTAGAAAGAGTGTAAGCAGCAGTAAGAGGAAATGTTCGTTTTTCACCCTTTATTGGTGCGAACTCTTCTCATATTCCCATCTCAACCATTTCCAATATAGCCTTAATTCCATCCTTTGTTTTGCCGAGTGCATTTTTGAACATGCCGATGACACTATCACATAGATTTTTTACAACATTCATAACATCAATAAAATGTCTGACATACACACAATTCCAGTATGGTAATTCAAAAAAAAAACTGATCTCTTTTTCCAACAAGTTTTCGTAAGGTTTTTCGAAAACGGTTTACCAAAAGTAGTGTCCAAATCTTTTAGTTTCTAAAAAAATTGATAACCTATTAGTGGAGATGGTGTTGTACGTTCCTCTGAACTTCCGTCGAATGATGTCGTCCAAGATCTGAACTTATGTCGTCGGGGTAGAAATCTGTGATGTCCTAGAAACACGTTTTTCGATGAATGACTCAACCTAATTGACTGTGTACCTTGTTCGCAAATGGGACACCCTTGAGTTCATTTAATGCTATATTCTGACAAATTTCCATAAGCAGGAAAGTCATTTATCGTCCCATACAACATGGATTTCAAAGTGAACTGTTAATTTTTGTAAGTATCATACATCGTAACACCTGAATCCCACAATATTTTCAAATCCTCGATCAATGGGGTCAAATAAACATCAGTATCATTACCTAGTTGTTTTGGTCCTTATATAAGCATAGATAACATGATGTATTTTCTTTTCATGCATAACCACGGTGGTAAATTATAATTTACCAACATAATCGGCCATGTACTGTGACTACTGCTTTGAAAACCAAAAGGATTCACCCCATCTGTAGATAATGCCAGACGAAGGTTTCTCATCTTGTTCCCAAATTCCGGATACTCATGATCAATTATCTTTCAGTGTGGAGAGTCTGCAGGGTGACATAGTTTGCCATCTTTAATTCTTGTATATGCATTCCATGTCAATTGTCCTGCAGTCTCCTCACTTCCATATAGGCGTATAAACCTATAAATTATTGGAAAGTACCATACAACTTTCATAGGACTAGAATCATCTTTCTTGTATCGGGAAGAACCACACATTGGGAAATCTTTCAGTGATTTGTGGTCCTTGCGAAACAATATACAGTCATTCAGGAAAGCATGTATTCTTTCAGAGATCATACCCATCGATCGTAGCATTCGTTTGGCATCATATGTTCGGCTTTGGAGTTCATTATCTTCTGGGAGCATGTCATTCTAGAGAGCAAGTATTTTTGTAAAACTGGCATCACTCCACCCGTTGCCTGCTTTCAAATTATACAGCTTCAATACGGCTGACAATGTTGTATATTTAGTACAACCAGCATACAATGGAGTTTTTTCACAACTCTTTAACTTCTCAAAAAATTTTGGGCAATCACAAAGTTCATCTTCAACTGTCCTTGTAATTTCCTCAATACGATCTTCATCATCGTCCACATCTGTAATCACACCCTCCATACGATCATCTTCAATGTTCACGCTTCTAATCATATCAGATGATCTATAAAATGTCTTGTTCCTTGAGTCACTACCTATATTGGTTTTTCCTCGTGTTTATTCCAACATGTATAACTTCGATCTATTCCGTGATAGATGAGGTTTTCTTCCAACTCCTCAGGACTAATTTGTCTTGAATAACAACATCGTAAACACAGAAAAAGGATTTGAGAAGGGTCACATGCATGATCTTCTGCAAACTTGATATACTCTTTCACGCCATCTTCATACTCTTTTGTCAACCAATTGGAATTAATCCATTATTTATTCATATTCATCATCTTTATGGGTTCGATCTCGAGAACATGCCTAATATTATGTTTTAATTAATCAGGTAGCATTGTTTGGGTTTTATAAAAAAAAATCATGGTACAAATACCTTTAAACCCATGTGAAATACATATACATGTTCTGTACAGTAGGGTGAACACCGTGTATGTATAAGATACCTGATTTAATCTGACATATATCAAAATTTATTCCAAGTGAGTCTTACAAAGACTGAATGATGCCTTAGAAAATACATGACATTCAGAGCAAGTATATGTAAAACACATGTCATCCTGGGGTGTTCATTCATAAGTCAAGTATACGTAAATTACCAATTTATATATTCCAATGTTCAACAAGAACCAACCAACATTCAATTCATTTAGTGCGCAACCAAGGACCACCAATGGCCACAATTTTCAGCGGGGCGTTTAGCTCGTACATTTCACATTATAACCATAAATATCAACCAGTAATAACATACAAAAAAGCGGAAACCAATGAGTAACAGGATAAAACAGTAAGAAATATGATGCTATCTCAATGTACTCAAGGTGATGATAAGATGTTGGTCAAGATCAACTATGGGTTGGGAGTACACTAATATTTAATTGAAAAAAGCTACTAAAACTAATCCAGAAAAGGATGAAATATTCTATTCATCAAGTCCTTTAATACAACCAATGTAGTAGTTAAACCAAAAATCATCGCTAAAAATTCTTACAGGCGATAACTACTCTGAAAAGAAGTCCATGGTAGGTCCATAGATTTCCAACTCATCTAATGGTATCCTAATGTCAAATCTATCTTGGAGAATATCATAGAACCTCATAGATGATCAATGTGACTATTAATGCATGGATGAGGATACATATTCATGACTCTCATAAGGTTCAATCTCCAATAGTCCAACAAAATAATAAATACCAATCAAACTTCTATTTTAGAGAACTATAAAACCGCATGGTAAAGTACTATGCCATATGAAACCATTATATTCTATATCATGAAATTTTAATTCCAACAATTGATGGCCTTTTGGTGTTATTTTAGAAATTGTGATAGAAACTGAATTTTCTCCCAAAACTAACTAGATTATAATGTTTATCTCTTTATTAATAAGTAAATTTTATACCTCATCAGTGAAAACATCCTAAAAATGTACAACCATTGGAGAAAAAGAATCCTACAACATTCTAGCAACATCAACAATATGCCTGTCTATTTGAGCCATGAGAAAATACGATATAGATTGAATTGGTTCTACATGACTAGATAGATGATTCCTCTCATCCAAGTGAAAATAACTCTGTCTATTTTGGAGATAAAAAGGTAACTCTCATATGGGAACAAATGATTTTGGATTGTTATAAAACAAAATAATCCATAACAATATTAAAACAAAATATTATCATATAAATCATGGGTGGGTCAAAAAATAAATGATAACATCCAATATATAGAGATCATTCCTTGCAACATGTTATATTCTTGGACTATAATACCAATAGTGTGTCGATGGTGATAACACTATCCAAGCTTTACACCTCCAAGCCTAAAACATTTACAAAAATAGTGAAAAAATGAATTTGATTCTCTTTTATAAAAAATAAAATAAAGGGTAGATGATATTGGAATTTTACCATTGATAGTAGATGATCAAGAATCCACAATAGCCATAGTAGACTACATAACATGCATATGACCAGCCCCTAAACCCTAGGCTGGAGCCAGACTCCCTATATGATATATACTCTTCCTTATACTGTCATTCCTACATGGTGTCATTTATCCCGTACATTTCACATTATAACCATCAATATCAAATAGTAATAACATGAAAACAAGAGGAAACCAATGAGTAATAGGGGAAAACTCACCACCAAGGTGTCGTTAAGCACATTGTAGAGGAGCGTACGTGGCAGAGGAGAGGTGCACAACAGAGGAGATTCCAACTGAAAAGAAACATTAAATAGGGGAAACCCATGAGAATAAAATAATCTAAAACTGAGTAAACCATTTACCACATCCCACAAACCCCAAAAGACAATGCATGCAAATAAATTTAAATTTATTGATAGAAATAACTATCTAATCACTATTTCTTTTCAAACCATAGGTGAAAACAAATCCAAATAGGAATCAGAAGGATCACATACCCTGAGAAAAGAAATCCAACCATAATAGTGATCATCCATAGAACAATGTGAACTAGATGGAACTCAGGATGGGGAGTAAGCCATCATGTAATGACTCTAAGAAACTGGTGTGGTGAAAAAATCCGAACATCCTATTAGTATTTGGTGTGTGATATGTTATAATCAACACCCGATGTAAGGGAGTGTGATTTTCCTATATTCTCCACAATTACCTTACCATCTTAGGTTATCCTCTATAAAGGTGTATTTTAATTTTAACTAGAATGGGGAATTACCTCCCATCCATCAATTTAATTAGGACCATTATTATAAGTAAGGAATTATTCACATTCATATTTATATTAAAAAACATGAAGAAAAACATCTCATATGTCCCATTATCCATGTACAATTTCATTCAACGAAATGAAATACACAAGTATAATTCTATATAACATGCAGTAGACAGTGTTCCCTTTCAACCCATTATAGATCATTTCCATTTATTTAATTAATTCATTAAATTAAAATAAATCCATCATGTAAAATTCATTCCTCATTATTATTACACATTCAATTTTACCAAGAATGGAAAATTCACTAATAAGGCTCAAAGGGTCTTCAAAATGGGCCATAATCAACATGGAAATTTCCTACATGGTAAATTCCATTAAGAATCTAGGCCAAACACTTATAATGTGTCTTCAATTCCATTTATATACCCTTGTATCATGGGAAACCTCATTTAAAGTCTTTGACACAAGCTAAATAGTTGTTCAGGGAAGTTAATAATTTGACATTAAAGGAATAATTTTACTTGGCACACTCAAGGGGTGTCCATAAAAGTGTACAAAACATCTAACCCATGAAACAAGATTCAATAGGTGTTTATTGAGGTTCAAGGATTAAATAAAGAACTCAATAATATCAATAATCCATTGAATCTTGCAATAACACCTTAAATCAAGATGTCACACGTTCAATTCAAGCGGTAGAAAAAAAATTTACCTGAAAATGAATATCAATAATGGTAGCGGCGACGGCAGAGGCAGCGCCAGAGGAGGAGGCGGCGGTGGCGGCATGGCGGTGGTGACAGTAGAGGCAGAGGCGGCGACAGCGGTAGAGGCGACGGCGAACGCGGCAGTGAGGGTGGAGGCGGCAGAGGCAGCGGCGGTCGCAATAGCCGGAGTGGGGGCGGAGGCGGCAGCGGCGACGGAGAAGGAGGAGGATGAGGAGGAGGATGGAGGAGGATGGAGGTGTCCTGGTTCCTCTTCCGCGAGAGCTTGACCATGTGCAAGTGAGGATGGCATGTTAGGGTTATTAAATAAAAACCGACAGAACCTTTATCAGTGCTCGTTAAAAGTGTAGATAAAGTTATGTTTTTTCAGCACTAAAATAAAAGCTCTGATAAAACATTCATTTATCCACACTTTTTTGGCACTGATAAAGAGCTAACTTTATCGGCGCTTTCTGTTTAACGCAGATAAAGGGCAGCACTTCCCTTTCCCTATTTTGTGGTAGTGATAAATAATTACATTAGTATTATTCCTCCTAAAATTCTTCTTTATCTAATTCTTCCATACCATAGGAGACTCTCCATTATGTTTCAACACATACCCTATTCTGTATGGGTTCATATATAATGGAAGACGAAGAGTTTTCTAGTTGAAAATGTGAGATTCTTTCTCTTTTCTCCTCCCTCTTCTTCCTCATTTCATTATATAATGGTTTTATAACCCCCTAGTCATGATAGACCTAGGATTCTGTTATCCAATATTTTTTTATTGATTTTATATTATTTTGGCCTGGTTTTCATTGTTTTAGGGTTTATAAACCCAAGGCAGGTGATTTTGGGTGTGTGTTTCCATTCCGCCAAGGATTTGAGGTAGGATGTCCCATGCACATGACTTTATCATTTATGATTAATCATTTTCTTATTTTTTTTTAATTTTATATTTATGTGTATTAGTGTTGTTAATAATTTTTATTATTTTCTTAGTGTGAAAATTGGTTGTTTAATCCATGTTTTGTGAAAGTTATTATTGTTTTGTCATAAAAGTGCACATCAAGTGTTTGTTTGAATGTTCAAATTTCATTAAAAACTATTTTTTGAGGTTTAGAACCTATTTTATGTTATTTTTAAAGTATTACAGTATCTTGTATAAAATATGGCTTTCTATTGGCGTTTTATTCTTGGTCAAGTGCTTAAAATAATTTGTTTTGTTTAAAAGGACATGTCATGTGTTCGGTAAATTGCAATGTTGGATTTTATGTGTTATGTTTGATTTAAAAATTATTTTCTTGGATTTATAAATGAATTTTAAGGATGATAAATGTAATTTTTGGTCCTTATATGGCTTTCAAATTTGGATATGGTTTTAGAAACAAATGGGTTTTTGTTAACAACATGTTTTGGCCCGAGTTGTCAGAAAATAGACCATTTCACATTCTTATGAAAATCGTTGTGTTTTGAATATGTAACCTGAATATTTTAAGGGATTTATGAATGAATTTTATACTTTAAATTCTGTGTATACACCTCTTGAATAATAGTGAAATTCTTACCTTGGTCAAAGGATATTTTTGACAAAATTTTAAAGGGACGTTTGGCCTTTGTTTTTTTTATAAAAAAGGTTCCCATGTGTATTTCATGTTATAACTTTTAGGGAAATTTTATGGTCCATAACAATGATTTATTAATTGGTTTTGGGGCTTCCATATCTGGTTTTTAATGTTATTTCTGGGTTTATGAACTTAAAAAGCAATTTTTAATGGATTTTATGCGCAAGGCCTCATTATACTCTCTGTGATTGTTTTACGAAAAATTTTAGTGGTTTATTGATTTGTGAATGAAATGTGAATCATGTTTGTGGGATGTTTTTGTGATTATGGTTTGGTAGTGGAATTTTTATTTGAAATGATTATTTTATAGTATGGGTATCTTGGTTGATCACTAAAGGGAATCCTGAGTATCTAGGTGGACGGGCGTGTACTAGTATGCTAGTGATTCCATGGGGTTTGTCCCCTCTTTCACGTAGAATATTAAAACACTAACTAAACTATGATGGTGATGATGTTGGGGGACCACTAGGTTATGGATATTCTCCCTACTAGTGGATCGTGTGCACGAGAACGTATATTTATTATGGTTATGTTCACCGAGATACAAGGTACCACGGGCTCACAACTAACTAGTGCCTAGGGGTGTTCTCGTGACTTATGATGATTGGATACTTTGTACTCACCATTGGTATACAGTTTTTTTGGTTGGTAAATTATGTCGTGTGTGGGATTTATTTAAACATGTAAATTCTTTAAAATAGCCCTCTTGAAAACTATATTCATTTTGAAGGTGAACCACTTTGAAAATTGTTACTAGCATTCTTGTTTATAAAAAATGAACATTTTTGTCTGTTCATTTGTTTTATATAGATTGGGAAGTCATTTGGAAAAAATACATTTATATATTTTATTTAAAACATTAAATTGATGCTTCTTTTATTTTAATGGATGTGCATTGGGAATATAATATCTTGCTAACCTACTGAGTTTTTATACTCACGCCTATAGTATTCTTCAGTTTTTAGGTCTTGTGAAAGTTTCAGCTTGAGATAAATCCCCTTTGGAGATGTGTGATCATTATTTTGGAGAGTGACCAGAAGGGTCACATGGAGTTCATTAGTTATTGGGTTTGGTCAGATTAGTTGTCGGTTTAGTTTTACTTTCAGTTTCTTGTACAAATAATTTTCAGTTCAGTTATTATACAAATGTATTTTGGGTTGTCCATTTATTTCCATTGTTTGTTTGTTTGTGTTTATATGGGAGAAATTGTTCCCTTGTGCACTCTATTGATTCCCTTGGTGCTTTTTTCCATCCCGGGAGGATCAGGAATGCCTCTTGGGACATGTCACGCACTGGCCCCTGTTACTGGTTCAGGGTCGTCTCGGGCTGGATCGTGATAGAATGGTATTGGAGGAGGTCAGATCATAGAAGAAATTTATTTTTAGAGTGCCCTTGTTATTTTGGGGATGTCAAGGTAGATGGAGTAGTATTTTTCGGTGTTTAGGGGTATGTGTGGGAAGAGTTTCGCGAACTCTTTCTCATTCTAATCCTCGAGTTTCCTTGGGAAGTCCAATTTTATTAGTGTATTATGTTCTTGTTGATTTTTTGGGGTTGGGAAATGACAAGGGGAGTCTGACTAATCGCCTATGTGAGCTCTCAGGGATTGGAAAGCATTGAAGAGTAGGTTTGTGGTCCTAATAAGTCTCTCTGTGTTGGTTTTGTGTTTGACATATGGTCACCTACCATATGGTCAAGTCACCCAACGACACTAGTTCCCTTTTGTGTGTTTCTTAACCTTTCCCGAAATCTGAATTTTTGTTTTGAAAATAATTGTGTGAGAAGTATGAAAATGGGGTTTAAAGGAATGTTTGATTTTTGAAAAGTGTAAAAGGGGTTTAAAAAAATTAAATATACGAATAGTTTTGGAAGGTTGTTCATTATATGAAACAATGTTTTGGGAGTAAGATGAAATGATTTAAAGTGATTGGATTTTACTTATTCTATAAAAGTGGTTTCTTGAAATAAATTGTTTCTAAAGTGTGGCTCATTTTAAGGTGATTCAGAATCATTGTTTAAAATGGTGTTTTTTGGGATGTTCAAAAGTGTTTTAATCTGATTAATTAGTTTTGTAAAATGGTTTTTATTGGTTGGTGTTTTCCTTGAAAGGGTATTGGTCTCAATGGACCTCGGATCATGAAAATACACCTTTTTGAATTTTAAAAAATGGGAAGGGGTTTTTTTGAGTATATTTTTTGTTTTAAATGTTGATAAAAATGAATAGTGGTAGGTTTGAAGAAATTGGTTCTTGATGAGGTGTTGTTTGTTTTGTGAAATCTGAAAATGGTTTTTGACTTGGTGGTTAGTATTCCTTTGCACGGTAAATGTTTTTTGGATTGGTGTTGTTTTTTATCCTTTGTTGTTTTCATGGGTTTTCACATGAATGGTTTTATTGATATCTGGATGGGTGGACTATATGGAATGGTGGTTGGGTGCCTGGAGTGGCATGGAAATGTGCATGTCTGTGAAACATGATGAAACACCATTGGTGAATGTGGAATCCCACCAAATTAGTTTGTTTTTTAAAATTGTTTTGTGCTGTAAAATTGTGGCCTTTGTTTGTAAACTAATGGTTATGTGGATAGATTTTTATACATCTTAGTAGTGTTTTTTATTCAGTAATCTTCCTTGTGAACTAGATGTGAAACTCTTGTTTTATCTTTAGATGAGATCTGGTTGGTGGCTCGGTTTTGGATTAATGTTTAGTGGGTTTCGAAAGATGATTTGGATGTTGTGATGTGGCCTTAGATAGTTCTCCATTGGAAATACCTCATATTTATCAACCTAATAATTCATTTCAAATGTTAAATACACCACATAGGATGATGCCTCAACCCGTTTTTTTTAATACAGAGCTTTTTGGGATCGATTTGAAGTGCTTCTAGGACATGATCATTCATTTGGACATAGCAGTTGTGTTTGGTGATGTTGATGTGTATCACTGTATTCCTTGTCCATTCATATCCTCGTTTGGAGTGAGAAAAAATTTGGATATGTATCTATGAGTTCCTATTTAGATTAAGGTTTTTTTAGAAACTTATTTTTTTGAGTGGTGTGATCCTTTTCAACTGACTGTGGTGTAGCAGATGCTTCAAGAATATAGGCTCCTATAGAGACCTGAAGCTTGACATACATGGACATTACATTACTTTAGCGGAATACTTAATACATAACAAAAATAGACACACAAGGACCGTAATAGTTTAGTGTCTTTGGAAACATGGAACGTAATCTTCTAATCGTGGTGAAAGATCTTCAACATCTCCTATAAAGATCTTCCACTTTTTGTTTCCTTACCTAAAACCTTTATTTATATCCTGGGGAAAAGAAAACATAAAAAGGGTGAGCTCAAATGCTCAGTAAGGGTAAGCATGGATAAAATAAAACATACCATATACATTTGAACTTAAAAACATGAACATAATGTTTAAACTTCAAAAGCTTGAGAAATGATATAAAACATGGAAGTACGTAAGGAATAGATCATAAAGAAACATTATGAATGATAAAATAGAATGGGAATAAAACATGTAATTGTGGAAACCATTAAGCACATGATATGATTTCCATAGAGGCCAAGGCATTGCTGCCAAGACCATCTTAGTGGACAAAGTCCCTTTCTGAATCGAGTTCACTCCTTAATCTAGTCCTCTATTACTGAACCGGTTTATCTTGACATTCCAGCCATGTTTATCTCATGAGATATAAATCTTTACCCAATGCATTGGATGGAGATATAGGTCCCACCCATCTCATAATGAAATCATTCTTACTTGTGCCACAAAATAAACATACATCATTCATAATAACCCAACGAATAAAATGGGTTTCATAAACATCATCCCATCATCACATAATCCATATAAAAGAAATGGATATCATTTCATAATAAGAAAATTGAAACCATGTCAATCATAGAGACATTACACTTTAAAAATACACATATGAAATAATTTCATCTTAGATGGAAAATGGTTTTGATAAAACACTTGTAATGAATTCTTGAGGAAAATATCCTTTCTTCTTCAAAATAAATTTCTTTTAACAAAACGTCATGCAATTTTAAAAGAAAGAGATTTTTTTGAAAATGGTCATGAAATATTTTAGAGGAAGCTTCATGAAAATAAGGATTTATAAAACCATAAAAATCTGTTCGTGCCGTATAAGTTAAAAGAAAAACATTCTTTTTGTACTTTTTCCGTAAAATTTAAAAAGTACCTCGTAAAGTAAACAAAAGAATGATTCTTACATACCATGTAGTAAAAGTCAAAAATGGGTAAAAAGGTCTTTAAACATACATGAAAACACTTTTATAAAACATAGACATGGATGATAGAAATAACCCCAGTAAATACTTACGAATATGCAATCTCAGATAAAAATGAGATTTGCAAAATTATCCCTTACCTTAGGTCTGATATGCTTCGTACGTATCCAAACCTCCTGTATAATGATTTAAATAATGTTATTTACTTATTATAGAATCATATTAATTGTTATGGTATCATATATGGTTCACTTATGACTTTATATTACCCGTACTTTTGTAAATTCCATGTTAAAGAGCATTTTGGGTAAAATCGTTTCATTTGTCATCCGTGTTTTGACTTGTAATTATTCATATGATTACATAGATCATGATTAATTACATCCATAATGTAAAAAATGATTTATATATAATATATATTCAGAATATACATATATATAATAGATTGATAAATGGAAAGAAATACACCGTTCATGGAGACGGTAGGCCGTACGTACGCATGAACGTTGTTTTCGTTTCCTCATTGAATTCAATGGAATTAATTAGATTACATACATATATATATATATACATAAATCCAGTATAATTATTATGTCATATATTTCATGATTACTTATTATATATACTTTATAATCATTTATGAATGGTTAATCATTGAGAATGAATCTCATCGCGTCGTGGAGACGGTATTCCGTACGTACGCACGAGCGATGATATCGTTCCCATGATCGTGGAATTTTATTGTAGTGTATGTATACTATTATAGAATCAATATCACTTTACAATAATCATATATAGTTATTATTTACACCATTATACCCATCCAAGTAAGGTGGTGGTGGAAAATAGATTACACCACATCGTGGAGACAGTATTCTGTACGTACGCACGCGCGGTGATTTCATTTTCTGTAGGATGGATAAGTGGTGAAATAGGGTTGTTTCATACATATAATAATATATAAGTATATGATTGATACTGATGTTTTTACTTCATAATGAAACAACCTATGAAGAAGAAGTGGAAGATGAAATTAAGGTGAAAGAATTGGTAACAGAAATTACCTCTTCTTTGAAGCGCCTCTTTGAGACCTCCTCTTAGGGCACTAAAATTGGTCTTTGAAGAATACCATGACCTCTAGCATGTTTTTAGGGAAGTTTAGTATAGAATTGGGTAGGGGTTGGCCGAGATTTAAGGCTCAAAGTAGTGTGTGGAAGAGAGGGAGGAGGTCCCCTTTTATAAGGGAGGAGAGGGGCACCATTGGAATTCTTAAAAATATTAATTTATAATAAATCTAACCCCACTTAAAAACCTCCAAAAATTACTCATATTCTAATATTAGATGAGATAGGGTTTTAATATCATCAACCAATCAAATCTAGACATGTTTCGATCTTATTTTAAACCTTATCATTTGGATTAATCCTTATTTAATCTATTTAAGTTTATTTGTGGTAATAAAATTCTAAATATTAAAATAATAACAAATAATTACTTATTTGTTGTTAATTTTCCATAATTGTTTACTTTATAACATTATAGACCATATAAATTTAAATTTATAATTTTTAAATATTTTTGTGATTTTTAATCAATTTTATAATATGTTATTTTTATAAAATAACAATAGTGTCAATTTTGACACTATTCATTTATTTGAATTTAAATAAAATAATACAGAAGATATGTTCGAACTAAAAAACTTTAATAGATTCATAAAAGGTCATATGTATCTATAAAATTAGTGGATCACATTAAATTGTTCATATAATATTTATTTTATTATTTTTAAAACCATTTATTTGGTTTATCTCTTAATAAAATAATTACTACAACATTTTTGTATAATTATTTAATATACTTATTTGTTGCATAGAAATTAAAAAAACTCCTATGATGAAGATAAATATATTACCTTTCACAATAATACTTTTACTCGAATTTATCATCTTAAAATCAGAATATTTAAATTAAGATTATGAAGGTGACAACTTTGGCATCATTTAAAATAAAATAATATAAGTGTCATTATCACTTTTATAAGGATCCAAACGGTTATATATTAGGTAATTGGATGATTAAGGTGTATATATACACTACCAATAAGTTTTGGTCAGGTTTTTGGGCCTTTTAATGGGTATTATTATTTCAATAAAAACTATATTACTTATTTCCCACTTAATAAATAATTTCTGTATCATTAATGTATCAACATTAATGAAAATTATTTAATCCCTAAAAATTCTAAATAAATTATCATGATGTAGATAATTTTATTAGATTTCTGGAGACTATTCATGTTCGAAGTTTTATGATGTTTATCACTAAATTAAAATTATTATACTTATAAGATTTAAGAGAGTGACATGTTGTCACTTTCTTTGGTTTTAATAATAATTAAATTATTTTCATGGTCAAAAGTCCAAAAAATGAATCTAATCCGACCCTTAGGTTATATGGGTATACTTTTAGCCATCCAATAGAATTTTGTCATGTGTTAGGGTAATTTTATAATATTATATTTACCCTTACTTTCCCGATTTACCTTTAACTATGGTAAATAAAATTTACCGTAGTTACTATTCATAATTCCCAAAAATAAAAAGTAGTTTATTAACATAATTTGGACCCACTTATTCCAAATATTGAATCCATTTTTTCAAATTCAATACACAAAAGTTCCATAAATTAAATCAAAATTAATCCTGTTGTCGAAAGAAAACGGGTTTTTCTTTAAAACATTGCAAAAGATTGAATTGATTTAACCTACGAATTTAATTTAAAATAAATGCTAACGACATACATTATATTAAATGGTAAAAATATATTCTATTTATACTTTAAAACCATTCAATATTATAATTTAACCATATAAATTATGGTGATGAAAATAATTGTTTTTAATTAAAATATAGTGTGTTTTGACTATTCATAAAAATATGAAAGTTACCAGAATAATATGAAAAATCTATCCAAAGTAAATTTTTATTTATTTATTCCAAATAAGAATTTTATTTTGTCAAATTTAACTTATTAAAATGTCAAAAAATAGATTTAATGTGGGTACGCCATCAAAAGGAGGCAAAACTGCATTTTTTTAAAAATACTTATTTTACCCGAAAAATTTATTTTGTTCTTATACCATGTTCTAGAAAATGTGTAAGATGAATAATAATGTTATAAAATTCAAAATTTAGTTAATAATATTCATAAATGCTTGTTCATAATAATAATATAACAATATATCATTGTTTAGTAAAGCCCGGTATTGCGTACAACACACGCTATCAAGGAAGGTTGCGATTGCGTGTAATGCAACCCAAGTCAGGGTTGCGTGTTGTGCAAGAATCCTTCGTTGTTTTGTATAACAGAATCCAACAATATTTTATTTATACATTGAATATATATATATATATACTCATTGTTGCGTAGAATTACTATTATCAAAATTGTGTGTAACACGATCCAAGAATAGTGTTGCGTATACTACAAGCTAATACGGTGTTGCATATAGCACAAGGTAATCTTGGTGTAGCATACAACACAAGAAATTAATTAAATTAAAAGAATATTTTTCATAAAATCTTGTGGTGTTACAACTCCAGCCATAGGCCTCGCAGGGAAGCTTTTCACGTAGTCTGTAAATATCTAGAGGTGTGGAGATCTTGACAAGGATCTTTCCTCCACCATTGTGGTATGTTATTTTATATGTCTCTATTTTGGTTAATCATTTATTTGAATTTCCCTTCGTCACAAAAGCGTGGTGGAATTACCCCTCACATAGTGTCTATAGTTATGCCTTCATGGATATGGGCTTTCAATACATGTCCCAGTGTGGAACTCCAATGAAAATCAGGTGTGGTATTGGTGTTACCTATTCTTAGTTGGAGAGTTTTGGGTATTTCCTTTGTTTATTTTGTGGTTTCAGTGGCCAAATTATTTGGTCCGCTTCCCTCCCCTCCACAAGTGGTGGGGGTCCGGATCTGTGATGAATGTATTGGCGCAGTTCTTGTCCCCTCCATTAGAGAGGGAGTGGTTTATATTTTTATGTTGTAACCCTATAAACATGGGTTTGTAGGTTTTTTTGGGAGAGTTTTGGTGGTCCTGTGTAGGTGAGGCCAAATTCTAGTTCATTTTGAATTCATTTTTTTGTTCATTTCTAGTTGGTCTCTAATGGTGGGGAGACCCACTATGGGTCTCAAGGAACTCTCCTTTAGGACTTTTCAGTTGGTGGTTGTGATTTAATGGTGGGGAGACCATTCCAGACTCTAAACCAATTCATTGGATTTTGTGAGTGAACTATGTTTTGGGTGATCATTGGGTTCATTGGTAGAAGGCCCAACAATCGGGTTCTTAGCATGGCTGTTGAGGTGGTGGCTTGATATTTCCATTGATTTTCAGGATTGGTTGTTAGTTTGTATTTTTTTGAGCTAGAGGCTTAACATCCAGTGATTTTTTATTATATCTCCATGTCTTGAAAGTCTGGATTGTGTTGATATGTAATCCTTAAGTGTTTATCTTTCATATAGAAAGTATTATGGCTTTCTGGGTTCATAAAGCTTTATTGGTGGGGAGAATTGTCAGACTAGGTGTTCCATGTCTTTGTTTTGATCCAGTTCATTTGATATCCCAATACATTTATTGGGTATTGGGTGAGATTAATGTTGAGTTTTTATGTTTTATCTTTTCCTAATCACCCTAATTTGGGTTCCTCATTTCTCGTTTAGGAGTTTTTGTAGAAAGGGTGGTTACTTCATGATTTGGTCCAACCGTGAACCCATTTTCAGTTTTAAAAACCAATTTTGATTCTTTTATTACTCATTTTTTTCAATATTTTTTTCACATTACACTTCCTAAATTTCCACCACTTAAATATTCAAACCACCATATCTTTTTGTACCCCTTAAGAAATCATATTCATGGTGAATATGGGTTAATTATTTAGGTATTGGGCCAGCCCATGGGCCCATTTCCATTTTTAAACAAAAAATTTTTCTCTTTTATATCTAATTAAAATTTTAATATATTTCGGTGACTCCACCTCACATTCTAATCCATGACCCCTTTTCTCACCCCCATAATCTATTTACCCTCTTTGGAGCTGATATGATTCACAGATTTGGGATGACATTCTCATTGTCTCTCAAATCATCTATAATTGCGAAGGTAAATTGTTTCATACGTAAATCATTCCATTTTTACTATTTTTCCTAAAATTATTCTTTCCCTGGTTATTCCATACCGTCTGAGACTCTTCAAGAAGTTTCAATCCATTACCTTTTCTCTAAGGGTTTAGATCTAATGTAATACGAAGAGTTTTCTAGTTGAAAATGTGATATTCCTTCTCCTTTCACCTCCCTCTTCATCCACCTTTCATTATATCAGGGTTTTATAATCCCCCTAGTCATGATACTCCTAGTTTTTTGTTATATTATGGTTTTTAGGGTGTTTATATTAATTTATGTCTGGTCATTATAGTTATAGTGTTTATAAACCCGTGGCGGGTGATTTCAGGTGTGCATTTCCATTAAGCCAAGGATTTGAGGTAGGATGTCCCATGCACATGTCATTATATTTTAAGATTATTCATTTTATTATTTTATTAATCTGATATATATGTTTATTATTATTTTTCATCATTTGGATAATTTTCTTGGTGTGAAAATTTGTTGTTTAATCCTTGTATTGTGAAATGTATTGTTGTTTTGTCATAAAATTACACACCAAGTGTTTTTTTGAATGTTCAACAATCATTAAAAAACATTTTGTGAGGTTTAGAACCTTTTTTATGGTATTTTTAAAATTTTATAGTATCTTGTATAAAATATGGCATGCTATTGGGGTTTTATTCTTGGTCAAGTGATTAAAATAAATTGTTTTGTTGAAAAGGGCATGTCTTGTGTTCAGTAAATTTCCCTGTTAGATTTTCTATGTGATGTTTGATTTAAAAATTATTTGTTTGGATTTATAAATTCATTTTTAGAATTATAAAAGTTATTTTGGGTCCTCATATGGCATTCAAATTTGAATTTGGTTTTAGAATCTAATGGTTTTTGCTTAATAACATGTTTTGGCCCAAGTTGTCAGAAAATGGCCCATTTCACATCCTTATGAAAATGGTTGTTTTTTTAATATGTAACATGAATTTTTTAAGTTATTTATGAATGTGTTTTGCTACTATAAATGGTGTGTATACACCTTCTTAATAAATGCGAAATGCATACCTTGTTCAAAGGATAGTTTTGAAAAAATTTTAAAGGCTCGTTTGGCATTTGATTTTTAATAAAAATGGTTTCTATGTATATTTCATGTTCTATCTTTTGGGGATATTTTATTGTCGATGAATATGATTTATTAATTTGTTTTGGGGCTGCCAAATGTGGGTTGTTATTTTATTGATGGGTTTATGGATTTAAAATAGCCTTTTTATTGTATTTTATGCGGAAGTCCTCATTATACTCCTTGAGATTGTTTTACGAAACATTTTATTTGTTTATTGATTCGTGAAAGAAATGTGAAGCATGTTTGAGCAATGTTTTTGTCATTATGGTTTGGTAATGATGTTTTCATGTGAAAAGAGTATTTTATAATCTGTGTATCTTGGTGGAGCACAATAGGGAATCTCGAGTATCTAGGTGGGCGGACGTGTACTAGTTTGCTAGTGATTCCGTGGGGTTTGGCCCATATTTCCCGAAGCATTTTTGACGATGAAAGCACTAAATAAAATATGATGATGATGATGTTGAGGGACCACTAGGTTATGGGTATGCTCCATAATAGTGGCTCATGTGCACGAGAAATGATATTTATTATGGTAACTTTCACAGAGATACGAGGTACCTGGACTCACAACTAACTAGTGCCTAGGGGTGTTCCCATGACATGTGATCATTGGATATTTTTTTCTCACTGTCGGAATACAGTTTGTTTGTTTTATAAATTAATTAGTTTTTTTGATTTATTTAAAAGTGTAAAATCCTTAAAACAGACCTCTTGAAAACTATATTCATTTTGAAGTAGCACCTCTTTAAAAATTGTTAATAGCATTCTTGTTTAAAAAATACAAGTTTTTGTCTGGTAATATGTTTTATATATCTTGGGACATCATTTGGAAAACATAAATTTATATCTTTTTATTTAAAACTTGAAATCGATGATTCATTTATTTTAAAGGATGTGCATTGGGAATAGAATATTGGGATAACCTACTAACTTTTAATACTCACACCTACAATCTTCTTCTGTTTTTAGTCCTTGTGCATGTTTCAGCTTGAGTTTGATCACCTTGGGCGATGTGTGGTCATTATGTTGGAGAGTGACCAGAAGGGTCACATGGACTTATTTGGTTATCCGGATTGGTCAGATGAGTTATCGATTTAGTTTTACATTCATTTTCATGTAGAAATATTGTTCAGTTCAGTTTTTATACAAATGTATTTTGGGTTGTCCATTTATTTCTGTTGTATGTTTGTTTGTATATATATGGTCTAAATCATTCCCTAGTGTACTATGTTGATGACCTTGGTGTGTGTCACCATCCTTGGAGGATCAAGAATGCCTCTCGATACTTCTCAGGCATTGGCCCTTGTGACCGGTTTAGGGTGGACTCGGGCTGGTTCATGACATATCGCGCAATGATTATTGACATCATAGAGTTGTTAAAATTAATTTCCCAACTACATGTTTTTTGAATTAGAATTTTCTATTGGTGTTTGGGTGTTACAGAAAGTGGAACATTGATTGGTTCATCATCATTTGGTTATGTAGGGGAAGCTTACACCAAGGTATATTGAGCCTTTTGAGATTAACGTGAGAGTTCGTTAGGTTTATTGCTAGATGGATTAACCTTTTCTATTGATATCACATCACAATGTATGTAATTTACCATATTTTTAGTATATTATTTTTAAATAATATATTGATTATTTTGAAGACTACGTGCTGAGAAAATGTGTGATTTCGAGTCATAGTGTGCCCGGAATAAATGTTGGAATTATATTAATATATTATATACCATGCACATGATGTTTTCCTAAAATAGCGTAATAAATTATAAATGGGTTCCTAGATCATAAATCTGATGGAATGGTTGTGTTTAGGGAAGCAACTTTACCTTATTTGAAACATAACATCAGCCATCATTGGTTTGATGTGAAAAGAAGTTTTGGGTTTTTTAAATGAATAAAATAAACAGATTATTTATTTTATTTTACCATTTCATTGATGTAGTGACAAAAAAATTATTTTCATTTTAAATAAACCATTAGGAAGGGATATAAGGATAGGATAATAATCAAAGAATTCTGAATAGGCCTTGTGAAGATAACCCTGAATATTTCTCTCAGCGGGTGATAATGGAACTGTGGATCAAAGATCGACGAATTACATTCTTGACAGATCATTCTAGTTTTAATCATTCACGAACATCAAGTGATTCAAATCCCTAGGTAGCTTGTGTTATTTTTGATTTACATCCTCACACTTATATTCAACAATGAATATGGACCAACCAATGAACATGTTAATTCATAGTTCGGTAAAGCCTTGTATGATGAGTTTTAATTTTGTGAATTATAAGGATTGATTTTTATTTTGATTTTTGATCATTATTATTGTAACAAATTAATGATGGAATGGACAATGGTCAAGTTTCATTCCTCGAATTTGTTCATTGTTCTTTTTCGACCATGGTATTTCCTTCTGTGTTCTTAGTTCTTCAATTCATTGTTGAACGTTTGATATTTTATGCTTATTTTCTTTGTGAAATGATTCAAAATATGAGATCTGGTATTGGGATGACCAAATTAAGGTGCGATGAATATAGCGATGGACAAATCAAATCCAATCAGATGAAACCATTCTTTAAGTTGTTTGTGTCAGGACAAATTTAAATGAGTTTTCAAGCTGATTAAATGCCGGAAACACATCTATTTGGTGTTAGGGTGGAGAAAAAACCTTTGATATTTTGTTTCATGAAGAAAGATCCCCAAAAATGATACTTGGATCATCTCCCAAGGCGCACAGAGGATGAACAAGAGTTATTGGAAAATCCCTATGAACAAAGCATGTAACCTAGATTTACACAGTTTGTAGGCCCCAGTTAGTGATGTCTAGGGATTCATAGAATAGATAAATATCAACCAACATGTTACCCAAAAACAGGTCATTTATGTACTCCCTAGACACATGGAATGTATCTCAAGAGATACACAGGCACGAGGTGGAATACATGGGTTTCATACATGGCATGTACCCTACCACATCACTTGTCTTAGAACAAGTAGACATACTAAGCTATGTACCAATTCATGGGATGATACACATGGTTTGAAACCATGTAATAGCACACAACTAGTGAAAAGGTTGGAACCCGAATGGAAGGACACGAAGTGCGACTCCATGTACAAGTCATGTTCCCAACGTCTATAGGACATGCTCTAAGGATTTGGGTTGTTGTATGTGGGAATTACCCAGTTTTGAGGGACCCAGTGTGCGACCTTACTAATTGATGTGTACCCCTTTCTTCATATCTTTATTTCTTGTACTTTTTTGTATATTTCAAAAAAATCATTATGGTAGGTTCCCTTTATTGTTTATCAGGATGTTATGCATGAATCATTTCCTACTCATAGGACTATGATCAAATTAGAAGGACCTACTGGATATGGTTTTAGAATCCCATAATAAATTTAGAATGGGATCATATTTTTTATTATTCGTGTCCTAAGAAGAGTTTTATTATTTATGTGACCAAAATTTATGGGTTTCAATCCTCTACATAGAAGGTTAATTTACATTGAGTTATTGGTATCACCCCATGCCTCTAGTAGTGATCCGCATCTACTGTATCTTATCTCTCTGTAGTTCATTTAGTGTATCTCTCTCATGAAGGTTCCTAAAAAATAATACTCCTTGTTTGAACATCACTAATGTTATTGGACTCAGGAGTGTTTTCTCCCATAAGAGTGCATTGTGGAATCTTCGAGTTGGATCCCTAGTGTGAGTTTACGGTAGTCATGAATTATCATTAGACTTTGTTTCATTGTTTGATTATATCTGGATATTATCATATGTGTTGTAGACATATACATTCCCAAATATAACTGTACATTCCTTTTTTTATATTTTTATTTGGTTTTGGGGTTTCCTACAGATTAATGTTATACTCACCCTTATATGGGATTTTCATGAACATGTCATGTATTTTTCAGACGATTGATCTTTTATTTGAGTCATAGGTAGACTAGGATTAGGAAGTTCCTTGTGAGATCAAAGAGGCTTAGGTGGGTTCCATTGGCTATAGACAGTAATCCTAGTACATTTTCATTAAAGTTTAGACTTGTGGTTTACACAATTCTTTTGGTTAGAATATATTTGGCCTAGTTTCACATTACATTACATTCCTATCATACTATGTTTGTTGGAATATAATGGAATGCATGAATTGTTTACATAGTGGTTTTTTACATTTCAGGATTTTTCGGGGCTTGGATATGGGTGAATGCATACATGTACATAGTAATTGCATCCCTTGTTAGTGATATGTATAATAAATTCTAGTCACCTGCCTTGGTACAATTTGATACTCTATCAGGGAGACAACGAATGGGCCCCACTGGGATAGGTCATGATAAAATTGTATCATAGGTGGTCGATTCTACTTTAGGACTGGGAATCTGGGATTTTGGTTTGTGGAAACATCATTAAGTGTTTCGATTTTGGATATCAGGAAAGGGACAACATTTTTAGTGTGGGTGGCTGACATGTACATACACCGAGAATTGATAACATGGTTTTGGACTCGGTACATGAGAACATTGGTTGCATGGAAAATAATGGTACATGAATCAAATAGAAATAGGTTTAGGTTTTCATGTCCTTTTTGATTCATATATCTTGATGTAATCATTGATTTTGGTACATCATGTTTTCATAAAAGATGCCTCTATGATGCATACAATATAGGATTCAAAAACTTGATCATGTGGACGAAACCTATTGTGACAATACTTCGATATATGGACCAGTTCCCAAGATGTAACCCCTAGGTGGTGCACCACCTATATCACCACATGCTGAGAAACATGTGATACCCATACTACTAGTAGAATTAGAGAGCAGTTTGAGCACGCTCCCAGAGTTTCAAAGATAAAGACCCCTCAGGTTCCGAATCAAGACCAACCCCCATGCAGGTGAGGACTAGATTGAGTTGGTGACATGTGTTTTTCACCTAGTCTGGATACAAGCGAATCAGATGGTGGTTCTAGAAGTGATCCTACTATAAGACTCATCAAGAGAATGGTGGAGTTTGGTTATCCACACTCATAAATATGTGACTCTTTCTTTTTATGAGTTTGAAATACTTTTTATAAAATGTCTTTCCCTAGTTACGCAAAGAGTTGTGTCTATATAAGTGCATCTTCAGCACCAAAAGGGTTCCATGATAGTGGAATATTATTGATTGAGGTTCACCAACATTCTAGGTACTCTATGGATATGATTAGAGTTTATTATTTCAGGGCTCAGACCATTGAGTGTGGCATTCATAGATAAATTTGATCTATGGTTATCCCTATATTAATTAATACATATGTTGGAGTGATTGATTGTGATTTGGTTGTTAAAATCTTCTTGGGTGAGCAGAAACAGTGATTAATATTTTTTTGTGGATGGGGAAGAGTAGAGATCTCAGTAGTAGGGAGTCGACATCATTCAAAGGGACTTGTTCATGGGATATGATTTAGGATGAGTTCTTAGGATATAATATTTTTAGTTCAGGTATAACAGGGTGGGTCGAGTCACCCTAAGGAGAAGCAGTGATATTAATTTGAGGGTAGATGACATCTCACTCGAGATTATCTGACCCACCATGCTTCAGTTAGGGAAACATTGGATGGAACACCAATGTAGAGACAATGATAGGATTAGGACAATAATTATGGTTATGTATGGGGAAGACTATATGTGAGAGAAGAAGGAGGTGGTTTTTGTTTTGACTTATTACAACCACCACCCCAAGGTGGTCCATGCTAGGTTCAGAGAGTTACATTTCATGGGAAGGGATATCAACATGTGGTTGAGGAATATATCCTAGGGGATAGAGGAATGATCTAAGGTACTATATGTGTGTGTTATACATTAGCTGAAGTTCTGATAGAAATTGGATATAGTCCTTCATTTCTACACACATATTCTTTTCAAGACCCTTATATTCTGGTTGACCAAATTACTGGACCCTTACTTTTAGAGACACCTACTGGAGAAGACTCGATAATCAAACACCAATGTTGATAGTGTGACATGATCCTTGGAGGTTAGAGTTTTGGTTGGAACCTATTGGGGGAAGCATTGAGACATTATGACATCATTCTTGGTATGGATTGATTATCTTCAATACACACCCAAAATGATTGTTTTAGGTACAACATGCAGTGTGTTCGGATCAACTGATTGAGGTTTTCCTTTATCTATGAAAAGGAAACCCATGAAACATAGGATGGACTAATTAATAGGTGGGTGCAGCTGATTACTCATCAGTTAGCTAACCTGGCCCTAAGTGAAGTAGATCTTATGAGATTATAGTTTCAAGTGGTGATGGTGGAGTATGAGGTCATCTATCTTACAAAAGTTCCAATATTACTTCCCCATAAGTATATAGACGTCTTCATTAACCTAAACAATGGGATGTAACCAATATCTTCTCCATCATATCTGTTATATACGGTATTTATTTATGAGATTAGGGTGCAATTGGAGGATTTTCACAAGAAGATCTTCATGGGACCTTGTGTTTCAACCAAGGTTGCCCTAGATTTGATTTCCCAAAAGGAATATGAGAGCATGGGGTTGTGTGTGGAATACTTGTGCTTGAAATAGATGATCACGAAGAATATGTATCCAATACCGAGGATCGATTATATTTTTGATCATTAGAGGTGATAATGATGGTTCTCTAGGGTTGACAACATATTAGGGTATCACTATTTGAGAGTACGAGATGAGGATATTATTAAGAAGTCTTTCATATGTATATACGATCACTATGAGTACTTGGTGATTCCCTTTTCAGGATGAACTCTATAGTAATGTTCATGGGACTCTTGAGTGGTATATTTCATCCATACTTGTTCCATTTCATGGTATACATCATCAATTATATCCTTATATACTTGGTTCCCAAGGAAGAAAAAATGTGACATATAAGTATGGTTCTATACATACTATGAGAGATCCACATTTATTGGAAAATATCTATGATCTAATTTTTTTTATTCAAGTAGTCCACTTTTTGTGACATGTTTTCTCAATGGATGGTGTGATAGTGGACCCATCCAAGTTTGAGGTAGTGTTAACATGGGATCCACCTAGGGAGGGGATGATTGTGCCGAGATTCCTCTGGCTAGCATGATATTATCAGATATTCATATCATATTTACACATGATATTAGCACCTATGAACGATTTAACATGAAAGGGACAACTATATGTGTGGATAGAGAAGTGCTACAAGCATTTTGGGTAGTTAAGGGAGAATTTTATGAGTACTACGTTCTTGAGATTTTTTGGGGAGGGTTTCAAGTATGTAGTGTTATACGATGCGTCAAGAATTAAGCATGGTTGTTTCCTGATGTAGATGAATGTAGTGATTACCTATAGTTCATGTGAGTCGAGAAAACTTGATTAGAACCATGAAACCCATTATCTTGAGTTTGGAGTGTTAGTATTCACATTGTCGATGTCGAGACACTACCCAGGGGGAGAGAAGTTAATCTTCTAATCTGGTCACAAGAGCCTCAAGTATAAATTCTCTCAGAAGGATCTAAACTAGAGACAGAGGTGATGGCTAATGTTACACTAGAACAATGACATTGACATTATCTTAATCTTATTAAAGGGAACATGGTAGTATTTGTTCTTAGTAGAATATCTATTTCGTAGTTTCATAATAATGAGTAGGATAAGTTGGCCTCGTTATAGATACCCATTGTGGATGGAGATATTGAACATACCTATATTTTATGGTTGTTACCCCACCTCTCTTATAGTGATTCAGGGAGGTAAAAATTGGGTATGCCAACATGAGACCCTATGTTACCATATTTCCGAATGGAATTCTCTAGAATGATATTCAAAGGGTGGGGAGCACCTAGTTCTTTTCAGTGAATGCCAAGTTGTAAAAGTAACATTGTGGGAGGAGGTTTATAGAAAGTATCATACATCCCCTTTGGCAGTACATCATGGTTTGGAGAAAATGTAACAGGACCTCTGATGCCTATTTTCATGGCTATGGATGAAGAAAGGAGTTGAAGAGTTTGTTTCTTGATTCCATATATTTCAACAAGTGAATTATGAGAACGAGGTTTCAATAGGTTGAGCTAAACCCCTTTAGGTTCTATAATGTATATGGTATGGGATATCGATGGACATTGTGATGGGTTAACTATGTACATCTAGGAGACATAATTCCATATGGGTGATGGTTGACCGACTCACCATGTATACCCACATCTTCGCTATCTGATAGAAATGTTTAGTAGAGAGATTGGGATTCTTTTATGTTCAAGAGATTGTATGACTCCATGGAGTCCCATCGATGATAGTTTCATATTGTGATGCTCATTTTACATCCCATTTGTAGAAGTTATCATATGAGGCATTTGGGACATAGTAATGCTTGAGCATAGTATCTCACCCACAAATGGATGGCTAGATGGATATAACCATTCATGTACTAAAGTATATGTCATGATCTTGCATGTTGGACTTCTAATATAGTTGGGAGGGTCACCTAACACTGGTGGAGTTCTCATACAACAACATCTACCATTCCACCATTGGTATGGCGCCATTTAATGCTTTGTACATGCAACCCAGCATGTCACCACTTTGCTGGACAGACCCTAGGGAGTCATCACTAATGTCCCCAGAGTTGGTGTGAGATAATATAGAAAAGGTGATGATCATCCTGTGGTGGATGAAGACTACACATCTGAACTCATATGCTAATAAGAGGCATATTTCATTTAAGTTGAGGAAGGAGACCACGTGTTCCTGTGGGTTTCACCTCAACGTTGATTGTAAATATTTTGTTTGGGAGAAAAGTTGTCTATGAGTTTTATCGACCCTTTCGAAATACTACCTAGAGTTGGAGATGTGGTGTACTTCTTATATATACACCCACATTTGGACTTGTTATACAATGTCTTCCACATGTCACAACTGATAAGGTCCATGCATGACCCATAACACATAATCGACTGGGGTGATATGGACATTGAGGATGGAAAAACCTTTTCTGAGTACCAAGTAGAGATCAAGGATCAATAGGAGAGGATATTTCAGGGGTGAGTGATCCATTTTTGTGCGTGTTCAGTGGCTGCAAGAAAATATCTAGAAGAACACATTAGAGCAGGGGGCTCAGATTCACGCATAATACCAATATCTTTTTGAGTAACCATTGTTTTGGATTTTAATGGATGTAAATCCCCATCATGGGAAGAATTTAATTTTCTAGATTTTTTCGTATTACATTTAAATATTATATTGACTATATTTGAGACCAGGCTCTAAGATGGTGTGTGATTTCAAGGCCATATGTTCTCGTAATAAATATTTGAAATATATTAAAATATTATACAACACGCACATGTTGTGTTCCCGAAAAAGTGGAATAAATTCCAAATGGGGGCCCATATTAGAAATTTGATAGCATCGTTAGATTTATTGAAATGGATTTAACTTTGGTGTGACCCAACATCGGGTGTCCCGAGTTGGATTAGAAACATAGTTTCAGGTTTTTTTTATGAATAAAATAAATTGATGATTTATTTTATTTTATCATTTCATCGACATAGTGATGATTTTTATTCTAAAAATACCATTAGGTAGAGATATAGGGATAGTATCATAACCCTAGGATTCCCTAGAGTCTCTAGAGAAGAAACCCTGATGATTTCTCAAAGCGGGCAATGACATAATTGTAGATTAAAGATCAATCAACACCATTCATGAAGGATCTCGCCAGTGTAAATTTATCTTCAATAGTTTGTGATCCAATTCCCAAGTAGGATGTGTTATTTTTTATTTCCTTCCCCATTATTAGAATCAACGATTAATGTGAACCAACCAACAAATGGGTTGAATTGTAGTTTTGTCGTTCTTTGTGGGATGGGTTTTAGTTTCACGATTTCTTTGGTTTGATTATTTGTTTTATTTTTTATCATTCATACTAGAACAGGTCATGTTTGGAACCAACAATAGATATGGTTTGTTCCTCATATTCTTTCATTGTCCTTTTTCACCCCTGTTATATCCATGCAGGTACTTCATTATTCGACGCATTCTTGAATGATTGATTTTTGCGCCTTCGTTTATTGGCGCAATGCTATGAAATTTTAGATCCAACATTAGGAAAAACTAACAATGGTGCATTGGTGATAGAGATGGATGAATCAATGTGAATCACGAGAAACCATTCTTTGATCAGTTTATGATAGGATGGATTTAAATGGGGTTTTGATCCAATTGAAGGATTGAAACAAATCAATTCAATGCTAGGGTGGTGAAAAGACCCTGTAAATGAGGTTTTGAGGTAAATGAACCATTGGAACAACTTATTGATCAATGGTCAAGGTGTGTGGAGGAAAAATGTGTCTTTTTGGATAAATATGATGAACACACCTTGTATCCCAGTGATACATGGCTTGTGGGCCCCCATTGTGTGGCATCTAGGGTTTTAGATAATAGTTAAATATCACATGGAATGTAGGTAATCTTGAGAGACTCATCATGTATCTCAGGAGATGCACAAACATGAAGTGGAGTACATGGTTTTCCTACATAGCATGTACCACACCACATGACATGTCTAGGAAAATGTAAAATGGACAACATTGTGCACCGGTACTCCGGAAGAGACACACGGGTTGTCACCATGTACATGAACAAAGTTAGAGCACACAGGTAGACACCGTATGGAAGTACATGACTTGCGACTACCTCTATATGTTGTGTACCAATCATCTACGTGAAATGTTCGTAGAACAGAGGCTGTTGTACATGATCATTTTCCATGGTCAAGGGACACATCATGTGACCCTACTATATTCCCTATACCCATTTCTACATGGCATTAATAAAAATTATTCTTTATCTTGGAATCTTTTTTTAATTTTTCATTCCCTTTATCATTTTCCTTATGTTATAAATGAATCATTTCCTACTAATAAGATTATGATCCCTTCATCAGGACATTTTGGGTAGAGTTATAGAATCCCCCTAGAGATGTGGAGTGGAATTTTCTATTCATTATTACTACCATAGATAGAGTCTTAGGTATTGATGTGACGAACATTATAAGGCATGGATCCTCTACATAGTGGGGTAATCAAAATTGAGTTGGTGGTGTCCCCCAATGGATCTAGATGTTATCGTAATCTATTGTATCATATATCTATTAATATATTCATGTATCTCTCTCATAATGGTTCTAAAAAAAGTACTTCCTGGATGAACGTCACAAGTGCTATCATACTTTGGAGTGTGTTCTCATGGATGAGTGCTTCGTGGAATCATTGAGGTGGAACACCAGTGTGGGTACACAGTAGTCTTGAATTAATTATTTAATATGTGTCTTGGTTTGAGTAAATATGGATATTATAATATGTGTTTTAGACATATACTTGTAGAAAGATGGATGTACATCCATTTTTTGTTACATTTATGTTTGGGGTGTCCAACTGAGTATCGTTATACTTACCCATGCATGTTATTTTCATGAATGTGTCATGTATTGTGGAGACTAGAGACCATTTGAGGAAGTCCTAAGCAGTCCCAGATTAGATGGTGCGTTGTGTGGTCAGGAAGGATTACATGTGTTCCAATGGTTGTAGACTGCATTCCCAATTATTTTTGTTTACAAACTGGAATTGTGGTTTACAGAAGTCTTTTTTTTGACTTGTAGTTAACCTAGTTTCACATTACATTAACATCATGTCGTACTCTGTTGGTTGGTATATAATGGTATGGAATCATTTTTTAACTTAGTGGTTTTTACATTTTAGGAAATTAAGGGATTGGAGGTGGGTGTATGTATACAAGTATATAAGAAATTAATCCCCTGTTAGTGATATTCCTACTCAGTACTGGTAACCTACGACAAGACTTTTGAAGGCTGGATTGTGGTTTTATGGCACATGAACAACTATGACGGGTCATGAAAATGTATTCCATGGCTAACAGTTTAATATGTATAATCCAAGTTCGTCTCATGTGGTTTTAAGTGAAGAGTTAGAGATGGTTCTTGATTTGTCTATCATTTAATGACCAGTGTATATTGTGGATTCCTAGAAGGGAGTTCTTCATGGGATTTCAGTTTTCTAATTCCACATTCTTTAAGGAAATGGTTGTTGAGAGTATTATTCATGTGAGTTGATGGCTTTAGATGAAAATGAGTACCCATTTCTCTTTTTTGATCAAGCATTAGAGTTCCATTCCAGGGGCATAAATTATTCATGGTTGGATGAATAATCACATCACTATATTCATTTATAAGTATATATATAGTATATTTTAATCCCAGATTTACCCTTCATTCTTCATTGGTGTTTTGGTGAAAAAATGTGGATTTGTTCTTAGCATCAGGTGGCACACGGTTGGCTCACAGTGTGTTAGACCATGCAACCTATACTAGGAAATCATTCAGACACGTGACATTTTAAATAATGGAGAACTAAATGGTATAGATAACTCGGCAGGATCACTGTGCAAAATTTCCTCATGTATATTTGGATGTGAATGGTTTTTTCATGGTAAGGAAAACTATGTTGTCAAACTATTCAACTTGTCCATGTAATTAAAAAGTGATAAATTAATATTGTTCTCTATTCTATATTAACCATAATTCTCCACTCATCTTCCCCATATATGTGTTTTATCCATTGTAGATCCCTCCACATTTCGTTGGACCTCTTTCTAATCAATCATCGGGTGGTTTTGACCATGTAACATTAAGGAATCCTCATGTAATCCGATATTCACATGATTTCCCCACTTTTCTATGGTTCTTCTCCCCTCTATCATGATTTCCCATTTCCCAATCGGTGGAATGACTTAATGATGGTCTGATTATGTGTTGATGAGGGATAAATTGATTATTGATGTTAACTCATTCCTTGTTAGGGTCTCTTGGGGGTGTTGTAGTAGTTTCACAAAAATTTTCCGAAGCTTCGAAGTGAGAGGTAGGTTGTTCCATTCTCTAACATTTATAGATACTTTTCATATAATTTCTTGGTTAATAATTGGTTTTACGTGGAACATTTTTGGGTGAGAACTATTATTTGGAAGTGTATTAAAAAAAATATGTGATGAAAATGGAATATTCAATGGAAAATGTTTATTAAATGTATGTGATTCATTGTGGTGATTCATGGAACTATTTTTATGATTATGTGAAACGTTTTAAATGTGTTCTCAAGGAATCACGATGTAAAACATGTTGACAGAAGGGTTTCAAAGGACATTGTATTATTTTGGAATGTTAGATTTTTTTTGTGAACCATTAAAAGTGTTTTTTGAATTATGTAAATGGTATGTAGCATGTTTGGAGATGAACTTAGTTTATGGGTGGATATGAAGGGGACTTATCCCACATAAATGTTTGGATATTTTTTTTATTTTTCTATTATTCTTCCAAATGGGTTTCATGAATTGTGCAAGTGGTGGGAAGTGAATTTTGAAATGGTTTTGTGTGGTTAAAATGGAAATTGGTTATATTTATTGAAAATGGTGGTTTCTTTGTGTTTTTTGTTAATTTCATGACTTCCTTGGGTGCATATATGGCATGTCATGTGTTTGGGATATTGATTGTTATGTGATAACATAATTTGAGAAAAAAATGGACTCTCAGGTATATAGGTGGGAAAACCATAACTAGGACGCTAGTGATTCAAAGTGTGAAGCCCAGATTGTTCTATTATATTGATGCTAGTTGACTCCAAAGTGGTTGTGCCTATATTCAAATTTCCGGATTCACACATGAATCAATAACTAAACAATTGATATTACTAGTGACTACTAGGCCATTAGGATGATCCCTCATAGTGGATCGTGTGAGAGAACACTGTTAGAATTTGCTGATTATCATGAGACCATCGGTACCTTGGCATTGATCCCTCTAAGTGGCTCATTCATGAGAATGTTGTTGGTTGTTATTTTGGAGGAATTGATCACCGTGGTATGATGTCCCTAGTGACACAATTATGATAGCTACAGATAGGTATTTACCAGTGGTTATTCTATGGGATGAGATTTTGTGTTGTTGTTTCGGCCATCGATATACTGTTGACCTTATATATGTTGTGGATTTTTAATATTTTTTAATTGTAAAGATTCATTTAGAAATGTTTTCCCTCAAAAATATTTTTTCTGAAAATGTTTCCATTGGAATGTATCATGAAAATGTTACAAACGTTCTTAAGAGACTATTAATGTTGATATGTCTCCAAATGTCATTGCATGTAATTTATTCTTTGGGAGAATTCCTACTAGGCTTTGTATCACATCCTACATTCACATTTGGTTTAATGTATACTTGGTAATGTATGATACACGTAACTGCAAGATAGTCCATGGTGATTGTGGATATGGTATCTAGTTTTTAAACTTCTTGTATGTGTTGGTGGTGATAGATTGAGTGTGATTTCCCTCTTGTTTCATGGTCTTTTTGGGATATTTTTATGTTTTTTATTCCATTGTATCACATTTATGTTTTTTTATAGTTGTAAACATGAATCTGTTTTTTTATACCTCATTTAGTAATAGTTATTTATGATCGTGACTTTTATTCTTATGGGATGTTTATATTTATATAAATGGGTGAAATCATTCCCAATGCATTTTTTTGATACACATTATATTGTTTCCAAGATATGGGGATAGGGTATGATCTTCATTCCATGCCATGAATCAGTTTTGGTGTTGGTTTGGAAGACACCCAAACATGGTTTGTGAAATGTGATATGATAGATTATTTTTTCTTCTAGATAGAGACATGGATTATTTACATGATAATTAGTATATTTTTTGATAAATAATTATCATGGATCAATGATGAACATGATATATTTCTAATGGGTTATAATTTTAGTGGTTTCGGATTTAATATATTTCTTTTCAAAATGGAAGAATTATATGATGATCATATTCCAAAAACAACCATCATAGATATTGTCTTCATCAAAGATAAACCTAGTTGTATGGAAATACATAAAACATAGAAATTAATAATGTAAATAATTCTCGTCATAAGTAGCATAACAAGTGATATTAGGAACATAAAAATATTATGTGTTAGGAAAAAACAATTAAAATAATCAAAGTCCTGATGAATATCTATAGGTGATTGTATATTATTATAATAATCATAAAATGATTCAATTATAGTTTAAAATTCATTAGATAAAACCATTACTTTGTGAATTTTCATCTACCATCATGTAATCTATAAGATTGGATATTTCCAAAACTTTTTGATATTATCGGTATTTATATTGATTATTTTTGTTATGTATTTACAACCGGACTTCCAAAGAACAACTCACAGCTACAAACTCATTATCTTGAAATGCCAATCGAGTATGACGTAAGTGATGATCGAGATCACCGATGTGGACATAAAGATCTACTCGTTTCGTCAAGCAACATCAACCTCTCACCTTACTCAATCATTTACACTGATATATTTTCTTTTCCTGTAAATGATTGAGAAGAAGAGCTGTGTCTCGCTTCAAGTTGTTCATTCACATGCGTATAGCTTCTCACTTGGAGATGCTTTGTGAATAGTGAAAGCTGAGGTTGCGACATCTTGTGATGAAGTCGGCGGCGGTCACAGAGTGGAGCTGAGTCGTTTGAGTCAACTCAGTGATGCCGACGCTCTCTTTTGAGTTCTGTAGAAGCATTGAAGGAATGGGCGCTCCATTTGACCCCAATTCTCGATTGAACTGGATGGGAGCTTGCTATACCAAGTGAAGGAAGCTTTTCTAAAAGTTTGGACGAACTGCCTCATCAAAAGTGGTCCACTTTGAGCATTGTCACCTCCTCAAAAGTGGTCTACATTAACAAAACCAAACATGATGAATTAATTTTTTATAGAGAACAATATTGTTTCATCTTGAATCTTGTTGAGATTGTTGATACATTAATGTTTCATTAATATGGTTCGAGTAATGATTCCATAAGAAGAAAATGTTTCTGGTACCATTGTGATTTTTTAACCCCCTTGGAATTACTAGGTTAAGTATTAGTTGTATAGAAACCAATTATTCAGTTTTAAGGGTTAGTGATAATCACTACATGATTTAAAAGTGTTATAAATATATTGAAATATAATATAATTTGATGAACTGATATTGATTATAGTGTTATTTCAAGTGATTATATAAATATTAGTTGTATCAATAACATGAAAATAAAGGAAACAATAAACCACATGTGGATCTCTATAATGGATGGGTTTGCTCAACTCATTTATCTTATATGGTAAGAGAATTTATTAACTAATATATATTTTTCTGTGTACAAAATGAGATTATTAATTATATACACATAATTTAGTGCTCATTTAATTTTATATCATGTTATGAAAAGAGGACCATGATGAAAATGTTCTATCCCTTGTAACTTTTTAATCAAAAAATTTGATAAAAAATGATATAATGTATTCATACCACCCATCATTGGAATATTATAAATAATAATTTCTTATTTTCCTTAGTAAATTTTCAAAAAACAAACAATAAAATAAATAAAAAGGGAAAAAATAATTTTTTTGAAAAAATATTCTTAATGAATGGAAATTAGGGTTATTTCTTAAAACTAATGGATTTTGGTTTTTTATCATTATCTTAGAAGAGAATATTATTCCTTAGAGTCCAGTGGGAGTATTTTTTCACATAAAAAGATCAAAAGAACAAAAACACTACATAATAAAAAATGAAATTCATTTCCATGTATTATTCTAAAAAGGTTTGGATACATGTTAGTAATGAAAATTTTATAGGTTAATTTTATTTTTAATGATGAAGTGAATTACACTATTTCCTAAATGATTTTCATAGTTAAAATTAAAATTCAATTTCACATAATATCCTAAAATTGTATTGTGATATGGTGGTAAAATAAATGTAATGTGTAACATTTAGTTACCATAAGAGCATGAATATATATTTACCATCAAAGATATTAGTTTGTGGTGGTAAGTAATTATGTATATAGTGATATTATTTAATATAAAATTTTAATGAAATTTTTGATAAAAAATGTACTAGGACGATGATGATAAAATAAGAAAAATCTATGTAGAAAATAAAATACTACAAAACAAAATTTTATGTTGTTGATTCAACGTATATGAAAATTTTCTAGGTGTTTCTTATTAATTTTATGATTATTAAATCAAAATATTTTTCCCTTTTCATTCATCATTGAGGTCACTCACCATATATTTTAATGATATGGTTTTTATTATATGGATACAAAAATATGATTCATAAATTACTTAAAGATGTAATAAGATAACCAAACCCCAAATATTGTTGAAAACTGAAGGGTGTGATAGAAATATATCATAAATGATATGTTTTATTGGATCTTATGTTGGATTTTGATAGATATTTTTTAATGAAAAATAACAATATAAAAACTATCATATAAAATGATAATCATCAATTATTCATTCCTTCATGTATGTGTCATAAATACAAATACATATTTATCAATTAATATTTCATAAAGTGTACTGATAATTGACTTCATAAAATACTTCATTATGTTATCTATTACCAATGTCCATTGTAGAGTTTTAAATTTCATGATGAATGTTATGGATTGAATGAGTAAGATAATTCAAGGAGATATGAACTACAATCATGAGGCGTGAAATGTTTTTAAGCCCTAGATGGTGAATTATGTATATCATATGGATTTTTATAAATTTATTATTTAGTATACAAGGATTCCATGAATTATATATCGATTCCATATTAACTATAGTGGGTAAGATACCTAGAATGAAAACATTTATACTATGATACCTTCAGTGCATGAGACTTGTGTCTTAGCTAATATGTGGTTTTTGGGTATGTTGTTGATCATGTAATCGGTTGGAGCATACCCAAGATGGGATTTCACACATAAAATGATGAATATGAAATCCATTCCCATTATAAAGCCTTTTCGGGTGGTTTGTAGCCACACCTAGACATACATATCATGTTGTAATCTATTCATATGTGGGGCTTGAGATGTGATCATCCTTGAATATGGGAAAAAAATTATCTATTCATTGATCTCGACTATATATACATATAGGGTAAGTAACATTTATGTTACTTACATAAAATGTACATCAATGTGTACCTTGTTTACAGTATTTCATGGGAATACGGAACATACTACCTTTTTTTGTGACATTTAGACACATTTATAATGATAAATATGTAACAGGGAGGTCATTCAAGATCCATTTTCTGCTTGGGTAGCATTAATTATTTTCTGGAGTCATATCTTAACATATATTTTGGGATCTAGGTATTTTATTTATTTTCAATGTTATAATAGATCTTTGACTCAGACATTATGGTTGACTGAAGGTGGTATGACTATTATTTACATAACTTCACTAAAAGTGTTATGAGTTAATCCAAAAGTTTTTTATGTGAATTCACAGTGTATTGTATATTTTGTGGTGTATGGTGATGTTAATTAAAGCTATTAAAATGTTTTTTTTCATGATATAAAAGAGGTTTTTGTATATGGTTTCCCAATTCATTGTATATAGAACAATATAAAATAAAATGGAACAAAATTATAAGGCCTGCTGATTATTTGAGATTGATGGAGATATACATGAATACCAATTATGTCTGATTCATTGTACCTTATATCTTATGTTTTTAAAGGAATAAATTTTATGGTATGGAATAGTGAAATGAAACGTTCTATGACATAACAAGGTTTTGATATATTTTTTATGGATATGGGATATCATAAATTCATTTATACATGCTTATTATAAATAAAATAAAAATATTAATTGGGTTACGTCGTGTGGTCACATTCTCATATAGTCCCAAGGTATGACTGAACCATGTTTTAATGAATTATATATGATATTATACCATTTCATTTAATATTTTTCCAATTCCAAGTTTAGATATCATTTAAATATAATTTCATTATATGAACTTCATATAGGATAATTATTTATGTGTGAGGTGAATTAGTTAACCAAATATTTTACATAAATGTTATAACCCATAAGTAAATTTTATATACTTTTAGAAGTGTCCTCCACAATTTATAATTCACAATTTCATATAATAGTCAGTGTGATGCAATATATCAATTATCATTTGAGTGTCCCCATCACCAACATCTCCCTTTATTTACAACCAGTACTCATCAAGATGGAAATAAAAAATAGAGGATGAAGGATTATATTCAATACTATAATAAAATTTTCTAACATAGGTTTGAATCCTAATATATAAACTCTTATAATATCAATTTATCTCATTTGAAGAGATTAAAATATGAGGTAGTCGCAATAATGGTAAATGTGACACTGGTATTTTTAAATAATCAAATAAATTATTTATGTTTTAATTTAAATATGCAAGTATGTATTGGTTGGGATTATTTTAATAACTTATATTGAGTATAAAATTATGGTGAGAGACCTTAAAATCTCTAAATTAGTTAAATATAATTACACATTAAATAATAATCTAGTTATAGTTATTCTATGTGAACTATATAATTTAATAGAAACATTCTAGGAGCCTCTATACTTTTTTATATAACAATATAGTAATAAATAAATTCTCCAGGTTAGATGCTTCTAGAATAATATTTGTACTATTAATTTTACTCTTATTTGGATATATATATATATATATATAACTAATTTACTCCTATGGAATTTCAAAAAATATGTGTGCTGGAAGGAATAATGAATCAAAGATTCATATTGTTTTGGTGTTCCTCTTATTTATATATATATTTTATTTATACTTTAATTTAATCTATAATTATGTATTTAATATCATTCTAAACTATAAAAAATAGTATGAATTTTATATTTTATATCTACTAAATTCAAAATGACTTCTAATTTTTTTATATTCCTTTGGTTGAATGGTTATTTAATGTAAATTTTTATTAATATTGAAATTTCTGATCACTAATGCTATTCAATATCAAAATTAAATTACACGAAAATACATTATATTTATAGATTATATTATTATGAGTGAGTTTATATAAATTCTATGAAATAAATAATTTTCATTTTCTCTATTTTAAAAATATTGCATATAAATAATTTTCTGATGATTAAAACATTTATTCATTTGAATGAGAATTTTAAAATCTTGTTTTTTGATGTCTTTAAAATTTCCCATTATTATTTACTAGAGAACATGAATGGCCATAATATGATATATTTTCATGAATAAATTCCATTACCACCAAACCATTTACTTGAATAATTATAGATAGTTAATGTTATGTGGCGGAGGATAATTTAATTGTTTCAGTGTGACCAATTATTTTTTTGGGAGTTTTCAAGCTGGAATTAATTTAATTTTAGGTTAATGAAAATATTTGTGAATAGAAAACCTCCAATAAAAAAAGAATAAACAAATTTTGATAAATTAACTTATATATGTATGAAAAGAGAATATAAATAATTGGTTATTACTGCCTGAAAAAATTATAATTATATAAATGAATTTGTATATTGGGAGGTGTAGACAATTGTAATATGAAAATATTAAAAATGTATTTTTCTAATTATGTAAAACCTAATTGTTTAGATTATTTTTTTGTAAAATAAAACTACAAACCCTTAGATCCAAAAAATTATTTTAAAAGTTACCATTAATTAAGACCATAATTTCCAAAAATGAGTGATTGAATGAGTATTGAATAAATATTTTTGACATTAGTTTATATTTAAGATTGAGGAGAAGTTATTTAGAACTATTTGAGAGAGTCAGTGAATTATGATTCATGGGGACATAAGACTGATGTGATCCATGCATGTAAGAGAAATTAAAAAACTATTTGAATAAAAAAATAAATTTGAATCGATTATAATGAAACTAGATAATTTGATATTTAAGGAATCAGAAAATACCACACCGAATTTATAGAATTAATTTTTTTAATAGATTTGTTTTATCACGAGATCAAAATTATATTGTATTATAATTGTTTAATAAGATATATTACATTTTTTTAATATATATTTAATTAAAATATATAATTTTTATGACATTAGTTATATTTAAATTTATGTTTTATTAAGCAATTATATATTTACTGGGAAACAATACATCATGTTAACATTTTATAATAAAATATAAGTGTATAGATTACATTATATTTATTTTTATGTATTTTGAACTATTGAAATATATAGGTATATTTTTCATAATTAAGTTAATAATGGGATAATATAGGATCCACATGCTATAGTCATTAGATAGACCTTTAGTTATAGGGAAAAAAATATTCAACCATGCATGTTTTGTTGAGTTTCTTTTGGAATCTGATTCATAAAGGTGATAGGTTGGATACCTTTGAAATAGATCCCTTGATCCTATAGGATATATTCATGTGAGGAGCCACTTTATGTACAATTAGGGAGTTATAATTGAGGTTAGATAATCGTGAGAGTTCTACCCTTTGATTGTTGAAATATATTAATCCTACACCATTGAATCCTGTATATATAATGACTTATCAAAAAGGACCTATGTTAATGATCAACCATATAAGAAGACAAAAATAAACATAACATATTCTAATGTCTTTAGAAAATAATAATATTTCTTAAAATGATTTGGATGTTTTTAGGATTAGCATTTCATAGAATAAGTTCATAACCCATACGTAAAAAAACCATATATTACAATTATTACACTTCCAATTAGTATACATTTTCATCTTAGTAGAAATCATTATAAAAGATTAATGTTTTCGTTTTACATCATATCTCAAAAGTTTAATCATGAAATGATCCTTGTTCATATTTATGATAAAAAAATTATAAAAAAATATAGTAAATCATCAAATGAGAATAAAAAATATCAATAAGGGTGTAAAATAAATCACAGAAACCCATTATTTCCATGAAATATCTGTTTTTAAAAAATAACTTTAGGTACCAAAATTGAAATTTTATTACCCTCTAAATTTACCTTCTCTAACAAAATATTTTCAAAAAATATTTCTTATGAAAAAATAATGAAAAATAAAAAACATAATGGTATCTTTGAAAACATGGTAAACTCATGAGGACTTTATGATAATGTAATACTTTTCACCCATAAGAATTATTAAATCCTTTACATTTAAAATAAATCATTTATTACCCATTTTACATTGATAATATTACCCGAAAACCCATATAATGAAAATATATCACATGGTATTATAATGGGACACCATTATACATGTCATTCTTATAAATGGAATAATGATGTGGTCAACATCCATATAATTCATTCTTATGAATGGAATAACCATATAATCAACTTACATACCAAATGAATTGGAGGGATATCAAAGTCCCACCCATTGAGGGTTTGTCATGGAATTACAAATAATTGGTTTATAATGTATCCTCCCATCATAAGGTATAGGAAGAGAAATATAAAAAATGGATTTCAATTTTGAAGATGTCAAACATAAAATTTTATATTCACTTATAAAAAAATTAAATGTTATATAAATAATCAATAAATTTTCAAATCAAACTATCAAACCAAAACATACCTAGAAAAGGGGACATAGGGTTTTGTTTTTATGTTTTAAAACATTATGTCTTGTAAATGAATCCAAATATCATAAAATGATTAGGACGATGAATAATTTTCCTTCGCTATATACATTAAAAATAACATTCTTTTTTTCATTTGTAATTAATGTCAAGAATTTCATAATTTTTTTTAAAAAAATTTCTTTTTGAAATCATTTAATGAAATTATAAATATACATAAAATTTATTTTATAATCCTTTTATATCCGTAAAAAAAATATGAAGAATATGGACAAGGATGAAGTTTTTTTAAAATTAAACCATTAACCATTTAAAGGTATATTTTTATTTCAATGTGTCCCATACCACATTGACTACTATTCCTCATAATCCCCAAGAAATAATAACAATTAAAAACCTATTAATTAACATTTGAAAAATATACATGATATAATAACTAAAAGGGTCTATATATACCCCTCCTAAAAGAAGGTGTGTATAATAATAAAAATTACACAATGAAAGGTGATCTAGATGAAGTTACATACCTTAAATATGACTTATCACATGCGACTTTATCTTCTTAAGATGTTACATTATTTCCCCTCATTTGAAAACTACATCCCAGAAATTTTATTCACATACTAAACATGTTGAGTTATCTTTACCTTATAGTATTTTCAGATTCCCACTTTTCTTCTTTAACCATATGGTTTTTTCAATAAACCATAACCCGGTGAATTACCGTGTTCCACAATATTAGATATAAATGGTCAATAATATGAAATAATGGTTCTTTATAAGAAAGTTTCTCCTACAGTTGAACTACTCAAGAGATTAAAACATGAGATGAATCTATTACATACATCCTTAGCATTTAAAAATTAAATTTCATGCGGGCCTAGGATAAACTCAAAGGAAAAGATACTCATTTGGAATATGGTGCTATGTTCTCAGGGATTTCATATGGTATAATAATATATAGACTATTCTTACTAGTAATAAAAAAACACATCACACATTTCCATGGAGATCCTTTTAGAAATATCTTGTCACCTACCTTGAAAAAATTAACTTTCCACTAGTTATTCTCTAAAAAATCTACATGATCTTCCTGATCCTCATGTGTCACTAAATCAACTGAAAATTAATTTTCATTTCCTCTACCAACTCTTCTCACATGAACATTAGTTTTTAAATGTCTTACTAATTATTTTTCTCAAAATCGAGTTTCCAAACAATATCTCAAATTTTTATATATTTATACTAGAATGGAAACTGTTATTACAAAAAAAAAATCAAGAAAATTAATATGACAATCCCAACTTCCCAAGTAATACATTTAGTAAGAACGATGAATATCTTCCAAGGTATGAATATTATGATTAGATTGACCATCCGATTGAGGATCAAAATATGCATGTAAATTTAATCTGTTACCCAACGTATTATGATGTCATTTTCAAAAAAAAAAATATTTTTGAACCTGAGATCCCAGTTTCACATAATTGATTGAGGCACTCCATGTAACCTAAAAATATCCTTTAGATGTAGTCTAGAATATTGATCTATATAAATTAAATTTTGAATGGGGATTAAATGTATAGATTTAATTAATCAATAAATAATAACCCAAATCACATTGTTTAATTCAGATTTATTTGGAAATTATACCTTGAAAACCATAGATATAATCTCTCATTTCCTCTCAATTATTGGAAATGGATGAAGCATCTAATTTAGTAATTGAAACTTTTATTTAACCATCAAATAAGTCTAACTATTCATTGTGATTTAAGGAATATATTGTTTCATTTCATCCCACTAGTAATAATCTTGATGATTTTTTTACATATTAGTAAACCCTAGATAAAAAGGAAATGAGGATTTATGTAATTTAGTCAACAAATATTTCCTTAACTCGGAATCAAAAGGCATACATAATAATTTTCAAATATTAAAGCCCTATCTTCATTAATATTAAAATCAATAATATTACCCTTCTTGATGTATTCTATATTTTCATGAAAATATTGTACCACCATCTAAGAATTATGATGTCATTAGAAGATACTAGACTCCATTGAATCATGATAAAAAATAATGGATGTCCTTATATCCACAACCCCTTGGAGAAAATTATCGATTATCTAACCAAATTGTCATGTTATAAATGTAACAATGATAATGTAGAATTATTTTTTCAACTAAAAGTGTTGTTCAACTAGTTTGCTTATCCAAGATGATATGAATCGTGAAATCATCATCCATGATCAGTTCTATCCATATTCTCTATCACATATTTAATTATTTCTGAGTGAACATATACATTATACCTTTTTATTGGTATATATTTCACACATTACACTATAAAAATGATTCCACCAAATGTTCAATGAAAAAATAGTAGTAGATAGATCCAAATCATATGTAGGGTTATTTAACTCATTATGTTTCCACAAATGTGAAGCTTAAAAAATTACCTAATCATTCTACATTAGGACACAACTAATAATTTATTATAAAATAATCATTATAGATGAAATAATCAACATTTATATAAGGAATACCCACAACTAGAGCATTAACCAATCAATTATTCATTTTCAAAAAACAAACATAATATTCTTTTTTAAAGATGATCCTAACTAATGTTCAAGTTAATATAGATAGTTTTCATGATAACAAAGCATACATTTCAATAAATCATCAATTATAACCTGTTAATCAATGAAAACTATTAATATATGTTACAAGGATAACTATTGAACCATCATTAAAAATTATTGTTTTAGTAGGTTTAATAGGTATTCCATATTTAGAAATAATATTTTCATGGAATTAAATTATGTGAAAATAAAATCCATAATTTATAAATTTCCCATATAATTTATTCTCATTTATTTTATAAAAACAACACTTATGTGTATTTCATGTTCCTATTATATTTTAAAATATATACCGTATTTCCTAAAATGAACATAACAAAAACACATGTACTTATGAAAAAATACTATTCATTAGCCCATAAAGAGAAATCTATCAATGAAATGTTGGTACTATTTACAATAACTCTAAAGAAGACTACTCTATTCATCTGATACCAAATATAATGACCCACCATTAAACTAAACATATTCACATCTCTTTCATAAAGAGTTATCGTTCTTATATACCAAGTATTCTTTTATGTTTGGGGTGTTAAATAATTATTTCATAACCCATATTTAACAAAACCATATATTAAAAAGTTGAAACTTCTGCTTAGTAACCTTTTTTCCCATAATCATATACTTTTAAAATTATGAATCATTTCATTTCATATCACATCTCCAAAAATTTTAAAATTTATTTTTCTATCTTCTTATTAATCATTAAAACACTATGAAAAACATTACAAAACTTGGCATGACAAAAAAAATATCATAAGGGATATGAATGGAAAGTGAGAAACCGAGTATTTATTAAAAAACTTATTTAAAAACTTTTTAGGGAATATAATTTTCATTTTTTTACTTGAGAAAAATACATTCTATACCAAAATATATCCATAAAAGAATTCATAAGAAAATATAAAGAAAAATTGAACACATAATGTTTTCTTTTAAAAATTTATAAACTCGTGAATAATTTTTCAAAATGTAATTATTTTCATTCTTAAGAAGTAGAAAATACATTCATTTAAAAATAAAAATAATTTCATACAATTTTATTAATAATAAGATTACCATAATACCCATATCAAGTATAGATAACACATAAATGTATCTTGGTAAAACATTATATTTTTCATTATTATAAATGGAATAGTCCTATGGTCATCTTCAGTACATTTCAAACATACAAATGGAATAAAAATTCGGTCTACTCGTATTCCCAATGCCTTAGAAGCCTATCATGGACCCACCCATCATTGTAATACGAGGGAACCACCGATCATTGTTTTATAATATATCCACCTTTCATAATGTCAAAGAAAAATTACATAATCATAACACATAAAAGTTTTTATTTTCATACACTTTATTCGTTATTTATCATCTAAACTTAAATTAAAACAGTTTATGTTATTGATTTAATGAATCAATTATCAGAAAAAATTTTCAAAAAAACAAAAATAAAGATAAAATGAGATGTAATGGATTATTTTCTTTAAATAATGAAGGAATATATAGGATTCCATCAATTAAATTTTGGTAATGATGGTGGAAAAGTTGGTGTCACCATATTCAATAATGAGAACATTCCTTTTTTCACTTTTTTTTTAAAAAGTATGGTGTTTTATTAAGAAAACATGAATTTATTAATGTTTTAAAACCCTATAATTAAATTCAATACAGATAAAATTTAATTTATCATATATTTATTGAAATAATCAAATAAAATAATATTATGAATATTTAATTTGAAGAAATTATTTTTAAGTTAGATAATTTTAAATTGAAAATGATATTTATAAATCAACGAACCACATACCTCTTTAAAACAATAAAATAATAATCTCCATTAAATAATAACATTTAAAAATCTGTCAAATAACATGGGAATAATTAAATTTATGATATAACATGCCAAAGGGGTGGTATATAAATTATAAAAATGTCAGATACTGTAAAAATTCAAAATATGCCTCAATGGAAGGATATTGATATGATGTCCCTAACCTTATTTCAGACATGTCATGTGGGTATTTATCTTCTTGGATCATTACAATGTTTTTATTTAAGAAATATATAATTTTTTTTTCATGATTTGGTTCCCATCATACGTTGGATAATTTTATGGCTCGAGTAGAAGTTCATTATTGACAGATGTTATAGATATGGGTTAAGTAGTATGCATTCTTCATTAGTTGAAAAAAATATTAGATATTGTATCAACTATATTAAATGGATTCTATATATGTGATTATTTAGTTGAGATGTTCAAAATCTAATTATTAATGGTTTGGTTTTTCGTATTGTTTCAAATCCTTATTAGGGAATAATTATTATTTTTGTTATATTGTTTGAGTTATATTCTTGGGTGTACTAATATATTTTTCAACATAGATAACTATAATTTTTATAATTTTTAAGAAGTTTTAAATAACTTTTTGTCTAATTGGGTTTTCCTCTTCCTAAAAAAGGGATGATATGTAATCTCGTTGAGAAGAAAAATTTGTTAAGTGGTAATGGTAGAGTCAATATAATATGATAAATAAGGAAACAATGAATAACTACATGCTATATAGTGCCTCCAAAAGTATATTCCTGGTGAGATTTGACTTTGAGATATATGTAGTACTGACTTAAATTTATTCTTAATTCTTTGTTTTAGGGTTATCTTTAAATAAATGTCATGTATTTTGTTTTAAACATAGTATTTGAGGAATTATAATAGAAAATAATGTATCCATGAAATGTACCAATGTTAGGATAAATTATTAGTGGCCAAATATGGACCGAAAAACATATGTTACCTATGAAAACTCAAACATTTTCTATTATAATTTCATTTGACATAAAAATATTATTTCATAAAATTTAATTATGTTTTTTATTTATGTGAGTATAATTCATTATTGTTTAAACATATTTATTTTTTTCTTACATAAATTTTGAAATCATGTTCAATGTAATTATGTTAACTATTGAATGTGTGGGACATCAGTTAATAATATAGTGAGAGTATGTTCAACTTTTATACTTCTATATAAATTTATCCCCACAAATTATGAGTGATAAATCAAATTAGGTTCATCATAATTTTAGGTGATATATTATCCCAATGGACAACTAACATATGAGATGAGATCGTCTAATTATGTTTGTAGTCGGTGCTTCTAAACATTAATGATCATATAGTCTCTTTATTATGTTAACATAGTAATTGATTATAACATAGTGATAATTATAAATTTATATAATGAAAATTATAATTACTATGTAATTAAACTGGTTCAAGAATATATGGCATCATCTTGTAACATTATGTTAATTAATTTTCTATTAATAATGTTTACATCATGATATTCATTTTAAAATCAAAATTAATGTGAATAAAAATTAATAAAAACAAAAAAATAGTGACAATTGACATAATAGATCAGCCTTAACAAGATCAAGTACATAGGGGGTACTTTACAGAATTCATAAGTGAAAAAATACGTTATTTGAGCCTCATGTAATGTCTTAATTCCACTTATGGGGAAAAAATTTGATTGATAGAATAAATAATTCAAAATGTGGATCATTATCCATGCATGTTTCCATATATAAGAAATCACACATCTCTTGATCTAGATCATATATATATATGAGGTAACCAATGTAATTACATCCAACCAAAGGGACATGATACATATTCACTCCCAACTGTGAAAATCCAATTAAATTAAGCAATGATTAACAGGTAGACTAAATAAATGATGATTAATCATTAGTGAATCATGACTATCCATACATGGAAACTATTCAATCAAGAGACAACATTAGAAAACTATGTTGTTAAAACACTTCTTTTACCTTGTGGGATCAACTCGACAAAACCAATTCTCAAAACACAGAAGATTTTTTTATTAAAACATATATTAAAATATATTTTATATAAATATTAAAAAGGAAAATATTTTCATTCATACATGATCAATAATATTTTTAAAAATTCACAATACATTTTTAATATCTTTCATGTTAAATTATATTCATTTTCAATACTATTTTCAAAATATTCATCCAAAACCAAGATCTCTATAAACAATAATTTAAAATACATTCATCTAATCAAAATTTTACTTCCCATCAATATATCATTTATAATCCTTGATCTCCATTGAAATATTATAAATTATGTTTATCCTGTTACTTTTTTATAAATAGGTCAACACATAAACTTACAGGACCTAAAATATCTGTAAATTTGACTGGAGACACCCACTAATCATTGTTTCCAATTAATGAATAATTAATCCTAGATAGTAAATATTTTTAGTTAATATAAATTATAATAACGTATAATCCCATTTTATATTGTATAGTAGAATCATATTGGTCATAATAATAATCACACCAAATCAATATTTTACATGTAAAAAGATAAAAAAAATTCTATATTGTGATACTCTACATCCATATGAGGAATTATTTTGATATAATTATAAAAAAACATTATGTTCTAGATGAATTATTAGTTTTGGTGGTGTTATAAGGGGTTAGAGATTTTTTTGTAGAACACAAACCCTTCAAATATTTTCTTCATTTTGATATATTCTATTAGGTGTCATTATTCGTAAAAACTAGGATAGTATTGTCGTAGGTAGTGAGATTGTAGCCCTAGAGAGGCCACCGTGTTGCAGGTGACTCAAGGGAAAGTACCTGATAGGACATTGGGAGTCTGGTGAGATCTAATCTATTACCCAATGGTAGAATATTTATTTTTTATTTATTTTAAAAAATAGAAATAGAAATTTTCCCCAAAATTAATTCTCTCCCTCATTTGATTATAAATAGTTTCTTGGCATATGATCTCTCACTTCTTTTCTTATTCACATCCAACTATTGATTCTAATTCATTAGGTGTATGATATTAATCTATTCATTCCATGTGATTTTGAAAAGTCATGGCAATAAATATAATTCATTATATTTGTTTTTTCCTTCACTATTTTGACATCTTACATTGATTGCACATAATTACATAGTTTTTTATTATGTTATAATTATATCTATTTAGATACATGTCACCCAATTATATTCATTGGGATTTATTCTAGGGTATTTTGGTAAATTTTATTTATCTTTAATTAATGTTTTATGCATGTTTCATGCGATATGTAATATGAAGTATCAAAGCTCAGTTGTGATTGATTAAAATTAAATCATATATTTTTTTTCATTAACCCCATTTGATTAAGGTGCAGATGTTTAGGTATATGATGGACTATCTAGTATACATTCCATGATGAAATCAACATTGATGGACTTAGTTTGTTTCCCTTAACTTCTTTGAATATAGATGATTAATGTAATTGAAAAGGGTTGTATTAACGTATGACCCATGTTGAACTAGTGAGTAGATATATAATCATTGGCTAGTTAAAATGGAGTTATGAGTGATGATTCATACCCTAATAGATTGTAAAAATCCATGTATATTTTCCATGGGTTGAGACATCTAAATAGGCTTTGTATAAGTATGACCGACCCAGTTATAATCAGATGTATAGTGGATGAGATACCATCATATAACGGAAATGTTTATATTTTATTTTTTTGAGAAATATATTATGAAATTATGATATTTTGGTTATGGTGTTTGGAAATTTTTTCCCTCATGGATATTGATAAGTTGTTTTGGAAATTGTTTCCAATTTTCATAATTTTTTCATAATAATGCACTCAATTCATCTTAGACGGTATGTTATGATACAGTTTATTTATTGAGTATTATAACATATGATTACCAATAGTCCAAGTAACATAATACCAAAATAAAATTAGTAATGGTATTGATGTGATGAAATGGGTAAAATTTTCTTGTTCTCATATATGTGGGACATAATACCAAATATGGGATATTTATTTGCAATGATATGAGATTCCTATATGAGAATGGTAGATTTGGGTTATGATTTTGCCTCTTGTGATGTGTCTTGGTACTATGGTTTCTTTTCCCTCTTCTTTCTAAACATATGGCTAGGTCTACTATGCTCTCTATGGATTATATTTTCAAAAACTAATTCCCCCTAAATAATATTACTCTAGGATGGAATTCCATGATTGAAATTTGTTATCCGGATGTACCCTGAAAATATGTATTTAAATTATATCGTAGTGATGTCTTGTCGACCTTTTTGATAATGTTAATTAGATGCACTATGCGTGTACTCGATGTATTATGACTAGGAAATATTGTCTCTAGATATTTCACAGTTCATGATGATCATTTTTTCCTATGATATATATTAAGGGACACATAAACAGTTTTCTAAGTAGGTATAGTTATGACTATGTGGTTCAGTGGCCCAAGTGGAACTGAAATATTAAATTATCACCACCACTGTATAACATTTATAGATAAACATCTCACAATGTACAATAACTTATATTTAACATATATGATTGGGACACTACTGGTGGTGGAAAATTGAGATTTATTAAAAACATAATCAGATTCCATGGTTGAAAAAAATAGGGTCACAGGCGTACAAAATGTAATTGTTCCTTCCTTGCATGGTTGATTTGGGGAGCTCGACTGGGGCTATGAGTTTTAACCTAACACAGAATTAGGACAACATCGTGGATTATGTAATACTTTTTTAGATCATGTGGTATAATACAGACCTTATAATTGTATTATTAATATATATATATATATATGTGTGTGTAATTTCATCGAATCATTTTCCTATATCATGGGTGATATAATTATTATATAAGGCATTTAGCTATCTTGTCTATGTATTTTATACTTTTGTTTTCTAAGGAATTTTATTATATTTCAAACGTGGTGATCTATAATACATGTACCCAAAAGATATGTTCTCCATACATTACACATAGTCACTCACAAGTGTTTTGTATCCTCTATCATGTCTCAATATACTATTGAGGTATGTGGGACTTGGTTCTATCATAGTGGAGGTGAACCAGATTGGGGTGATATAATGTGGTATATGATCCATTTTTTTTATTTTTTTACTATTTGGTATATTTTAGACCAAATATAAGATTTTTATAGAATATGATATTGATATTATATCAAGGAATAACTCAACTAAAATGGGAAATTCAATATCATCAAATACTAAATAGGTTTTCTTGGGTTTAATTTTTATAAATATGTCTATTTTTATGAATGTAAATAACTATGATATTTATCTATGGTTTATTGGTTATTATTATATTCCCATGGGGGATGGATACCATGAAGAAATTAAATTTTTGTGGCATGTAGTATTCACATGATAATCATGAACATTTATATCATTCACCGCCTTGACATTGACATGAGGGTTTTAATTTAAATAATTAAAAATTACATCTATTGAGTTTTCATATACAAATAGATCATTCTATTATACTTATCTAAAACATTATTTTATTATATTTTATTAAATTTAGACTGTCAATTCTATATGTATCTTTATCTACCCCCTGTGAATTGGTAGTCAGGGCTAGAGAGGGAACCTAAGGTTATATAATAGCCCTATTATATTAGGGGTTTATATATAATTTTATAATGATTTTCATTCTAACACATAACCTTTATATTATACTGATATATATTTTACAAGTTATTATTATTTGAAAATTTCTCATTATAGTGATAAAAAAATGAAATAAATACCATTGATTGTTAGGTATGAAATGATGAAAATACCACATTGGTTGGTTAGTCAGATTCCCCAGTTGTGATCATACTTCCTCCTGAATTTTAGATCTATTATGGTCATATTAATATAATTCAGTATTTAAAACATGGGGAACTAATATTTTATCCTTCCATGTTATATATGACCCCATAATTAAACCAAAAACCTTTACAACTAATTTGTGCACAAGGATGATCCTAGGAAAACATGTTTATGGTTGTTTTTGTGCATTCTATTTTTTAATAAGCATTAGATAGAACCCTATATGTAGGTGAATCATAATGTATATATGATTCATGGAATTACAAATTTCTAGTTATATGTCCTTATTTATACATATCAATGTATGGTGTTATACTGGATTTATTTTTTTGGATATTTTCTTCGATATTTTCATTCCTAAGATGTGATGTGGTGATAGAGATTAAGACATACATTATTTTTTAGAGGATCATATTAAAAATTGAATAAGTGGATAGATTTTAAGAGTTGATACTACTTTCCCATTTTTTTACTATAAATGTAACTTTATGGGTTCTCTGTATTGAGGATGTTTTGAGGTATTTGATTTAGTTCTGTGTTAAAATTTTTTATATTAAATCTCTGTTTGAGATCATAATTTACATCTTTATTACATATGGAGTCATTTGTAAGATAAAAATTGTATCCATTGTAGTTTTTATGTGCGGTAGATGGGTGGATATTAATATTTTTACTAGTGAAGTTTTGGTTATTATACTTGTAGTTGTTATTAACATTCGAGTTTGGTTCATGGTAAATATTCATCAAAGACATTGTAGTATAAAACGTTATGTTATTAGTGCGGATTGATGGGACATATATGAAAAAAACTACATTAAACACTAGAGGAGTTTAATTCATTTTTATAGATGTGAAATATATATCATCTTTTTCAATGAACATCAAAGATATAAATTGTCCATTGTGATGGTTGGGGTTATGGATTAGTGGATGGATCAACTTCTTTACTACACTATTATAGCTGGTATTTTTCTAACCAGTTAGGATATGTGTGTGTTTTAGGATAGTATTGTGTATATAGGTTTTAGGGTAGTATTCCCTAGGTTATATATGGATAGGAGGTAAAGGAGGGGGATTATGGTCAGGAAATATTCATGTTAATAAGTCTACACTTGTCGACCATGAGAATTGGCCCTTGATTATTTGTAGTGTGATTTTAGTAGAATTTTCATTGGTATTTTCTTTCGTTGTTACCAGAGAATAAATTTACTATATATTTTAGAAATAAAATAGTTATCCAGGGATTAGCATTAAACACACATATATTGTGATTTCCATTAATTATACCTATGGGTATGATCAGAGTGCATTCATCGATGTTTTATGTGTTCCCTACTAAACATTGGATATTAACATCTTTTGGATTTAATTATTTTAGAGACATATAAATTCAACATAATCCTACACATATATTGGTTTAATTAGTGTTAAATAAAATATTCACTGCTATTTCTATTGAGTATGTTTCAAATCAACTGAGTTTTATTGTTATTTCAATTTTTTTATGTGGGATTTGTAGGAAGGACATTCAATACCAGACCACATAAAACTGGGTTTTATTTCAATCCATTTTTCTAGTGTTTTTTATGATGAGTTTTAAATACATCAAATGACGTTTTAATCTATTTTTGACCATTTACATTAATCTTATCATATAAAACTTCAATGATGAATCCTGAGAGAGAGGTTTGGGTTTTAATTGATTTTAGGCTTGGCATAGTACACATATCAATTCTTCATTATATAGTGTATTATACCCAAATTAGAGAGATGGTGGTCTAGATATAGGAACTTCATATGATGTGATTAATTTTCCTAGGAACATCCTCTTGTAATTATTTGATTTCTTTAAAAAAAAAGTAAAATAAATTTTTATATATTTTTATGGATTACTGGAGGATAAACCAGGTTATGGTCATGAACCAATATCATTTCCCTATATTTATGGCTTGTTTGAATTTTTAAGGGAATATAATTGGATTTAATATATCGACATGTTGTCTAGCTATGCCCACCTACATGTAAATTCTTCTTATATTAATTATGTTTCATTAATAAGTAGTAACAAAATGTATCATTATCATGTGATAATTTAAGGATAGAAAAACTTTCTCCCAATTATTATTATATAATGAATATGGATTTTTATAAATATCTTGATTCATTATTAGTTGTATTCATCAATGATATTTCATTATTCTCCTAGTTGAGGGAGAGTGATTCCAATAATTTGTAAGTGTTTCTACGCATACAAATAGATAATCAAATTTAGTGTATGCATTCAATGTGTCAATAATTTTTAATTAAGATCACTTATTAGGTCTAAGAATGTCATATTAAGAAATAAAAATATACCCTATGATGTTTGAGAGTATGGTTAATCAGGGGTGACCAAATATTGTTATTAATATCAATAGGTTCAATTAATTTTTAAGTAATTATATGTTTTTTATTTTAGACTGAACCCATTTGGAAACACTACAAATAATTCCATACTAGAAGGTGTGTGTTGGTCGAAGTAGATGACTCAAGAGGGGTGGGGGTGAATTGAGTATCTAAATAAATTTCTATTTAAAAAGAATCTTTACAAAAAAATACCCCCTATAAAAATAAACTCAATGTTAGTTTGTATTGAATTTATAAAAGTCTTGAAGGTTCAATTTGGTTCTCAGAATATTGATATGTTATCAGAATTACCAATCTAAAGATTAGTAAAACCTTGCAAAAAAAACTACTGGTTTAAAACGGATGTATAGACTTTCTAAACTAACTATCAAAGATCAATATATCTTAATGTAAGAAATATTTAACAGATATAAATTTCAAGATAAACAATACATTGGATAAAAAATAGGTTCAGTCTCAAGAAGAGACATAGTCCTCTCTAATTGGTGATCACCTTCTACCAAAATGTTTATATTAAATAATATTTTGATATACACCCTGGATCAAGGTTCACAACATCACACAGGATGTCCAGGTCACACTTGACCATTACAAAAATTATTCTTGGGAAAAACAATTAAAAAGATCATACATGATCCCTTCTATTGTTCTACGTGGGATACTAGTGTAATAAGAAATTGAGAGTGAGGATTTTTGATATCCTTAGTTTATCTCAGGAGACAGTGTGTGATACAAACAGATATACACACTGTTATAATGGTAACTAAAAGAACAGAACTATGTTATTAAGAATAATAGGCTTTAGATATGTCTCTATGTTATGAGGTAAAATATAAACTCAGTGGATGTAGAGAAAATGAAATATGATTCCTCTTCTGAAATTTGGCGTCAGAACCAAATGTCATGGTTTCTTGTGAAAGTTTTCAACTCTTCTTTGTGAGGATGTCCAACATGATCCATTAGGTAGTTGTTAGGAAAGATCAAGATTCAAGTTTCTATTTTTTGATATTATGAGTTCCCACAGTGTGTATTTTAGTGTATTCTTGAAGTTAAAAAAGAATCTCTATATATCCATATCTTCATCACACACTCTTTTGAGCTCATATTGATGTCCTTTTATACTCCAATGTCTACTAGGCATGATGATCTCCGTATGTGAATGTACCTCGTACTATCTATGGATATTCCTACCAAAAAAATTAAATAATTTAAGAAACATTTATTTGTCTAAATATGACTGTTTGAAATAAATTTGAATTTAAAAAATTGAAATATAGATTTATTACTATCGGTGAGTCATCTTCGGTCTATTGTCTTCCGTTTGGTAACATCCATATGTAATCTTCGGTGTGTCATCTTCGGTGGGTGGACTTTGGTCCGTCAACCATCAGTGTGTCAAGATTCGATCTGTCAAACTTTGGTGTGTCAATCTTCGGTCTGTAATACTTCAGTCTGTCAAACATTGGTCTATCAAACTTCGGTCTGTCAAACATTGGTGTTTCGACTTCGGTGTGTCGACTTCATTCTGTCAACTTTGGTCTATCAATCATTGATGTGTCGAACATCGGTCTTTCAACTTCGGTTTGTTGACTTCAGTGTGTCATCTTCGGTGTGTCAGTTTCGGTGTTAAAGGGAATTCAAAAAAAGATTATGAAGATTATGTCCTAAATAAATCGTTACAAGACTAACTGTTATCCAAAAGTACATATATAAATACACTTGTAAAAATATATATTCATCAAAATAGGTTATTGGCTTATTGAAGTATATGTTTCTGTATGACATAATTTATTTACTGAGAGATATTAAAAACACACTAAAGAGTATATTCTTTATATTTATATTATTTGTGATTAGGAAAACTAAATTATCATAGAGAGTCAAAAAATCTCCCCTTTTTTGATAATCAAAAATTATGGAATACATGAAAATATATTGAATAAAAATATCTTGACATAGAATATTGCACTGAATGTAATTTTCGAATATAACTAAAGTTTTCCCTTGCTTAAACTTTTAAAACAATGCTCCCCCCTAAATAAATGAATTAAGTTGATTATATGCCTTATGTGCTATACCAGAAAGTCTCCCCTTAGATGGATAGAGTATGCCTTATGCCTTATTTTCTCCCCATTTTGGGATTAGAAAAAAGAAAATCAGATCGGAGAAATACCATAAAAGAAAGACACCATTAAGATTTTCTTTAACAAACATAAAAGTAAAAGACAAGCCAAAAGACCAAATACCTATAAAAAAGATACAATCCATCACAAAGTGTTTGTATTTTGAGGAGATTTTCCTTAATCTAATGGATCCAATGGATAAGGAGAAGGATTGGTAGATGTAGAAGAAAAAGGTTATCTGAGGATAACACTAGGTAGGGAAATGCCTATAGGGATAATAGCTACAAGGGTAGGCCAATTTTCTGACAACAGACCACATGGAAACTACTCTATAATGATCGGTCGAATCTGGGAAAGAGCCTGAGAGACAATCACTGGAGCAAGAGGCTAAGAGGAAATACCAATGGAAGCACTAGGAGGGACCACAATAGTCTCATCCTGAATAGGCTGATAAGGTTTTAGCAGGTTAATGATGTTATTAATGATTTCACCACCATATTGCAGTACCTTCTCAAAGTCTTCCTTATTATCCATAAATTTACTCATCCATAGTGTAAATTCCTTAAATTGAAGGACTTCCTTCTTGAATGATTCTGTGACTTGAGGAATTCTATGATTTTCTATGAGAAACATGAAACTATTAATGAAATCATGGTTGTTATAAATCATAGTTAAATACTTATCCACCATTTCACGAATTTATTTCTGAGCTGCAGAGGCTTCATTTGTGAACTACCTGACCATATTATATAGAAGATCTGTATTTTGATGTAATTTTTCAAGAGTTTCTCTATCTGAAACACTCTGATGTTTTTGAAGTTCTTCACTCATCACAACCTTGAGAGACTCTAAATCAGCAACAACACTATTCCCACTCCTAGAACTGGATGGGCTAGTCAACAGTTTCCCAAGTTCTACATTCAATCTCTTCAGGTCCACACTGAGTAGATGAGGTATGATGTTCCTAATAAAATCCAGAACACCACAAAAGGAGGTCTTGAATTCAGTGGTTAATGAATTTAACTCATTTCTCATCTTTCTTACTTCTTCTCTAAGAAACTTAATGTGCCTAATAATCATTTCTAATGTAGTAATGATATTTGGTTGAATCTTTAGGATTACTATTCATGCAATTTTTGTTGCATCAGCATCTAAGATACCAATGTAGGAGGAGGCGTAATTTCTGGTTCCCACTGAAGCCATCACAGACTCACATGTATCATTTTTGAATTTCTCCAAATCATCCTCAGTGACATAGTCACTGGGCACTGAATGAGCTACATGTTCTACTGGTGGAGGTGCATCTTGTGGAATAAGAGCAAGAGTTTTGGGTTCAGGTTGGACTTGTGTACCATGAAGAGGATGTATCATCTCCTCATCTAAGTCAAACTATAAATCGAAAAGAATGTATCATGTATCATTCTTCCATTCTCTAGTACAGGTCCAGTCTCCTGGCTCAACAATATCAATTCTTATTCTTCTTCTCTAAAGCTTAGGTACAACATCATCAACATAAGATTTTGCATCCTGGTCTCGGGCCATAACAACTTGTCTGGGCATAGGATCCAACTTAACTTCAGGATCTATATGTGCTCCAGCTATTTCAGCTTCTCCAAGCACATCCTCAATTTGAGGCACTAGAATCTCACCTTCATCCACATTGTGACCAGGCAAATGTTCATTAAATTCATGAATGATGTCTTAATTTTCAGTAATAGGATGGGGTGATCTCTCTTAATGATCAACATCTTCATGGTCAATAGCGTGTTGCTCAGTAGGCTCAATACTATGACCAGCTCAAAGAATTGATTCCTCACAGGATCTGTCAACCACTTATTTTACCATTTTTAGAGAGTCACTCACATGCTTATCATTTCATCCATTATCACTATCATCGTCATCTAGTTCCTTATCTGACTTCCTAACATAGCCTTCAACTCCAGTAACATTTGTCTATTCCTCATCTTCATCACCCAAAATAGGATCTCATGACGGAATGTCCAAAGGTGGACTAGAATTCCAGAAGAAATATTTTGGGACTTTCAGAAATGTCTATATCACTCATGTCATCAAAAGAACATCCTTCTTCCCTTGTCACTTCAGGTTCAACATCCTCATTTGAATAAACTGGAACCTCCCATAGATTGAGACCTAGATCAACTTCATCCTTTGGTTTAATAGAGTGATCAAATGGATTGAAATTCTCATACGACCTTTCCTCATATCCTAACCAATATCTATTCCATGGGTCCCAGAAGATTTTCATCCTTTTAAAAATGTATTTTTGATGAAAAAATCACTACATGCACTTATTAAATTATCTCCAAATTCCACACAATCTAACCATTTTATCATGGATGAAATCATCCTCAGATATTATAAGCAGGTTTCATTATTAGATGGATTAATCAAATCATAGATATGCACCATTAGATACCTACCTAGTTTCACTTTTATCCCATGTTTCAACAAAAAGATCATGAAAAAATACGAATACTTCACTATAGATAAATCTCCCTTCCTTGGGCAGATTCTATTCTACATGAATGTAAAAACAAGTCTCACTTCTCCTTGAAATTAATTTGCAACAGTCCTCTTAGAATCTCTATTTCAAGACTACTCCTTTAGAGCATCTTTATAAGGGAAAAATTAGAGGAAGGTGGAATATTACCAGGATAGTCATCATAGACACCTTCGTGAGTCATTCATAAGAATTCAACATATTCATTAGATGAGAATGTTATCTCCATTCCCTTTACCATAGACTCTATCTTCGATGCCTCAGCTTCATCCAGATATATCCTCAAATATTGATAGAACTCATGATCTAGCTAGGTATAATAGGGTATTTTATTGTTGGTGATCCAAATGATACACCCTTGAGATTACAGTACTGTCACTTAGAATAATTTTCTTGACTAAATCCTCTCTACAGATACTACTTTTTCATCCATAACCACTCAGCTTTCCATGATCTATTTTGCAGTCTCACTAGACTCACCTTTCTGAAGCATAGAATTATGAGATTTACTAGGTTCTTCCATTGCACTCGTGGAACTCTCCATGACAAGGCATAAGATTCCAACAAAGTTGGGAGGTTGAGAGACGATAGGGAGTGTGAAAAAAGGCAGATGGCATTACAATAGAGAGAAATGTGAAAGGTCTGGACTAATTGGACTAAATATATCATTTAGGGATTGTAAATCGTAAATCATAAAAATATTAAATGATTCAAATTAAAAGAGACAAAACAACATTGTTTCATTTTAAAACTAGAAAAATTGAAGAAGAATCCTTAAATACATCAGTGTTAATGAATCAGTTTTAGGGATCGGTTTCATAAGATCAGTTTCAGGAAAATCGAGTTAATGATGATCTGTTTCATGAGGATCGGTTTTAGGAAGATCCGTTTCATGATGATCGGTTTCATGATGATTGGTTTCAAGAAGATCACTTTCAAGAAGATCAATTCCATGAAGATCGGTTTTCAGAAGATCTGTATCATGATGATCTGTTTCAAGAATATTAGTTTCATGTAGATCAGTTTAAGAAGATCGGTTTTAAGAGATTGGTTTCATGATGATCAGTTTTAGAAGATCTGGTTTAGGAGATCATTTTCATAAGGATCGGTTTTAGAAGAATGGTTTTTGGAGATTGGTTTCATGAAGATCCAACTTATTTATCATTCCTATTTCATGTATAATTTAATTCATTCTCTTAGAACATAAGGAAATAGTGAATATATCAGTAAGAGGATGTTCATTCCCAATAAACTCAAGCATTATATCACCGTTTTGAAAATGATCTCTCAAAAAGTGTTTCCTTACATCGATATTCTTTTCCTAGAATGAGAAAATGAATTCTATGAAATGTTAATATCACTTTTTTTTTCATTGTTTATAGTGATATGTCTGAATTGAAATCCATATTATTATAAGGTGTGTATAATCTACAAAATTTGTGCACAACAACTACCAACATCAATGTATCATGCTTCAGTAGTTGATAATGCAACTAAATTTTTCTTTTTACTACACCATGATATTATTGACTTTTCCAAAAAGTGAAATGTTCTTGAGGTACTATTTCTATCTTACTTACATCCACCATAGTTAGCATCTGAATAGATAACTATATGAAATGGTTGTCCTTGAGGATAGAACATTCCTAACTTAGTTTTATACATGAGGTATTTGAAAATTCTTTTAACACTATTTATGTGTGACTCCATTAGGTTTTGTTGAAATCTCGCACACATACACCCATTGAAAATAATATCTGGCATACTAGCTGTTAAGTACTGCAAACTACCTATCATTCCTCTATACGTAGTTTGATCAACTGATTTTCTATTTTCATCAATATCTAACTTACATGTAGAACTCATTGGGGTTTCACTACTCTTAATGCAATCAAATCCATATCTTTTCAAAATATGTTTTCTATACATATTTTCATTTAAAATAATACCTTATTTATTTTGAAATATTTAAAATCCAAGAAAATATTTATGTTCACCCATTAAATTCATTTCAAACTCACATTTCATTATATTTGAGAATTCATTACAGAAAGATTTTTCTAACGATCCAAAGATAATATCATCTACATATATTTGGTCTATTCAAACATCATTTCAAATTATTTTTATAATTCTGGTAGGATCCACAAGTCATTCTGTAAAATCATTATAAATAAGAAAAGTACTTAACCTTTGTTAACAAGCTCATGGAGCTTATTTCAAAACATATAAAGCTTTTGATAATTTGAAAATATTATTTGGGAAATGAGAATTTGTAAAACCTAGGGGTTGTTCAACAAAAACATCATCAATTATATAAACATTTAAGAATTCACTTTTGCATCCATTTGATAAAGTTAAAAATCCAAGAGTGCTGCATAGGAAAGTAAGATCCCAATTACCTCAAGTCTAGCTACTGGTGCAAAGGTCTCTTCATAATCAATTCTCTTTTCTTGATTATATCCCTATGAAACTAGATGATCTATATTTTTAACTATATTATCTACATCATCTACATTATTTCTAAACACCCATTTGGTTCCAATGGTCAAAGTATCCTTAGGTCTATCTATATGTTTCAAAAATTTATTTCTTTAAAACTGATTAAATTATTCTTGCATGATCATTTCCCAAAATTCATCAATTTTGGCATCAATAATATTTTTAGGATCAGGGTGTTACAAAAAGTCTTGATGTTCAACCAGGTTCCTCAAGGATTCTATCATTTGTGTTCCTCTATCTAAATATCCAACAATCACATTTGACAGATAATTCTTAAGAATCCTAGTTGATCTAAAGAAATTAGGACTTGATATTTTAGGTTGATCAGGTTGATTTGGTTCACTGGGATCTGGAGAATTTCTAGAATGTGAAGTTTTCATAGATTCCTTCACATGATGATTTGAGGTTATATCATTAGTGTCCAGATTTTACATATCCTCTTCAATAATTTCTAGAGATGTCTTGGGATCATGTGGATCTTCTTCATCAAACTTGATGTGTACATATTCCTCCACAAATTTGGTTTTCTTATTAAAGACTCTATAGGCTTTACTTGATGTAGAATATTCAATAAATATTCCTTCATCACTTTTAGAGGAAAATTAATCTAAATTATCATTATTATTTAGGATTTAAAATTTAAATAAAAACACTTTAAAATAACCTACACTGGGTTTCCTATTATTCCACAACATATAAGGAGTTTTCTTAAGAATGGATCTAATTAAGACTTTGTTTATTATGTATCAAGCTGTATTAACAGATTTATCCCAGAAATAAATGGATAGATCATATTCATTGAGCATAGTCCTAGTAATTTCATATGAGGTTTTATTTTTTAATTCCACCACACCATTCTGTTTAGGTGTTCTAGGTATAGATAAGTTTTGATTATATCCATTTTATGAGAAAAAAGATTCAAAATCATGATTCAAAATCTCACTTCAATGATCACTCCTTAAGGAATTTATCTTATGTCGACTAAGATTTTCTACAATACTAGCATACTACGTAATGTGTGAATAGGATTCACTTTTAGGAGCCATGAAAAGGGTCCAGGTATACCGAGAGAAATCATCTACAAGAACATAAACATAGTGCTTCCCATTGAGACTTGAAATTATAGATGGTCTAAGCATGTACCTGTAAACCAATTCGATAGGTTGAAAAGTATTTACTTCATTCTTTGGGTTGAAAGAGATTTTATGTTTCTTTCCTTTTTGACAAGGATTACATACATTGTTGTTTGGAAACACTAATCTGGGAATGTCTCTAACTATTCCTTTTCTAGTTAACTTCCTAAGAGAGTTTAATTTACAATTTTGTCATCTTCTATGCCAGAGCTAGGACTCATTGTGAAATGCATTTATACAAGAGACACTCGTTGAGGCTAGTGTGTCTAAATTTATAGCATATACACTATCATTTCTAAAAGTAGTAAACCCAAAATCACTTTTGGAATCAAACAAATGACATGAATAATGTCTCAATTTAACATTAAATCCATCATCACACAATTGAGATATACTTAGTAGGTTAAGCTTGAGTCCATCAACATACATTACATTAGAAATTGAAATAGAGGTAGGGTTACATATCTAGAACATGCCAATGATTTTTCTATTACCATTGTAACCAACAGTGACATGTCCTCCATCTATCATGATAAGATTTTTAAATATAGAAAAATACCTTGTCATATTTCTTGAACACTCATTGTCCAAGTACCATAGCCTTTTATAGGATATCTTTAGGCAGTTTACCTACAAAAAACTTTATCCAAGAAACGATTTTGGTACTCATATTTTTTTTGGGTCAACATACATTAGTAATATAATCTTTAAGAACACATAACTATATTATGGGTTTCCTATATGATGAATATAGGGTACATGAAAAATAAATGATTTTTGGTCATGAATAGTTGGATACAGTAAATGAATTTGTATAACTGGAACTTGCAGTAAAATTATGGGTTTTTAAAAAGGTAGATGATTTCCCCAATGTTGATACAAATTGTGATTTAGATAAATTCCTTTGACCTGGTTGATATCCAATTCCAGAAGAATACTTACGAGCTATTTGTTTACAAAGAATTTGATTAAGAGTATTCTTTCCATTAGTAAGCATTTATAGGTCTTTCTTCAATTGTTCATTTGACATTTAAACTCATTGTTCTCTTTGAGAAGTTGATAATTATTCTCTTTTTCAGTTGTAAGTTCAGATTTATAAGTCACAGTAAGAGAATGTTGTTTCTTGAATGATTTATACTTATACTTAAACTAATTACATGTTTCTTCTAACATGATCTGATATTCAAATAATTCATCATTTTTCATATTCTCATACTCACTTTCAGAATAATAAATGTGATGTACAAGACAGTTTAAGGATAAAAAAATTGTGTTTGTCATAGAACACATATTATCCATATCATCATTCTCATTTTGAGAAGATCCATATTCACTTGAGAATTCCTCAGATGCACTCTAGATTGCCTTCATTGCTTTCTTATACCTTCAATCCTTATTTTCATTATTTTTCTTGTATTTCATCTTTGGGCAGTTAGCCATGACATGTCATTTCCTTTTGCATTCATAACATCTTATCTCTTCTAATTTTTCATTTATCTTCCAATCCTTTTTTCCAATTGACCTTTTTATCATACTTTCTTTTGTAACTGGGATTTTTTAAGAACTTCTTTTTCCTATATAATTTAATGATATGTCTATCCAATTGGGCCATTTCTTTATCACTATACGAAACAACTTCATCACTATTTGAGCTTTTGACAACATCATGAATTGTCTCTTTATCTTTACTATTGGATACAATAATCTTGAAATATATATCCTTTCATTTGGGTTCATCCTACACTTGATTTACATTCAATTATTCTCCATACAAAATTAATTTTTCAATCAATTCCTTTACTAGAATTTTATCAATATCACACGTGTAACGACCCAAAGTTTTTCAATGGAAAATTCCCTTCTTATATTTATGTCATAAAAACACAGAATAATGAACTACTAAGTGATAAGTGACCTTTAAACATAATTTTTGGTACCCTATGTTTGGAATTTTGAAAATCCAACATACACGGTTGTGTTCAAGATAGTTTTTGGAGTCCAATGAAACAAAAATAATTTTTGGTGAATAGTAACCTACCCTAATGAATAGTAACCTACCCTTATTAATAGTAATACGACCCTTATGAATGGAATATAAGAGGAATATTACCTATGAATAATAAAATAAAATTTAGACATCTTAGAAAGTGACAATTTGACCTTAGTAAACATTTTTGGTATTTTATTTGTCATAAATAATTAATTATAAATAATTAATTAATTTAAAAGAATATTTATTTCCATGGAATGTATTCATAAATTATTGAATCAATGTATAATAGTTTTTAGATAATTTTATAAGACCCTGCGTAATTTTTTAAAGAACTATAAAATCAGTTTTAATCTAAAAACTGTTTTAAGTAAATTATAATTATAATTAAATATTAAATTAATAATATTTATAAAATTATTTTTGAAAAATGGACTCCATTTTTGGATTATACACATCGAGAAATGTTTCGGGAAATTTTTTTGGATTTTTCTGAGAAACATGAATTTTTGGTGAATAATAGAATACATTAATTTATCATATAAATACATTTTAATTAAAACCCACTATTCCTGACATCACAAGTGATGTAAGCACCCAAATCCCAAAGTCACATGTCTTATTTACTATTATTGGTCATCTTAGACAAAATATTCCTTGTCTTAGGTGAAATTAATAAACTAATCAATTTTATATTAAGGAAACCCCTCTCCCCACCACTATAAAAGCCACCCTTCACTCCCTCTTTTCCTCACACCTCTCAAGCTCCAAGCCATCTCTTAACTCTACCCTAAACCTTCCCTAGCTCATCCCCCACATCCAAAAGCTTCTGGTCTCATCAAAATACCAATACTAGCTTCCTTATGGAGGATCTCAAGAGGAAGATTCTAGAGGTAATTTCCATCCCTCTTCTCCTTTAATTTCCTTTCAAGTTCAAGTTCCTTTCATGATCTCTCCCCACCTATCTTCATCCAAATTGTTTTTTAATTCCATTATTATATATATAATGTAATATAATTATTCTAATGGTATATTATATCACCCCACACCCTTCCATCTTCCTTTTATTTTATTAAAGAGAACGTTGTTCATGAGGTGTTAAATTTATCACCCTAAAAAACGACATGTTCTCTTCTTCCATTTCTACCTTCAAATCTGGTCATGAAACCATTTTTATGGTTGAACCAGAATATTTTATATGTATTATGTTCTATTTCATGTTTTCGAAATACCCTATGTCCATATTACTAAGTGAAATGTTAAAACGAGTTCGTTGTGATCCAAAAACCGCTCAAATTAACCCAAATAATCTTCATTTAATTCTTATCTAATGATTCATCCACATGGATCTAATATAACTCATTATAAAATCATTCAAGATTATGTAATATCATTAATAACATGTAATATAAGTTCGGGATGTTTACCCATGATCTACCCAAACATCAATTTAAGAATACAAGTAGACCGCTCAAGAAAACCATGAAAACGAACATCCCCGATCAATGTTTTTAAACTCTATAAGTCATCCAAAGGAAAATAATATAAAATATTGAAACCATAATGAAACCTATTAATGTATAAAAGGTTCTGGAATTTCTAATTAATGAATATAATGTCATTATATAGGACATTAAAGAGAAGGAGGTATTCTAGTACAAGGTAAGGGGAAATCTCGAACACAATTTTCTTCCATCAGGTTCTCCCTCTATCACTGCATTTATGATATGGTTACTACTCAAAGATAATTTTTTCATCATTTACATTACTTTTATAGGATATACATGTTTGTCACTGGTTTTTGTTTCCATAAAAATGTCTTCCAAAAGAACTCTTCTTTCAACCTCTCACCTTTACCTCAAATTCAAGGTTGATGGTTCTTGTATCAAGTATGTTGTTTCCTCTTTCTTTTGGGAACCCAAAGCTTATGAATGTGTTATTATGAGATGAAACCCATTCCATTCCATGGGTTATTTATGTACATGTTTGATATGTGTTCTATGTGGAAAGCCTGATAATGATAATGTTATGATGTGACGGGTGCGCCCAGAATTATATAACGCAATATGAATGTTTAAATGTGAGGGGTGCGCACGGAATTATATAGCACTCCAATGCATTGTGTAAAGTGACGAATCTCATGAGTAAATGTGAAATGATGTGTGAACAAGATGCTAAATTTGTTCACAATCATGTGTGGTAGTTAACCACTAAGACACGATGTTTCATTTTTATGCATTGCCACATTTAAAGTTTATTGTTTATGCTCCTCTCATGTTCATGATATTTTTCCTATGTCATGATTATGTTCACCCCATGATGTATTTTTCTTATCTATCCTCTTACGGGGCTTCTAGCTCACCCCTTTTGATGTATATCCTGAGGTGGCTACATGTACTAAGGAGAGGAAAAGTGCTACTAAGAAGCTATAGAAGGAGAAATTAAATGAATGATTATGCTTGATGTTGTACTTGGTTTGTGTGGTCCTAGTTTTCCCAAGACACTAAACCTTTGTATCCTCCTTGTGTAATATTATTATGTTGTTTATCTTTGAAATTATTTAATATTAATGTAAGAAAAGGCCGGGTCTCTATAGTTAGTATCAGATGAAAGGTTTAGTTAATTTGAGAATTAGGATTAGTGAACCCTAGAGAAAACCTCTAGTATGAGACTAAGTACAAATAAGCACCTAGGGATATCATATGTTATGTTTTTGGTATAATTATTTAAATGAATAAGTTATTTTTTACTTTTTAAGTTAATTTTTGTTCTATCCTTTTCTATTTTATAAAATGGTTGGAACCAGGAGAGGCAATGAAGGAGAAGTACCCTCAACATTTTGTGTAAAGTGAAATTTCGGGGGTGAAATTTCTTAAGGGGGGAAGAATGTAACGACCCAAAGTTTTTCAATGGAAAATTCCCTTCTTATATTTATGTCATAAAGAAACAAAATAATGAACTACTAAGTGATAAGTGACCTTTAAACATAATTTTGTCACCCCTATGTTTGGAATTTTGAAAATCCAACATACACGGTTGTGTTCAAGATAGTTTTTGTAGTCTAATGAAACAAAAATAATTTTTGGTGAATTGTAACCTACCCTTATGAATAGTAACCTACCGTTATGAATAGTAATATGACCCTTATGAATATAATATAAGATGAAAATTACCTATGAATAATAAAATAAAATTTAGACATCTTAGAAAGTGACAATTTGACCTTAGTAAACGTTTTTGGTATTTTATAAGTAATAAATAATTAATTATAAATAATTAATAAATTTAAAAGAATATTTATTTCCCTGGAATGTATTCATAAATTATTGAATCAATTTCTAATAGTTTTTAGATCATTTTATAAGACCCTACGTAATTTTTGAAAGAACAATAAAATCAGTTTATTCTTAAAACTATTTTAAGTAAATTATAATTTTAATTAAATATTAAATTAATAATATTTAGAAAATTATTTTTGAAAAATGGACTTAATTTTTGGATTATACACGTTGAAAAATGGTTGGGGTAAATTTTTAGGATTTTTGTGAGAAACTTGAATTTTCGGTGAATAGTAGAATACATTAATTTTTCATATAAATACATTTTAATTAAAACCCACTATTCATGACATCAAAAGTGATGTAAGAACCCAAATCCCAAACTCACATGTCTTATTTACTATTCTTGGTCATCCAAGACTCACTATTCCTTGTCTTAGGTGAAATTAATAATCTAATCAATTTTATATTAAGGAAACCCCTCTCCCCTCCACTATAAAAGACACCCTTCACTCCCTCTTTTCCTCACACCTCTCAAGCTCCAAGAATTCTCTAAACTCTGTCCAAACACCGTCTCTAGCTCATCCCACACGTCCAAAAGATTCTGGTCTCATTAAAATACCAATCCTAGCTTCCTTAAGGAAGATCTCAAGAGGAATATTCTAGAGGTAATTTCCCTCCCTCTTCTCTTTTAATTTCCTTTCAAGTTCAAGTTCCTTTCTTGATCTCTACCCACCTATCATCATCCAAATTTTTTTGAAACTAAAGTATTATATATATAATGTAAACTTATTATTATAATGGTATATTATATCACCCCACACCCTTCCATCTTTCTTTTATTTTATTAAAGAGAACGTTGTTCATGAGGTGTTAAATTTATCACCTTCAAAAACGACATGTTCTCTTCTTCCATTTATTCCTTCAAATATGGTCATGAAACCATTTTTATGGTTGAAACAGAATATTTTATATGTATTATGATCTATTTTATGTTCTTGAAATAACCTATGGCCATATTAGTAAGTGAAAAGTCAAAACAAGTTCGTTGTGATCCAAAAACCGCTCAAATTAACCCAAATAATCTTCATTTAATTCTTATCTAATGATTCGTCCACATGGATCTAATATAACTCATTATAAAATCATTCAAGATTCTGTAATATCATTAATAACATGAAATATCAGTTCTGGATGTTTACCCATGATCTACCCAAACATCAATTTAAGAATACAAGTGGACCGCTCAAGAAAACCATGAAAACGAACATCCCCGATCAATGTTTTTAAACTCTATAAGTCATAAAAAGGAACATAATATGAAATAATGAAACCAGAATGAACCCTATTAATGTATAAAAGTTTATGAAATTTTTAATTAATGAATATAATGTCATTATATAGGACATTAAAGAGAAGGAGGTATTCGAGTACAAGGTAAGGGGAAATCTCGAACACAATTTTCGTCCTTCAGGTTCTCCCTCTATCACTCCATTTTTGATATGGTTACTCCTCAAAGATAATTTTTTCATCATTTACTTTACTTTTATGGGACATAAATGTTTTTCACTGGTTTTTATGTCCATAAAAATGTCTTCCAAAAGAACTCTTCTTTCAAGCTCTCACCTTTACCTCTCATTCAAGGTTGATGGTTCTTGTATCAAGTATGTTGTTCCCTCTTTATTTTAGGAACCCAAAGATTATGAATGTGTTATTATGAGATGAAACTCATTCCATTACATGGGTTATTTATGTACATGTTTGATATGTGTTCTATGTGGAAAGCCTGATAATGATAATATTATGATGTGACGGGTGCGCCTAGAATTATATAACGCAATATGAATGTTTAAATGTGAGGGGTGCACCTGGAATTATATAGCGCTCCAATGCATTGTGTAAAGTGATGAATCTCACGAGTAAATGTGAAATGATGTGTGAAAAAGACGCTATCTTTGTTGACAATCATGTTTGGTAGTTAACCACTAAGACATGATGTTTCATTTTTATGCATTGCCACATTTCAAGTTTATTGTTTATGCTCCTCTCATGTTCATGATATTTTTCCTATTTCATGATTATGTTCACCCCATGATGTATTTTTCTTATCTATACTCTTACTGGGCTTCTATCTCACCACTTTTGATGTATATCCTCAGGTGGATACATGTACTAAGGAGAGGACAAGTGCTACTAAGAACCTATAAAAGGAGAAATTAAATGAATGATTATGCTTGATGTTGTACTTGGTATGTGTGGTCCTAGTTTTCCCAAGACACTAAACCTTTGAATACTCCATGTATAATACTATTATGCTGTTTATCTTTGAAATTATTTAATAGTAATGCAAGAAAAGGCCGGGTCGCTATAGTTAGTATCAGAGGAAAGGTTTAGTTAATTTGGGAATTAAGATTAGCGAACCCTAGAGAAAACCTCTAGTATGAGACTAAGTACAAATAAGCACCTAGGGATCTCATATGTTATGTTTTTGGTATAATTATTTAAATGAATAAGTTATTTTTTGACTTTTTTAGTTATTTTTTGTTCTATCCTTTTCTATTTTAGAAAATGGTGGGAACCAGGAGAGGAAATGAAGGAGAAGTACCCTCAACTTTTTGTGTAAAGTGAAATTTCGGGGGAAAATTTCTTAAGGGGGGAAGAATGTAACGACCAAAGTTTTTCAAAGGAAAATTCTCTTCTTATATTTATGTCATAAAAACACAAAATAATGAACTACTAAGTGATAAGTGACCTCTAAACATAATTTTGTCACCCCTATGTTTGGAATTTTGAAAATACAACATACACGGTTGTGTTCAAGATAGTTTTTGGAGTCTAATGAAACAAAAATAATTTTTGGTGAATAGTAACCTACCCTTATGAATAGTAACCTACCGTTATGAATAGTAATATGACCCTTATGAATAGTATATAAGAGGAAAATTACCTATGAATAATAAAATAAAATTTAGACATCTTAGAAAGTGACAATTTGACCTTACTAAACGTTTTTGGTATTTTATAAGTAATAAATAATTAATTATAATTAATTAATTAATTTAAAAGAATATTTATTTCCCTGGAATGTATTCATAAATTATTTAATCAATGCCTAATAGTTTTAAGATAATTTTATAAGACCCTACGTAATTTTTGAAAGAACAATAAAATCTGTTTTAATCTTAAAACTGTTTTAAGTAAATTATAATTTTAATTAAATATTAAATTAATAATATTTAGAAAATTATTTTTGAAAAATGGAATTCATTTTTGGATTATACACGTTGAAAAATGGTTGGGGTAAATTTTTGGGATTTTTGTGAGAAACTTGAATTTTCGGTGAATAGTAGAATACATTAATTTTTCATATAAATACATTTTAATTAAAACCCACTATTCATGAAATCACAAGTGATGTAAGCACCCAAATCCCGAACTCACATGTCTTATTTACTATTCTTGGTCATCCGAGACTCACTATTCCTTGTCTTAGGTGAAATTAATAATCTAATCAATTTTATATTAAGGAAACCCCTCTCCCGTCCACTATAAAAGACTCCCTTCACTCCCTCTTTTCCTCACACCTCTCAAGCTCCAAGAATTCTCTAAACTCTGCCCAAACACCTTATCTAGCTCATCCCACATGTCCAAAAGCTGCTGGTATCATCATAATACCAATCCTAGCTTCCTTAAGGAAGATCTCAAGAGGAAGATTCTAGAGGTAATTTCCCTCCCTCTTCTCCTTTAATTTCATTTCAAGTTCAAGTTCCATTCTTGATCTCTACCCACCTATCATCATCCAAATTGTTTTGAAACTCCAGTATTATATATATAATTTAATCTTATTATTCTAATGGTATATTATATCACCCCACACCCTTCCATCTTTCTTTTATTTTATTAAAGAGAACGTTGTTCATGAGGTGTTAAATTTATCACCTTCAAAAATGACATGTTCTCTTCTTCCATTTATACCTTCAAATATGGTCATGAAACCATTTTTATGGTTGAACCAGAATAGTTTATATGTATTATGTTCTATTTTATGTTCTTGAAATAACCTATGGCCATATTACTAAGTGAAAAGTTAAAACTAGTTCGTTGTGATCCAAAAACCGCTCAAATTAACCCAAATAATCTTCATTTAATTCTTATCTAATGATTCGTCCACATGGATATAATATAACTCATTATAAAATCATTCAAGATTCTTAAATATCATTAATAAAGTGTAATATCAGTTCTGGATGTTTACCCATGATCTACCCAAACATCAATTTAAGAATACAAGTGGACCGCTCAAGAAAACCATGAAAACGAACATCCCCGATCAATGTTTTTAAACTCTATAAGTCATCCAAAGGAACATAATATGAAATAATGAAATCATAATGAACACTATTAATGTATAAAAGGTTATGGAATTTCTAATTAATGAATATAATGTCATTATATAGGACATTAAAGATAATGAGGCATTCGAGTACATGGTAAGGGGAAATCTCGAACCCAATTTTCATCCTTCGAGTTTTCCCTCTTTCACTCCATTTTTTATATGGTTACTCCTCAAAGATCATTTTTTCATCATTTACTTTACTTTTCTGGGATATACATGTTTGTCGCTAGTTTTTATGTCCATCAAAATGTTTTCCAAAAGAACTCTTCTTTCAAGATCTCACCTTTTACCTCTCATTCAAGTTTGATGGTTCTTGTATCAAGTATGTTGTTCACTAATTCTTTTGGGAACCCTAAGCTTATGAATGTGTTATTATGGGATGAAAACCATTCCATTCCATGGGTTATTTATGTACATGTTTCATATGTGTTCTATGTGGCAATCATGATAATGATAATGTTATGATGTGACGAGTGCGCCTGGAATTATATAGCGCAATATGAATGTTTAAATGTGACGGGTGCAGCCAGAATTATATAGTGCTCCAATGCATTGGGTAAAGTGATGAATCTCATGAGTAAATGTGAAATGATGTGTGAACAATATGCTATCTTTTTTCACAAGCATGTGTGGTAGTTAACCACTAAGACATGATGTTTCATTTTTATGCATTGCCACATTTCAAGTTTATTGTTTATGCTCCTCTCATGTTCATGATATTTTTCCTATGTCATGATTATGTTCACCCCATGATGTATTGTTATTATCTATCCTCTTACTGGGATTCTATCTCACCCATTTTTATGTATATCCTCAGGTGGCTACATGTACTAAGGAGAGGACAAGTGCTACTAAGAAGCTATAGAAGTAGAAATTAAATGAATGATTATGCTTGATGTTGTAATTGTTATGTGTGGTACTAGTTTTCCCAAGACACTAAACCTTTGGATACTCCATTTGTAATACTATAATGTTGTTTATCTTTGAAATTATGTAATGTTAACTCAAGAAAAGGTTGGGTCGCTATAACACGAATCTATGATGGACACAAATGTTTCATGCCATCTTTCTTGTAGGAATCGCAGAATCTGCGTGATCATCTCTTTGTGAGTTACTTATCTTCCTAAAAAAGTCATGGTATTCAAAATTTCATTTAACCTAATATAGATATCATAAATTGATTAATTTTTCTTCATTATAAAGGTATCGTATTTGATAGTATAAGTATTCAATCTCATTTCTTTAACATTAGATGTTATTTCATCAAAAATAGTGAGAGTATCCAAAATTTCTTGTGCAGTTTTACAAGTAGAGACACGGTTAAATTGTTCATCTCCCAGGGCACAGTATAGAGCATTCATTGCTTAACAATTAATGTTATAGGATATCTTGGTAGGTTCATCCAAATTGTTTCTAGGATTTTCAGGAATAACATATTTACGCTCAATAACATTCCAGATTTCAAATCCCATACTTTCTAGATGTATTTTCATTTTATGCTTCCAATGATCAAAGTTAGTTCCATTAATTAAAGGTGGTGTATTAGAATCATCCCCTTATAGTCCATTTTCCATGATAATGATTGTACAATAGTTTCAAAGAGATAAAAATTTAGAAATAACAGAAATTTTAAGATCTTTGAAAAACAACTATAATCACAATTTACACAATTTGAAAAACTAATAAGAACATTCACAATCCTTTGATGCCAAATGTTGGTCAAAATAGATGACTCATGAGGGGGTGAATTGTGTATCTATAGAAATTTCAATTTAAAATGGTTCTTTACAAAATAATATCCCCCTATGAAAATAAACACATATTCAGTTTGTAGTGAATTTATAAAAGTATTAATTGTACAATTTGGTTCTCATAATATTGATTAGTTCTTAGCTTTTCTAATCAAAATATTATTAAAATATTCTAAACAAACCTACTGATTCAAAATAGATGTAAACAGTTGCTAAAATACTATCAAATATCAGTTTATCTTAATGTCAGAAATATATAACAGACATAAATTATAAGATAAAAAACACAGTGGATAAAAAAGTGGTTCAGTCACAAGTAGAGACATAGTACTCTCCCCTTGGTGATCACCTGCCACCATACATTTTATATTAAATCAACTTTTGATCCACACTCTATATCGGGGTTCACAACCGCACACAGGTTTTCCAAGTCACACCTAACATCTACAACAATTATTCAAGGGAAAAACAAATAAACAAATCAAACATGATCTTTTCCATAATTCTACGTGGGATATACGTGTAAGAGGAGATTGCGAGTGAGTATTTTTTATATCATACAGCTTAGATCAAGAGATAGTTAATGTGATACAAATATATATACACACTGCTCAAATGGTAACTACAAGAACACAACAGAGTTATTATGAAGAATAGGGTTTTTAAATCTCTGTGTGTTATGCTATAAATCTCTGGACTCAAAGGATATAAGGAAAATTAAATCTGGGTTCTCTTCTTAAAGTTGGATTCAGAATAGAGTGTTGTAGTTTCTTGTGAAAGTGTTCATCTCTTCATTGTAATGATTTTAAGCAAGATCAAGTAGGTAGTTTCTAGGCATGCTAATGCTTCATGTTTCCCTTTTTTCAATATTCTGAGTTCCCAGAGTCTGTATTTCAGCATGTTCTTCAACCTCTATAAGAATCTATATATCAATCTGTCTTAGTCACACACACTTTTGAGCTCTGATAGATGTCCTTTTATACTTCAAGGTCTACTAAGCATGAAGATATCCACACATGCATGTACCTCGTACTATCTATGGACAGTCCTACAAACAACATTAAATAACGTCAGAAACATTAATTTGTCTAAATATGACAGTTAGAAATAAATATGAATTAATAAAATCGAAAAAATTATTTATGACTATCGGTGAGTCATCTTCGATCTGTTGTCTTCGGTTTAGTAACATCAGTCTGTCATATTCTTTGTAACATCTTCGGTGTGTTGACTTTGGTATCTCAACATTAGTCTATCAAAATTTGATGTGTCAAACTTCAGTGTATCAAATTTTGGTTGGTAAAACTTTTTTCTTTCAAACATCAGTCTGTCAAACATTGATCTGTCAAACTTTGGTCTGTCAAACTTCGGTGTGTCGAATTCGGTGTGTCAACTTCATTCTATCAACTTTGGTCTGTCAAACATCAGTCTGTCGAACATTGGTGTGTCAAACATTGGTTTGTCAACTTCGGTGTGTCATCTTCGGTGTGTTGATTTTGGTGTGTCAGGGAATTAATAAAAGTTTATAAACAGTCTATCATAAAAAAATAATTAAAATACTATGTCTTATCAAAAAGTACATGTATATATACAGTTGTAAACATATTTATTCATGTATATATGCTATTTACATATTGAATTATATGTTTCTGTATGACATAATTGATTTACTGAGAGATATTAAAAAGGCATGAATGAGTATAATCTTTATATTTTAATTTTTTGTGATTATGAAAACTACATTATCATTGAGGGTCTAACAATCTCCCCATTTTTGATAATTACAAATTATGGAATACATGCAAATATATAGAATAATGATAGCTTGACATAGCACACTGCACTGAATGTAATTATCCAATATAACTATAGTTTTTACTTGCTTAAACTTTTAAAATAAAGCTCCCCTCAACAAATGGATTAAGGTGAGTACATTTCATCTGTGCTATACCAGAAAGTCTCCCCCATAGAAGGATAAAGTATGCCTTATTCATTATTTTCTCCCACTTTTGGGATTAGAAAAAATATAATCATAATGTTCAAATACCATAAAAAAAGCGACCATAGTTATTTTAATTAATAGGCATAAGAGTACAAGAAATAAAAAAATACCAAATCCCAATCAAAAAACAATCCATCAATAAGGGTTTGGATGTTGAGGAGATTTTCCTTTATCTGAAGGATCCAAGGGAGAAGGATAAGGACTGGTAGAGGCAGTGGAAAGTGGTGGTATGAGAATAACACTAGGTAGGGCAACAGTTGTAGGGACAATAACTGCTAGGGTAGGTCGCCTTTCTGATTACAGAAGACTTGGAGACTACTTTGTAATGATCAGTGGAATCAGGGAAAGATCCTGAGAGATAGTCATTGGAGAAGGTGGTCGAGAGGCAGTACCAATGGAAGTAGCTGGAGGGACCACATTATCCTTGTCCTGAACATGCAGATAAGCTTTGAGCAGGTTGATGAAGTCATTAATGATTTCAACACTATATTTCATTGCCTTCACGAAGTCATCCTCATTTTCTATAAATTTACTCATCAGAGGTGTAAATTCCTTCAATTGAAGGACTTTCATCATGAATGATTTTATGAGTGGAGGAATTCTAATATTTTTTGCAAGAAACGTGAAACTATTGATGAAATCATGCATGGTATAAATCTTAGTGATATATGTGTCCACATTTTCCCAAATTTCTTTCTGAGCAACATATGCTTCATTTGTGCTCTTCCTGACCATATTGTACATTAGATTTGAATTTAGATGTACTTTTTCTAGAGTTTATTTTTTTGAAACACTCTGAAATTTTTGAAGTTCCTTTCTCCTCACATCCTAGAGAGACTCTAAATAAGAAATATCACTTATCCCACTCTTGGAATAGGATGGGCCTGTCAAAAGTTTCCCAACCACTTCTTTCAGCTTCTTCAGGTCCACACTGAGTAGATGAGTTACCATGTTCTTAAGAACATCCATAACTCCCCTAACGGTTGTCTTGAAGTCATAAGATAAATAATTTAACTCAATTATCATTGTTCTTACTTCTTCGCTAAGAAATGTATTGTTCCTAATAATTGATTATGTTGTAGTAATGAGATTCAGTTGAATCTACTAGATTAATATTCTTGCAATTTTTTCTGCATCAGCATCTGAGATACCTATGGAGGTGGAGGATTCATTTATAGATCGCACTAAAGCTATCAAAGACTATCATATATCATTTCTGAATTTCTCCAAATCAGCCTTAGTGACATAGTCACTAGGAATTGACAAAGATACAGGTTCTACTGGTGGAGGTGCAGCTGGTGGAACAAGAGAAAGAGGTTTTGGTTCAGCTTGGACTTGTGGAGCTGGAGGATGAGGTAACATATTCTCATCCGAGTCATACTTTAAATCAAAATGAATGTATCCTTGATCATTATTCCATTATCTAGTACACATTTAGTCTCTTGGCTCAACAATATCAATTATTATTCTACATCTCTGAGGATCATGTACAACATAATTAACATCAACTTCTTCATCCTGGTCTCAGGACATAAAAAATTATCTGGGAACAGAAACCAACCTGAATTCAGCTTCTACTTGTGCTCCAGCTATTCCAACTTCTCTAGGATCATTCTCAATTTGAGGCACTGGAACCTCGACTTCTTCCATATGGTCACCAACCATAATTTAATTCAATTACTGAATGATGAATTGATTTTCATTATTAGGATAATGTGATCTATCCTCATGATCAGTATCTTCATGGCCAACAGCGTGTTGCTCAACATGCTCAATACTATCACCAACTCCATGAACAGATTCCTCACTAGATGTGTCAACCACTTGTTGTCCCATTTTTAGAGAGTCACTCACATACTTGTCATTGTCTCCATTTTCCCCATAATCAACATCTGAATTCTCATCTGATTTGATAACATAGCCATCGACTCTAGTGTCTTCATTTTAATCCTCATCTTCATCACCTGGAATAGGTTCTCTTGAAGGCTAGTGCAAAGGTGGACTAGCAGGTTCATAAGACACATCATTTTGACTTTCAGCAATGTCTGGATCACTCCTGCCATCAAAAGGAGATCCTTATCCCCTTGGAACATTAGGTTCAGCATCCTCATCAGAATAAACTGGAACCTCTCCTAGTTTGATACCTTGATCAATTTGATCCTTTTCTAGTTTAGGGTGGTAAACTGGATTGAAATTCTCATACATACTATTGTCATCTCCATCCCAACATCTCTTCCATGGGTTCCATAAGATTTTCATCCTTTTAAAAATGTATTTTTTAAGTCACAACCCACTACAAGAACTTATTACTTTATCTCCATATTCCAAACAACCTTACCTTATTAACATGGTAGTAATCGTCCTCAGATATTATAAATAGGTTTCCATTTTGGATGGATTAATCAAAGCAGAGATATACACCACTAGATACCTACACAGGTTCACTTTTATCCCATGTTTCTAGAAAAACATCAAAAAAACATCCTGATACTTCACAGCAGAGAAATATCACTTCCTTGGGAAGATTTGATGTTGTAGGAACTTAAAAAATTAATCTCACTTCCCCTCCAAATTCATTTGCAACAGTCCTCCTAGAATCTCTATTTCTAGGTAGCTCCTTTAGAGCATCTTCCTAATAGAACAAATTAGAGGAAGTTGGAATATTATCTGGATAATTAGCATAGACACCATCATGATGCATTTCTAAGCATTCAGCCCATTCCTTAGATGAGAAAGCTATATCCTTTCCCTTTACCACAGACTCGATCTTTTCTACCTCATAATAATCTAGATATATCCTCAAATGTTTATAGAACTCATGAACTAGATGGGGATAATAGGGTCTTTCATTTTTGGAGAACCAAATGAGACACCCTTGAGATTCCAATACCTTCAATAAGAACAGTTTTCTCGACTGAAGCCACTATGCAAATAATTATTTTTCATCCACAACCACTCCAATTTCCAAGTTTATATACATAGTTTCACTGGACTCACCTTTCTAATGCTTAGAAAAATGTGATTTACTAGGTTCTTCTATTTCATTCCTGGTCCTCGCCATGACAAGGAATTAGATTCCAAAAATGTTGAGTGGTTGAGAGTAGAGAGATAGTGAAAAAAGGTAGAAGGATTTATGGAAAAGATGAATGTGAAAGGTTGGGCTGTATTGAACTAAATATATCATTTAGTTGTTGTAAATCATAAATCATAAAAAAATTTAAATGAAGAAAATTAAAAGAGACAAAACAGTGTCGTTTCATTTTATAACTAGCAGAATTATAGAAGAATCCTTAAATACATTGGTTTCAATGAATAGGTTTCAGGGATCAGTTTCATAAGACCGGTTTCAAGATGATTGGTTTCATGAAGATTAGTTTCATGAATATTAGTTTCATGAAGATCAGTTTCAATAATATTGGTTTCAAGAATATCGGTTTCATGAATATTAGTTTCATGATGATCAGTTTCAAGGAGATTGGTTTCATAAAGATTAGTTTCAAGAAGATCGGTTCCAAGAAGATCAGTTTCATCAAGTTAAGTTTCAAGAAGATATGTTTCAGGAATATCTGTTTTAGAAGATTGGTTTTAGGAGATCAGTTTCATTAATATCAGTTTTAAAAGATCTATTTTCGGAGATCTATTTCATGAAGATCATTTTTTGATGATCGGTTTTAGGAGATCAGTTTCCTGAATATCCTACTGATTTATCAATCGTTTTTTATGTTTGATTTAATTATTTCTCTCTAAATTTAAGGGTTTAGTGAATATATCAGCAAGATAATGTTATGTCCTAATAAACTCATGATTTATATCCCCTTTTTTATAATGATCTCTCAAAAATTGATGCCTTACATCAATATGATTTGACCTAGAACGAGAAATTGGATTCCTAGAAATGTAAATAAGACTTGTGTTTTCACAGATAAAAGGTATGTCTGAATTGAAATCCATAGTCTAATAATGTGTTTTTCATCCACAAAAATTGTGCACAACAACTACCCACAAAAAAATATTCTACTTCAGCAGTTGATAATGAAATTGTATTTTTCTTTTTACTACACCAAGATATTAGTTACTTTTCCAAAAAGTGACATGATCCAAAGGTACTCTTTCTATCTAACATTCATCCACCAAAGTCAGAATCTGAATACATAACTAAATCAAAAGGGTTCCTTTAGGGTAGAATAGTCCATTTTTTTTGTATAATTATTGTATTTGAAAATTATTTTAACACTATTTAGGTGTGACTCCTTTGGGTTTTCTTGAAATCTTGCACACATACACACATTAAACATAATATATGTCCTACTAGCTGTTAAGTAAACCAACTCCCTATCATTCCTCTACAAGTAGTTTCATCAAATGATTTTCCATTTTCATCATGATCTGACATACTTGTAAGACTCATATGAGTTTCACTACTCTTAATGCTATCAAAGTCATATCTTTTTAAAAGATATTTTTTTTTCATACGTTGATTTAAAATAATACCTTCATTATTTTGAAATATTTGAAATCCAGTAAAATATTTATGTTCAGCCATTAAACTCATTTCAAACTCACTTTTCATTCTATTTGAAAAAATCATTAAATATAGAATTTTTAGACGATCTAATGATAATATAATGTACATATATTTAGGCTATTAAAACTTCTTTTGAAATTATTTTTATAAATAAGGTAGAATCTGTGAGTCCTTTTGTAGAACCTTTAGATTTAGGAAAATTACATAACCTTTCATACCAAGATCTTAGAGCTTGTTTCATTCCATACCATGCTTTTGATAATTCGAACACATGATTTGAAAAATATGGATTTTTACAACATGGGGGTTGTTAAACAAAAACATCCTAAATTTTATAACCATTTAAGAATACACTTTTCACATCCATTTGATAAAGCTTAAAATCCAAGTGTGTTGCATAAGCAAGTAAGATCCCAAATGTCTCAAGTATAGATATTGGTGAAAAGGTCACTTCATAATCAATTTCCTCTTCTTTATTATATCCTTGGGCAACTAGTCTAGCTTTATTTATAACTATATTTCCATCTTCATCTACATTATTTATAAACACCGATTTTGTTCTAATGGTCAAAGTATCCTTAGGTCCATCTACATGTTTCCAAACATTATTTCTTTTAAACTGATTATGTTCATCTTGCATGGACATTACCAAAAAAATTCATTGATGGAACCACTGCTATTTTTAGGTTCATGTTTTGACAAGAAGGCCTGATGTTCAACCTGATTCCTTAAGGAAGCTATATATTATGTTCCTCTATCTAAATCTCTAACAACAACATCTAAGGGATTATTCGTAAGAATCTTAGTTGATCTAGAGAAAGTAGGACTTGATATTTCAAGTTTATCAGGTTGATTTGGTTCGCTAGGATCTTGTGAATTTCCAGAACTATAAGTTTTAACATATTCTATCACATGATGATTTTAGGTTGTATCATTAATGTCCAGATTTTACATATTCTCTTTAATATTTTGTAGAGAAGTCTTGGGATCATGTGGATCTGCTTCATCAAACATGATGTGTACAAATTCCTCCACACATTTGAATTTTTTATTAAAGAATATATAGGATTTACAAGATGTAGAGTATCCAAGAAATATTCCTTTGTCACTTTTAGAGGAAAATTAATCTAAATTATATTTAGTATTTGGGATATAAAATTTAGATCAAAACAATTTAAAATAACCTACTTTGTGTTTCCTGTTATTCCACAACTAGTAAGGAGTTTTCTTTTGAGTTGGTCTACTTACAACTTGATTTATTATGTAGCAAGTTGTATTAATATCTTCATCCCAAAAATAAATGGGTAGATCATAATCATTGAGCATAATCCTAGAAATTTACTATAGGGTTATATTTCTTCATTCCACTATACCATTCTGTTGAGGTGTTCTAGGTGAAGAGAAGTTATGATTATAGCCACTATGGGAGAAAAAGGATTCAAAATCTTGATTCTCAAACTCACGGCCATGATCACTCCTTAAGGATTTAATATTATGGCCAATAAGATTTTCTACAGTCCTAGTATTCTTGGTAATGTGTGAACATGATTCACTTTTATGAGCCATGAAAAATGTCCATGTATACCTAGAGAAATAATCTACAATAACATAAACATAGTGCATCCCATTGAGACTCAAAACTCTAGATGTTAAAAACAAGACCATGTAAACCAACTCGAGAGAGTGAGAAGTAGTTACTTCTTCCTTTGGTTTGAAAGAAATTTTAGGATTGTTTCCTTTTTGACAAGGATTACATACTTTATTTTTTGGAAACTCTAATCTAGGTATGTCTCTAACTAAGCCCTTTCTAGTAAACAACCTATGAGAGTGTATATTTGTAACATTCCAAGTAAGTAAAGAATATTGAATTTTCATATCTATGTCTATTTATGAATTAGATATTGTTTTTGAGGCTTAAAATGAGAATAAATCCAATCATAAGCATAGAATACTCTAATATTTCTTAGAAGATCGTTTCCCCCCTTTTGATGGAAAACTTTTTTAAATAAAACTTTACACAATTTTATAAGCTATATTTTTCAAAATAAACATATTCATTGTGATTAGGACATTGAAATTTACATTGGATAAATTGTTGGTATTTTTCTGACAATGTTCATTTTTTAATGAATAGTGAGAATTACTGCATTTTACTTCAAAACAACTTTTTCATCTAATATAAATATATGGATAGATTATCCTTTTAATTGGTTTTAAAGTTTAATTAGAATATATTTTTACCATTTAATCCAATTTTGGTAATTTTAATTAATTTCACTTTGGAATATGGCATAAAAAAGTGCCAAACATTTGAGAGATATTGTTTCTACAAAACCCGCTATTTGTTTTGACAAAGAGAATTATTTTAAAATTAGTTACTGAAATTTCTATGTTTTGAATTTGGTAAAATGGATTCCATATTTGGAATAATAAGTTCAAAATTATGTACTTAAGAATCAATTTTTTTTGACATTATGAATAGTAATGATGGTAATTATCTTTAATTATCGTGATTAATTAGTAATCGGGTAGTTAAGGATAATAAAATAATATCATAATAATATAAAATGACCCCAACATGTGTCCTAATGATATTGGTTGTGTAATGGAATACCATAGGATTCCTTGTGCGATCTTTGGGACCCCATGGAATCACTTTAGTGTGATAATGACCTTTTATTATGTTATTTTTTTTAAAGGAAAGTATAATCAATGTATGTATCACCCAAAAAAAAACTTTTGTCGATGTAAACGATCTCTTAGACTATAAGTAGTCATTGGAAAACTAAAAATATTTCTAACATCATAGTATTTTTTTTATAATTTTTAGAGATTATGTAAATTAATTTATTAATGACACCATGATGATGCAACGATTACCTCATTAATGAATGATTTAAATAAAATGAAAAGATAATGTAAAATCTAAGACTTTCAATTGTCAAAAACCTATTTTATGGGTGTATTTCGAACCCTTATCACCTTATGCTCGGAATATATCATTGTGGGACCTTTAAAATCCGAAAAGCATTTTATAATAAAGCAACTTTTCATGAATTTCCAAGAGTGCCCCTCCTCAATCTTATAGAAGGCCCCACCTCGTCCTCCTTACCGACACCTCTCAAGCCATTGGATAGGCCAATATCTACTCATTTTATCCCTCCACATCCCTCTATTCATCATAGATTCCTTCCCTTAGGCATAAATCTCTTCAAGAAACCCTTTTGGTTCAAACCAAGGGGAGTTACCCGATTTAAAGTTAATGTTATCTCTAATGTTCTTTTGTTTTATTTTGCTTCTCCAACCCCCAAAACTCTTCTTATTCCTTTATTTTGTAACAAAAAAGTATATTTAATATACTAGGATGTTTTTTTGAGAAGTATTTGATTTACACTTACACACACCTACATCTAATGGATAAAGAACATACTATTTCTGTGGGTGGTGAATTACTGCCTCACGAAACGATGATTGTTCAATATTATTTTAACACCTCTCATGGTGGTCATTAGGATGTAACTATATTTTTATATGATATATATTATGTTTATGTTTTCCTTCTGATTCTGTATTTTTTATTTATGAAATACCTTTATGGTTTCCATTATGGGTAAACACGATATCTTCAATATAGGAAGTGATGACTACCGCCCCCTCAAAGTGATTTGAATCGTTAATGCCATATGTGGCATGTATAAAGATATAGTTTATTATAGTATATATGATATTATACTGGAATTATAATATACATTTATATCATTATGATTTCATTCCTGTAAATACAAAATAGAAATGAATGTAGCGTTCATGCGTACGTACGACTTATCATCTCCTTGAACGGTGCAGTTCATTTCATACCTCTAAATGTTATGTAATATTATAAATGCATGTATATACTAGATATATATGATATATATGATATCTACCTCATGAATATAGTTCTGGATATAATGGATATTTTAACACATGAACAACTTGTAATTATAAGAAGTTTATTTTTGGCTCAAGTACCAAAGATCAACAAAACGACCGTTATTATCTTAAATAATTACATAATGTTCATAACATGGTAATAAGTTATATAAAAAGAATAATTAACTTGAAAAAGGGTCATAATAATGTATAAATTAACTCTAGTTTATTATTCATGAGATGAAATAAAGATCGAGTGAAGTCAGACATGAGGTAAGGGACTTCGTCTCATTCTCAATTTAATGAGGCATATTTTTTTACACAACTTTCTTTTATACGGTGTATAAACCACTTTGACTGTTACTTTTATTCAAAAGGAATATTTTTATTCGAAGTGTTTTACTAAATGACAACAGATAATGTTTTTGTCTTACATATGCAGCGACAACGACTTCTCTACCTCCATGACAATTATTTGAGTTTTGGATTCCTCTACCAGCCATAAATTATTTTTAAATGAAAAATATATACCATGTTTTAATTTTCTTTTATTTTGGTATTGAAAATGGTTTTGATAATTTTTTTGATTATATCAATGTATTTTTGATATCTTGTGTTTGAAATGTGGAAATGTTATGTTTCCTTTATGCATGTTTTATGTGATATGATTATGTTATGGTTCTTGGGCATTTTTTAGGAATACGGGTGGTTCCATGATAAAATAAGGGCTTTTTAGCCCGTGATATCTATCCAATGCATTGGGTAAAATGAAGAGGTTAAATTCTATGGTTTCTATGATGATATTTAGGTAATATACTGTGATGGGTATTCCAAACGTAACCATGAGGGCTACTCCCTACGTAAAAATGTTATGAATGCCTCAATTTACCTTTATGTATTATGATTTCTATGAGTTATTCATGAATCTGATGATTTCATGAGGTATGTTAAAGTGATTATGTTTTATGAGTAAAGTATGATTTCATTGATTCTTCTATATATATGAACTAATGTTTTCATTCTGTTTTTTTATATCCCTTACTGAGATTTTTCTGCTTATCCCATGTTTTTGAAATGTTTTTCACAGGTCAAGGGAAAAGTACATGATGTGATGATAGTGCCGAGGAAGTGTTAAGAAAAAATAGATTTTTTATTTTAAATATGTTTCTTTTGATGCAAAAAATTAATACTTTCTTTTATGTAACCACCTTGTTTAAATGTGGAATGTAATGCATGATTTATGATCTAATTCTTTAAAACATTAAACCTGAAAAGGTCCTTAATTTGTATTCTTGATTTAACTCAAGATTAAGTAATGTTTAAGGCTGGGTCCTTATAGTTGGTATCAGAGGTCGGTTTAGATAACTTTAGTAGTTAGAATTATATTAAATTATTATCCAAAAATATTTTATTATGGTCAAATTGAAATGATATAGTATTTGAAGATTACCATGTTTTGGTGTCTAAGACATGTTTGTTCAGAATGGTTTTCCGCAGAGGAAACAGGGAAGCAGTACTAGGAAGGCATAAAGAAGGAAATGACCTTCCAAATTAGCATCTTGAGATGGTCGGAATTGGAACTGAACAGTTTTTTGTAGTAATGGAATAGTTGAATCAAGCGATAAATGGTGGTGGTATCCATGCAAGAGATCAACCATATCAACCACAGAGGAACATGTCAGTGGTGGAACATTTCATGAGGAAATATCCCCCATCATTCAAATGATCATCTGAACATGTGCTAGCTGAAAGGTGGATTAAATAAATGGAGATGATTTTTGATGTCATGGGGTGTTCAGACAATCAAAAGGATAGTCTTGTTGTTTACCGTTTGGAGGGTGAAGAAGATCAGTGGTGGTCGATGGTTAAAAATAACAGGGACACAGATCAGATTGATGCTCTCGACTGGGATGAAATCAAAGATATGATTCATGAAAAATATTTTCCTAAGGCTCTTCAACTTAGGATGGAAAGCAGTTATTGGAAAGGAGGCAATAGGACGACTCAGTGGCTGCTTATGAAGAAAAGTTCACTCGATTGGCACGGTATGCTCCAAATATTATCCGAGACCTTGATAGTAAAATCAATCATTTTCACTCAGGATAAAATCCAAAATATTGAAGGGAATTAGCTTCTCGTGAGTTCAAAAGTTATGAAAATCTGGTTCGATGTACTGAGGAGGTGGAAATGGAGTTTTTCGACGATCAAGTGTTCTATAACAACCAACAGAAGAAGAGACCGAGGTTGCAGGAGAAAGGGAAGAATCCTTCAAAAAGGTCTGATGGTAAGAAAACTAAGTTTTTAGTTTGTGATAAATGTGGTAAAAAGTTTTATAGGGAATGTCTTTTGAATTTTGGAAAGTGCTAGCGATGTGGTAAGATGGGAAATAAGGCTCATGATTACACTGGAAAAGATAAGGGTGATGGTAAGACCAAATTTGATTTACAGTAAGTGAAATGTTTCAAGTGCAATGAGATGGGTCATTATGCAAAAGGGTGTTCGACAAAGAGCTCGAATGATGAGAAGTAGTCAGACTACAAGTAGAAATGTGTGGTGAAGTCCTTTGTAACTACTTCAACAGATGTTGGGCCATCAAATGAAGTTGTATTAGGGACTTTTTTTGTTTTTTTACAATATGCCAATGTGATGTTTGATTCAGGGTCTACACATTATTTTGTCTTTGAAATATTTTCAAGTAAATTGGGAATTCCATCTCATGAAATGACTCCTGAGCTTTTGGTAAAAACACCTGGGGGAAATGTTGAGGAAAAAAGAATTTATATGAATAATCTTATCCTTATCCGTGGAAAGAACCTACTTTCAAAACTTATTGTTTTACTTCTAGTAGGGTTTGATGTTTTCATGGGTATGGATTGGCTCTCTATTTACCATGCTAAGATTTATTGTAGAGATAAAGAAGTTTCTTTTCAGAAATACTTTTAGTTTCTATAAAAGAATGATCCCTTACTTCTGATAATATAACATGAGGTTGAGGAACTTGTAAATGATGGAAATGAATGTTACCTTGCACAAATTGTTGAAAAAAAGGAACCGTTCAGATTAATGATGTTCTAATGGTAAATGAGTATCCTGATATTTTTCCTGATGAGTTTCCTGGAATAATACCTGATCAGGAAGTTGAATTTACTGTTGACTTAGTTCCTGATGCTTAGCCAATTTCAAAACCCCCTTATCGAATGGCTCAAATGGAACTTTTAGAGTTGAAAGAGCAATTGCAAAATTTATTAGAGAAAGGTTTCATTCGACCTACCACATCACCATGGTGTGCCCCTATCTTATTTGTTAAAAATAAAGATGGTTCAATGAGACTTTGCATTGATTATTGTGCCTTGGATAACATCACTGTTAAGAGAAAATATCATTTTCCTCATATCAATGATTTGTTTGATCAGCTCCAGGGAGCTCTATATTTTTCAAAGATTGACCTGAGATCGGGGTACCACCACTTGAATGTAAAGGAAGCAGATATTTTGAAGACCGCGTTTTGTACAAGATATGGCCATTGTGAAATTTTATTAATGCCTTTTGGTTTAACCAATGTACCTTCTATATTAATTGAACTTATTAATAGAATTTTCCATGAGTTATGGGATATGTTTTTGGTTTTATTCATTGAAGATATTTTTGTGTTTTTTAAAAGTAAATAGGAGTATGAAAGTCATTTAACGGTTGTTTTCCAGTCCTTAAAAAAATAAATTGTATGGGAAATTGAAAAAGTGTGAATTTTGGTTGCAACAAATTTCATTCCTTGGAAACATTGTTTGTAAAGATGGAATAATTGTTGATCCTGTAAAACAAAAGTTGTTGAAGAATGGACAAGACCCAAAATTGTATCTGAGATTCATAGTTTTCTTGGTCTGGAAGGCTATTACTGAAGGTTTGTTAAAAATTTTTTCACAGTTGTCCATCCCATTTACAAATCTAACTCGGAAGGGTGTTACGATTTTCTGGATAAAAGAATATGATGATTGTTTTCGGGAATTGAAAAGAATATTGGTGAATGATCTAGTTTTGGCACTACATTCCAGGAATGGTGAGTTTGTTATCTACAGTGATGCTACATTGAAAGGATTTGGTTGTGTCCTAATGCATAATGATCGGATAATTGCTTATGCATCACGTCATTCGAAAACTCATGAGATAAATTACCCTACACATGATTTTGAATTAGATGTTGTTGTTTTTGCTTAAAAATATGAAGGCATCATTTGTATGGAGTAAAGTGTGAAATATATACTGATCACAAAAGATTAAAGTATATATTCACGCAGAAAAAATTGAACATGAGACAAATGAGATTACTAGAACTAATCAAGGATTATTATTGTACAATTCATTACCATCCGGGAAAAGCAACTAAAGTGGCTGATGCTTTGAGTTGAAAAAGAAAGGCTTCATTAACCATGTTACGTTTGGAACGTGATCCTTTGGTAATGTATTTGATGAACATTGGCATAGAAGTTTGTTGGTGTAGGATGTTCTTCTGTTTTGTTTCAGGTAGCAGGGAAATCTTCTCTAACAGACAGAATTAAGCAAGCTCAAAAGCAAGACACTGAGTTACAGAAAAAGGTAGAGCTAGTACTAAAGGGTATGTTACCTTAATTCAAAATTGATAATGATTGTGTTTTGTGATTTGGGATGATATTGTGTGTGCCTTGTGATTCACAGTTGAATAGAGAGTTGTTATGTGAAGCTCATAGTTCCCTATTTTCAGTTCATCTAAGGAGTACTAAGATGTATAGAGATCTTCAAGAGTATTACTGGTGGGATGGAATGAAAAGAGATATTGCTGATTTTACTGTGAAGTGTTTGACTTGTCAAAAGGTTAAAGCCGAGAGGATGTTACCGAAAGGGAAGCTTTGGCCTTTACCAGTCCAGAGTGGAAATGGGAGAATATATCCATGGACTTCGTTGTGGGGTTACCGAAGACACCTTGTGGTAATAATGCAATCAGAGTTATTGTTGATCACTTGACTAAATCTGCTCATTTCCATTACATTCGAGATACTTTTTCCCTAGATCAACTTTCTGATTTAAATATTAATGAGATAGTCAAGTTACACGATGTTCCTCTCTCCATTTTATCTGATCGTGATCCCAATTTTACTTCTATCTTTGGAAAGGCCTTTAGAAGTCGTTGGGTACTAGATTAAATTTTACTACATATTTTCATCCTCAATCAGATGGGAAGTCAGAACGAACAATTTAGACATTGGAGGGTATGATATGTGCTTGTTCGATGGATTATCAGGGACATTTTGACCAACATCATTTTTGGATGAGTTTTCTTATAATAAAAGTTTTCATTCCAGTATACAGTTGGCGCCATTTGAGGCATTATATGGGAAGCGGTGTCGAACTCCAGCTTTTTGGGATGAAGTGGGTGAAAGGTAGTTTATGGGACCATAATTGTTAGAAGAGTTTCTAGAAAAAGTTCATCTGATAGAGAAACTCATGAGAAGCACTCAGATTAGGCAGAAAAGTTATGTGGACAATAGGAGGAATGATCTCTCTTTTGAGGTAGCTGATCATGTCTTCCTCAAAGTTTCATCAAGGAAGAGTGTGATGCGATTTGGTAAGAAAGGAAAGTCAATTCCAAGGTTCATTAGAATATGTGAAATTCTAGAGAGAGTTGGATCAGTTGCATACTGAGTGGATTTACCTCCGAGTTTATCTCAGGTACACAATTTTTTTCTTGTTTCAATGTTAAAGAAGTACATGCCAGATCCTTCTCATGTTTTGAGTCCAGAGGTAGTTCATCTAGAAAAGAATCTATCTTATGAGGAATAACTGGTCCAGATTCATGACCACAGGGAGAATGTATTGTTAAATAAGGTTATTAATCAAATAAATGATTTTTGGAAAAACCAAATGATTGAAGAGGCGACATGTGATTCTGAAAATGAAATAGGGGATAAATACTCCCACTTATTCAATAAGTAAATTAATTGTGGGGACACAATTTTCCAAAGGGGGGAAGAATGTAACATCCCAAGTAAGTAAATAATTATGGATTTTCATATCTATGTCTATTTATGAATTAGATAGTGTTTTAGAGGCTTAAAATGGGAATAAATCCAATCTTAAGCATAGAATACTCTAATATTTCTTAAAAGATCGGTTTACCGCATTTTGATGGAAAACATATTTTAAATGAAACATTTGACAATTTTACAAGCTTTATTTTTATAAATAACATTATTCATTAGTATTGAGACATTGAAATTTACTTTGGAAATTTTTTTGGTATTTCTCTGACAATGTTCATTTTTTTTAATGAATAGTGAAAAATACTTGATTTTACTTCAAAACTGCTTTTTCTAATAATTTAATTATATGGATATATTATCCCTTTAATTGGTTTTAAAGTCTAATTACAATATATTTTTACCATTTAATCCAATGTTGGTTATTGTAATTAATTTCTCTTTGGATTTTTTCATAAACAAGTGCAAAACTTTTGATAGACATTGTTTCTACAAACCCCACTATTTGTTTTGACAATGGGAATTATTTTTAAATTAATTAATGCAATATATATGATTGGAATTTGGTAAAATGGATTCCATATTTGGAATAATATGGTGAAAATTATGTAATTTGGACTATTTTTTTTGTACATTATGAAGATTAATGACGGTAATTATCTTTAATTATCGTGATAAATTATTAATCGGGTAGTTAACGGTAATAAAATAATATCATAATAATATAATATGACCCCCACATGTGTCTTAATTCTATTGGTTGTGTCATGGGCGACAATGGGATTCCATTTTCCAACTATGAGACCCCATGGAATCAGTTTAGTGAGATAGTGACCTTTTATTATATTATTTTTTTAAAAGGAAAGTATAACCAAAGTATGTATCACCCATGTAAAACAATTTTCATATTTTCTGTGTAAACGATATCTTAGACTATAAATAGTAATTTTAAATATAAAATTATTTCCTACATCATAGTATTTTTTTATAATTTTTATACATTATAAATAAATTAATTTATTTATGACACCATGATAATGCAGCGATTACCTCATTAATGAATGATTTAAATAAAATGAAAAGATAATGTAAAATTTAAGACATATACTTGTAAAAAACCTATTTTATGGGTTGATTTAGATCCCTTATCACCTTATACTATAAATATATCATTGTGGGACCTTTAAAATCTTAAAGGCATTTTATAATAACGTAATATTTCATGAATTTCCAAGAGTGCCCCTCTTCCCTCTTATAAAAGGCCGCCAACTCTACCCCCTTACCCACACCTCTCAAGACATTGGATCAGAAAATATATGCTCATTTTATCTCTCCACATCCCTTTATTCATCATATAAGCCTTCCCTTAGGCAGAAGGCTCTTCAAGAAACCCTTTTGGTTCAAACCAAGGGGAGTTACCCGATTTAAAGGCAATGTCTTCTCTAATGCTATTTTGTTTTATTTTGATTCTCCAACCCCTAAACACTATTTATTAATTTATTTTGTAACAACACCAGTATAATAAATATTATAGGATGTTAGTATGATACGTATTTGATTTAAACTTACACACAACTCCATCTAATGGTAAAAAAACATACTGTTTCTGTGGGGGGCAAATTACTGCCTCATGAAATGATGATTGTTCAATATTATTTTAACACCTCTCGTGGTGGACATTAGAATGACACTCTATTTATATATGATATATATTATGTTTATATTTTCCTTATTATTCAGTATTTTTCATTTATGGAATACCTTTATGGTTTCCATTATGGGTAAACGCGATATCTTCATTTTAGAAAGTACGAACTACCGCCCCCTCAAAGTGATTTTAATCATATATGCCATTTGTGGGACGTATAAAGGATGAAGTTTATGATATTATATGTGAAATTATACTGGAATTATAATATACATTTATATCATTATGGTTTCATTCCAGTAAATATGAAATAGAAATGAAAGTAGCATTAATGCGTACACACGGCTTACCGTCACCATGAACGGTGAATTTCATTTCTGACCTCAAAATGTAATGTAATATTATAAATGCATGTATATACATGATATATATGATAAATATTATATCTACCTAATTAATATTATTCTGGATATTGTGGATATTTTATCACATGAACAACTTATAACTATAAGAAGTTTATTTTTGGCTCAATACCAAAGATCAAAAAAACGACCGTTATTAACTTAAATAATTACATAATGTACATAACATGGTCATAACTGATATAAAAGGATTAATTAACTTGAAAAATTTTCTTAAGCAAGTATAAATTAACTATATTTTATTATTCAGGAGATTAATGAATGATCGAGTCAAGTCAGACACGAGGTAAGGGACTTCGTCTCAATCTCCTTTCATTGAGGCATATTTTGTTTTATACAAAACATTATTTTATACGATGTATAAACCCCTTTTACTTTTAATTTTATTCAAATGTAATCTTTTTATACGAATTGTTTTACTAAATGACAAAATGGAATGTTTTTGTCTTACGTATGCGGTGACAACGACTTCTCTGCCGCTGTGACCATTATTTGAGTTTCGTCTTTCTCTACAAGCCAAAACTTTTTATTAAATGAAAAATAAATACCATGTTTTAATTTTTTTTTGGTATTGAAAATGGTTGTGATAATTTTTATGATTATATCAACATGTTTTTGATATTTTGTGATTCAAATGTGGAAATGTTATGTTTCCTTTATGCATATTTTATGAGATACGATTATGTTATGGTTCTTGGGCACTGTTTATGAAGACGGGTGGTTCTGTGATAAAATAAGGGTGGGTGAGCCCATGATAGATCTCCAATGCATTGGGTAACATGAAGGAGTTAAAATATAAGGTTTATCTGAAGAGATTTAGGGAATATACTATGATGGGTATTCCAAACGTAACCACAAGGGTTACTCCCTACGTAAGAATGTTATGAATGCCTCAAGTTACCTTTATGTCTTAAGATTTGTATGAGTTATTCATGAATCTTATGATTTCATGAGGTATGTTAAAGTGAATATGTTTTATGAGTAATGTATGACTTCATTGATTCTTATGTATATATGGAATAATGTTTTCATTCCATATTTTTATATCCCTTAGTGAGGTTTTTATGCTCATCCCAAGTTTTTGAAATCTTTTTCACAGGTCAAAGGAAAAGTACATGATGTGATGATAGTGTCGAGGAAGTGACAAGAAATAATCCATGTTTTATTTTAAATATGTTTCCAATGATGGTAAATATGAATACTGTATTTTATGTAACCACCCTGTTTAAATGTGGAATATAATGCATGATTTATGATCTAATTCACTAAAACTATAAACCTGAAAAGACCCTCAATGTTTATTCTTGAAATAACTCAATATGAAGTAATGTTTAATGATGGGGCCTTATAATACTCAATGAATTATCCTTATATACCATATCCAAGACTCATTGTAAAAAGTATTTAGACCAGAGACATTCTATGAGGCTAGTGTGTCTAAATTTATAGCATATACATTATCATTTCTAAAAGTAGTAAATACTAAATCATTTTTTTCATCATACAAATGAAATGAATCATTTTGGAATTTAACATTAAATCCATAATCACACAATTGAGATATGCTGAGAAGGTTATACATTAGTCCATCAATATAAAGTACTTTAGAAATTGAAATAGAGTTAGGGTTTCCAATCTGGCCTAGGCCGATGATTATTATTTTTCCATTGTAACAATAAGTGAAATGTCATCCCTTAATATTGATAAGACTTGTAAAGCATGAAAAATACCATGTCATATGACTTGAACGCCCACTGTACAAGTACAATAGCATTTTATAGCAGATCTTTAGGCAGTTTACCTACAAAACAGTTTAACCAAGAAACAATTTTGGTACCCATATTTTTGTAGGTCCACATACATTAGTAATTTAGCTTTAGGAACCCAAAACTGTCTTATGGGTTTCCAATATGCAGAATATAGGGTAATTAAAAAGTAAACTCTTTTTGTTCCTGGAGAGTTGGATACTATAAATGAATTTGTAGAACTGGAAGTTGAAATACAATTTAGGTTTTTTAAATTATTAGCAGAGTTCCCAGATTTGGATAAAATATGTGATTTAGACAAATTCCATTGACCTTGTTGATATCATATTGCAGAAGTATAATTAAGAGTTATTTGTTTACCATGAATTTTTTGAAGTGTATTCTTTCCATTTGTGAAATTTTATAGTTATTTCTTTAATCGTTCATTGGACATTTTTAACTCATTGTTCTCATTGAGCAGTTTAGAATTTCTCTCTTTTTCAGTTATATGTTAAGATTTAGATGCCACAGTAAGAGCATGCCATGTTATCAAAGATTTATACTTATCCTTCAACTCATTACATTTTTCTTATAACATGGTTCAATATTCAAATAACTCATTATTTTTCATATTCTCAAACTCACTTTTAGAATAATAAATGTTATGTACATGAGAGTCTATGGTTACCTCAGTTGTTTGAGTCACGAAACACATATTAGCCATAACATATTTCTTATTTTTAGAAGTGCCAGATTCACTTGATCTGTCCTCATATGCACTCCAGGTGGCCTTCATTGCTCTCTTATACCTTCTATCCTTATTTTCATTCTTTTTCTTTTATTTCATCTTTGGGCAGTCAGCCTTGACATATCCTTTCTTTTTTCATTCATAACATATTATCTCTTCTGCTTTTTCATTTTTCTTCCAATCCTTTTTCCTATTTCTATTTTTATCATAATTTCTTTTGTAATTGGGATTTTTGAAGAACATCATTTTCCTATAGAATTTCTTGAATCATCTATAAAACTGGGCCATTTATTCATCACTGTATGACGAAACTTCATCACGGTTTGAGCTTTCGATAGCAACTTGAATTATATCTTTATCTTTACTTTTGGATAGAGTTGTATTGAAAGCTACAAACTTCCGTTTTGGTTCATCCTCCTCTTGATTTACCTTCAATTATTCTTCATACATCATTAATTTTCCAATCAATTCCTTTACAAGCATTTGATCAATATCGCATGATTCTCTGATTGACACAGATGTTCCACACCCTCTTTCTGGTAGGCATCGCAGAATCCGCATGATCTGATCTTTGGAAGATACTTATCTTCCTAAAGAAATCATGGTATTCACAATTTCATTGAACCAGAGATACATATTATAAATTCAATCATCAGGAATCATTATAATGTTATCATATTTGATAGTATAATTATTCAATCTAATTTCATTAACATTAGATGTTCCTGCATGAGAAACAGAGAGAGTATCCCAAATTTCATGTGCAATTTAACAAGAAGAGATATGGTTGAATTCATCATCTCCTAGTTCACAGTACAAGGAATTCAATGCTTTACTATTATTGTTATCGACATTTTTGGTATGTTCATCCCAAGGGTTTCTAGTAGTTTCAGGAATAACATATTTACTCCCAATAGTAGTCCTGATTTCAAATCCCATACTTTGTAGATGTATTTTCATTTTATGTTTCCACTAAGAATAGTTAGTTCCATTAATGAAAGTTGGTCTATTAATAGCAGCCTCTTCTAGTCTATTTTCCATGATAATGATTATACAATAGTTTCAAAGAGATAAGAATTTATAAATAACAGAAATATTAAAATCATTGAAAAACAACTATAATCGTTGTTGACATAATTTGAAAAACTAAAAATGATATTCACAATCCTTTAATACTAAATGTAGGTCGATGTAGATAACTCATGAGGGGGGTGAATTCAGTGTCTAAAAAATTTGGTTTTAAAAGGTTCCTTATAAAATAATATCCCCCTTTGAAAATAAACAGAAATTCAGTTTGTAGCGAATTTATAAAAGTCCTGAAGGTTCAATTTGGTTCTCAAAATATTGAATAGTTCTCAGCTTTAACAATCTAAAGTTAGTAAATCTTTTGAAACAAACCTACTGATTCAAAAATAGATGTAAACACTTGCTAAACTAATTATCAAATACCAGTTTATCTTAATTTCATAAATATATAATAGATACAAATTATTAGATAAAAAACACATCGGATAAAACAAGAGGTTCAGTCCCAAGCATATACTTAGTCCTCTCCACTTGGTGATCACCTGCCACCATGCAGTTTATATTAAATAAACTTTTGACCCACACCCTGGTTCGGGGTTCACAACAGCACATAGGCTGTCCAAGTCACACTTAACCTCTACCACATTTATTCCTGGGAAAAACAAATAAATAGATCACACATGATATCTTCAGCAGTTCTATGTGGGATACATGTGTAAGAGGATATTAATAGTGAGGATTTTTTATATTCTCTAGTTTAGTCAAGAGACAGTGTGTGTGATATAAACAGATATACACATTTCTCAAATGGTAACTATAATAACACAATAGATATATTAAGAAGAATAGGGTTTAGAAATCTATGTGTTTTATGCGATAAAGCTCTAAACTCAAAGGATGTAGAGAAAATGAAATTTGAGTCCTCTTCTGAATGTTGGCTTCAGAACAGAGTGTCACATTTTTTTGTGAAAGTGTTCAGCTCTACTTTGTGAGGATGTTCATCACGCTCTAGTATGTAGTTTCTAGGTAAAATGAAGCTTCAATTTTTTTTTAATATTCCGAGTTCCCATAGTCTGTATTTCAATGAATTCTTCTAGATCTATAAGAATATATATATCATTGTGTTTTAGTCACACACTCTTTTCAGCTGTAATTGAAGTCAATTTCTAATTCACAGTATATTAGGCATGAATATCTCTGCACGTGCATGTACCTCGTACTATCTATGGATAGACGTACAGACAATATTAAATTTATTCATAAACATTAATTTGTCTAAATATGACTATTAGAAATAAATTTAAAATAAGAAAATCAAAATAATTATTTATTACTATCATTGAGTCATCTTCGGTCTGTTGTCTTCAGTTTGGTAACACCGTTCTGTCATCTTCATTGTGTCATATTTTGTGGGTTCACTTCGTTCGTTCATGTTCATTCTTTCAAACATAAGTGTGTCAAACATCAATTTGTCAAACTTCAGTGTGTCAAACATCGGTCTTTCAAACATTGGTCTACCAAACTTCAGACTATCAAACTTTGGTCTGTCAAACTTCGGTCAGTCAAACATCGGCGTGTCAACTTTGGTGTGTCGACTTTGGTCTGACATCTTCATTCTATAAAACTCTAGTCTTTCAGACATCGGTGTTTTGAAAATACGTTTGTCAACATCAGTGTGTTGACTTTGGTGTGTCATCTTTGGTGTGTCGATTTCGGTGTGTCAGAGAATTAAAAAAATATTATGAAGAGTATATCTTATACTAATCATTACAAAAGTAATTGTTATCCAAAAGTACATGTATATGTACACTTGTAGATGTATTTATTCATGAATATAGGTAATTTACTTGTTTAAGTATATGTTTATGTATGACATAATTTATTTATTGAGATATATTTAAAATGCATGAAAGAGTAGAGTATTTATATTTACATTATTTGTGATTATGAAAACTATAATATCATAGAGGGTCCAATGGTGTGAAACTTGATTGGTCCTCTCATTAGAAAAGATACTTTCTGATATTAAAGGGAAGGTGAAAATATATGATTATATTAAATTTAACAGAGTCTGGTAAGGAGTCACTAGTAGAAATAGTGTATTCCATGTCAAAAGTTTTATATCATTTTCTTATAAACTAATGAAAAATATATTTCCAAACACTTTTTTCAACAATTTAAATTAAACTAAAACCAAATATAATTTATATTTATTTTTTTCATTCATTTATTAATTAAATAATGTCAAAAATAGCCATCAAAAGAATTAATGGCATCAATTTCTATAAAAATGACACTAATTATAAGTTTTTTTTCATATGTTTCTCTAAAAATCGATTCCAAAATCAATTTTCCAAAAACCAAGGATTAACAACCATTTTTTTGATATATGAAAGACTTTTTCTCCCAAATCATAATGACTCTAAATTCCACCCCCATATACTTGATGATAATTGTTCTTGATTTTCTTTGATTTTTATGATCATTTCATGATCTATTCTCTCAATTGATCATCCTCTATCCCTATTTCACCATCCATGAAAGTATTTGTTTCTTTAGAAACCATTTTTCATCTAACCATCAACCTTGGATTGATTTTATTTCATTGTTCTAGTTTATTTATCATTTATAAATTTTTTTAGATCTTACAATTTTTATTCATCTAATGATTTTGAGGGAGAAAATTCAGATTTACGATCAATTTTCCTTATTGAACTCCATGTTTGAATGTTAATTTTTATATTTTTATGATAATTTATATTTCATTTTGATACAATTTTTAGTTACTATTTCAAATATTTGTATGTATTCGATTATTATCCTAATTACATTTTAGTTGATTTTTATATAATTGGCCTCCAATAAATCTCATCAATAGATCAAGTTGCATAATGTATACCCCCATACTTCATCATATGGGTGAGATCATTACATGGAGAAAAAAATGAGTAATGAAATATTTGAAGCATTAAAACGTAAGACTACTAGTGTTTTAGATGAGATGCAATTAGATCTTCCATATCCCCCAACCCACCATGAAAAATTGAAAAGAGTTAGAATAATAAAAAATAAATAGAATATTATATATAAATAAATGGATATAGATGAAATAATAATAAATAAATAATTTTAATTTTCTTGAATTTGTGTATTTTATACATTAATAACACTAATATAACATTATTATTTTACATTTTATGGAGACCATTAGGAACAATCCGCACATGTCACTTTTTTTACAGAGGGTAAGATGGAAATTCTAGCTACTACATTAGGAAAGCTAGAACACCTTGGAAACATTAGATGATATGAGAAGGGTGTTTGTATTTAGAAACATTTTGGTATTCGATGTAAGTAATCAGGTGACCCATAAATAAAATCCTTAAAATAATATCTAAATGATATGAATCAGTCAATGGGATATCCAATTCAATCAGCTTTTGAGGATATGAATGGATAATTGAGAGGACTATGACCATTTTCATATCCTTCTCAACCTACATATCCCTTTCAACTAGCGTCATAGACCATACATCCCAGCCAGCAAGACCAATAAGCCCATTTGGATTACTCATGTCCTCAACCTATTTGATGAAACCTAACCATATTCTATGAGTTTTATATTACAGATCCTAAATTACATATTCTAGCGTTTGGAATAGTGGATTTTTTCGGGGATTCCATAAGTAAGTAGCCTCTGATGATGGGTTAGGATTGGGTATATGTACATGAAATTATTGATCGTATTAATTTACTACCATTTCATACCGAGGAGGTTACTATAGTGGGGAATGAGTGGGTATGTTTTTACTTTCAACATCTATCCATATTCGTTATCTTTCATAAGAGGTTTTCATTTTTTAATCATAATGACATATGCTAAAATTTTTTTATAATTTTTATAAAAAATTGATATTAAATAGATGTAGCTAAGATTAAAAGAAATGTAACAATGGGAATAAAATGTTCTAGAAAAAAACAACAGTAGATAATTAAAGTATTTATAATGAGGAAAAAAATATTATCTCAGTATTATTATTCCTTGGGTAACATCTATTGGTTTTGGATGACGTCTAGTATATTTAGAATAGATTATCCACTGAGAATAATCATAAATGGTATCATGGATCTGAAATGTTATGAAGATCTAATTTTTCCCCTATTGTAGTTGTTTTACTTGAACATAAATTTTCTTTATCGTTAAAAATTCTTTAATTAACAAGTATTTTAATTGAATTAATATATTACATTTAAATAATTTATATCCACTCACTTCATGTTCAAACAGTTAAAATCAATGTTTATGGAGTAATATATCTACACTTCATTTCACCAACCATGAAATATTTTATGTCCAATGGTAGAGTTACATATATATATTTGAGATATTATCCACGATAAAAACTGGGGGTTGGATTTTTTCATTTATTGATGGGTAAGAACAAAAAGATAATTATGAACTAATATTTAGTATAATGTCATTAATTGTGATTTTGTTGTATTGAACAGGGCATAGAATGTTTGGTGTATTCTTCCCAAGTGAGCAGACATTATATTGGTGTTTTTCTTAATTAGGAGGTTTTCATAAAAAACCACCTTGATAGATAGTTATGTTTTACTCTTTCTTATAAGTTCATCATATTTAATTATTGTTATATATATATATATTACGAGTTTATATATATGAAAATTCAACATATGGAATAAATTCAACATAGATATATATTTTTTATAAAAAAAACAAATGCAATCATATACGTGAATGTAAGATTAATTTTTCTATAATAGATATTATTATGAATATATATATATATATATATATAAGTATATTGTTGTTTATAATCAAGATAATTTTTTATAACCACAATATCATAATCATTAAAAAAAATTGGAATGTTTTTTTATGTTCTATAGTTCATTTATATAATTATCACAACTGGGTTAATAAATAAATTTGATAATGTTAGTTACGTTAATTATATTATATTTTATTTAATTGTATTCTATATTTTAATCTTGTTACATTAAATTTTATTTTAGACGTCCAATTATGATAAGTCATATATGAATGTGGAAATTACCATCTTTGGTCTTTGTTCGCAAACTATTTGAAGTATGATTACGATTTAAGGAATATATCTTATAATGTAAATGATTAATATTAAATTTTCTAAATAACAAGTGTTCAAAATCTAATAATTTTTTTATAAAATATGTTTGAACATATTGATCTAAAATGAATTCTTCAACTGAAACATTCAATTATTCTGTCATAATTTATTAGATATGGTTTTTTAAATTCTAGTTTATAATGTAATTATGTAGATAATTTATTTATATTCATAAAATATGTTTTTTCAAGATTTTTAGTATATGATAAATGTTTAAGATTCCTTTATATTATGTTTTTGAGTATATTAACTCTAGTTTTTTGGGGTGTGATATTTAAAATATTCTTTTTTTATATTTTAAACATTTAATATTAAAACCTATGACGATATCATAAGAAAATTTTCATGGTTTTCGTCAATGATTTTTCTATAAATTGACACAAAAAAATCAAAAAATTTAAACCTTCACCATCAGTTTGTACTAGAAAATGACACTTAATGTTGTTTTCGGTATCGATATTGATTAAAATCGACAATGAAAACTCTAACTAATATTTAAAAAAAATTATTTTTAGTATGATTAATTAGAAATAAAATGAAAATCCAAATATTTTGAACATAATTTTTTAAGATGTTGAATAATACCCAACCTTAAAATTGAAAGAAATGTAATGATAAAACTTTATTTTGACTAGTGAGTACACATTTTTTTGTGATTCATTTGGGGTTGGTTTGGGTGATGTATTATATTAGGATGGGTTTTCAATTTCTTATAGATCATGGTAGCTAATTCTATGTTAGTGGATTTATCTCAATCATGATTTGTATATGGTAGTGATAGTTTATTTACTACAGTGTTATTGTCACTAATTTTTTGGTGGGATGTTTGTAGTGTATGAAAAACATAATATCTCTAATTATATATTTTTCTAACATGACCAGAATATTTGATAGATAATTTCAATTGATGACATTCAGTTTATTTACATTCAGATGATATATACCCCCATAATTTGGTTTTTTCTTGCTGATTCAATATATATAAAGACTTAATAAAAATTGATATAAGTGTATTATAGTGAATAAAAATTTATGATCATGTTAATCAAGAATTATCATAATGTTATAGGTTATCAATAATGAATGATCATTATGTACACAATTTATGCCTCTTTATCCTTCATGATGGTGAAGGGGAGTTAGTTTCTAAACTCTAAGTATTGATTTATTGGGAAAATATACATATGGTGGAGGGCATCCACCAATTGTTTTTCAAAGTGATGAAAATATCATTCATATATGTGGTAGAGTTTTGTTATAAAGAGAATACATAAATATATAATATAGGATTCAAAATCCTAGAGATTTTATGTTCACCCAATGGTTACTATGATCTTCGATGATATGGGTAGGTAGTATTGGTTTAATAACAAGATGAAATTAAAAAAGAGATTATAATATGATTAATTACATGTCAATGAGTAAATGTTGAGCACTAGTGACCCACCTATCATCATCAGTTTTTATGAATTACTATGATTAAATTTAATTATTTATTAATATATATATTTTTTTGGGGATATTAGGTTTCCAAAAATAAGAAATATGACAAGGATTATTGTATAATGGTTATCTAATGTTTCACACATCCTTCCGATCAGAGAGACCCAATTAGTTGATGACCATCCATATTTATGTATCTGGGTGAGGTCATGACTTTACGTTCTAATAAAAAGTATAATTTATATTTATTATATCCATTCATATCCCACTTCTAGTAGGGTTTTTAGAAAATTATTGAAACTTAGGACCAATTGATCATAACATCAAATCCTTAGAATGATATGTGGTATGACTGTGAAACTATGATTCTATAGGAATATGGAGAGTATGTATCCTAGTTTTTTGGGATTCATCAAATATGTCTTCATTGTTTCAAAATTTTTTCCTATAATTATTATTTCATTTATTGTTAAAAATGCATCATTTTGAGGCGTTGTATAGTATCTCATTTAGTCCATCATGATTTTGGATAAACGTATGTGAATGAGATACTATTTTGCTGAGTCTATTTTTGAAGATGTTAGTGCTTATCTAGTATAACCAAAATAGGATAGTGACTACTCAATATCGGTTGTTTTTATATACATATGTGACAAGAAATCATTCATATTTTATTGAATGTAACTTAATTTTCTTTTGAATTTCACATTTTATGGGACACTATTGTAATTATTGGAAGCACTAGTTTTCCCCAAAATATTTTGGTCCCTTTGAGGTTATTGAATGGATCAATTATGTGTCATACCAATTACTGATTCCTTAGTGTTTCCATGATATTCAGGATGCATTCATCATATCTCAACTCAAAAGATACCATCTCAATCCTTCTAAAGTGATTAATTTTGGTGATGTCAATCTCAATCTAAGAACATTGTTCAAGGAATAATCCATTTTTATAATATATCAAAGTGTGAAAAATATTAATAAAAATAAGATCACCTTATTACATTTGATGTAGTAGGATAAATAATTTTAGTATTATATGCATGATCCCATCATCTACATGTATGTATCTCTTTATTTTTTTGGTTAAATATCATTTAGTTGAGTTTTCATTCATTTAAACATTCTTCGTCGAGCCTAGGTCGGGGTTGGGTTAAATATTTTAGGTGTAATGTAGGAAGTGGATGTTATTTATAGAGACATAATTAATTGTTAAAGTGAATTAAAAATTGATTACATGAATAGTTCTACGTAAACCATGTAACGCCCCAACCCCAGCTACCCAGAGTCGGTGCATTACTTCGAAACATTGGCATGATCACAAAAGATCAAGTCTCGAAAGACCGATTAGTTTATTAGCCTTGGAAACACTAGATACATTCATAAATGTTACATTAGATCATAAAGTGAAAAACTAATAACAAAGTCTTCATAGTCCACACTCATATCCTCTTTTGACTATCCCTGCAGGTCATTCATAAAATACTTCTTCACATCCTGGAAAATATTAAAACATTGAAAGGGGTGAGCTCAGATGTTCAGTAAGGATAACAATATAGCAGAAGCTTTCATCAATAAACATAAACATTTAAGGCAATGTATAACTAAAACAAAATCCTTTTAAACATGAACTTCAACATAATATGGCAAAAGTAAAATGAGATAATGCCATTCACTTCTTCACATGAATATTCTACTGGTCGAATAATCACAAGAAATATCAATAACCACTTTCATAATGATGGAATGCATAATGCCAGACTATCATAACCACGTAGCCAAGGCCTCGTGCCAAGACCACAAATAAGATTTTGTCAAGGCCTCGTGCCAAGACACTATTTTGTCTCATGAGACCTGCCGATTCATCGAGGAGCTATAGCGGGCTCCACCCGTCACTTATTAAGTCCAATGCATTCCTCATATGAATAGGTTTAAACATATCATAAACCATAACATAATTGTATCACATAAAACGTGCATAAAGGAAACATAACATTTCCACATTTCAATCACAAGATATCAATACAACACATTAATATAATAAAAATGCTTTCAAAACCATTTTTAATACCAAAATAAAAGAAAGTTAAAACATTGTATTTATTTTTCATTAAAAAAAAGTGATGGCTTGTAGAGGAAGCCGAAACTCAAATAATGGTCACGACGGCGGAGAAGTCGTTGTCGCCGCATATGTACGGAAAGAAAAACATTCCCTTTTTGTCGTTTATTAAAACGCTTCGTATAAAAAAAGATTCATTTTGAATAAACGTAAATGTCAAAGGGGTTTATACACTGTATAAAAGAAAGTTGTGTATAAAACCAAATATGCCTCAATGAAAGGAGATTGAGACGAAGTCCCTAAAAAGATCATTTTTAAAATAAAAGAGATCTATTATGTGTATTCACTATAGGTACAGATATAGAAAGTAAATATACAAAATAGGACATAATAATATCATGACATAATTTGAAAGTAGGAGATTAACCCAAAGAATGGAAGTTGGGTTATGAAATTCCCTTACCTCGTGTCTGACTTGACTCAACCATTCTTTAACCTCCCGAATAATAAACTACAGTTAATATATAACTTATTAAGAACCATTTTCAATTTCATTATCCTTTTTATATCACTTATTACAATGATATGATCATTCTGTAATTATTTAAGTTAATAACAGTCGTTTTGTCGATCTTAGGTACTTGAGTCAAAAATAAACTTCTTATAATTACAAGTTGTTCATGTGGTGAAATATCCATTATATCCATAATTATATTCATGGTTTAGATATCATATATATCATATATATACAGTATATACATTCATTTATAATATTACGTAACATTTAGAGGTAAGAAATGAAATGCACCGTTCATGGAGACGGTAAGCCGTACGTACGCATGAACACTACTTTCATTTCTATTTCGTATTTAATGGAATGAAATCATAATGATATAAATATATAATATAATTCCAGTATAATATAGTTTATAATAACATTTACTCCATCCTTTATACATCCCACATATGGCATTAACGATTCAAATCACTTTGAGGGGGCGGTAGTCCGCACTTCCTAAAATGAAATTATCGCGTTTACCCATAATGGAAATCATAAAGTATGACATAAATGAGAAATAAAGAAGCATAAGTAAAACATAAACATATTATATATCATATATAAATATATTTACATCTTAATGGCCACCTTTGAAGGTGTTATATGAGTGTTGAACAATCATCGTTTCGTGAGGCAGTATTTTTCCACCCACAGAAACAGTATGTTCTTTAACCATTAGACGAAGGTGTGTGTAAGTGTAAACCAAATACATATCATAACAACATCCTAGTATATTTTAGATACTGGTTTTGTTACAAAATAAAGGAATGAAAAGAGTTTAAGGGGTTGGAGAAGCAAAATAAAACAAAACAACATTAGAGAAGACATTACCTAAAAAATCGGGTAACTCTTTTTGATTTGAGCCAAAGGCTTCCTTGGGAAGCGTTCTGTGCAAAGTGAGGCTTTTAGAAGTAAGAGGGGGAGGTTGGGAGAGTATTTGGGCAGAGGTTTGCCGAGCCAAATGGCTTGAAGGTGTGAATAAGGTGGGAGTGGTGGGGGCCTTTTATAAGTGGAGAGGAGGGGCACTTTTGGAAAGTAATGAAATGTTATTCTATTATACAATGATTTTCGGATTATAAAGGTCCCACACTTATATATTTCGTGTCTAAGGTGATAAGGGTTCGAAATATACTCATTCAATAGGCTTTGGACAAGTGTAATCCTTGGATTTTGCATTATCTTCTCATTTTATTTTAATCGTTAAATAATGAGGTCATCGCTGCATCATCATGATGTCATAAATAATTTAATTTATTTAATGTCTAAAAATTATAAAAAAATACTATGATGTAGTAAATCATTTTATCTTTCCAATGACTATTTATAATAAAAAATATGACTTGTATAACCCCATGTAAAAATTGTTTTATTAAAACATTTCATGTTTGTGTCATTTTTTACTTTAACATTAAATAAAAGGTATTTATGTCATTTTCCAACTAAAGTGGCTCCATGGGGTCCCCAAGTTGACCCATGGATTGTCTTGGTAGGCCATGGCACATCCAATGAGGGTAGGACATGTGTCAAGCTCATCTCATATTATTAAAACATTATTTTTACCTTAAACTACACTAATTACCTCTAATCGCGATTAAGAACTTAAAAGTTACTATTCACCAAAAAATTATTTTAATCTCATTGAACCACATTTTACTTCTTAATGACAACCATGTATATCGGATTTTTGAAAATCAAATCACAGAAGTGGTAATATTTAATTTAAACGAAAAATCAGTTATTTTACTACCACTTAGTGGTTTCACTATTCATCAAAATTGAAGTTTTTCATAACAATGCCAAAATTTCACCCTAAGCTATAATTGATATTCCAAATTCAAAAATGATGTCTATTTTATGAAATCACAAACATATAATTTGCATTAATTAATTTTATAATTAATTCCCGCTGTCACAACAAATAGCGTGTTTTTAAGAAACAATTTATATCAAAAGATTGACAATTGTTAATGTCCAATTTCAAAGTGAAATTAATTCTAATGACCACCATTGGATAAAATGGTAAAAATATATTCTAATTATACTTTAAAACCACTCAATAGTATAACTTATCACTATATATTATTTTGATTAAAAAAGTTTTTTTATGTATTTTTCACTATTCATAAAAATTTTGAAGTTCTCAGAAATTTACAAAAAATTCAACATAGGGTAATTTCAATATTAGGAATACAAAAATGAAGTCCATTTTGAAATATAAAATTTCTATAAATTTAAAAATTTGTTATTACTATTCATAACAGCTACTTTGATTAGTTGTAGTGTGTTAGAAATCGATGTTGCGTACTATGCAAGCTATTACATTATTGAATGAGAAGCATATCATGGAAGCTTGGGGTGTTACAAACCACATTAATTTAATTGACCCCAGAACAAACCCCAAGAATTTAATTCTATCATCAAATTTTATTTCACCTTTTCAATGGACCCCATGAAAATGTATCTAACATATTGAATCCATTTTTCAATAGGAAAAGGATATTTTATTTAATCCTAGTATACATAATATATGTCTTATATGGGAATAAAATATATAATGATAATAATAGACTATTAACATGGTGAATTATCCATTCCCTACATTTTTAAATCCTCAAGGATAATTTGTTTTGAGAACGTAATTCATTCTCACTATTGTAGACTTTTTTTTGATGACCTAGGATAATCCACATAGACCAATAATAATTAAGAAATTATATCATGGTGTTATAAAACTAGATTTTTATGTTAATCCTTGTTTTCCTTCATCTGATGTTTGATAAGTTGTTGATGAAATTTATAGTTCTCATTGATGGGAAAGAGGAAAGAGATTTCTATAATATATGTGACACAATTAAATTTCCTTCTCTAAATTCTAGGTAGTTGGTCTAGAAAAAAACCCTAATATTATTTTTTAAATTCTCTAATATGATTGATAATTGTGATAGTGAAGGAATAACATGTGCTTGACCAGATTTATAGAATAAAATATTGATTGATAATATTATTATTTCTAGAACTCCCATTAGATATGTTGTGTACATTAGTGTTAGAACTGAAATTTCTTCAATAGGCACAGTGGTCCTTCTCTTGACATGGTTATTATCTAGAATACTTGTTTAATTTGAAATTTTCATAAAATTTAAAATGTGCTAATTGTAAATTTAGTTCAATGAAAAAACGGTTGTTAATTAGTAATTTTGAGGAAATTAATTACCTAATATATGTGTTCCCATTTTTGATATTGGTTTGGATTTATTATTTTTTATGTATTATAGATAATTCTTAATTCTTAGATGGATTTGGGTGGACATTTTTTAACACTCACATGTCTATTCCTAGATATGATGAAGTGCTTAAATGGAACAATCTTGATTTGTTTTAACACATACATGGATCTCCAAGGAAATGTTGTAATTATTAGTGGGACCTTCTGGGATAAATTAAAAATTTTAGAGGTCTCCAACATATTTTCCTGTGATAAATTATGGTTTGTCCATTGGGGGATTTTGGATATAGTTATAATGGCTCCATGAACTGCTTAAAGTCATCTAAAATTGTTCCTGTGTAGGTTTGGTTTGCCCTAAGATTCAACCCTGATCTTGAGGGTTAGTTTGTTAATTTTATGAGCTATATAAAATTAATAAGACTATTTTTTTATTATAGGGTGCACTATATTCATAGATTTTGATTGTATATACATGTTCATGTTGAGATTTTTAGTTGTACACACACCAAATTCGAACCACCGTTTGATACATGAGATGAATTCATGGATGGTAGTATGGAATATAAAAATTAACAATATTAATTATTGTTTTTACTATATTGGTTGGGGTTCAATGATATGACTGACATAGGTCCTTCGATATTGGATTTTGGATTATTTTATATTATACATCGATCGATTATTTTTATATATTATATAATTCAATTTAGTTACAATTTTTCATGAAATTATATAATTATATTACTATTGGGTTATGTTATTTTTACTTTATTCATGTAGTTGTGGAATATTGATCAGTTTCATTATTTCCTCATAGTTTTATACTATGATATTATTATTATGATATTTTCATTTCACATTAATATAAGTTATTATATCCCAGCAATATTTTTTAGAATTTTGATACTAGTTGGAAGCCTCTTACATTTGGGTTGTTGTTCTATAGAGCACATATATATCCTTGATCAGTAACATGAGGGAGAAAATGGATGAGGGATGTTACTAGGTGGTATCATAGATCATGTTTCCATCCAAATACATTACTATTTATAAACGTTAAATATTATACTAGGATATTTTGTGATAAGGTAATGAACATAATCTTGGGAACAACTAACCACTGTGAAGGGTAAATTGGAGTTCCTAGTGTTTAGAAGGTTGTTTATACTGTTCTCTTTTAACATTTGTGATGATATTTCCCCATTGATGATTCAGATGTTGCGTGATGTCATTATTATAGATATTTTAATTATGGGAATATATTTAATGAGATGATTTTACATATATCATGATAGGAATGTTGGTATATAGATTGACATGCATTGTTCATGGTAGAGGCATATTTACTGCATGTGTTGTATCTATCCATATAAATAATGAAATGAAATATCTTGTTATACATGATATAAAATAAACAGCTAGGTTATAAAATTACATTGTCAATACCTGCATAGAGAAATTGTGTTCTAATGGTTATATGATGTTTAAACCTAGGGAGATTGGATTTCTAATATAACTAGTGTTTTATGGGTTTTGTAAAACCATTCTAGATTAAATTCCACCTCATCATCTTCGAATTGAGCATCTGATTACTATAAATTCCTCATGATCATAGCATTGTATGTCCAGAACCTTCAACATCACAATTGGATATGATGGATGATCATCGTCATGATAGATTTTGGAGGTTTATGTGATTCATATAAATAGAGATCACTCACACCATTCTTATGATGTCTAAGTTGATGATAGAGTTCTAGCTACATCATGTGCATATGTTCAAAGGGTAATAAAGTTCCCACGTAGCTGAGTTCGGGAAAAAGTTAATATAGATGATCATTAACCATTTAATGAAACTCATGGAAATGATGATGGAGTGTACTCATCACATCATTCGAGGGAAAACAATGATTTTGTGGGACATCCTAGAAGGTATAGGGTTTCATGTGGACCTATGCTATAATTATTTTGAGGAAAATTTCATGATCCACATTGATCCAAATATGTATAAGGATTTGACGCCTTGTGATTTCATACCCTTTAAATAGTAGGATATGTAATTGATAGACTATGTTGGACACTTCATAGACCTAAAATGCTTTTCTCCATCCATGGAAGTTGATGCTTTCTCAAGGGTGAGACAAATTCATTTTTGAAATTTCTATGATATCCAGTTATGTGTGAACGCCTTTAAAATTAGATCCTCATTGATGTGGTTTACCAATGTCTCACCATAGCAGGAAGACCATGAGATTTCCCATGTATTGGACAAACTATATTAGTAGGGAGATCAAGGGGCTATTCTTCTGGAAGAGGGATACAACGTTATGATAGGGACTATTAGATAATTAGAGGGTAGATAATTGATGTATGTAGGCAAAAATCCCCAAATTCTTACTCATTAAATTGATTTCAGTGTTTAATTTCTAGCCATATGAATTGACATTGTCGTAACCTTATTTTGGAGTGTAATGTCTACTACATGGTGTTCTATCTATAGAGGATATGTAGGGACTCTCAGTAGTTGAGCGGTGGCAAGGGATCAATATGAGATCTAAAATATAGAATGTAATCAGTTATCACATAGCATATATGTATCTAGAGTTACACCATATTAATTGACTATGGAAGGAATCATAGTCTTGATGTGCAAGAGTGGTAGTTCCACATAGAGGGTGAAGTACATGGAATTCATATGGGAGCCCTGGGTAGAAGGGAATGTTATCAACACATTATGTAGTCTAATATGAGTTTTTAGTTAAATTAAATTCTACCATTAGATGCATGTATATTTAATCATCTACTATTGACTATTATTTGTTTGATATAGAATCATCACATTCCTTTTTATTAGATCAATTTGAAATTTAGTTTGGAATGGTATTGGATTTCATATACTATATCATGAACATTGATACTATGTTTGTTTTGAAATCATAAAATATCAAACATTTAATGGAATAGTCATCCGAAAAATGGTGTCTATCATTTCCATTGGTATATTTTTGTTCTTTAAATGTTATAATTTAATTTTTTTAATGGTATGGATTATAAATTTTTATACCTAGATCAAATTAACTATTATTGAGCTAGAATTAACATTATTTATCCAAAATAGAAATATATATTTAATAACTTATCTAAAATATTTCGTATTTTCTTATAGGAAAAATTCATTACATTTTATATTGTCTCATTGATCATATATAAATCCTTCCTCTGGATGAAGGTGGAATGTTGTTGGATAGATTATCTCTTGTAGTTGAAAATTTTTAGGGCGTCTTTCTTAAATATTTTTTTAGATAACCACCTAAGTGGTACAATAACATCATAATTAAGTTAGTGTCAGGAGAATAGGATGTTTCTACTCCAACATAAAGGATTGAACCATTTGAGAATCATGATTTTAAAGATCATTTGAAATTCCTAGAATCAAAAGGGTTCATAAGACCAAGTACATATCTATGGGTATCTGCAAAGTTATTCACCCTTAAGGAAATTGGACATTTAATTATTATTTTAATTATCACTGTATATTGTTGATGATGTTCTAGAATAAGTATCCCCTTATATTCATTGATTATTTCATCAGTCAATTGAGAGGCGATAGAATCTTTTCCAAGGCTAATTTGAGACAAGGATACCAACTGTAGAAGTGAGACTGTCGTTCATATTGTGGACTCCATTTAGAAGTAGCTATAATTTATATGAGTATTTGGAAATGTCATTCAGTCTCGTGAATGCATCATATGTATTCATGACATTGAGTAATCATATTTTTCAACCACTCATTAACAAGTTTCTTATATATTTTTTTAACAGAATGATAGTGCACTCATATTCTATAGATGATCATCGCCGACCTATTGAAACTATTTTTAGTACAGTAATTGAAAATATATATTAAATAAATAAATATAAATTCACTATATATATTGTTAAATGGCACATCATGGTTCATGTTCTCTGAGAGGTTGGAGTTCTAGTGATCCTAAATAAAGTTTTAACCATGGAATCATTTGAATGAACTATGAAATTCTTTGAGATTCAGATTTTTTCAGCTCTATCATGTTATTATTTTTATTTCATCCAAAAAAATACCATATTGTAGAACCAATGTTTTGGATTACCATAAATTTATTGATGTTTATTTATTCATATTACATTGATTGACATTTTCTAGAACTATTGAAAAAAAGAAGACCTCGTTACCGATTCTCACATTTCCTATACTCAGAAAATTCATTACTAAATACTTTGGTTCATATAGAGTTATAATTATATATTTTTTCATGAATTATAATCAATTAATTTATTATTCTTCTAAATAGTTATGACCACATTAGTGGAATTTTCCTCCTCAAGATCTAGATTAAATTAATGTTGTTCATGACTTGAGATTCTAGATAAATATTCTTTTTGGAGAGTAATGTTTGTTATAAATTAACTAAAAGTTCCCCAAATACATCAATTAATAGTAATACTGGAAACATTGGTTTAAGATGATAGTCTTTTATCTACAATATTTTGTTTTGGAACTCACATATACTCAAGTGCTGGGAAACATCATTGCCTATTCCATAGAACAATATATTTATATAGTGGTAGTACTATAGTGATGAAACATGTGGTGACTGATGGAACTCATTGTATATATGATTCTATATGTTTAGGAATCCCAAGTCCAATTATCAATGACTTCTATATATATTAAAACCATTCTCATTAATCGGATCAAGAAATACAAGATATGTAGTTCATAGTTCACAACATTAAGGGACAACTTAAATACGAAGGATCCACCAATAGTATATTCTATTGGTAGTGAAAAATATCTTCTTTTCCATTATAAGAATCCACTCATAATATTAATTATTATTACATAAAGTTTGCTTAAAACATTAAAAATTATACAAATAGACATCCAAATACTGTAAAATCTAGTGCCTTTGGGAACATGGAATCATAAACACTATTACAAAAGTGAGATACATTATCTCTCACTAGGTTCTTCTTGAAGAACACCCTTCTTAGATACGTCAATCATAATACATATAATTATAACCTCATAAAGGAAAAATAAAAAAGAATGGGATGAAATGATCATTACGGGTAAACAAGGGAGATATGCATGTATAATCAGGAGAATATGGCTATAAGAACATGATAATTAAAATAGAAGATATACTATACATATCCATGATTATATGAATGAATCATGGCATAAATTTTTCCAATTCAAAAGTCATTAATCGTAAAAAAAATAAATATCATATGCCATGAAAGTATAACATTGTAACAATACATGGAACTATGGTAGACACATTAGCATATAATATGATGTCTATAACATCCATGGTATCGCTTCCAATCATCCTGGTAGTATGGGTTCACCCCCCATTCCATAATAGTATTAATAGTTCACTCCAATGTTCAATATAGTAGCATGTTTTCACTCATCATACCATCTTGGTAGTCGTGCTTTACTCCCATGGCCATCTTAGTAGTCATGGTTCATTCACAAGACCATATTAATCTATATCATGAGATATAAATCTTTACCTATTACATTGGACGAAGATAAAGGTCCCAAGCATCTAATAATGAAATATATCAAAAATGTTCAAAAAGATTATAAATATTCATATCATAACCCATGAAATGAAATGGGTATAGTAAAAAATGTAACCATATCATAACATGTGAAAAAATACAGGGTTCACAGTCATTTAATCCTAAACATAACCCATTTAAAGAAGTGGGTTTCAAAAACATATAACCCATGAAATAGAAATGGGTTTCATAATATCATGCCATAAAAACATAATCAATTTAGATAAATAATATGAATAGAAACATTGAATAATTTCATAAAAAAGTCATGAGTAACACCAATGGATCTTATCTTACATGGGGAATAATTTTTAAAGATCATTTAAAAACATTTATTGAGGAAAAATCCATTCTACGTTGAAAAAAACTTTATAAAACATTCTACCTTTTGAAAGAAATTTAAAATATCATTGAAATATTATAAAGGAAGAATTGAAAAAAATAAATTTTTTCTAAAATAATTTTCCCTTGAATATGGGATTAAAATAACTTTTGTATTTTTTTGAAAATATTTATGTTGAAGACAATATATTTCCAATGGAAAATAGAGTCGATCAGATTTTACATAAAACATTATATTAGGTACCAAATACTAGAAAATGGTATATGTACATTGTGATATCTCGAATAAACCTAGGATAAAAAAATTCAAGAGAGTTCTTGAGATATGAATCATATTATTCTATTAATTCAAGCTTAAACATAAAGAATCTTGAAAAGCGATGAGAATGATTAAACAAATTCTCATAACTTCATAACACTGGATCATAATATCCATATAAAAAAAATATGTTAAAAGAATCATAAAATATCCTGAAAAACACAATATTAATGTTATAACATGTAAAATGGAATTATGTACACCTCAAAAATTATTTAGTTTTATTACAGAACATGGGTCCTAATGAAGGAAAATTGAGACAAATCAATTTTACCGATTTGGTAACATTTGGAAAAAACCCATGAAAAAAGATCACAACTTATATTTTATTATAATAATAATAAAATCCAACCATGGGTAGTATACACACCAGATAAAAGGAATTAGTGGAAAATAAATCATGTATCTCGATAAAATAAAAAGTGAGATGAAATTCCCTTACCTTGTGTCTTGAATATAGATGAACCCATTTAAACCTACTATATAATATATATAAATTTATCATAAATATATAATAAAACAATATTATTATATCCAATATCATATATGTTTTTTCATTTTATTATATTATCCTCTTGTTAAAAATCATATTTTGAAGTTTCACTTCGGGTAATATTATCTTTTTTTTTCACATGTTCCTTAATATGTTATATCGTTGTTCCTTGCACTTATATCCTGATTCCATAATGTAAAACATGATATAAATATAATTTATTTTCATTATTTTTTTTATAATAATATATATAATATATAATTATGAAATGGAAAACATTGTTTATTGAGGCGATACGTCGTACCTACGCATGGTCGATATTTCTATTTAACTATAGTGATAAAAAAGTAAAAGACATATATGTATATATATGCGTATATGCATCATTATTAAAAAAAATATTATGTCAGATATATTCATGAAACCCATCCTTAATACATTTTATCTTTTTTGTGAATCAATCAAACTGCTTTGGGGGGTGGTAGTCTACACTTCGTCAACTGATATTATCATATTTACACCAAATTGAATATACAAATGATATGTGTCATAGAATGTAATACTGAAGATTAATGACTCAATAAACATAACAAAATATACATAAGCCAATTTTCCATCAAAATATCCACCATGAGAGAAGATAAAGGAAATATGAACAATCGTAATTTATTGAGGCGGTAGTTCACGATACATATAAATAGTATGGTCGTTACCCAATAGTTGGAGGTCTTTGTAAGTGTAGGTCTAACCTTTAGTATAGAAAAATCCTATTATATTAAAGATAATAGGTTTTTAATACAATTATGGAATAAATAATGTGATTTATTGGATAAAAAAAATAAAATAGTTTTAGAGAAGAAATTAGCTCTTAATTGGGTAACACATTTATGTTTTTCCCAAAATGCATTATGGGATAGATTTATTCAAAATGAGAAGATTATAGAAGGAAGGAAGTGATTTATTGGAATTTTATTAGATATAAATTTCCCAAACCTATGTGGTTTTAGTGGGTTGAAGAAGAGGGAGAGGTGGTGGCATTTTATAGAGAATGTAAATGAAACACATGGAATTTTTTGAAACAAGTTTGGTGATCCCACATTTTTACCTAAATAAAGTACTAAAATAACAACGAAAATAAATAATAGAAGGTTCATATATGTGGAATTGATATCCAATGGATATTGTAAAAGTGTTTATCTCATTTTGGTTACTAAATTTAAGGTTTAGTACATTATTAACCTAATTTTTATCTTAATTGTTGTAATTAATAATAATCATTTTCACTAATATTTTTGGTCACAATGAAATTTTACAATATAAGAAATTATAAATTTTCCTGATTATAAATACATAATCATTTTTTTCAAGTTCCACTAGAAGGAGTGGATGAAATTAAATTTAAATCTATCACACTGATGGGACGACACTTTAGGTTTTTATATAAATTACATCCAAAAGCTTACTATTTTTTATACTCATGTTTAAAGATAAATTGTTCTCAATGAACTAAATTTTAATAGTTGATAAAAAATTATGTAATATAAAAATTGAATAATGTTTAATATATAATTAATCCTCATAAACAAATTAGATGAAACCATGGTTTCCAATTAAAATATCATATTTTCACTATTCACCAGAAAAAAAAATTCTCAATTAATCCCAATAATTCATCCTAAGCTAAAATTGACATTAAAAATTATAAAATGAATTTAATTTTATAAAATAAACATTATAAATGTGTCCAAAATTAATTTTATTATTTTTTCCAAAATAATATCAAAAGAAGTTCGTTTCAGAAAATCACATTTTTAAACAAATAAGGACTTGACAAAAAATAGTATATTTCATTATAGATATGTTTAATTTATATTATATAATTATATAAATTATTTTAAATGAAGTAATTACTATTCATATAACTATTATTAATGGCCAGGTTATATTAATAACATTTATATAAATATTAATGTAATTTGATGTCTTGTAGAAACATCAATGTTGCATGTAATATATGGAAATTTTTTTGTGTTTATAACATTTACCAAGTAAGTTTCATAGGAATGGAATGTTTTTCATATTACATTGAAATACATAAATGAAAATTTAATTTATTCCAAATAAGGCCCATAACAATGGATGTGTTACATTTCACCCTGTTAAAATGAATTTCACCACTGTTATTCTTTAGTTGGGTAAAAAAATGTGGGTACTTATTCTACATCATCCTTGAGTTCCAAAAAAGCTTCATCTAAAAGGTTATTTCCCCATAGAACTATTACAATGTGAGTGGTAATTTTTTGTAGAAAATTCTCAATATGATCGATAATTTCAATAGGCTTCTCTTTATTCAAGAGATCCTTCTCCAATAGTATGACCTATGAGTTCAATACATGTTAACGGTAATGTATGCAATTCTTAAGGAGGTATATATGGGAAACATCATAGAATTGTGAGATATTTAGATTAAGTTCATAGCGATAGGCTATCATCATGATATTATGAAAAATCTCAAAGGGACCGATATACCTATGGATTAGTTTCCCTTTCTTCAGGAATTTCATAACATTCATCCAGGGTGATATTTGTTGAAAAAAATTTCACCATAATCAATTTCAACATCACGTTGATGGTTTTCATCATAACGTTTCTATAGAATTGGAGATACCTTGATAGTTTGGTAAATGGTTCTGACCTTTTCAGCCATTACTTCAGCAATCTCAGGACAAAATATTGTTCTTTCTCTAACCTCACCCCCTCACGTTGGAGCTCTACATTTCATCCCATATATAGATTCATAAGGTTCCATCTAAATTCATTATTGAAATGAATTATTGTTTGAAAACTCTACTAGAGGAAGTGTTGATCCCACTCATCATTGAAATCCAATGAACATGATGAAAAAATATCCTCTCTGGTTTGAATTGTTCTTTTAGTTTTACAATTTATTTCAGGATGATAATTAGTTCTCAAACTCAATTATTTATCAAGTAACTAATAAAGACTTTTCTGGAATATTGAGGTAAACTCATAACCAGATCTGATATAATAGAATGTGGTACTCCAAACAACATTACCACTACCTTAATGAATATCCTGTAACGATGATATACAGAGAAGTATTATCTAATAGAGATGAAGTGTGATGGCATAGTATGGTGATTGACTGATACACAAATTATATTATACCCTTTAGAGGTTTTATGTATTCTTATGACAAAATCCAATGTGTTGTTCCCCAATATCCATTCCCATATAGGTAATGGATGAAACATCCCCCTTGAATTTTTTCTTTCAGTATCAACTTCTTGGGATACCAAGCACCGAAATACAAACTATGTGATACCTCTCTTCATTCCATAACACATTAAGTTTTAATTCAAGTCCCTATACTTCTTTGTACTTCTAGTTTTAATAGTGAATGAATAAATATGAGCCTTATTTAATAGCTCCTTTTTTAAATCCTATATATAGGGAACACGTACAAGGCTTTTGAATAGTATAAATCCATCTTGATCAAGGATAAACTCATAAACATTTATGAATTTCTTTTGTAGCTCTACATATTCTTATTTTCCTCCTTAATATTTCCATGGATTGAGGGTTGATGAATCATCTGTGAAAGATATTATTTTTACCCTTCCTTCAGTATTAATAGACCTATCCTTTTGAAATCCAAAAAAATGGATCAGTTGTGATCGTCATCATGCATATGCCCCATTATCATTCTGAATTAATGAATCATCCACATTGTTCATTTTCCAACGGTGATAATGTATTGAGCATTCATTATCATTTATCTAGTCTAACCATCTTATCTATCACATGTTCAAATCCTTATCTGTAAATATATGTTTCATAATTTTATGATCATTATACATACCACAATTTTATACATAAGGATAATGTATCTATAACATTTATTAAAACATTACCACTTCTATCTCTAAATCACGAGTTAGGTAATTTTTCTCATGAATATACAGCAGTCTTGAGGAATAGGCTATAGCCATGTTATTCTGTATATAAACACATCCCAATACCATCTTGGATCCATCAATGTAGATTAAAAATAAATCTCCAATACATGTTAATTTATGAATAGGTGCATTGACTAACCTTATCTTCAATTCCTAGAATTTTACCCTGAATTCAATTGTCCTACAGAACATGACACCCTTATGAATAACTTGGTCAGAGTATTAGATAGACATGAGAAATTCTAATTTTTTTTTATAAAATCATGCTAAGCCAGGATGGCAACAGATCTTAGTACATATAGTTTGAGTTTTCAATCATTCAATATCCTCCGTCATTGATTAATATACTGTTATAACATCTCATAAGATTATGTGACCAAAAATAAAACCGATTTCATCCAAATTTAGACTTTTTAAATTCAACATGTACATTCTCCTTCTTTAAGGGTCTTAAATATAATTCTCAACAAATATTCATGATATCTAATTTTCATTGAATTTATATGAATATGATATATAAAAATTATCAAAAACAGATCCTGGTAACCAATAAAGACTCTATTAATTAAATACATGAGGATATAAGGTGAATTAGTATGAATAAAATGCATCACTATATATTCATAGTGTACATACCTTTTATAGAATACCTTATTAAGTTTATCTACTTTATTCACTGTATGTTGATGATATAAAAAATGAATGTCAATCTTGGAAAAGAATTGAGCTCCACACAGTTGATCAATCTATTTATCAATATGGAGAAGTGGACACTTATTCTTTATTTTCATCAGGTTCAACTCATTATAATCAATATAGAGAAACATAGATAAATACATATTTTTAAAAAAATAAATTGTGCACTATAAGATGACACAATTGGATGAATAAATCCCTTATCAAGGTTTTCTTGAAGTTTCTTCTTCAAATTCCTTCAACTCACTTAAATCCATTCAATAAAAAGTCTTTGAAATTGTCGTGGAACTAGGTATGAGTTCAATTGAGAACACAACTTCTCATTTTGGTCAATATATTGGAAACTATTATAGAAATACCTCTAAAAAATACCGAATGATATAAATATCATTTATTTCCGTTTTCAACCCAACCATTTTAGATAAAAATCACTTTTGAATGGGAATTGAGGCAGTTTCGCTAGATTTAATTTCCACATGATGTTCGTTCTTATTGTCACATTTTTGTATGATCATTGGAGGGTTTAAAATATAAAACGCAACATCCCTATCGTGAAAATTGATGTTTAATTTATTGAAATAAATCCAATCCTTTCCTAAGATTACATAAAATTCAACCAAAGGATGAATGACAAGATTTGTAGAAAGCACATTCCCACAAACATCAACCAGAGAGGAATCATATACTTGAGATGAAATCATCATACCATTTAGTGTTTCAATGATGATTACACATCTACATTTATTGGTAGAATATTAACACCCCTAATAAATTTATTTAGATATGAAAGAGTGGGTAGATCTATATTCAAATATGATATTAGCAGTTCTCAAGTGGATGGTTTGTGTACATTTCATCACATCGTTATCATACACCTAATAAAAAATAGTGATTGCATGACATTTCCCATTTTTTCTCAGGTTAAGAGGTTATTGACATCAATCACTATCACAATCCCTTCTGTTTGGCAAGTTGTTAGATAAATTCCATTTCTCCTTACACGTGTAGTACTGAATTTTGGGAGATGAATTCTATTCCACTTTTTCCCATTCAAAACATTATTTAACATCTTCACATCACATTGGAAATGAAATTTCTGATACCCTTCCCTTCCACACATGTCACGACCCCCTCCCACCAAAGATGCCCCTCCTGAGGTGGCAATGGTGAAAGGGAGATAATGACCCCCGAGTCCCGCCTCCAGTAGGCCCCGGGTTGGTGACTAGCACCAAGGGTATGAGTTTTCACAAATATGGGAGGCATTACCCTTTTTATTATTTTGGATCGGGAAATAGGACAAGTCAACCACCAAAAAGGGAAAAGAACAAGTGTATATAAATAAACCCAAACCAAGCCCACATGCATGTTTAAACAATTTTTATAACAAGGTACAAGTACAAGGAAGCTCAAAAGTACAATTCCAAAGAAAACAAGAGAACAACAACTGCAACAACTCCAACTGCCCGACTAGTAGGGTCCCGCACGACCCTGGTACTCCTCCTGGAAACCTGAAAGTAAACGTAGGGTGAGCATACAAGTATACTCAGTAGGGAAACCTAAAGCTCTCGTGCACAAGTGGGGAGACACCCTAAGGTCCCGTGAGAAAACAGAAGAACCAGAAACTAACAAGGAAAAAACTATCCACCCAGTATCACTGGTCACACTCACCAAGTAACACAAACAAGTTTAGTATATATATAGAACAAAAGTATTGGGCACCCCGCACCATTTCCCACTTAATTAGATGCTGCTCTTCCTAACGGCAAACGTCCTGACGCTACCACACTCTTCCCGCCCGCACACACCTGGGCCAAACCACGCATCCCACCCGCACACACCTGGGCCTCACAACCACGCATCTCGCCCGCACACACCTGGGCCACAACCACTAACCCGCCCGCAGACACCTGGGCCTCATCCCGAAGGTTCTTGGGAACGGTAAGCCTGCCCGAAGTGTCTTGGGATAAAGGTCGCCTCAAGCCATCACAGCCTCCGAGACCTACCCAAAGAGTCTTGGGTGTAAGGTCACCTCAATCCATCATAGCCTATGGAAGAAGGAGCAGGAAGGAGCTAGTAACTAAGGGGGAACACCCTCTCCCATAAAATGGGAGTGTTCGGCACTAGGTGCTTGACATGGGTGTGGTGCGACAAAACAAAAAGATACAATTATATATATACATATACCAAACACATAGCCCAACCTATGGCTTCTTAAAAAGAGGAACTGAGATTGTGCCTCGGCACTGCTACCATGAAGCATGCATCAACAACCAAACAATCATCCCCCAACCCCATTTAGGTTTTCATGTTTCATGCAATGGTTTAACAAATTATTACTACTGGGCAACTATCATCCAGACAAAACCATTCACAAACATATCCCTGCCATCCACAACCAAGGTTAGGTAAAACGCAAGAAACCACATGCCATTTCATTTACAAAAGATTATCACAACCATACAACATTCCATCATTCATTTATTTCAAAGTTCCACACATAAAACCCTTTCCACACACAAAACATTTCCGCATTTGAAAACACCTTTTACATCCAAAACACTTTTGATAATCAAAACACCTTTCATAAATAAAGGAATTTTCCACAACCAACCACTTCCCATTTCAACCCCATCATTTACAAAAACATTTCCCACAAACAACCAAACCACCAACATGTTCATTATTCCAATTTTGTTCAACCGGGGTGATCACACAAGGTTTTCATTCTCATTTAATCAGACAGTCTTTACGTGCTTATCCATTTTCCATGTTTTAACAAAACCATCCACAACCAATTCAGATATCAATTGCGCATGCAAAGGCCACCAACGACCTTGATTTTCAGTAGGCAAAGGCCTTTCAATCCAAAATCACAATCAGAAGATAAAGAAACTGGAAGGCAATAGAAACAACACAAAACCCCAAACCCTTCTTTATCCGGTTATTATCTTTATTTAAAGTTCAACTGCATCCCATGGAACAAAAGAGAAATATCCCACCCCGCTTGTTGCACCAAATAGAGAGACGAAGGTAAACCCCTACCTCAAAAGGTCCCGATCACGTCGCTTTCGACGACGTCCTTCAGTGTCCTCCGCTTTCTCCAAACCCGACAAACGCCTCCTAGGATGGAAGCTGGAGAAGGAAGGCCGGAAGGAAAGGTGACAAGTCTGGGCTTAGAAGCTTCATCTCGTCGCTACGATCCTGTGGCCGCTGACGGATCGTAATTCGGAGCTCGGACAAAGAAGTTAGAGGAGGAATACTTCTCGATTGTCCAAGAGCGTCGTCGTGCGACAAAGAAGCGATCGATATGGAAGATAAAACCTGACCTCGTTCTTATATAGGCAACGAATAGGTAAAACAGTATGCAGCGTGTATTGATGAATACACGGTGTGACTGTACACCCGTTACGTGTTTTGATTGGTTAACACGTCACGCGGTTTCCACGCGTTTTAATAATAATGTTAATTTTATTAATATGTGTGTTTCGTTGACCAGAGACATAACTCATAAAAAGGTATCCATCACTGGTCTTAAAATGACCTTCTTAATTATAGGATTACACTGCCGCTGGCAGTTCGTCATTCCGACACCATATGAAGAAGTTATAGACTTTTTATGTTTTGATCACCCAAAATAATAAAAAGGGTAATGCCTCCCATATTTGTGAAAACTCATACCCTTGGTGCTAGTCGCCAACCCGGGGCCTACTGGAGGCGGGACTCGGGGGTCATTATCTCCCTTTCACCATTGCCAGCTCCGGAGGGGTATCTTTGGTGGGAGGGGGTCGTGACAGAATGGTATCAAAGGCAGCATCTCTAGAAGGGCCAGGGATCGATAGAGATGTGTTTGGGTTTTCTTGAATGATCTCCTTTATGTTTTCTTGGGAGCATTACACTCCATTGTTGGAACTCTTTTGCTCATTCTCTGGGCCTGGACCTTGTTTTTGTGAGTTTTTAATGCTATGTTGTTTCCCTCTTTTCTTTAAATGTACGTGAAGAGCCCTATCATGTGGGGAGGGGAAGACCTAATCCCTAATAGAGACGCATTAATGTGGATGTGATTTAACCCGTGCAGGCGAGTCAGTGCCGCCTAAAGCGGATAATATCTCAACATGGGAGAAGAAATTCCTCAATCCATGTGTCCGGGCAGTGTGTGGGTTGTACGTTGTTGGGTGCAGTGTAAGTTGAAAAAAAAAACCTAATATATGGAAGTGGGAAGGCCCAGTCCTTAATCGAGACGCATTAATGCAGATGCGATTAAACCCGTGCAGGCGAGTCAGTGCCCCCTAAAGCGGATAATATCTCGACATAGGAGGGGCATCTTTGGTGGGAGGGGGTCGTGACAAAATGGTATCAGAGGCTGATGGTTGAGAGATACGATGGAGTCTGGAGTTAGGCACAGTGAGGATTGCATGGGATTGTAGGGCAATAGTGTTCGTTAATCTTAGTGCGTGACATAGGCCAGGGAAGACTGGCTAGGACACGGGATTTTAGGGCCCCCCGTGATCCGATGCAAGGAATCTGAGCCTACCGAACGACCAAGTGAGACTATATTGATTGCAGGGTAGAGACCCTAGGGAAGGTACATGCATCATCATGTATGTGTTTTACTTGATTTGGGTGTTCTGGGAAAGAAATTGAAATAAAATGATAATTAAAACTTTGAGTTTTTCCTTACTACTTGGGCTTAGGCAATCCTTGTTTACCGTACATCTATGGCACTTGGACGTTAACCGAAATGCATCAGAGGCAGCATCTCTAGAAGGACCAGGGATCGATAGAGATGTGTTTGGGTTTTCTTGAATGATCTCCTTTATGTTTTGTTGGGAGAATTACACTCCATTGTTGGAACTCTTTTGCTCAATCTCTGGTCCTGGACCTTGTTTTTGTGAGTTTTTAATGCTATGTTGTTTCCCGCTTTTCTTTAAATGTACGTGAAGAGCCCTATCATGTGGGGAGGGGAAGACCTAATCCCTAATCGAGACGCATTAATGTGGATGCGATTTAACCTATGCAGGCGAGTCAGTGCCGCCTAAAGCGGATAATATATCAACATGGGAGAAGGAATTCCTCAAGCCATGTGTCCGGGCAGTGTGTGGGTTGTACGTTGTTGGGTGCAGTGTAAGTTGGAAAAAAAACCTAATATATGGAAGTGGGAAGGCCCAGTCCTTAATCGAGACGCATTAATGCAGATGCGATTAAACCCATGCAGGAGAGTCAGTGGCCCCTAAAGCGGATAATATCTCGACATAGGAGGGGCATCTTTGGTGGGAGGGGGTCGTGACAACACATAAAACATATATTATACCCCTTCTGGAAAATTCTCTATGATTCTTCCAACACATATAGAATAATAGGAATGCTCATCTTATTTCCTTCATGGTTCTTTGATTTTTTCCTTTAAAATCCATCTTTCCAATTCCTTTTAAAACCGTTAGATTGATACGTGAATCGAACCACCGTTTCAACCCTATTTTCACAACACACAATATATTCATAGATATTAAAGTCACTTATGGAGAATTCCCTTCTGTGACTTACTTTTATGCCAATGAAGAATCAATCAACTATACATTCAGGTTGGATGATAATTCCTGATGTTTACTTTTCATGTATTGTGAAATTATCTTTGTATATACTAACTAATTCATCATCGCTTTACATTAAATCAATGAACAATTTTCCATATTGGAATGAATAATCCAAGGAATGTAATTTCTGTAAAATAATTTGATGAACTCATCCCAATAAATGGATTCAATATCATTATGTTTTCGTGTATTATTAATTATAGTTCACCACTTCTATACTTATCCTTCTATACGCTAGAAATACTAAATGAATTTATCATGCTCTAAAAATGGAGAATGTTGAATATAATTTCAGTATTATTGATATATTGTTTTGAAACATGTGGATTAGAAGACCCTATAAAAGAAGGTGGACATTATCATATAAAAGACTCAACATAATGTTTTCCCTCGTATTCTCATTTGGAAGTCCACCATGATTCGTATCTTGAGAATTTTGTGTGTTCATAACAATGGGGTTTTTCATTCGATATCCTAAATGATATAGATGCTCAGTGGAAGATAATATCATTTTCAATAAAAATCAACATTAATGTGTTTCCTTCATGTTTTAGGCTTTAACTAGAACCAAAAATCATATTGTGAGAAACATTTATCATATCATGGAAACACATAATCATAAAATTTATGTTATTGGATGTTTATGTTATGACACCTTAATTAATCCGTGACACCTTCGGTTTATCATAAGACAATCACATGAATCATCTATTCATATCATTTATGATGTTTCTTGAAGAGATTATGAATTCCCAAAGCATATCCCCTGAGAGTGTCAAACCAGGTGTGCAGAAAAAACAATTTTTGGGTACCAAATTACCCAGAGTCAGGCCAGGAACAACTTGTCAGATTTTTTATCCTAATTTATATCTGTTCCAAAACCTCATTCACCTATATTATCCAAATGGTGATGTATTTATATAAAATAAATCACTATATCCTTCCCCAAAATTTCTAGGCATTTTCTAATACATTTCCTTGTCCATAGACTTATCCCTTCATATGTAATTTGGGTTCCCTTTGTGGTTTTCATAACCTATCATTCAAATGATAACTAAACCTTTGATCTAGTTGAAACTATAAATACCAAGTTTTGTTATACATTAACATTACATTACATTTTTGGAATACCTAAAAATTAAAAAAAATAGATTCCCAAAGGTTGTACATGTCTAGTGACTTTGAAAACATGGAATCATAAATAGTGATACATAATTGATCTATATTACATCCCACAAGATTCTTGTTGACTATAACCATTCTTATTCAAATCAAACATAATACATATCTTCATTACCTATGGACAGACACATAAAAATGGTAGAGATCAAATGCTCAGTAATGGTAAAAAGGGGAGATATGTAAGCATAATCATGAGGATAAGGGTATAAAAACATGATCATGAATATATAAGGTCATACCATTCATATCAGTGATCATATACATGTATTTAGAAATAAATCTAGGTAGATCAAAATACATTAATCAAAAGGAAATACATAACTTGATCCATGAAAGTATAACATAGAAAGAAAACATAGAATTGCGGTACACCTATAAGCATATAATAATATATCGATAGTGACCAACATATCACTTCTAAGACCATATTAGTAGTGCGATTTCACTTCCCATACCAACATAGTAGTCATGGTTAAATCCCATTTCCATATAAGTATCATGAGTCCAATCATCATAAAATCTTGGTAGTCATGGTTCACTCCCATAGCCTTCTCAATAGTCAAGGATCAATCCCATGAACATCTTATTCTATCACATGGGATATACATCTTTAACCAATTCATTTGAGGTTGATATATGTCCCACATGTCTCACAATGAAATAATACATACACATTCAATAATATTAAAAATAATCATATCATAACCAATGAAATGAAATGGGTATCATAAACATGTAATCATATCTTAACCTATGTAAAATAATTGTTTAATAATCATTTTATTATAAAAATAAACTTTGAAAGAGGTGGGTTTCAAAATAATATAACCCATGAACAAGAAACGGGGTTCATAAAAATCATTCCAAAAAAATATAATCCATTTAGAGAAAGAATATGAATATAGACATTAAATAATTTCCCAATAAAGGTATGAGTTTTGAGAATGGATTCTATCTTTGAATGGAAATTATTTTTATAATATATTTTAAATAAAATTCATTGGTTAAAAAAACTTTCTGCATTGAAATATGCTTTTTAAGAGATAAAACCTTTTGAAAACCGTCTTTTTAAGAGATTTCAAATTTTATAACGAATGAAATATAAAAAATAAAGAGATTTTAAAATATTTTTTCATTTAAAATTGGATTCAATTATCATTTGAAAACATTTTTGATAAAATTGTTTGAAATTTCATTTTCTAATACAATAGATTTCTGTCCGAAGAGAGAGATGATAAAGTTTTAATTAAAAAATTCTATTCAGTACCAAAGAACAGAAAATTTATACAAGTAAATGAGGATATATTATATAACAATATAAGAATAAAATTATTGACTGTTAATGAGATATGGAATATATGATTTCTTAAATTAAATCATGAACATAAACATTTATGAAAAGTGATGAGATTGTTTCAATAAAATCATATAATAAGGTAACATGGGATCATACTCTCCATGTAATAAAAGTGAACAAAATGATGCTTAAAATATCTTTAAAATAATTATATTCATGAATTAACATATAAAATGGATGTATATAGACATTGAAAATAATTTTGGAATATAGCAAACGATAAGTCCCAAAGAAGGAAATTTGAGAATAAACAATTTTACATTTGTGGTAACTTTTGAAAACTAAACACTATTATATAAATATCAAAGAAAAGGCATTTAAATAATAATAAATTTTAGTATAAGGATCTTATAATACATCCACACGTAGTATACATACCACCCTAATGGAATGGTTGGTGAATAAATCATGTATCTCACAGATATAACGTGAGATGAAATTCCCTTACCTTCTGTCATGACTCTCATCATACCTGTTAAATACTATTCTATAATATATATAAATTTATTATAAACCTATCACATAAACATATTATTATATCAAATATCATATTTGGTTTTATCATGAATTATATTACCCTCTTGTTAACAATCTTATGTTAAGGTTTCACTTGGGTAATTTCCTCTTTGTTCTTAGCACCTGTCTTAATCTGTTATTTATTTGTTAATTACTCTTATACCATAATTAAAGGAAGTGGAAATTGATATAATTATAATTATATTAAATATATTTTATTATAATTATCTATATAATATATGATTATGAAATTTAATATGAAATTCCTTCAGATGGTAAGAATTATATATGCATTAACATTATTTCTGTTCAATTGTCATGTTGAATGAAGGAAATTAAATGAAATATAAATATATTTAATTATATAATTATATTAGAAGCTTTATTATATCTTATATATTATATATATTCTCTAAACCCATCCATAATTCAGTCCATGAAGTGTGTGAAAAAATCACATCACCATAAGGGAGTCGTAGTCAGCACTTCCTCAAATGAAATTATTGTATTTACACCACATGGAAGTTAAAAATATATCTATATAATAATTGAAAGAATAAGAATAAATACATAATAAATAAAATATATTACATATATAAAAATAATTTCCATCACATTTTTCACCATGAAAGTTGGGAAAGGAAAAAGTTAACAATCATATTTTAGTGAGGTGGTAGTTCACCATACACAAAAACAGTATGTTCGTTACCCATTAGATGGAGGTGTGTGTATGTGTTGGTAAAACCATTATCATATAAAATTCCCTGTATATTTAATAAAAGGTTGATTTTTAAAAATAATGTAATAATGAGAGTGTATGTGGGGAGAATTAAAATAGAAGAAAGGATCTTGAGAGATGATGTTGCAACTTAATCGGGTAACTCCTTTTGAATTGTGCCCAAATGCTTCCATGGATTTCCTTCTTACCAAAAGGAGACTTATAATAGGAATTTTGTGATTTTGGGAAGTGTATTGGGAAGATATTGGCTAAACCTAAGTTGTTTTAGAGGTATGTATAATAGCGATATTTGGTGGCCATTAATATGGAATGGAATGGACACGCGTAGAATTTTTTAAAACAAGTTAGGTTCACCAACGTGTTTATAAAAAAAGACATAAAAATAATAAAAAAACTAATTCAATGTTAATTTCTGATTAATGGAAAGAAAACAGGTTTTAAATATTTTTATATCTTGTTTTGGATCTTAAATTAACTTTTTGTACTTTATTAACCAAATATTTCTATTAATCGTTCTAATTAATTTTAAACACATTCACTGTTATTTTTTATGAAAACAAATTTGATCTTATTATACAATATATATTATACTGATTCCAAATATGAAATCAATATTTAAAAATTCAAATCACATATTTTTCATCAATTAATTTAAAATTATTCATGTTGTCAGGGCGACACTATAGGTTTTTATGATAAAAATATTCAATGGTTTATTATGTTTTTTACACCCATGTTTAAAGAGAAATAGATATCAATGAAATAAACAGTATTAATTAAAAAAATATTATTTAATTTAAACACTTAAACTAATTTAGAAAACAATTTTTCTGTACAAAAAAAATTATATGGAAAAGATGTTTTGAATTTATATGTGGTATTTTTCCCTATACATTTGAAAAATATTGTTTCTCAGAAAAATCCAAATAATTATCCTTAATATTATTTTGTCATTATAAACTAAAAAATGAAAAATATTTTTTCAAATTAAATTAATAAATGTATCAAAAATAGATTTTATTATTTTTTACAAAAGGAAATTAAATTTAGTTTAATTAGAAGATAATAGTTTTTAAGATATAAGGTCTTTTCAAAACTTTTTGTCATTAATTTTCAATATGTTATATATATACATATAAATTATAAAAGATATCTCTAAAATAGTTATTTCTATTCATATAACTATTTTTATCATCTAGTTTATAAATATCTCATTTAATAAATAATAATAGTAAAATGATTTTTCATACAAACATGATAATTGTGTGTAATGTATTCAATGTCTGTGTTATGAGTAATATATTCCAAGTCAGTTCCATGTGAATGGTATTTTTTACATATTAAAATGAACTAAATAAATGAAAATTTAATTTATATGAACAAATAGTCCATAAAACTCAGGTTTCTACATCCATGGCCGAGTATGGGTTCATATGAGTTTAAGAAATGATCTAGTGATGAAGGTTTATCCTTCTAGATGGTTGATAAGTCATGGTTTGTAAATTATGTATCATGATCTCCATATATATTAACTATGTTTAGGGACGAATAATAATATATTGGGATTCATGTAGATATTATTTCACCCTTCATTAGGTGAAGGTGGAGGATTAGAGGCCATATATGTTATTGTATCGTTTACCCCCTCTATAATTAAAGTGGGTTGATGTCACTATTGACTTCATGAAATGATTACCCATGACACCTTGAATGAATGATTTATTGTGGGTGATAGTGCATCAAATTATGAAGGTATTCTGCATTATGCTTATCAGGGAGAAATTTTTCATCGATGATCATGGTAGCCATTACTTTCGATAGATTTCTTGTTTGTTATGGTGTTATGAAGAGAATCATTTTTTACCTGGATCCTCATTTCATATCCCAATTCATAAAGGTCCTCCAAAAGGTAATAGGATCACTGGTTCTTCAGAGAACATTCTATCATCCATAGACTGCAAATACATTTTAATAGACTATTTAGATATTTTTGAATATTTAATGAGGAACAAAGTTTTATTTTTCGGGTTTATGGGATTTGTATTTGGAAATAATTGAGATATCCTATAATAATAAATAAAATAAGTCATTACAAACGGAAATTTTTTGTAATTATATAGACATACATGTACATAAAATATTTTTGGATAGATTTAGATGATTTGTCACTTGTTGGACCTAGTCTCATGCATCGTATGTTTTTAGAATGTTCAATTAATCAGAAAGTGGTTAGTAACCATAGAGATCTGAAAAAAATTTAATGATGATTATCATAGATGACTTATGAAGTTTGATGATTGTCATCCAATATTTCTTTTAGTATCATATTTGTAGGTCCATTGTCGTATGAGAATTTAGGGTTTGATATAACCTTGGATTATCATTCCATTCAGAATAGTAGAGAGGGTCAGATAAGTGGCATATTATTTTTCCCTTCCATAGTGATTTTCTCCAAGTATGATGTGTTTTAAATTTCATAACATTAGAGATATATCATCCATGTAAAAACCTATACCCATTTATCCCAGTTTTGGTGGTTATATGTTTACATTGAAATTAGATACAAGGACACTCAACCCAAATGACTGAAATGTTTAGTAGTCTAGGAAAACCAGATACATACTCATATTAAGAATTTCATTTGAAAAATTAAAAATAAAATTATGTAATTTCATTAGGATTATCATTATACCCTATATAATATCCCTACATATAAATTCTAAACAAATTTCCTAGAATCCTAGGTAATGAAGACATATAAAAGGGGTCATCATTAATTCTTATTATGGTTATGAATATAGTATAATATAATATAAACACACAATACATAACAAATATGTAATGTTAAAAAACTGAAACACATTCCATTAATTTAATAACATAAAAAAGAATAATAATTTTTAAGAAACTTATGATGATCAAATTATTTTGTATAAATAATATGATGAGATAGAAAATAATCCATTGATGTCCCAAAAAATAAATTATTCACATAAACATGAATAAATCAATTCATAAGGTTGGAAATCATAACCCTAGACAACAAAATATCACCACTGATACCTTTTTCTAATACATCCGAAATATTTTAACTGACATTTGTAAAAAAATAATAATAAATGGGATGGACACAACCAAAACCGAATTAATTTTTTCTTATGATACCTTCTACTGCACTGAGAGGAAAAAAATACTCAAAAATAACTTACTATGTAAAATAAATTCCACATATAAAAGGTGTGAAATATAATAAACATTAACATTCATATTGATGAACTTGAAAAAAATAAATACATTCCCAAATCATCAAAAAACCTTGAGTAATATGGATAATGGTATAAAAACAGTATTTACCCTATAAAACCGATCATAATGAACCTGTAGAAATAATATGAATGGTATCTAAACAATTTTTTTCAAATATCGAATAAGGCATAATGAGGGCTAGTGTCAATGATAAATAAAAATACCATAAAATTCCATTATATCTATTCTTGTGGAAAATATAATTTTTTGCATTGAATAGAATGTTAGAAAATGAAAAATTTCCAAAATTTGGGAAAAATTCTTTTGAAAAGAACATAGTATGATTTTAAAGGACGATTCAAAATGATTATTGATCATGATTGTAGGTAATTCAATACAAAATGAGTACATCAAAACAAAAATTAGTTGCACATTTTTACAAACATAAACAAATACATAATTTAGAAATTGATATGAATATTAGATTTTAAATCTTCATGTAAAAAATAAAACACTGGTTAAAAATTAATTTGATATATCAACATGATACTAATAAAATAATTCAATTTTTCTTGAAAACATAGATATGGATGGAAATGGATTTTCAACTCAAGAGATAAATAACGTATGATATTCTTAAAAACAATTACATTCTTGTTTTTAGTTCCAATGATAATAAAATGGTCTTTTTGAATGATAATTGCAAAAAAAAAATTATGGGAAAATAGATTTTGGTTAATATTGATATTTCAAATAATTCCTCTGAGGTAGTCTTAAGCACAAAAATCCCATATAATGATAATATTGTCAAATAAACACGTTCCACATTAGTAACTTTTTAGTAGTAATCCACATTAAATAATAACTGTAAATTAAGAATTAAACCCCATTAAAATAAAGGGATTGATAATATAAAATATCATACAGACTGTATATGCACCATAAAAATGAACTAAGTGGTCAATTTGGAATATGTCTCATAGAAGTTAATGTGAGATGAGAAACTCGTACCTTAGGTCTTATTTCAATAATATGTGTTTAAAATTATTATATAGTTATTTAAAAAAATTATTCATATATTAGGTTTCCAAAATCTTATATATCATACAAAATATTATTTATATTAAGTATTTTATGACCCATTTTTTAACAATTCCTTTTTAAATTCACTATTTCAGGTGTTAATTGATTCATTTTTCGAGTTTTTTTATCATTAATTTTGGCCCTTTTCATTTATCATGGTTATATAATATCCATAACTATATATATGATACAAATAACATATATATTAATTATATAATTATTTATAAAAGTACATAAATGATAGAAATGGGGAAGTGAGTTACACCGTTCATGGAGATGATTGGTCAAACATACAGATTCTATTTTAATGACACTAGGAACATTAGAATGATAACTAATATTTGAACTTTAAATAATAATAATAATTTCAAATATTTCATTAATATTAAATAAATACATACTTAGGACATTTCATGTCAAAATAAAATGAAAAACAATAGAAATCATTAAATTGAGGTGACACTCCAAATGTACACATGAGAAATGTTATGGTTTTACAATAGGTGAGAAGGAATGAATGTATGAGAGATATTATATTTATATAAGTTTATTAATTTATTAAATATCATATATAAGTTATTAATTCATCATTATATCAATCCATGAGAGGTAGTGATGGAAAATGATTGGCATTCGTTCATGAGGCGGTAGTCAGTCGTACACCCAATCAATTGATTCATTTCCCAACTATTAGAAGTGGAAATTGATATAGTTTTTCACATAAATATAATAACATATCAGTATTTTTATATATTTTTTAATTGTATTTTAGTTGTTTTCTCATGAATTAATACGGTAAAAGTAGAATAAAAAAGAAATATTTTTGTGAAATAAATTACCTTTAGAGAGAGAAACATCACTTCGATCTCTTAATAAGCACCCTAGGATTGGAATTTTGGGTGGACCATAAGATATAGAATGTATATAATTTTTTAGGTATGTTTTAGTGTTTTTTCTTTCAAAATGTGTTATTAGTTTTGAATCAGTGAAGAGAGGAAATTCCCTTTTATAATTCTGTTTGATGAATATTTATCTCAATACCCATAACTATTCATTAACTCGAATTCTATCTCACCCAATAATCCTAAAAAATTTATAATTAAGTAATTTTTGGGATTATATTATTGATCCAAATTTCCACCACATAATAAAAAAATTATCGATGTTTTTCTTTCGAAGATTCATTATTTTACAATTTATGTTTTCACCACGATTATAGGTCTCTTATTATTTACCTAAATAAATTAAACACTAGAAATAAAATTAAAATCCAAATTATTAGATATGTTGGACTCAATTATTCTAAATAATATATCCAATTTATCAATTAATGTTCTTATGTTTGTTTAAAATTGATTTTGTCACATGGATATGTTATAAGAAAACCCCCATTTTTACATTAATAATAGTAATAATTTTGTACTATTTTAAAAATTAATTAAAAAACATTATTAACATATTATATAATATTAATTATTATATTTCCATATATGGAATTAAATTTTACATTTTCCATTCACATTATTAGAAAATTGAAATTTAAAATTAAACCAGTTGATGCAACTAAAAACCGATTTTCCTAAGAGAAAAATAACATATATATAGGATGTATCATCATCAAAAAATAATATGAATTTCCAAAAATCGATAAAAAATATACTTATTATAATATTGTTGAGTATATTAAACTTTTAAAAAATTTATATGACATTATAAATTTTCAATTCATTAAATGTAAATGTTAATTTTCGTTAAAAACTATATTTTCATGTATTTGATAGAAATTGGGTTATAGTGGAAGGTGTTTCTCATATATCCTGATAAATGATTAGTCGTAATCACAATAACCATCACTCTAATCAATATCCCATTTGGTTTCTCATTAACACAATATATAACACATTCAACATTAACTCACTTCTATATACTTCAAGATTGGGAATAAAATAGAAAAAATAGTGTGAGATATACTAATCAGAGTAGAAAATCACATAATCATAAAATAATATTTATATTGTATATAAATAATGATAATTTATTTTCAATCAATGAAACCTTAGGTTTATACTAGGTCATTAATGGTCGTATTCTATTCAAATCCTTTATAATGATTCATATAGAAAATTTGAATTAATCAAAGAATATTGATACAAAGTATCAATCATGGTGTGTATTAGGACCTGTTTTCATGTACTGAGTATTGAGTGAGTCAATAATTAAGGGAATTTTTTAGAGTTATTACCTTTAAACCCATCTATTACAGAACCACATCAACATGTATTAACTATATGGGTATTTATTTCTATGAAAACCCATATAATCTATTCCATGGAAAAAATATTATTATTTTCTTCAATGATTATCCGAAAATTCATTTATAGGATGATTACCACTAATATAGGTTTTCCTAAATCCTTTTCCCATAGTTTCTTATAAACATTATTAGATACAAATTATAAAGTCCTCAAATAAAGTATTATAAAGTCTGTGGTTACATTATTTCATTAGAATTAGATTTTAGAATCACATCTCAAATTAATGAAAAAGTTAGTAGTCTATGAAATAATTATTCACACATGAATTACACAATATATTTGAAAAAAATAAGGATAAGTAATTTCTTTGAGATCATCTGAATTCCAACTATTATATAACTTAATATTAATCTTAAAAAATTTCAAATAATCCCAAGGAAGGAAAGCATAAGAATGGGGTGAGCTCTATTTTTCCATAATGGTATGTGTACAATGGAATATATTAGGAATGAATAATAAATTATCAATATGGACAGGTAATTAACAATAATGGAATCATTATAATTAATAACCCTAAAATTATGAATAATATTATATGAATAAATAATGATCAGATAATTCCATATAAATAATCTTATGAGCTAGATACATATCCATGTATAAGAAAAACAATTAAATAATCACATATACATCGATAAATGAAATCATAATAATGGAATGTGTAATGATGGAATTCGGATTCTAAATATATATGGCTTATTCGAAGACATCTAAAACACTATTATGAAATTAATCAAAAACCTAAATATTTTTGAAATATCGCAGAAAAAATCCAGCTAGTCAGTCTCGAGAGACCTACCAATGATTCAAAGGGATATATTCGGCCCCACCCATCACATACTAAATCAATTTAATTCCATAAATGAATGGGATTAAATATAATAAACATATAAATTCATATAAAAAACTAACATTCAAAATAGTAATTCAATCCCAAATTGATAAAAAAATTCATAACTATCTTGGGTAATATGGATAATTATATCAAAATAGTACATCCTAAATAATAATGATCATAAACCATCCCAATAAATAATATAAATGATATAATTTCATTATATTATAATTGAATCATAAGGTAAAATTATGGTTGTGGTCACAGATGAATTGAAATACCACAAAAACTCCATTAAAACATTCACGAGGATCATTTCCTTTTTTACATTGAAAATAACTTAAAAATAAAAATTTATAAATTATAGTAAAATAATATTCATTGAAATGGGCCATGTAAAATTTTAAATTAATGTTAAAAATAATTATTTTTCTTGATTTTGGAAATTATATACATTGTGAGTATGCTAGAACAATTATTCCTTTCACATTTTCTATAAATGGTAAATAAATACATCATTTGTAAAATAATAGGAAGTTTTATATTAGTTTTTTTTAAAAACATTCTATTGGTAAAACATTCATTGATAATTTAATTTTACAATGATAAAAACAATACTTGAATTTTTATTTGTGAACATTTATATATAACAAGAAAGGGTTTTCTGCAGAAGAGATAAATAAAGTCATCTTTTCATAAAAATATTTTAAAAACTATTTAAATTAAAAAAACTAGGAAAGTGTAATAATAATTTTAAATATCTTGAATATACGTATTTTAATAAAATTTATTTGTTTCATGATATATAAATTTCAAATAATTCCCCCAAGGGAGTCTTAAACATAAACAATCTCAAAAAAGATGAGATTTTAAACAAACCACTACCACTTTGGTAACATTTGGATCAGAAGACCCAAGAAATAATAGCATTAAAAAAACATTAAATACCTTTATGATAAATATATTCATTGTATATCATAAAAATAGACAATATATACACCATATAAAACAATTATGTGACGAATATTACTTATGTGTCATTGAAGTAAAAGTGAGATGAGAAACCCTTACCCCAAGTCTGATTTCCATCATACATTTTAGATACTCTTATATAACAAATTTATAATTATTTTACATATTTAATATAAATATAATAATATATATCATACCTTATAAGAAATAGGTATAGTTTCTATGAACCATTAATTAGAAATTCATTGTTAAAATCATTGTTTCAGGTGACGAAAGGTTCATTTTTGATATTTTCTGTGGTTTGGTAATTTGGGTCATTTTTCAATAATCATGATTCCACAATATATATAACCATAACCATTATTTAAATGTCTTGTATTATCATCATATAAATATTTATAATAGTACATAATAGTAATATATTGGAAAATGAGTTACACTATTCATGGAGACAATATGTTGTATAGATGTATGAATATTTTTTATATGATCACTACAGATTGACTGTAACAAATGTAAAAAAAATTCATCCTTGAATAACCATAATTATATGAACTATTTAATTTATATTCATTAAATATATCCTTATTAACTTTATTTTAATATTTAAGGAAATACATTTCAAATCGCCCCATGGAGGTGGTAGTCCACACCTACGCATGAGTGACATTATTGTTTTCCAATGGGTTAGAATGTAAATAGATATATGTTATATTATAATTTAAAAATTATATTAATGACTTAAAATATATATGTTTTTTGTGTGTGTAAAATCAAAAAATATATCTATTTTGGAGAGCTATCGGTGGAAAACGAATTTGGTCGTTTATGAGGTGGTATTCCTCCGTACATATAATTGGTGATTTAGTTTCCCATTTGATGGAAGAGGAGATGAATATGGGCTATTCCAAAAACATAATAACATCTAATTATATCATATATAATGGTTTTATTCTATTTTAATTTTTAAAATTTGAATGAATGTGGTAAGATAATATTAAAAATGAATGATCATAGTGGAGATAATTACCTTTTCGTAGAGAATCCTCCTTCATATCTATTATTATGATCCATAAGGTTGATCTTTATCGAATACCTAAATTTATTTAATACATATAAGGATGTATTTTATGGATTTATTCATGTTTTTATTCAATCAAAATTGATAATGTTGTGAGAAAAAGTGATCAGATGAAATTATCTTTTATAATTGTGGAGGAGTGTCATTTTTGCAAATACCCCAAACTATCTAATAATTTAATGTCACTACCACCCCATGATCCAAAAAAGTATAATTATTGTTGTGCATATATGATATGGTATATTCACATCATAAAAATGAAATAACCCATTGTATGAACTTGTTGTTACTTAACTTCTATGTTTCCTTACTTTTAAGATTTTAGTTTCCACCACGGTAACTAGTCTCATTTTATATACTTCTGTAACTTAACCATTATGAATTAAATTGAAGTTATAATTTTTATATAATTTTCCCCACTGATTCTCAATATTTAATCTAATTTATTAAATTATGATAACATATGTGTTTAAAATAATTTTTAACAGATGCATATGTAACACACAAACCCTCATTTTAACCTTAATCTTGGTCATTAATTTTTTTACTATTCATATGGAAAAAAATTAAGTTTTACATTTTATATAATTTTAATTATTATGACTAAAAATAATGATAATTTTTTTTAAAATTCCATTCATATTAGAGGAAACATTTCAAATAAAATTAAACCCCCCGATGCGATGAAAAAGATACTTTTCAAATTGAAAATTCTCATAACTATAAAAATGTTAAATATCAAAATTAATGATTATTTTAATACTATCACCTAAATTATATTAATTATAAAATAATAGGAGCAATTATTAATTAAAAAGTATTTATATCATAATTTAAATTTAATTTTATTTAATGGAATAAGTTGTTTTAAATAAAAACAATCATTTTTCACAATTTAACAAAAAATTGTTATTTTTTAAACATTCGAAAAAATATGTATATGATAATTATGAAATGAAGATTTTAAAAAAATTTAATATAATACAATAGACATTATAAAAGTGATAAAAATTAGTTTAAAAGAATTATTGCATGGAACGATGAAATGGACTTTTAGAAAAATACAATTTTTCATTATACATTTTGTTATCATTAAAATGATGAAAATTTCATTTATAATTAATATAAAATCTTGAATTTATTATATAAAAGCATCAACCATATAATTATAATAATGTATTCATATATATTCAAAATCTAAAATTTAAATTCTATATAATAATGATCACAGTCAATAATAATAGTTTAATGGTATATTTTGGTTCATGTTTACTAAGTGTTGTTTGTGACATATACTATCAAGAAAAATGTTCTTAATTTAAAATATCAGGTTGTTATAATCCAGATACATTTTATGTGATAGAAATTAATTTTTTCATGTTTGATTTTAATACACACTTTCAGAAACATTTGATCAGTATCATGGATCGTAGTGACAAGATTAATTATGGATGGCCTTGACTCTAGTATGATGGTTGCAGAAACATGGGAATGTGGATGAAATACAATGGTGGGGAATATGATATGAATACATATTTTTCTAACTATTACACTAATTCGTAATATTTATTCCTAGGGAAACACAGGGAAGAGCTGTTATATGGAAATGTTGTAAGATCCTATCTTTTCATGGTCTATATCTCTTTATGTTTTGGTGTGATCTTGTTTAGTTTGTTTTTGTTTCATTTTAACATTATTTTTCAAGACTAGTTATGAGTTTGGTTATGTGGTGAATGGAACCAGTAATAAGATGAGGTTAGTTGAGGATGTTGAATTACTTCTGGTCATGAATCCTTAATTCATGAAATTAATTTTCTTATTTATTCCCCATGAATTTAATTAACCCCCGAAACCCACCCCATGAATTTAATTTTACAATAACTTTTCATTCACCACTAAGAAGACACCATGAAAATGAAAATCACATATTGAATACATTTTACAACAATAATGGTATTTTTAAGTTTTTTATGAAAGATGATAAAATCATTATCTTATATGGGAATCAATACTTTTACAATGTTAATGTAGGATTCACATCATAAACAATCCATTACCAGCCTTTCATTAAACCTTCAACGTTGTTCATTTATAGAAAATGATCCTTTATCTTAACATTAGACCTTCAATGGATGATTTATGATAATAATCATCAACAAAAAATAGATTCAACATTTTATCATGGTGTTTAATACTAATATTTTTAAGCTCAAACTTCTTTTTCATCTTCCTCTTCAGGATTTTTTGTATGATGGATTTATTATTCACATTGAAAGGAAGGAGGATGCTTATCACTATTGCGAAAATGGGTTTTTTTTCATCACCTTCTCTTGTTTTAAAGTAGCTATTCTGAAAAAAAATCATTTCACTTGTATTTATATAAATTTTAATATCTCCACCATCATGTGTGTACTACCATAAAAATTTAATAAATCACTATTTGATAAAATATCACTTTTAGACTATCCATTAGATATATTAGGTATATTACCATTCAAACATCGCTTGAACCCACCTTTGTGGTAGACCTACCCTTTAATTGGTCACTAATTCATAACCTTATTTAATGTCAAATTTACATTACTAGTGAAATATGATAATTTGTGATTTTCTCAATGGAACAAAGATTAGTTAATTTGAAATTTTGATGAAATGTTTATCCTTATGGATGTATTCTCATGTGTTATATTGTCTGGCCTTATTGTATTATTATGACTTTTATATATTCATTAATTCATAAAGGGATCTACCTAAGTATGTTTTAATACCTTGAGATCTATAAACATAAATATTATAATTCACAGATGGATCTATTAAGATACAATTTAATTATTAGAGGTCTCCTCGTAGATATTATTTAACTCTTATTGGGCTCTTATAGGATTCCTTAAAATTTGTATAGTGTTATACTTGGTATTCTGGTGATGATTTTTGGGTTGTACCCAGCGAGGTTTATGGATATGGTTTCTATGGTTCCAATACATGCTCAGATTCATTCTTCATCATGAATAAGTATGTTTGGTTTTTGCTAGGTCCCAACCCATAAATTGAGGGTTGTCATGTTTAATTCTTGAGTTATATTAAATTATTATATTAATAATCTTTTTATGACAATTTGGAATGAACTATATTTTCATGATGGATTTTTAGACCTAATGGTATAATTATACTTATTATTAATCACACCATGTTTGAGGCTACATTTTGTACCTGATAAACTTCATTAAATTTTGTATGGATAAGGTAAATGGAAATAATTGTCAATTGTCACATTCTATATGGGTTGGAATTTGGAGATGATACCGATATTGGGCTTAGAACTAGGGATTTTATGGTGTTTTACCTTTTCAATTGGTCCTCAATTTTTATGATATACAAAAGATCAATTTGTGAAATTTTATCTTTTCATTACATGATTCTATTACATTTGGTTAATTTGATTTGTCCTTTTTTATGTAGTGGATTCATTTTTTTCATTTATATGTTTTCTGATATTTCTACTACAAAAATATTATTATTCTAATGTTTTATATTCTTTAAACTAGAGGTTGTATTCTACCCAATATATTTTTATACAACCACTTCTAGTCATTATACTATTTCATACAATGAGGAATTCCATAAGTCACATATCCAACATAGCTCAGCCACATGAGGGACAATAGAGTCTAGGGACACTACATGTCATATTGGTGAGGCAGTTAGTAATATTAGTATAGTGGATGTTATTTCTCACATTCAATTATTTTTAATTCACATGAGTGACTAATTTACATTTTTGGGGAGGTTTATACACCCCTAAACATTATGTGGTATTATATCAATGTCATTTTTCCCAAACCACATTTTTTTGATGAATTGACGCACTTGGAGGTGTTAGTGGGTGGATTGGGAATTTTTTTTGTAGAATATACCTGGTATAAGGACATCACTCTTTAGGAAGATCCTCTTGGGAAATCCTTTTCCCAAAATCATGTACTAGGTGCTATTGGTAGTAAGATAATAATACTAGATGGGCCACCGAGTGGCTAGTGACCTGAGAGTGTATAAAATATGGGGAATTGGGAACAAAGTGAGACCTACATGGGATGAAAAGGGTTATCATAATAAAATTTTAAAATATTTTAGTTAAATTTTATGATTAATTAAAAATTTAATTTAATTTTGAAAACTCTTGCATTTGATTCTTCAATAGTGGATCAATATCCCATCACCCTCTACTCTCCCTCTTAACATTCAAGTGGTGGTTATCTTTTGTTACATCCTCTATACTTTTGTATCCTTTCAATTGAGTTTCCCTTAGTAAATATATGACTCCTATTCCCACTATTTTATTATTTATTGAACAATTTAATTATCATTTTTTATTATACCTGATTCATCAGAATATTATTAAATTTTTTGATACCTTCCATTTTCCGCTATGTAACATTAAAATAGCAGAAAAAAAGTATTCCAATGTATCAATTTTAGTGGACAATAAAAATTATTAAGGGTTAATTGAAGTGTCCTGAGATATGTGATACGTGATCTCATTGTTAATGTTTTATAACCATAAATATGATTTGTTTTATTCCCCTAAAATGATTTGTTGGAGTAAGGATTCATGGGGTCCTGATGGAGTCTTTATTTTATATACCTTTTTGAAATTTCCACTCATGTACATGAACTTAATTTGAACTATATTTAACCATATACATAGACCCATTTAATGTATTTATTGAGTTATATATTTTCATAAAGGACCTACATTTACTCCTTTAATCTCCTAATAGAAATAGCATTCATTTAAATAGAAAGGGTTTCCATTTTGTATGACCTGTGTGGATCTATAATGTTTCCCTTTGAAAATTGGATAGTAAAAATGGTGTTGAACATTAAAGTGTATCCCTTAATGAATCATAATTATCATGGTATAATTAAAATGAATTGAGAATTTAAATAGTTTGGGTATAGGTTGGAACATATTACAAACAAAAGTAAGTAAGTTATATGTGATGTCATTCTTCAGGTAAAATGTTCATATCATGTTTCATGAGTAACTTGTTATAAATATATATATATATTCTATTTTGAATTTGGTTTGTTTTTTCACTTGTATTTAATAATGAGTGAGATCAGGATGTTATTTCCATTGGTACTATGGGGAGTAGGATAAGGAAAAATTTCCCAATTATGTGATATGTGATAATTTATATTTTATTCCTATTATTCGTGGATTTGATGCCCACTAGATTGGGGAATATAATATCCGTGTGACCTTGATAGTGTTGGTGGTGCTTCTATATGCCTATCATGTTTATATTACCAATTGAAGAGATACTGTTACCCATGATGTGATGATTCAATATATGGTATTAGGATGCCTATATGAAGAAGATTATTATGTGACATGGTGGCTTCTCCTTTGATATGTCCAAATACTTGGGAAAATTTTCAGTTGTGTATTTATGCTCATGGATTAGGATTTTTTCCCTCAATGGAAGATATAATTAGGTTATGCTTCCAATATTTATATGATTTCTTGGGGATGTAATAACTATTTTTTGTGAATTTTTTTTAGGATTTAATAATAATGAATTTATTTTCATGATATCATATGGTTTAATTTAATTTTTTCATACTATGTTAGAAAGATAAACCACCCAACTTATGGTTTTTTTATTAGATGAGATGATCTGCCATCTTGACAAGACTCATCACATGATAAAATACTAGTACATATGTGATATATTAATATACACCACAACACTAGATGAAGCATGTATGGTCACAACTGGGTGGTTGTGTAGTAACATTGGTCATGAAATATTCATGTATCAGTACCAATATCTATAATCTAATTATAATCACACCACACTAAATGTGAACTTGTATTTAAATGATGTGTAAGAGATATCATTATTTTTGGAATATTAGGTTGTACTCAATCCATTATTGGGTTAGCTAGTATGAAAAAATACTTCAGGGTCACATAACATGGATAGGGGAAGGTTGCTACATTAAATGGCCGAGTAGTGGAAATCAATTTGATTTGGGTGAGAGGATATAGAATGCATTCATGAATGGTTTGGTGGATGATCTAGTCTCTGACCGACCTTTGAGATGTCCTATTCACTTATGTATGACTATATTACATAACATGAATTTATATTGTCATAAAATGGGCAAGACGATTACTTTGTGTGAACTAATTTTATAATGTAAATTTTTATTAGTATTTTATTTTATGATTATAGTTATTATATTTAATCAAGTCAGATTTATGAGATCAATTACATATAAAGGTTTATTATTTTAACATTATAAAAAGACCCTTATAATTGGTAGACATCCTATTCAATAAATATAAGAATTTGTAGGATATGTTGCACCAATTGTTTGATGTAATGGTAGTTAATTGGTTCAGAGACAGTAAATATAAAAATCCAAAAATTTAGAAATGTTAAGACGAAAAAACACAAAACACAATTTATTTTTAAATACATTCCCCTACTAATCATGTAAATTACAATATCAATATAATACATCAGAATATTAACATTAAATATTCAGTTCATTTAATAAAATAACATAAAACTAATTAATATAAGGACGTATAAAAAATTATTATATTAATGACGAACTTACCATATCTCCACAAAAAAAGTATCTATTTAGTCTCTTTTAATATATGAATAATTCCAACAATATTAATGATGAAACCAATAATTATAATTAAGTGTTTATTTCTCAAAAAATATTTAAATTTTCAAAATTTTAACAATACTTAAACCCATGCATTATTACAACATTGGATAATGTTAATAATAAGGAATAATAAATTTAAATAACTAAGGTCATTAATGTCCCTCTAAATATCCCATAAAATAAATTTAGTACCAATGCCACTTAGGTAAGAAAGAATACATATATCTGAACACTCCTATTTTAGTATATCTGTTAAATATAGATAATTATTTAATAATAGATTCATATGTGATTGGTGGAGCATCAAGTACGAGATAATAATGTCATCGTAGGAAACAACAATATATTTTGTGAAATGAATATACATTTTTCAAAGATGTATTTATGTTTTTATGTCATTAGAACACATTTTTTAATAAACCCCAATACAGAAACACATGAAAGATATCAATAATTTATACCATAATAGCTCATAACACAAATTATGATAAAATGGTCAATGTTATCTCATTATAGGTTTAAAAATACCATAACAGACTTCTATAATTTCATTTATATTTTTGAGAAAGATATACTATTGGATAACATAAAAACATTATAATTTCATAATAGAGTCAAGAAATAACAAAATATTTCTATATAATCAAGTCACCATTCCATCAAATAATGTTCTAGAAGATAATATATCATTTTTGTGGAATACAAACTATAATTGTGACCAAACATATGTGACCTATAAAATAAATCCCTTAGTCCTCTGAATCATGGGATGTGACATAACGAAGGCCTCCATTAATATAGTAGTTTGGGTTTCAATATAACATATCTAAATTAAGGAATCATTTCATCCAGTAAAAAAATAATGGGTCACATAAAAACATGGCTCCCCTCTACATAGAAAATGGTGTTGTGAAATAACAGGTTGATCACATAAAATAATCATGTCTTTTTGTACTACGCATTACCCAAAAACCCACTTCATTTTGTCACACTATCTCGACGAGGTAGGTAAATAATAAATCAGATAATAATTACACCTATTATGAAGCATAAAGACCATTATCATATGTTCATTTCCATTTAAACATAAGAAGCTAGTGATATTACCTTATTACACAAGAATGATAAAACTCTTTATAGTTTCCAACGACCTTGAAAAACAACAATAATCATCGTATTATCCACAATATAAATAAAATTATATCTAAAATATTTATTATATATTAATCAACAAGATTATCATTGATCTGATCTTCTCGAGCAGACCCTCCCTATTTTCCTCAAACACATTCCACCAAATTTTGAGTTCTAATACCTATAATCTATACAACTGTATATGAATTAGGATATCATATTTCCCTTCCATAGAATTCAGTAAATAGAAATTGAATCTTACACCATTATAGAATAAAATATAAGAAATAATATATGTATGACCATCAATTTATACCAATAAAAATCAATTCTTTAATTTAACAAAATATTGTATTATATAGGAATGGTAATAAATATAACATAATAAAATGATCCATATAAAAAATTATATTATCATACTAATCATTCAATGGTTTTTATAATATTACTCATAAGAAATATCAGATCCCATCAATGATGAGGACAATATCCTAGGGGTATCTAAAAGATATTTTTCAATGTTTATTGAAACTATCATTATATCATTAATAAAAAATTATTTTAAAATTATTTTTTTAATATTTCCAAGGCAAATAACATTAATCATAGTCGTCATAATAATATATTAAAAAATTAAATTGAATGTATTAAATTTTTTCAAATGTTGACCAAACTATGGGAGTAATTTATTCTAATAAAATTTCCAAATGTAATAAAAATTATTTTTATTATTAGCACACATAATGTATAAAAACCTTGTTTGTAAAAGTCATTCTTTTTTAGATTTCAATTTTTGAGTTTATAAATTAATAAATTCCATTTACATTAATGTTGAAAACTTTCTAATTATAAAATAAATAACTATTTGACCTCTTTTATATAAATCCGAAATAGAATATTAGCTATAAACTGTTTAATTATAGAAAAACTGAAAATTTGAAATGAATGTTACATATATTCTAAAACAATGAAGTCAACTTTTTTATATTCAAAATTATATATTTTAATTTTTAGTTTATTATATTCATATATCTTTAATCAATTAAATGTTTCTAAAGACATGTAGTTATTGATAAAATAAAATTAGCCATTTTAGTAAAAAGAATAATTTTCACAATTCACATAAAAATAAATTATTTCATAAAAACACAATAATTATACAAAATATATTTTCAACATTATAAAATTAAAAATGAAGATATTTTAATGAATTTAATTTATATATTTTGTTTCATAATTGAAAAATAAAAAATAATGAAATAATATTTTTATTTAAATATTCCATTTTTTAAATATATGTATTTTATTAATATTATTTCATATGAATATATAATTTAAGGAATGTTAACCTATTTCTAAATATATTGAAATATAAAATATTATTTTAGTCATTTAAATGTTTCATATTTAATTTACAAGGTGAAATTACAAAATAAATTAAAAAAGTGTTTGATAAAACAGTCAATTTTAATATTAATTATTTATCACATAAATATAACCATTTTGAATTCATTAATATAACTCTAATTACAAGAGGATTTATTGTTATTTTTTTCATAGTAATCATCTACTACGTTGCACCTCATTTTTCATCATTGTTTCATGTATCTATTGTTGCATGTGATATATGTTATCAAAGATAATATTAACTTAATGGCTCTAATAACTTATGCCATTACAGTTTACTTGAAAATTACTCCAACATATGTGTGATTATATCACCAAATATATATGTTTATCTATTTAAAGTATCAAATATAACACATATTATTTTCCCTTGTACAAGTTCATGGTGGAATTTTATTCATGTAGAATACTCTGTATATGCACTTCCTTGGGATTGATGGTCATGTGGATCTAGGTTTAGAAACTCAATGAATAGGGTTATGGTGCATTACTACTTAACAATGGCGAGTTTAGTGACACTACTAGGTCATTTTGGGAATTGGATACCATTATGATGAATTCCTTATGGGTCGATGGTATTTTGGAGTAGTTATTTATAGTATTATTAAACAACCCTAACAATTTTCCCATGTATCTTGGAATTCCATTCTACTTAACCAAGGAAATAGTTTTAATTCATAGATACATATCATAATCGGGGTATATAAGTTATTATTATGTTATTCTTTAGTGGGTATTCTAGTGTGTAGATGATCATGAGAAAGAGTGCCTTGTATACTGTCAAATTGGATTGATGTGTCTAATGTATATTGATTTGAGTCCCTATTAGTGGGTAGTGTTCTTTCAATGTGATCCCTATGATGTATATGGATATCAAAAGTAGCACAGAAAGTCTAAAAAATATATAGTAAGTGTTCATTTAAATTCATTGACCTAAAATGATAGGATTTCATTATGAATGATTGAATAAGTTTGTATCCTTCAGGTACAAGATACATATATGATTACCACATTATTTCTTAAATAATCATTACAACATTATATTTCTAGTATGAACATTATTACTTCATCCACTAAATCAATGAAATCATTCTTAAATATCTTCTTGATAACATGGGGAAATAAAATAATAAAAAAAAGGGCTAGTTTAGATTCATTATAAGGTAAGGTGTACATAATAATAAATTATAGTATAGATAATTCATGAGAAATATAGAAAAGATAAGTAATAATCAAATATTACTTATTAAAAATATCATAAATTATGTACTAATTGAATGTATGACAATGAAATATAAACAATAACAAGGATTGTAATAAGTAGTTTTATAATGATATAATGCATAATTTAGGACATCATAATATAACCAAAAAATTATATTTCCAAGACATCATATATAAATAACTAAATTTTTTAATTGATTTATAAATTACAAAAAACCTAATGGATCTAGTCTAAGGGGTGTTTTGAAATTGCCTTATATTCATGAAATAAGTCAAATATGAATTCAAAATCATTGTTGAGAATAACACTTTGAAAATCATTTGGAGATATGGCCATATATTAATATATTACTCATACAACACTAATCTAAATGACATCCCTATTTTCAATAAAATAAGCTATATATTTTTCCTAGCATATATAATCATTTCATACGAATCTCCATGTATTATCATAATAATGAAATCATTATTATATCAAAATTAAAACTCACTTTAAAAATTAAATATAACTAACATAACTCTATAGTCTATAATTGGATGATAAACGTAAATCTAATTCATTCCCAACATAACATATAACTAAACAATAGACAAGATGAAATGATCTATAGTAATAAAAATTCAAAATATTATTATCTTAATATTCCCATTAATCTTTGGTTCATTTATACTTCAACCACAATTTTTTATTCTATGATATATCTCTATTTTTGGAGGTAATCTTTAAATTTTTATAATATTATCACATAATATAAAAGAATATATAAACCTTGAATCAAAAATGACATTATAATAATCTTTGTAAATAAATAATGTACCTATCACAAATATATTTGATAGTTTTATTTTTTTATGGTAGTCTCATATCACCTTTCCACACCATTCTTCTTACAATCATGATGATTCCCATCATTTAATCTTTTCATTAAAGACAAATAATCATATTATCATATATCATTATATTTTTAATATATAATTTAAGGCTTATTATATTTGGACCATCAATTACCCTGGTTTATTTCCTTATAATCATTAGAAAAATGTATTAGTAGACCACATTCATAATACTTTACAGATTTCATAACATAATCCTCAGAATGCTTCATTACAGTCATACACTGTAACATCCCTGGAAATATAGAATAAGAACATTTCATATTTATTAATATTTATGAATTATATAGTGATTTTACACTATCATAGAATCGATATATGATAACTTACTTTACACGCAACAATTAGTTTCTATGAAATCTTATGTTACACACATGACACAGTTATATAAGAAAATAATATGTTATTTATATTATAATATTAAATGGTATTTATTGTTTATACGTTGTATAGGAATGAATGAATATAAAAAACTATATTATGTTTTCAAATTTTTATTAAATGTGTTTAATCTCATCTAATAAATATAATATGCTTAAATGAGAATAAAACCAATTTTATGTATAAAATACTCTAATATATTTAAAAGGTTATTCTACTGCCTTTTGAATGAAAACGCCTTTTGAATGATGTTTTTGTCAAATTAATATTTTATATTTGACAAAATTATCTTATTCTTGAGAATTTGGGACATAAAAAGTAAATTTTGTTGAATTTTTTGTATTTTATGAAAAATTCATATTTTAATGAATAGTTCCAAACACTACATTTTAATTCCAAACCGCATTTTCATCTAATTTATTTATATATTTAGATTAAAATTTTAATTTGGTTTAATGTTTAAATAAATAAAAATATTATCATATAATACAATTTTGTTAATTGGATGAAATTTCAATTTGAAATTTGATATAAACACGTGTAATTATTTTGATGGTTTGGATTTTAAAACACGTTTTCTCATTTTTGACAATAAGGATTAATTTTATATTAATTACTACCAATTTTATTTGGAATTCAGAAAAATTTATTCCATATTTTTTATAATATGGTAAATATTATGTAAATAATTCCCTTTTGTTATTTGACATTTTAAATAGAAACTGTAGTAATTAGTTATATTTACCATAGTTAAAAGGTAAATCATTTAAATAAGGATACAAATAATATTATAATAATATAAAATTACCATTAAAATTTTTCTAATATTATTAGATGAGATCTATCCGACGATGAAAAATCATGGGTTGAGACTTTTCATTTTTTAAGCCACTTGGTTTTTATTATGACATTTATAACATTTAATTTAAAGTAAAGGAAAACTTATTATAAACATGACTCTTATTACTAGACCAATATTAATATAGAATTATATAAGTCATCTATTAAACTATAAATATTAATTATAAATCTAAAAATATTACCTCTATCATGGTATTTTATTTATAATATTTATACATTAAACCATTAAATTTAATTATGACACAACGATTATTCAATGATTTCTATATTAATGAAATAATCAAATAAATGATATCATAAATCATAAAATAAATATTGTATGAAATATTGTATTCTGTAAACGAATTTAATAAGTGTATATGATATGTTATAATTCTATTAAATGGGCTTTTTTCTATGGTATCACTATTATTTGATTTTATTAAAATTCAATGAAATGAATAGTGTAAAATTTTACATAATGTTTATTATGTAAAAAATTTTAATTTATTAAATTATATAAAAAAACTAAAAAATTGTGAAATAAAAAAGTTACTATTATAAGGTCTAAAATTTCATTAAGTGTCCAATTATGGGAAATTTACCCATATATATAATATTTATAGACTCTTAATATTTAAAATGTTGATACCACAATTAAAATAAAAATAATAATTAAGGGTAAACTGAAAAGATAAGGTTTAGAATAAATTAAATACATGTATAAAAATTATTGGACGAGAGGATTTCGAACAATACTAATATTTACTTATAAATAACTCACATTAGAGTCATTTGGATACAAAACTAACTTATATTAATTTAATATTTTAAGAGTTTCCCACTGTGCCCCTTCCCTCTCCTACAAAAAGGTACCATATCTACTCTAATAATAACACATAAATAACACATTGGGTCGGCCAATAATAGCCCAAAAGTATTCCTATAATCCCTCACCACATTTTTTAGACCTCAGTGTAGGCCTAACACCCATCTTATAGGTGTTAAGGTGTTTTTCAAAGGTCATCAAACAAAGAAGATATATCATTTTTCAATTGTTTTTATTTTATTTTATATTCCATTTCCTTTAAATATCCATAATACAAGATTAAATAATAACTCATGAATTATAAATATAATGAGAAGTTATTATGTTAATATCAACACCTAAATCCACCTCCAATTTTATCAAATAGAAAATGAACATTTCGTTCTGGTGTACGGCAGACTACTACCAAGAAAACCGTAATAGTTCAGTTTTCATTAACATTTATCAATACTAGTTATAAAGAAGGAATAAATATTTATTAATGATATTAAATACATATTTATCATTTTAATATTATAATAATTCAAATATATTTTTCAATTACATGCACAAAAAAATGATAACGACGTCCGTGTGTACATGTGAACTATCACCTCTACGAAGCGATGTGAATCGTTTTTATTCATCGAATCACATGTATGATATATATAAGTATATTAAAATTATTATTATAATTTCAATAATATTATGATTATTATATACTATTAAAGTAAAAATTACCTTATTTTTATATTGATCATTGAAAAATGGAAAACGTTACTCATTCTTACGTACGGCCTACCATTTCAATAAATATAATGTTGTTCATTTTTTATACCATAAATAAATAGTTTTATTTAATAGTATAATTGATATATAAATTTAATAATTATGTGATGAATATTATTCTAGATATGATTGAATGGTGTCCAAATAGACTATTGATATCATACCATGATAATTTTTCCCTTAAGTACCGATTATGGACAAAATGACTGATATAAACCTAAATAATAATGTTATTGTTATAACATGATAGTAAGTGATATAAAAGAAATAATAAATGTAAAAATGTTATAAAAAATTATAAATTTACCTATTTTTATTATTCAGGGATGTAACACTTTTACCTGATTATTCAGACTCAAGATAATGGACTTTATCTCAATCTACTTTCATTGTCACAGATTTTGATGTCATACAACACCTTATTTTATATAATGTATAATTAAAAAAATTTAAATTTAAATTCATTAAAATTATTTATAATTGAATAATTTTTAATTAATATTTTTAATTAACAAAAAAATGAATGTTTTTTAACATATTCAGCAACAATAACAATTCTGCTGATGTGACCATTATTTGATATTTGTCTTCCTCTACTAGCCAAAATGTTTTCAAAAGAAAGAAAAATACCATATTCCCTTTATAGAATTTTTTTTATTTAAAATGGTTTCAATAAAAGTTTTATTATATTAATTACTTGAAATTATTCCTTGTGATTTGAAATGAAATTTTAGGACTGAAATGTTGATAATTTCAATATTCTATGTGTTCTGAATATATAATGGTACATAGACATTTCAAGGGTGTTCACATGATAAACCAAAGATGGGTGGTGAATTGATAAACAAAATATGAGTGGTTCTATGATAAACCATGGTCGGGTGGTTACATTATAACATCCAATGTATTGGTTATGGAAGTTGGTTGCATGTCTATTCCATTTTTAAGTGTGATCTGCGTAGAAGCCGAACGTATGGTTATTCCATTTCTGTATGATTATGTGCGAAGATACATTGTATAGGTTATATGTAATTTATATGAGTTTTATGGTAATATTTTGGTTTCAAAAAGGGAAATAAATGATTTTATATTCATTGAAGAGTATTAACTACTTCATTAAGGTGAAAAGTATTACTTTATGATAAAGTAATCATATTTTACATATTCATGCAAGGAAAATAGTTTCCCTTCATTGATTATCGCTTAGTGGTATTTTTATACTCGTCCATATATTTGAAATGCTTGTCCTATATATAACAAATAATAGTGTCATAGATGGGATAATGGAAACTTTATGATATTTAGACATGAAACGAAATAATTTTCCATTTAAAAAGATTTTGTTTAATAAAAAATGGATTGTGAGTAGATGTGTCTACATAGTAATATTTAAGTTGATATTTATGAATTATGGACTAATTTTATAATTATATAAACCTAAATGATCCTTGATTTGAATTAATGGGATATTATTGACTTATCTCATGATTATTTAATGTTTGCGGTTAGGGCCTTATAGTTGGTAACAATGGTCGGTTTACATAACTATAGGGGTTATGATATTTTCTTTGAATTTCCTTAAATGTTATTTAAATTATGATAAAATTGAAATGATATATCATTTGAATATATCCATGTTTCTTTTTATATGATATTTTTTCCAAAATGGTTCTCTATAGAGGAAACCAGGAAGCTGTGCTGTGAAAGAATACCGAGGAAAACAACTTCCAAATGAAAATTTTGAGATGGTTGGAATCTTAACTGAATAGTTTTTTGTCGTGATGGATAAATTGAATTAGGGAATAAATGATTATAGTGTCCACACATGAGATCAAATATACCAATCGCAGAAGATTATTTTGCTAGCGGAGAATTTCATTAGGAAATATGCCCCTTTATTTAGTGGATAATTTAACCTTGTGCAAGATGAAGGGTCGATTAAATAAATGGAAAAGATTTTCGATATAATGGGGTTCTCATAAAACCAAAAGTTTAGTCTTCATCATTATTGTTTTGAAGTTGAATATGATCATTGGTTGTCATTGGTTAAAAATATCAGAGGAAGTGAATATACTGATAACATTTAATGGTATAAATTTTAAAATACATTCATCGATAAATATTTTCCTATGGTTTTTTGACATATGATGGAAAATAAATTCATGGAATTGATACATATGGAGGAATATTTTGTGGTAGTACATGAAGACAATTGCACATGTTTGGAATGTTATAGTTCGAATTTCATTTGGGATATTAAGAGTTAGATTAATCAGATTTATGCAAGATTTAATCAATTATATCATAGGAAAATAGCTTCATGTGAATTAAAAAAAAATGAGAATATTTTCTGATGTGCTGAGAAGGTAGAAATGAATTTTTTCTAATGATCATGTCGTCCATGAGAGCATGAAAAATAAGAGGTTTCCTTTTTAAGAAATGGTAATGTATTCATCAGTGAAGTCTCGAGGTAAGAACACTAAATTTCATAATTATATCAAGTGTGGTAAATATCATCCTAGAGAAAATATTTCAATGTATGGCAGATGCTTCTAATGTGGTAGGACTCGTCATATTTCTCATAATTTTAGTAAAGATGATCATGTAGGCAATGAAAATCCAGGAGTATGATTTTTTAGTTGCAATGATATCAGGAATTATGCCAATTTGTGTCTAAATTTGATTACCAAGGATGAAACCCAACATGATAGAAAATATGATGGGTCCATTATTGAATGGTTGATTTGGGGAACTCATCTTGATATAGGATTTATAACCTATCATGGAATTAAGACTACTTGGTGGATTATGTAATCATCTTTTAGATCATGTGATATAACATAGACCATAGAGAGGTATTGTTATATATATATAATAATATGTAATTTTATCTAATCATTTTATTATATGATCAGTGATATAGTAATTATATATAGAATTTACTTATCATGACTATATATTTTATAATTTTGTTTTCCAAGGAGATTATTATATTTAATCCACACTGATCTACAAATACTTGTACTGGAAATGGTATAGCTTCCATACATTATACATAGTCCCTAAAAAGTGTATTGTATCCTCTATAAAATGAGGAGATAATGTTGAGGTATGAGGGACCTGGTTCGATCATTGTGGAGGTCAACCAGATTGAGGGTATTATAAATTGGTATAATATCCATGTTTTTTTATTACTATTTTTGGTATGGTAGAACAAATATATGATTTTCATATAATATGAAACTGATATTATATCAACGAATAACTCAAATACATCTTGGGAAATTAAATATCATCGAATACTAAATAGTTTTTCTTGGTTTTAATATTTAAAAATAGGTTTATTTTTATGAATATAAAAAACTATGATATTTATTTATGGTTTATTGGGTATTATTATAATCCCTTGGTTAATGTATATCATGAATTAATTAATTATTTATGTCATGTGGTATTCAAATGATATTAATGAACATTTATATCATTGATCTCCTTGACATTGACATTATGTATTTTAATTAAAAGAATTAATAGTAACTTCAGTAGTGTTTTTGTATATAAATATATGGTTTTATTATATTTATCCTGAACATTATTACATTATTATGTTATTAAATTGAAAGTGTGAATTCGATATGTATATTTTTCTACCCCATGGGAGTGGGTATATAGGGATATAGATGGAACCTAAGGTTAAATAATAGCCCTAATATATTGGGGTTTCATATAGCATTTTATAATGATTTTTGATTTAAAGAATATCCTATATATTATTTTTATATCTATTTTAAATGTAATTATGGTTTTAAAATTTCTCATTATAGAGACATGAAAATGAAATAAAATCTTCTCTTTGAGTGTTAGGTTGGAAATGATGATCCTACCACATCGGATGGTTAGTATGATCCCATAGTTGCGTTCATACTTCATCATGATTTTTAGATCCATTAGGGTCCTCTTAATATTATTTAATATTTAAAACACAGGGAACTAGTTGTTTATACTTCCATGTTATATATGATGAAATTATTACACCTACAACCTTTACACATAATTTATTCATATGGATGATCGTAGGAACAAATGTTTAGGGTTCAGTTTGTGAATTCAATTTTTTAAGAAACATAATACAGGACCCAATAGGTGGGTCAATCTTATTGTATATATGATTTAAGGAATAAATCATTTCTAGTTATATGTAATTATATGTTTATATATATATATATATCAATATGTGTTGTAATACTGAATGTATTTTTCAGTGATTTTCATTGATAATTTAATTCCCAATAGGTGAAGTAGTGATTGGGATTGAGACATTACACATTTTTTTTGTTAACATTTTATATCTAAAATCTTTTTTTAGTTTATAAATTATATCTTAATTACATAGAGAGACCTATCTATATTTAAAACTATATTCATTATTTTTGTTATTTGTGGTCTATTGGAGGATGATAATATTTTTATAACTTGAGTTTTAGTTATTATACATGTAGTGGTTATTAATATTCAGGTTTGGTTCATTAAAATTATTCATCGAAGCCTTCATGGACTCTAACAATATATTATTTGTGTGGAGGGGTGGGGAATCTATTAAAAAAATTGTGTTAACTTGTAGTATAGATTCATTAATGTTGATATATGAGAAATATATATAATTTTTCAATGAACATCATAGAAATAAATTGTCCAATGTGATGGATGGGGTTAGGGATCTGTTGATAGATCAGATGCTTTACTACATAGTGATAGCTGGTGTTTTTCTAGCTGGTTAGGGTATGTTTGTGTTTGTGGTTCTTATAATGTAGAGAGGTAGTAGGGTACTATTTCTATGGGTATATATGAATAAAATTTAAGGGATATTGAATAGGGTTATGAAATAATTTTGCTAATTAGATATAACTTGTCTGCCATGAGAATTAGAAATTTATTATTTGAGGTTTTATTTTAGTAGAATTTTCCATGGTAATTTCATTCCTTTTTAGAAGTGAATAAATTTCATTTATATTTTAGAAATAAAATATCTATCTGTGGATGACCATTCATCACACATATATTTTGATTTCAATAAATTCTCCCTTATGGGTATGATCAAAGGGTACTCATCGATGTTCTATGTGTTCCCTACTAATCATCAGATATTAACATCTCATGGATTTATTTATGTTAGAGACGTATATTTTCAACATGATACTATGTATATATTGGTTCAATTTATAATAAGAAAACCTTGACTCCTATTTATTGTCATGACGTATCCCCCGGGACCTATTTTGTGACTACCCCAAGCCCTCCTTCCATAGGATAGGGGTTGACAACTGGCACTGAAAGGCATATTCCCTAAAATGGGATGGCATTTCCTTTAGACCTGTACAAACACATGGTCTGAGAACACTACAAGAAGAAATTATGAAGTAAACTACTATATAAAAAATATTGTTGATTGTAATGGTTTCCAGAATACAAGCCCAACTGTAAAAGTACAAGTAAAACTAAAAGGAAAAATAAAAATAAAAAATGGAAAACATTTATAGTGTTGTCCATTGAGGATACTATCAGAAGGGTATATACAAATCTCCTTTTTAGCACTCCACCTCTTCCCGTCTCCTCCATGTACCACATTTTCCAGGCTCCCCCAAACCTCATCCCACGTGTTCTTCATCTGCAGAAGACACAACAAGGTAATGGAATATCCCGTGCATGGGTGAGTAAAACAATACCTCGTAGGGAAATTGAGACCCCCGTAGGTCTCTCAGAACTCCTCAAAGGAAAAACACAAAGCATTATCTCAATCACAAAGCAAAAAGAAATAGACACAGCTCAAACAAGGTTTAAAACTCAGAGAAACTGGACTATAATGTGGATAGCCATCCACGTGATTCTCTAGGGGTAGTAACAAGTAACATCACTAGTCACAACATCGAACACCACTGCTACTGGAGATATTTTCCTCTATCGAGTACAGTGGGCCTGCCGCGTCACACAGAGGTGCTTCCCACTAACCTTGAACTACTGAGGTACTCCTCCCCATCGCGTACCGTGGGTCTTCCGGGTCACACAGAGCCACTCCCCCACCATGGCATGTTGTTTTATTTCTCCCCATAACATACCGTGGTTAATCCCAACCCTCGCTAGCAGAGGTACTCCTCCCCATCACGTATCGTGAGTTGTCGAGTCACTCTGAGTCGAAATGATCAGTCGTCAAAAGTCTCAGCCAGTTATAGGGTTCCATACATAGTGGGCTTGGGATAACCGCTCCCCATGCCATCAGTCATATATCAACCAACATGCAGTCTCACAATAATTAACCCAATGTTATTCCATGTCATAGGGGTTCCAACGTAACATACAGCGCATCAATCTCATCCCTCGGTCTTTGCGTTATTGGCATTTCAGTGTCGAGGGCCTGGTAGGATTCGGGTACGATCCAACCTAGCCATACTCCAAATTTCTCTAAAACTCTCATTTAGTAAGTCAAAAGGACCATCTCACTGTATAGACCCCAACGCTGGAGACGTTTCCTCGACCGGACATTAGGTTCTGGAGATAAGGCCCTTTAGGTGTTTATGGGCCTGGATGGGCCCCGGGTCCTGTTCGACTCGGTCGGACCCACCCAGCCTAACCAAGTATGCCCTAGGTTGCGGCGGAATCATCCCTCTAGGATGAGGTCTAGCCCGACCCATATAGGGAGGCCTGACCTGTATATAGAGGGTCCTGCAAAAGAGTGTCCCACCCCGCGGAGAGGCGCGACCCAAACGGGAGTAGAGCGCAGCCATGCCTGCTGGGTGGCGGCCGACTGGTCAGGTGGTCCGGCCTGCTGGCGGCAGCCCACAGGCATCAGCCCGCAGGGTAGGTGGCTTAATCCATAAGCAACATCCCACTGGAGGGCGTCCTGGCCGCTAAGGGCATGGAACGCGGTGCTTCTGCCAGGCAACTCGGGGGATCCGCTCCCCTGAGATCCCAAACAGCAATTGGTCATTTGGTCATTGATGTGGCGACACCACATCAGCATCACTTGGTTACCATAGAACCCGCTGAAGGTGTGGGTTACGCCTCCTCTGTCATAGCATTGGATGTGGTATCCTACTCACCGGCGGCGCGCGATGGCGTCCCACCTGACCCTTCCACAGCCGGCCGACAAGCCGCCCGCCTTCTTTGACTACCACAGATGATGACCTACGGATCCATGCCCACTGGTGGGGCATGACGGCATGCCGCACCTCCTCCATGAACTGCCGGTTCTAGCCGTTGCGATGACTTCAGCAGCTTTGTTCTACGGTATCCTCTTGCGGCGTGCATTGGCATGTCACCTCATTCGTGATTGGTTGGTAGTGCTCTATCGGCTGTCTTCTACAGATGGGGCATGGGTAAAAATTTTATGGAGGGTTTGAGCTAGGTTTGTAGGCATTCACCCTCCGTGTTATCTCGTGATCAAAGGGATGATAAAATGGGTTTATCAATTTCATGTATTAAACAACAAACCAAACCTCAAGAGGATACAATGTAACAACTTCCAACAAAATGAATGAATCACACATCAACCTATTTTTCGGTTGAACCAAATTATTCATATAATTTCATGAAATGAGAATAGGGAATCAAAAATGAACAAATGAAATAACCCCTACCTTGAATCATAAGATAAACTCCTACACTTGAAGGTGGGTTGGTGTTCTTAATTCACCCAACCGATTCAAAATGACGTCTCTCGTACATTTCCCTTTGGTTCGTGGTTCGGTGTCGTCCATCACCTCCCACTAGGTCGACTCCAAATTCTAAGGGTCCGGCATAGCGTTGCTGATTTAACACATCATTTCTTGGTGAATATGTGTTGAAACGTTCCCCCAAACTTTTTATATGTAGATAGGGTGAGGGTATGTAACGAAGAAGGATTTTAATGGGGGTCATTAAATAGAATGATTTCAAATTTCCCAACGATGTAATTACTTAGGGTTGGCAGATTAAGACATGTATTTTCTTGACACATCGCTAGCCCCACCTCGTTTACATGTCTGTTGGAGGATATGAAATAAAATAATAAAATTATTTTTTTTCATTTTATTTATAATGTCGCAAAACATAACATTTTCTTCGGACCTACTGTGTTCAAAGTAAACCTCCATTAAGTAAATCCGAGCATTGAAGATTCAACGGTGCCCTCTTATTTTTAATCCAAGCAACGGTTCAAAAGTTAGAATATGCCTCTCACACATTTAATGAAGGTACCCAAATTTTATTTCATAAATTCATTCTGGGCCCTCTGAGCCTCAGAATCACGCACCGTCCATTTTTGTAGACTCGTAATAATTCCATATAATTTAAAACATTACATGGAAAATATTGGTCATTATATTCTCCCCACCTTAGGGATTTACATCCCTGAAATCCACAACATAGACAAAGAAATCAAATGAGGGTACTGAGATTGAATCTGAGCCTCCCGCTCCCATGTGATCATATGGAGGTTCATGTGCTTCCAGCGAATGCACAACAGAGGTATTGACCACCCACTAAGGACCTTCTCCTGTCGATCCTAAATCCCTGTTAGAACCTTTGTAAATGTCTCCCCATCATCAAAGTCCATATCTCCATGGTCTATGACGTGAGATGGGTCGTTCATGTCTCTCCTCAGCTGGGATATGTGGAAGAGTTCATGAACCTTGTCCAACTGCGATGCAAGTTCCAAGCAGTATGCCATCTCACCTATCATCCAATGTATCAGAAAAGGTCTGATAAAATTCGGTGATAACTTGTCGCCTCTATGAAATATCTATAGTCCCCGTCCAGGAGAGACTCTTAGGAAAATTTTGTCTCCCTCCAATAACTCCAGAGGTCACCATATTCTATCAACATATGAATTTTTTTCTACTCTATGTAGTCTTCATCTACTCCTGGATAGTCTGCACCTTTTCAGTGGTAGCCTGTACCAACTCTGGACCCATAAGTGCTGACTCACATGGGTCTGTCCGGCATAGAGGTGATCTGCATGGTGGACCGTACAAGTCCTTGAATGGTGCCATACCAATGGTGGAGTGATAATTTTTGTTGTATGGAATCTCCACCAAGGGAATATTATCCTTCAAATTTCATCCAAAATCTAGAACACATGCACATAGCATGTCCTCCAGTGTCTGAATGGTCTACTCCAGCTGACCATCTGTATGACAATGAATGGAGGTGCTCAAATGTAGGTGAGTCCTGAACGCCACCAATAATCACTTCCATAATCAGGATGTTAAATGTGTGTCAGGGATAGAGAAGATCATCTATGGTACCCCACGAAGTCACACAATCTCTTACACGTAAAGGCATCCCAAGACCTAAACTGATCCCTACCCTCAGATAGGTAGGAAGTGGGCCAACGTGGTGAGTCGGTCAACGATCACACAAATGGAATCATGTCCCCTAGACGTACATGGAAGCCCTTTCACAAAGTCCATGGATATTCCATCCCACTTCCACTCTAGAACCTCTAGTGGATGTGTTAAGCCAGCTGGAACCTGGTTCCCGGCCTTCACATACTGACTAGTGAGGCATCGGGAAACAAACTCTACTAAAACCTTCTTCATCCCTGGCCACCAGTGATGATGCCGAAGGTCCTGGTACATCATTTCAACACCAGGATGTACCACCAGAGGGGAAGTATGGAACTCCCTCAATACATCCTCCGGTAGCACCACCGGTACCATGGTAGGTCCTCTGAATAGAATGATGTGCTCCCCATCTTTAGAAAATCCATCAGGTGCATATCCTCACTATATTTGAGCACATCAAGTCTCACAGTCAGTGTCCCCATGATTCACCTCCCTAACTCACTGAAGTAGTGGGGGAGTGACTGTCATATACTATAGGTATGCTTCTCCATATCACTTCACAAAGGATATCTGCAACACGACTATCTGCTCAGTCTCCTCACACATAAACTGAAGACTAGACCTCCTGCTGAGTGCACCTGCTACTACATTCCCCTTCCCAAAAGTATATACTATCTCAAAGTAATTGTCCTGGAGGATCTCTATCCATCACCGATGTCTCAGGATTAGGTTCATCTAAGAGAAAATATACTTGAAAATCTTCTGATTAGAGTATACTGTAAAACGTTCTCCCATCAAGTAATGTTTCCACATCATCATGGAGAAGACAACTACATCTAACTCTAGGTCATGGGTTGCATAGTTCTAATCATGTTGTCTCTGCTTTTTTGAGCCATAGGTGATCACTACTTGCTCCTTCATCAGGAAACGCCCAAGCCTGGTCCCAGATGCTTCGTAATAGACTACATACCCAACTCCCTCTTCTGGTACCCTAAAGACATGGGAACTCTTTAGTCTCTGCCTAAGCTCCTGGAAACTCTGCTAGCATATCTCCATCCAAATGAAGGGTTTTCCCTTCTTCTTCACCACTGACAAGTGTGCTACAAATCTGGAGAAGTTAGGAATGAATCTATGGCAGTGTCCAACCAACCCCTAGAAACTCCGCACCTCTATCGTTGAGTATATCAATATATCATCGATGAATACCACCACAATGTGATCATGGAATAGCTAATAATCATGTTCATGAGTACCATGAACACTGATGAGGTGTTGGTCTTGCTGAAAGGCATAACCAAGAACTCATAATGGCCATACCAGAATTTGACGTTTGTCATCTGCACATTTTCATCTCGTATATTGAGATGATGATAGCCTGATATGAGTTCTATATTTGAAAACCATCGAGCTCCCTTCAGCTGATCGAAAGGACCATCAATCCTCTAAAGTGATACTTATTCTTAATGGTCACCTGTATTAGGCACTGATAGTCCACACAGAGTCTCAAACCCCTATCTTCCTTCTAAATGGAAAAAATTGAGGTTTCCCATGGATAAATATTGTGTCTTATTAACCCCATTCCCTGCAAGTCCTCCAACTGTACTCGTAACTCACGAAGCTATGTAGGAACCATCTGATATGATTTTGTAGATATTGGTGTCATCTTAGGGTACATGGTGATGTAAAATTATACCTCTGTATATGGTGGTTGTCCCGAAACATCATCTAAAAAGACATCGGCATACTGGTCCACCACTACAGGATAGATCAGACTCAAAACATAAGCTACTCCGAGGGTAAGGCTAGCCAAATGATGAGTAATCAACTGCACACTCTTCTGGTTAAGTCCATCAGGGGCTTCAAAGGTTCCCATATCACTGGTGAAGGGAAACCTAGCCCCATCCATTCAGACACAACTCACATTGCACCTAATATAGTCAATATGAGCATGGATTGTAGATAACCAGTCCATACTAAGATGCCATCGTATGGCCTTGATGATACTACTAGGAGATCCAAGTTAAAGCTCTCACCTCTTATACTAAGCTCACACTACTGGAAGCAGTGTATAATGGTCAAACCCACTCTCGTAGGAGTCTCTATCTATAAGGATCAAGCCAATGGCTCCACCGGAATCTTTGTGCTCTGAACGAGGGACGTGGAAATAAAAAATTGATTGGCCCGTGTTTCTATAAGTACTGCAGTAAAGGTGGAGTAGACAAAGATCGTACCTCTAATTTCCTCTAATGAACCTTTGTCATATGCCTCAGCTTCCTAGAGCTATGCTCGTCCCTTTCCTCCTGCTCCCTATGGTCAGGGTAGACCACCTGGTGGTGGTGGTGTTAGAACCTCAAAACCCCACCCACCGCCTGCTGCATGGCCAGCTCCTCTTCCATGTCTGTCACCCTATAGACCTCCACACACAAACCTCTTCCTCTTCCTCGACAGTACCTCAAATTCCTACTAGTCGTCCATACTACGGGTCATGGAGTGGCAAGACACACGACCCTACTCGCCACACGTGTAACATTGTGTGTCCCTCGCATGTCTTCCTCTACCTTGCGATCCTCGCACCTCTGACCCTGCATCCTGGGGACATCCACCAAAAGGTCTAGTCCGGTAGGAACTCTGTGTAATCTGCATACTTCCTGTTGTAGATGAATCTACTACCTGACGTCCGGTGGTGGCATAGGATATGTATGCCTTCTCAACTTGGAAGCTCTCCACCAATAACGCTCGCTCTAGCACCCTAACCTGAGTCGGTATACTGAGTGATACCATCGATGCTCTGATCTCTCTTGGGAAACCCTTTCAAAGGTCTGGCCCCTAAAGAAATGGTCGTTCACCATGTCGGTGGAGTATTGGGAGATACCATTGAACGTCACTGAGTACTGATCCACTATCATACTTCCCTACTATAAATGTAGTAGCTCTTATATATGAACGGAGCATAAGGTCGCTGGGAAGAACTCTGCCCTGAAAAGAACCTTGAAGTCCACCCATATGAGGGTCACCTCATTATGTTTCTAGAGCATCAGGCACCAACATCTCCCTGTTGTTTCCTATATAAGGCAGGCTGTCGGGATCACCATAAAATCATTTGATGTCCTAACTAAGAAAAAAAAATTGTCCACAACCTCCAGCCAGTCCTCAGCCGCATAAAGATCCTTCTCGCCTCAGAACCTCATAGGCCTCTGCCACTGGAATTTGTACAGATCTCTCAGTCGGCATACACCCTCTGCTAGTGGGTCCAGTGGAAACAACTATCCAACAGGTAGTGGTGCTGCTGGTACCCCACCTGAAGGTGCTAACGTCGTTAGAGGGACCAGCACCGAGGCCTCGTCTCTCAGTGGAACGTCATTGCATACTCTCTCAGGAATCCTGGATGGTTGTCTCCATGGTAGAATCCTGAAAGAAGATAGGTGTTCCATGGTAAATAATTTATACAAGGGGAGCTGAATCAAGAGATCAAAAGGAAACTTTTCAAAACACACAAAATCATTTTTTTCTGCACTCAGTTAGAAATCAGAATTCATGCTCCTAGTGTATGGATACGTCAGTTGCTGCACCAACACTGGATTGCACAAACTGAAAACCATGCTCATATAACATAAAACAATTTCTACTGAGAAAATATTAGAGTCCTAGTTCTTTGGTAGAACCGAACTCCTTTGATACCACTTTGTCACGACCCATCCCCCGAAGCCCGTGTCGTGACTTCCCCAAGCCCACCATCAATAGGACAGGGACTGGAGACTAGCACTGAAAGGCATATTCCCTAAAACAGGAAGGAATTTACTTTATAACACTATAAACACATGGTAAGGGAACATAACAAGAAGCAACTATGAAGTAATTTGCTGTAGAAAAAGGGGTGGTCAATGTAAAGGGGGCCGAAATAGAAGCCCAACGATAAAAGTACAAGTACAAATGAAAGGAACAATACAAACAAAAAGGGAAATTATCTACTTATTAGTCCACCGAGGATCATTCCCGAAGGGTAAATACATATTTCCTGCTCAGTACTCCATGTTCGCCCGTCTACTCCATGTACTTCCTAGTCCCGGCTTCCTCAAACCATAGCACAACTGCCCGTTGTCTGCACAAGACAAAACAAGGTCTGGTCGTAGCCCGTGGAGGGGTGAGTATAACAATAACAAGTAGGGACGCCATGAACCCCGATGATCTATCACAACTTGATAATGGAAAACCACAAATCATGATCTTAATGACAAAGCAAAAAAGCAATAGGCATAGCTCAAACCAGGTATAAAACTCAGAGAAATAGGATTATGATGTTGATAGCCTGCCACGAGATTCTCAAGGGGTAGAAAAAAGTAACATCCCAAATCACAATGTCGTACACCTTGGCTTCTAGAGAAATTCTCCTCTATCGAGTTCATTGGGCCTTCTGCGTAACACAAAGGCACTTCCCACTAAACATGAACTGGTGAGATACTCTTCCCCGTCACGTAATGTGGGTCTTTCGAGTCACACAGAGCTGCTCCTCCACCGTGGCCAAGTGAGGTACTCCTACTCATTGTGTATCGTGGCTTCTCGTCACCATTCCCTACTATGTTAATTCTCTCCATCGTGTATTGTGGGCCGTCGAGTCACTCAGAGTCAAAAAGATCAACAGTTGTCAAGTCTCAGCCAGTCGTAAGGTTTCCGTACGTAGTGCACTTGGGAGAAACGCTCCTCAAGATATCAGTCATATTTCATCCAGAACATAGTCTCACAAGAAGTAACCCAATGATCTTCCTTGTCACCATGGTTCCAATGAAATAGACGGCACGTCAACCAGATGCCCGGTATTTTCATTATTTCCATTTTAGTGATGATGGCCCGGTTGGATTATTGTACGATCCAACTTGACCATACTCCAATATTCTCCAAAACATTTATGGATTAATTCAAAAGGATGTTCTCATTCCAAGGACCCTAATGCTGCAGAAGATTCATCAAACAGACATCCAATTTAGAAGATAAGGCTATTTCAGCGTATCTGGGCCCTGTTGGGCCTGGGTCCGGTCTGACCCTGTCGGACCAACCCCACCCAACCTGGTCTAGGCTGCACCGTGGGAGACTCAGCCCTCTGGGGAAAGTTCTAACCCCTCCCAAAAAAAGGGGTGGCCTGAAATGGAGGCCAGCTCCATATAATAAAGGGCCCCCAAACGGCGGCCTGACCCAACCTGTTAGTCGGCGGCCTGCTGGGTAGGTAGCCCGGCCCGCAGGTGGCGGCCCACTGGTCTAGCACCCAGGACTGCTAGTGGCGGCCCACTGGGCATGGTCCCTGTGGTGCTTCCTCCAAGCGGCTTGGGGGAGACGCTCCCCTGAGATTCTGAACAGCCAAAGGCCATTCAGCCTTGGATGCGGAGACACCATATGGGCACTTCCCGGTTGCCGTTAAACACACTAGTGGTGCGAGTTCTGCCTCCTCTATCATAGCTTCTTCCACATTCTCTTACTCACTGGTGGCGCACGATGGCATTCCCCCCTTCCCTTATCTGGTCGGCCACCGCGCCTTCCACCTTCTCTGATTGCCACGACTGACGACCTGAGGCCCCTTGCACACTGGCGGCACGGGACAGTGCGCCACACCTTCTCTACAACCGTCCAATGCCTGATGCTCTGATGACTGATGCAGCTTCATGACACGAACTCATCTTGCAGCATGCCTTGGGGCCTCGACTCCTTCATGACTGGTTAGTTCCATTATGTTGGTGATCTTCCACTGATGGTGCAAGGGTAACAAAGTTGTGGATGGTTTGGTCTGGGTTCATTTGGACCATTCCCTCTATGTTATCTCATGATCAAAGGGAGGATAAAATGGGTTTAAAAATTTATTTTATTAAACAACAATCCAAACCATACAAAGATACCCCAAAAAAACCTCCGACAAAATGAATGAATCTCGGATCAATACGGAAGTCGGTAGACCCACATTATTCATATAATTTCAAGAATGGGGAAGAAGGAATAAAAAATTCTCAAAAGAAATTACACTTAACTAAAATCTTCAGAGAAACGCCCGCTCTTGATGGTGGGTTGGTGTTCTTCATTCAAGAAAATGATTCCCAATGATGCCACACAGACATATCCCTTCGGTTCGTGGTTCGGTGTTGTCCATCACCTCCCACTGGGTCAGATCCGTCTTTAAAGGGTACGGCGCCACGGTGCACCTTCAGCACTTTGTTGCTTGGGGAATCTATGTTGATACCATCCCCCAAGCTCCATAGATTTATTAAAGGGGGAGGGTAAGTAATGATGTTGGAGTTTAATGGGGATCATTAAATAGAAATCTTCCTAATTCCCCAATGACATCGTTACTTACGGTTGGCAGGTCAAGGCATTTATTGGATTAACACATCGCTGGCCCCGCCCCCTTTACATGCCCTTTGGAGGATATGAAATAAAGTAACAGAATTATTTTATTTCATTTCTTTTAAATAGTAACAAAACATAACTTTTTCTTTGGACCTACTATTTTCAATGTAAAGCCTCCCTTAAATGAATGTTGTTGCTATGGATTCAACGGTGCCCTCATATTTTTAATCTGAGAAACGGTTCAAATCATAGAAAACACCGCTCATGCGTTTACTGATGTTTCCCAAAAAAATGTTCCAAAATTCATTTCGGGCACTCTGGGCATCAGAATCATGTGCCATCAATTTTCACTGACTCGTAATAATTCCATATAATTAAAAACAAATTACATGGAAAATCCACGTCTTTACATTTCTAGTCAGTATGTATCAGATCAATCATGTTTTATTGTTATTTCCATTTTGGTGAATGAGAATTGTTGATATGACATTTGAGCCCTGACCACATATAACTAGGTTTTATTGCAATCCATTTTTCTTGTGTTTTTTAAAATGAGTATTAAATATATGAAATGATTTTTTAATCTATTTTGGGCCATTTTCATTATACATATCATATATAGTTTCAAGGAGACTCCTGAGAGATAGTTTTTTTGTTTTCATTGATTTTAGTCTTCACATAGTAGGCATATCAATTCATATTTATATAATGGATACTACAAAAATTATAGAGATGATGGTCGAGATATAGGACCTTAAATTTATGGTATTGATTTTCCTAGGAACATCCCCTTCAATTTCTTTTATTTTTTAACCTAAAAGGAAAATACCTTTTTATATATTCTTATAGATTTCTGGAGGATAAACCATTTTATGAACAAGAACTAATATCATCGTCCCTATATCGATGGATTTTTTGAATTGTTAATGGGATCTACATGGATTTCCAATATCGACATGTGGTTAGGTTATCACCACCTATATATGAAATCTTCTTTTATTACATATGATTCACTCAAAAGTAGGTATATCATGTATTATTATCATGTGATAATTTAAGGACAAAAAAAGTTTTTACCGATGATTATTTCTATTATTTAAATAAATGGTCATAAATATCATGTTTCATTTGTAGTGGTAATCAATGAGGATATTTATTTATTCTCCTTCTTGAGGAAGAAATATTCCAATAATTTGTAGGTCATTCAGAGCATATAAATAGATCATAGAGTGTAGTGTATGCATTAAATGTGTCACAAATTGATTATTTATGATCACTTCTTAGTTCTCATAAAATCAAATTCAGACATATCAAAACAGCCTATAATGTTTTGGATTTTGTTTTCTTGGGGATGAGATAATAATTTAATTGAGATCTATATCTTCCATGAATTTTTAAGAAATTATTGGATATTTATTTTACACTAAAAACATTTGGATACACTACTTATAACGCTAGGCTCGATGGTGTGAAATTTGATTGGGCCTCTCATTGTGATAGATAATTTCTAGAGATAATGTGAAGGTCAAAAATTCTGTTGATTTTGAATTTAATAAAGTCAGGTAAGGTGTCAGTAGTAGAAAATATGTCTCTAATGTCGAAAATATGACTTCATTATCTTATAAATTGAAGAAAATGATGTTTTCAAACACATTTTGCATTGATTTTATAAAAAATTACACCAAATATGATTTATATTCATTTTTTTCTTCTGTTATTTACAAAAATGATGCCAAAAATAGTCATCAAATCACATTGTGTAATCAGTTTCTATAAAAAATGAAACTCATTATATGTTTTTTAGAATCAATATCTATTAAAATAGATTCCAAAAACATTTTTTAAAAATACTGAATTGACAACCTTCATTTTTTTGATCAATAAAGGAACTTTTCTCTCAAATATTGATGACTCTAAAGGCCACACACATATCCTCAATGGCCATTGTTCGTGATTTTTTTATATTTATAACCATTTAACATTCTATTGTCTCAATTTTTCAACCCCTATCCTCGTTTCTCCATCCACTAAAATAATTTCTCTTTGGAACCCATTTTTCAGCTGACCATAATCCCTGGAATGATTTTATTTATTTTTTCTAGCTTATTTTTGTTTTATAAAACTTTTTTTATAACTTTTAATACATTAATTACTATGAATTTTAGGTAGAAAATTCATATTGCGGATTATTTTTCCTCCTCGAACACCATGTTTTTATGTTATTTTTTGATTTTGATGAAAAATTATATATCATTTTTTTATAATTATTAGTTACTATTTCATATACTTATACATAGGTTTTTTTATACTAATTACTCAGTCATTGATTTTTATATAACATGTCTCCAGGAAATCTTATCAAGAGATCCAGTGTCCGAATGTATACGCTCATACTTCATCACATAGACTGTAACATTACATTGAAAAAATGATTGAAGAAATGTTTGAAGCATTAAGTGCTAAGCCTACTAGTTGTTAAGATGAGATGCAGTTAGGTCCTCCATATCCCCCCACCTGCCATGAAAAATTAAAAACAGTGATAATAAGAAAAAATGAACAGAATCTAACATAGAATGGAAAGGATGTTGCTGAAAAAATAGGAAATAAATAATTTTTTTTCAAGAATTTTTTTATTTTATAAATTGAAAAAACTAATATACCATTATCATTTATCATTTTAGAGTGACCTTCTGGAGAAATAATCACATGTCACTTTTATACAAGATGGTAAGATGGAAATCCTCGCTACTATATTCGGAAATCCAGAACACCCTTGACACAATAATGGATATGAGGATGATGTTAATATTTAGAAACATTTCGATCATCAATGTAAGTAATCAACTGACCCCGAAATAGAATCCTTAAAAGATGAGTTAAATGATATAAAACTGTTAGTGGGCCATCTAATTAAATCCTCTTTTTAGGGAATGTAAGGATAATTGGCAATACTATCACAATTTTCACAGCCTTCCAGGCCTACAAATATAAGGCCCCTGGCATAAACATTGATTATTCTTGAGATAAGTCAATAATTTGACTTCAATCCACATTGAGGATCATTTCAGTTTCATAGCATTAGATAACTAGGTCATAACATATACATAACATCTAGAATATTATAAGTAGACACTTCTACTCGCTATCCTTTTTCCCTAAAAAACTCTTTAAAATGAAATATGGCATCATTTGTAGTTTTAATATAATAATTTTTTCGTTTATCCCATCCATAACTCTACTCTTCATTATGTCCTATGAAAAACAATTCAATACTTTGTATGAGTATAAAAATCACCACAAGGGATTCCTAATGAATGAAAATGGTTATTCTTGCAAAAAAATGTAAACCATGAAAACTTTATAATAATGTAATACTTTTATCCTTCAAGAAGTAGATAAAAAATCCACTAAATATAAGCTCATTTATTATTTAAAGACACGTAATCTCCATGTAATTTTTTTAAATTAAATGGGGATTTTAAGAGTTCGCGAAAATTGATGGGGCATGATTCTGAGGCTCGGTGTTCCCGGAATCAATTTCTGAATTTTTGTTCAGGTATATTCTGTAAACATACGATCAGGTTTTTCTAAATTTTTAATAAGATCTTGGAATTGAAATATAAGGGCACCTTTGAACTCGAAGCACCGATATTCACTTAAGGAGACATTCACCTTGATGGATGTTGGTCGAGGGAGAATGTTATTTTTTGGGTTTTTTCATGGAAATAATAAAATAAAATAAACACATGTTTTATTTTATTTTATCTATTGTAACCTCTCATGTGGATGTTGAAAGTGGGGACCACCACACCTTAACCTCCCATGAGAGGATATGGTGGTGGGGACCACCACAACATAACCTCCCATGAGTTATGGTGGTGGGGACCACCCGAGGTAGGGGATTATTGTGAATAATTTTATATACCCATGTTCTTCCCTTATAGAATAAGAAACACAAATCAAAATTCTAACCAGTTGATCCACATATTTTTCCTTTTGCGGGTTTTGTGAATAATCATTGCGGGGGGGGGGGGGGGGGGTTGATGTTCTTCGTTCTTATTTTATGTTGATCTGATTTCTACAATTATAAACATGGAGGGTGTAAGCCAAACTAACATGGCCCGACCCCTCTGTCATTCATCATTGTGATGTTCATCGAAATGAAGGAAGATGATGAAGGTGTGAAAAAAGGCGTTGCCGCCTACGGCCACGGTGACCCACGCCGCTGCCACAGCTCTCTGGCCTTCTGGCCGACCTGGCAGCATGCATCGTGCCATGCCGCCACACCGCGCTTCCCTAAACCCCGCCAGCACCGTGCCCTAGCTTACGTCTCCCACTGGCTGACCCCTCAGGCGGCACTACCCATCGGTCACACCGCCTGTCGGCCGAACCGGTCGCGCCGCCCTCCTACCTCCTGAGACGCCCGCGCCACTCGCGGGACCCCGACCGCCAGCGCCCCTCGGGACACCCCAGCCGAACTGTCCCTGCGTCCTGGCCGAACCGGCCTCATCACGACCCTCTGAGCTGCCTCGGCCGTGTCGGCCTCGCAGCACCCTCCAGACTGAGCCTCCCTCACAGCGCCCTCTGGGGTGAGACGCCCCAAGTCGGGCCCCCGTGGCCATCCCAGCCGAACCGTCCTCGGGCCTCCAGGCTGATCCACCCTTGTTGTGCCCTCTCGGCTGAGCTACCCATGTAGTAACCTCTAGGACGAACTACCCTCCCAACCTTCTGGGCTTGGTCGAGCAGAATAGGGTCAGCCCAGGCTGGGTCGGACCGGACCCGGGCCCGCTACGCCCCTATTTCCTTCCTTTGGCCATAACCTTGGCACTGAACGTCCGTGTGAAGAATCATCAGTGGGGCTGGAAATCATGGAGCGTGATGGTCCCTTTGAGTATACCCCACTATAGTTTGGGGTATAGATGAGATATGTTCAGGTTGGATCGTGCACAAATTCAATTAGGACCTCGAGATTAAATGGCTAATAACTCATAGACCAAGCATCTGATTGACACACCGTCTGTTGTGTTGAGAAACCTAGGACATGGTGGACCTTTGAGATACTTCTTCATGGGACTTAGTTGTAGTTAGATCATAAAACAATAGCTTGTGGAGAGGATCATCTAGAGACGAGCGAGCATCTACGCGGGATCGTAGTAGCTGGATGAGACTTGACGACTGCTGACCGTTTGGCTCAGAGTGACTCGACTGAACTAGGTGGTAGTGACCGGTTGTGGCGGTAGACCCAAGGTGCAAGAGAATTCTTGGTGATATGGTAGACCCATGTTACTCGATAGGAGAGGTACCTCTGCAGGCCATGAGGGGAGCTCCTGGTTTTGGCGGCAGACCCACAGTGGGGAGCACCTCTGTGTGACGTAACAGACCCATGGTACCTGACAGGAGAAGTACCTCAGCAGTAAAAAATTAGAGGGAAGAACCTCTATATGACACGACATGCCCAATGTACTCGATCGAGGAGAAGTTCTCCATCTGCCGAGGGTTCAAATGTTTTCTACCCCTATAATAAATCCTGGTTTGAGCTGAGTCAGATACTTTTGTGTTTTCCTCATGATTGATATAGATTATTGATAACATAGGTATATGTATGGGCATATACCAAAGTGGGGATATCTGTTGATTTCATACTTTGTGGTTTATCCTTGTCGGATTTTGTGAGACGTTGAGGGTCTCGGGGTCCCTATTAAGTATCATTATACTCACTCCTGCACGGGTTATGCTCGCAACTCGTTGTGTTGGACGCAGAAAATGGAAAATGCTGACTGAGGATGAGAGTACCAGGACTGGACGGTACCTAGAGGTGGAACATACTACATGTCTGTAAATGAAGGAGACGGATGGAAGAGGATTGATGAGGTGGAAATCTATAACTACCCTTCAGTTAGGAACCCATAGGACGACCCAGTAGCTATTTTTCCTTTTTCCTCACCTGTACTTGTTCTTCAGTTGTACCTGTACTTTCCAGTTGGGCTCATATTCTGGCACATTTAACTGATTGTACTCAATTTTTGGTTATATAGTTTAGTCATGTTTGTTACGTGTTGTGACTGTTTACAGGTTTTAAAGTAAATGCCTTCCCAGTTTTAGAGAATCACGTCGTTGGTGTTAGTCTCCAACCCCTGGCCTATGGAAGGTGGGTTTGGGGTATTCACGGCACATGCCTCGGGGGAAGGGTCGTGACAAATTGGGGTTAGAAGAGTCGGTTCTACCGCAGAACATAGGACTCTAATCTTTTCTTTGAAGAAATAGTGTTAATGGTATTGAGTGTGGTTTTCAGTTCAGGGAGTCCAGTGTTGGTACGCCGGCTGACGTATCCATACACTGGGACCCTAACTTCTGATTTTTGACTTAGTGCATCAAAAGAATGATTGTGTGTGTGTTTTCAATTGTTTTTTTAAGTCAACTCAACCAGGTTAGCTCACTAGGTATAACTTTTAACCATATCACACCAGTTTCTTATCAAGATGCCTCCACACAAACAGCTGGTTAGAGTTTCTAGTGTCTTTCGCATTGATAGTGCTCCAAGCGATGAGGCCTCGGTGCAAGGACCTTTTCCAGTAAAGGCACCAGCGGTACCTTTACCCGTTGGTCCATCGATGCCACCCGCCCTAGCAGTATATGGCACATGCCGTTTGAGCGCATTGCACGCATTCTAGTGCCAGAGGCCACCCAAGTTCATGGGAGAAACAGACCCACAAGCTGCTAAGGATTGGTTAGAGGCCGTGGTAAGAGTTTTTCAAATGGTAGGGACACCTTCAGACCTCATCGTAATCCTTGCTACCAGCCTTCTACAGGAAGCAGCGAGAAGATGGTTGAACATGATGCTATAGGTCCACGATGAGATGACGCTTCTCTGATAGACTTTGACAGCCTATTTCGGGCAGAGTCTGTCCCAGTGACACTATGCATAGTGCACATACATGAGCTACTTCATCTAGAGCAGGTCAGCATTACTGTCGCTCAGTACATAGCGAGGTTCACAGACCTCTCATGCTACTCTGTCAATATGGTGCGGGACCCATTCTTCAAGGCCCAAACCTTCGAGTAGGGACTCAAGTGGGATATTAGGTCTTTGGTGACCTCACTTAGCATCCCGACGTAGGCGGGGGTGTTAGAAAGATCCCTCTTGGTGGAGAGTTTACTTGATGAGAAATCACCAGTAGCTAGACCCACTACCAGTCATCACATAGTGGAGTCTTCTGTAGTTGGTAGCAAAAAAATGTCACAGAGGTCCAAGAGGACCAGCCCTACTATTGGATGACCGCATGGATCAGGATCAGTTGTGCGGGGCACCCGAAATTGAGACAGACATACTAAGAGTGGGTAGTGTTACGCATGAGGCAGGCAAGGTCACATGGCTCGTAACTATCCAACACACTGTACGGACAATCAGTAGATAGTTGAAGGACAACCCAGGTAGAGACCTAAATTCAATCGAGGAGGTTTGTAGGGCGCAGGAGGATGTGGCAGAGGAGCTGATCGTGCAGCTGGCGGTGGGAGACGGTTCGAGATATTATCGCCACTACCACCAAGAGGTCCATCCTGGTCATAGGGAATAGGTGGACAAGTGATATATCAGCTCTAGGCAGCTGAGGCTTACGTTCATGGCACTCTGGAGATGATTTGAGATATGATATGTGACTACTCCACCTTATTTGAAGTTCTTATTAACACAGGTTCCAATCATTATTTTATTTCCACTGCCCTCGTTTGGAGCTCAGAGATTCTGATGGAGCTGCTGGCTTGATCCTTTTGGCTAGATACTCCAACGAGAGAAGATTCGATGATAATGCACTGGTGCCGGCCATGTGAACTAACTCTAGGAGGCGAGAGCTTTAGTTGGGATCTCCTAGTAGTGGAGTCGGGGCCTTACGACGTCATTTTTGGTATGGATTGGTTATCTATATTCCATGCTCAGATAGACTATATTAGGCGCAAAGTGTGGTGTGTACGCATGGATGGGACCAGATTTACCTTCACCGACTAGAACGAAGCCTTTGTCACGTAAGATGGAATTACCCAGAGGACAGTACAGCTGATTAGTCATCGGTTGGTTAGACTTACCCTCAGAGCAGTTGATGTGGAGACTCTTAATTATCCTATAGTGATGTACCAGTACACTGATGTCTTCTTTTATAATGATCTGGGTCTTCATCCTCATAGAGAGGTGGACTTTTACATGGACCTATTCCCCGGGACGACACTGATATCTATGCCTGCGTATCAGATGGCTCTCATGAAGCTTCATGAGCTGCGGGTACAGTTGGAGAACTGGGGAAAAGAGTAGCTTCACGCGGTCAAGGGATGCAACCCAAGGGCTCTAGGAATGATTCGAGGTACGGTCTATGTCTACTATTAGCTATTTTATCAATAGACATAAGAACCAATCATTCCTTCCTTCCACAAATCGTGTCCAAGTCCTAGAGTTTCTAGTTAAACTGTTTACTTGACCCTCATGTCTAGAGATACCATTTGGAGGAGAATTGATAATCAAACTTACACCGATGCTGTGAACTGACCCTTGAGGCGAGAGTTTCGGTTGGAACCTCTTGGCGGTAGCGTCAAGGCCTTACGATGTTAGTTTTGGATCGGACTTGACATCCACTATTCACACTCAGATTATCTGTATTAGTCAAAGGTATTTTGGATTATCTAAAATGTTGGAATGAGGTTTTCCATGGTCGGAAAAAAGGAATCCCAGGAAGAACCTATTAAACTCGTTCATAGGAGGGTGTAGCCAAACACTCTTGAGTCAGCCATCCTAACACTCATGGGAGTAGAAGATTGATTTTTCAGTTTCCAATGGGAATTGCTAGAGTTCCTCCAGGACTATGACTTCATGATATTCTATACTCTTGTGGAGGGGAACATTGTAGCAGATTCAATCAGTAGGAGATCTAGTATAGAACTACTAGGAGAAGCAACAGTGTAGCTGTCCTCTTTGCAGATATCCTTTGTGGATATGGATGGAACAGTTTTATTGAGTCTCTTACAGTCACTCCCCCACTTTTTCAGCGACTCAGGGAGTCACATCATGGAGACACTAACTGCATGGTAGGATGTGCTCAGATATCCACAGGACTGGCAACTGATAGATTTTCTAAAGGTGTGAAGCATGTCATCCTATTCAGAGAATGTACCATGGTACCAATGTCACATCAAGATAGAGTATTGAAGGAGTTCCACACATCCCCTATAGCGGTACAACCAAGAGTGGAGAAGATGTACTAGGATCTCTGATGACAACACTGGTGGTCGGGAATGGAGAAAGAAGTAACCGAGTTTGTCTCACGATGCCTCACATATCAGTAAGTGAAGGCAGAGAATTAGGTACTAGTAGGCTAGGTTCACCTTTTTGCGGTCCAAGAGTGGAAGTGGGATGGGATATCCATGGACTTCGTGATGGGTCTTCTTCATAAATCTAGGGGACATCACTCTATCTAGGTGATTGTCGACCGACTCACCTAGTTGGCCCACTTCCTACCAATCATAAATTAGGGTTTCGTAGAGTGCATGAGACGTCTCTATGTGTAGGATTTTGTGAGGATACATTGAGTACCTTCGATGATTATCTCCGATTGCGACATATGATTTACTTCCCGGATATGGAAGGGGTTTAAGGAGGATTTTGGGATGCATCGTCGTTTGAGCACTGACTTCCATCCTCAGATGGCTGGCTAGAACGAGCAGACCATACAGACCCTCGAGGACATGTTGCATGCTTCTGTCCTTGACTTCGGTCACAGTTGATAGGATCGCTTACCATTGGTGGAGTTTGCATACAACAACATCTATCACTCCCCCATAGGTATGTCACCTTTTGAGGTGTTGTACCGGTGACCTTGCAGATCACATTTGTGCTGGACTGTCCCAGGGGAGTTAGTACTCGTTGAACCAGAGATGGTACGGACTACCAAAGATAAGGTGCAGATCATCCAAGAGCAGATGAAGACCGCACAGAGCAGGCAGAAGTCATATGCCAATAGGAGATGGAGACATCTAGAGTTTGAGGATGGAAACCACGTTTTTCTACGTGTCTCACTTCAACGAGGTTTACATATATTTTTCTGAGGCGTCAAGTTATCTCTGAGGTTCATCTGACCCTTTTAGATCCTCATCAGAGATGGAGAGGCGGCATACCGCTTATCTCTTCCACCTCATTTGCACCGGGTGCACGATGTCTTCCACGTATCCCAGCTGAGGAGATACGTGCATGACTCTTTTTACATCATTGACCATTGAGAGCTAGACTTCGACGATGGTGCGACATTTACGAAGGTTCCAGTAGAGATTGAGGATCAGTATGAGCGAGTCCTTTATGGACAGTCGATACCACTGGTGCGCATTCACTGGCAGCACGAGAACCTCTAGGAGTGCACATGAGAGCGGGAGGCTCAGATGCATGCCTAGTACCCCCACTTGTTTAACTTGTTGAGTGTGTAATATGGGGATGTAGTGCCCTGAGGTGGGGATAATGTAAAGACCTGGAGTATAAATGTAATTTTTTTAATTAAATGGAGATTTTATGAGTCCGCGAAAATTGACGACACATTAATCTGAGGCCCGGTGTCCCTGAAATCAATTTCTGAAGTTTTGTTCGGGTACATTCAGTAAACATACGAGCGAGTTTTTCAAAATTTTGAACTAGTGCTCCAAATTGAAATCTAAGAGAACCATTGAACTCTCAGCACTGATATCCACTTAAGGATACTTTCACCACGACGACAGTTGTTCGAGGGTGAATGTTAGTTTTTGGTATTTTCATTCAAACAATAAAATAAAATAAACACATGTTTTATTTTATTTTATCTATAGTAACCACCCATGCGGAAGTTGGAATTGGGGACCACTACACCTTAACCTCCCACGAGAGGTTATGGTGGTGGACACCACCACACCTTAACCTCCCATGAGTTATGGTGGTTGGGACCACCCGGGGTAAGGGATTATTGTGAATAATTTTATATACCCATATTCTTCCCTTATATAATAAGGAACATATATAATATTTCTAACTATTTGATCTACATATTTTTCCTTTTGTGGGATTTGGGAATAATCACTATGGGAGGGTATGATGTTCTTCATTCTTACTTTATGTTGATCTGATTGCTACCACTCTAAACATGGAGTGTGCAGGCCAAACGAAAATGGCATGACCCCTCCATTTTTCTTCTTTTTGATGTTATTTGAAATGAATGAAGATAACGAAGGCGACGAAGGCAACGATGCTTCCGCCTACAGCCACCACGACCCATACCGCCGCCGCAGCGCTCCGGCCTCCCGGCCGAACCGGCTACACTTGTCGTGCTATGCTGCACCGCCCCGGGCCTAGCCGGCTCCGCACCACGACTGGAGACTCCCGTCAGGTGAGCCTCCCCGGTAGCTCTGCCCTTCGATCACAATGCATGCCGGCTGCGCTGCCCCACTGGCCTCCCGGGCCTCCTGCGACCCTCGAGGCACCCCGGACGCCTACGCCTCAGCCGAACTGGCCCACACCCTGACTGAACTGGGTATACCACAACCTTTCGAGCTGTCACAGCTGCACCGACCTAATGTCACCCTCCAGGCCAAGCGGCCCTCACAGTGACCTCTGGGCCGAGCCGCCCCAAGCCGCACCCCCGAGGCCCTTTGGGCCGAACCGGCCCCATGCCTCCAGAAGGCCACCTCACGGGGCCCTCCGGGCCTTGCCTCCCACGCAGTGCCCCCCGGGCCGAACCGCCCTCCAGGGCTGCTGGTCTGGGCCACACCCGATGAGCCGTCCCGACAAACAGACCTAGCCTGAACCAACGAGTCAGGTAGGGTCGGACTGGACCCAGGCCCACTACACCCCTTTTTCCTATCCTCTCCCATAACCTTTGCACCAGATGTATGTTTGATGAATCGTCAACGGAGATGAAAATCATGGAGCGTGATAGTCTCTTTGAGTATACCCCACTGGAGTTTTGGTACAGTTGAGATATGGTATGGTTGGATGGTACAAAAATCCAAATGGGCCCCTAGGACTAGAAAGATAATATCTCACATACCAGGCATCCGATTGACGCGTCGTCTATTTCATTGAGACCTCTATGGCATGGTGAACCTTTGGGATACTTATTTGTTGGACTTTGTGGAAGTTGGAGAATCAACCAATTGCTTGTGGATCAGGTCATCCAGAGATGAGCAAGCATCTAAGCGAGATCCTTGTAGTTGGATGAGACTTGACGACTGTTGACTGTGGGACTCGAAGTGGCTCAACTAACCTAGTGGCGAGTGTCTGGTTGTGGCGGCAGACCCACAGTGGAGAATCGCACATGGTGATGCGGCATACCCATGGTAATCAACAGGAGGGGTACCTCTATAGGCCATGAGGGGGAGCTCCTGGCTGTGGTGGCAGACCCATGGTGGGGATCGCCTCAGTGTGACGTAGTAGACCCACGATACTCGACAGGAGAAGAAACTCAGTAGTACAAGGATAGTGGGAAGCACCTCTGTGTGACGCAGCAGGCCCACTGTACTTGATAGAGGAGTAGTTCTCTACCAGATAAGGGTATAAAATGATTCTTCACCTAGAATAAATCCTGGTTTGAGCTGAGTCAGTAACTTTTGTGTTTTCATCATGATTGAGATGAATTACATGATAACATAGATATATGTATGGTAGTATAACTAAGTTAGGTTATCTATTGATTTCATACTTTTTGGTTTATCTATGGTGAATTTTGTGAGAACTTGAGGGTCTCAGGGTCCCTACTAAGTATCGTTATACTCACCCCTAAACAGGCTATGCCAGCACCTCGTTGTGTTGGATGCAGATGGCTGACAACGCTGACTGAGACTGAGAGTACCAAGACTGGAATGTACCGAGAGGTTGACCCCATGACATGTCAGTACACAAAGGAGACGGAAATACATGGAGTGCTGAGGAGGCCATCTGAACCTACCCTTCATAAAGGAACCCTGAGGATGAACCAATAGATGTTTTTCCTATTTCCTCAGTTGTACATGTTTTTTAGTTGTACTTGTAATTTCCTTTAGGTCTTGTATTTTTTCCCATTTTATTTAATGTACTCACTTGTTGGTTATAGAGTTTAATTGTGTTCATTACATGATGTGTGTGTTTACAGGTTATAAAGGCAATGCCTTCCCAGTTTTTGGGAATCACGCCTTTGGTGCTAGTCACCAGCCCCTGGCCAATGGAAGGCGGGCTTGGGGTTGTCATGGCACGAGCCTCGGGGGACGATTCATGATAGATTAAAATATTTTTAGCCAAAATATTATCATAAATCCCATAAAAGAGGCATATTACAAAGAAAGGTAATTTGGCGCATAAACCTACTTAAAGTGAATAACCATATTGTCTACTTCCACACATATCACTAAATAGAATATCCATACAGTCGAATTCCATACCCAATGCATTGGAGGTTATAACGTAACCATCCATATTTGGTTTATCATTGAACCACTAATCATTTGGTTCACCACATAACCACTAGTCATTGGTTTCTCACGTAACCACTCGTCAAATGTCCAAGTACCATTATATGATCATAACAAATAAAATATTTCAAATGTCTACATTTCCTTAAGAACATTTCATTTGGAATGACAAGAAATCATTTCATGATATTTAAATGTTCATTCCATTTTAATAAAACCATTTTCAATACCAAAACACCCAAAAATAGAATAATTGATTTATTTTCCTATTAAAAACATTAATGCTTATAGAGGATTCCAAATATCAAATAACGATTACGGTGACCAAGTCGTCATTGACACAACATATGTTACAAAATTTATTTTTTCATTTAGTAAAACTCTTCATAGAAATAGGATTCTCATTGAATAAAATTAAATGTAAATGGGGTTATTTTACACCGTATAAAAGAAGGATGTGTGTATTATCTAAATATGCCTCAATGAATGGAGATTGAGATGATGTCCCTTACCACGTGAGAAAATACATGAATAATAATAATTAAAGAATAAAATTAAATAATCATATAATATCATGAGAGTAAGGATATTCATCATATTATATGTCAAAGGGTAGTATATACACCATAAAATAGAATCAGTGCATAACAAAAAATAAGTTCTAATGGAATGTAAATTGAAATGAAATCCCTTAAGAAGATCATATACCTTGATTAAGGATAAACCAATGAAATAATTATGTGTGAAAAATATAAATACACCCAATATAAGTGGATGTTAATTGTAAAACGATCAGATATCATTCACACATATTCATGGAAAAATAAAACTAATGACATGTATTTTTAACTCAATTAAATGATATTGAGTTATGATTTCCCATAAAAAGATAATATAAATGACATAAGTATTTATTAATGGAATGATTATATGTATCAATAGTATATCCACAAAAATGTAACCTTAAATTATAATAGAAATAAATAAATTGTTCTTACACACATAATCGTGGAATAATATAATCCATGAAGTATGCATAAAACCAAGTGAGAGGAAATTGAGTTTATAAATTCCTTTAAAATAATTCTTCATCCTAATGGCATCACTTAAAAAATAAAATAATGATTTTATGAGAGACAAATTGGTCTATAATCATTTGTACATAAACAATATATAAATACGGTTATATAAGAACATATACCATAATAATAAAATGGATGTTAAAAGATATAATATAAAAGATGTCTTCGACTAAAAGAGGATGGTGAAAGGTTCCCTTAAAAAGTACATTTTGATATTAAAATAGATGTATTATGTATATCAACATTAAATACATATAAATAAATTATCAATACAATATTGGATATCAAAATTCATTTTTTACACATTCATAGCACGATATAATCAAGTAGTAGATGATTATCCCAAATAATAGAAATTAGGTGAAGAAGTTCCCTTACAATGAGTATGATTGGTCACATATATTCTTTTTTAATCCTGAATAATAAATGTAAGTTAATTTATACATTCTTAAGAACCATTTGAATTTTTTATTTCTTTTATTTCACGTATTCCCATATTATATAAATTACATAATTATATAAGATAATATTTTTAGTTTTGTCGATATTTGGTACTTGAGTCGAAAAATTAACTTATTATAATTACAAATTGCCCATGTGGTCAAAAGTCCAGTATCTCCAGAATAATATTCATTATTTAAATATAATATATATATATATATATATATATTTTATAATAGTCCACAACATTTGGAGTGAACCAATTAATTGCACCATTCACGGAGAGGATGTGTTGTACGTACGCATGCACATTACTTTCATTTCTTTTTCATTTATAGAGGAGTGGACAATACATGACATATAGGTATATTATAATTCTATTATAATATATATTTCACATTAGTTCATTAATTCCCTCATTTATATGTCCCATTTATGGCATAAATGAGTAATATCACAATGAGGGGGGCGGTAGTCTGCACTTCCTTAAATGAAATTATCGTATTTAAACATTATGGAAAGAATAACGGAATGATTTAAATATAAACCCAGAATAATATTAACAATATAAATATAATATATATCTTATATGAATATAGTTTCATCATAATGGCCACCATGAGACGTGGTTGGAGAAAATCGAATAATCATCGTTTCGTGAGGTAGTGGTTCACCATACAGAGAAACAGTATATTCGTATCCATTGGATGGAGGTGTGTTTAAGTGTAGTTCTAATCCTTTTGAAAACAACATCATTTTATATTGAGGATACTTTTTTTTTCTATAATAAAAGAATAAAAATATAATATGGAGTGTAGAATTAATATAAAAGAAAGAAACTTGGGGGAAGACCTTAACCTCAAAATCATATAACTTGTTTTGAATTGAGCCTAAAGTATTACTTTAATTTATTTATGCCCAATGTAAGGCCTCTAGGAAGAAGGGATGTATTTTTGGAGATTATTTGGGTAGATTTGTATGATCCAAGGGGCTTGAGAGGTGTGATTAAATGGGTACAGGTGATGCCCTTTTTTAATATGGTGAGAGGGACTTAATGAAAATATCATTAAATATTATTTTATTATAAATTTATTTTCAGTTTCAAATGGTCCCGATGAAAATTATTTCAATGATAATATTCATTTGGGTCAAAAAAATATCAACCAATAGATTTTAAAAATGTCTAGGTCACAAATTTTTCCTTATCGTTTATCTTTAACCATTGGATAACTAATTTGACTCTTACCATGTCTTGTTGTATATTCATACTATATGGTTCATATAGCCACAAAAAAATTCCAAATGAAGATCAAGTCAATAGTTAATGAAATTTTGAACATTATATAATTAATTAGGCCGAATCATTGATTTCTAGGAATATTATATCATTTAATAAAACATTATTTTTTTTAAAAGCACATTTCTGTAAATTTTTATACTATCCATATCATGACCATTTAAAAAATCCATAATAAGTTGATTCTTTCCAAAAAAACATCATTATTTCATATATAAAAAGTAATAATCGTCCATAACATTGGTGGATAGCCTAAGATGTTTTAAAATAAATTAATTTTAATATTTATGATATCATTTATCTAAATAATTAATTAATAAAGTAATCATTATATCATCATTGTGTCATATATATATATATATATTTATAAGATGTGTAAATATTATAAAAAAACACCGTGATATCGGAAATATTTTTATCATTATAATAAATATTTATAGTCAATTAGATCACTTATATAACCCCATATAAAAATTGTTTTAATAGAAAAGACATGTTTATGTTAAATTTTTCATTACATTAAATTATTTCTTATAAAATCTCATTATCACATAAAAGTGGCTCCATGGGGTCCTAAAATCGTCCCAAGGATGCGATTTGTTTCCGACACTTTCGCCGGGGCGCGCGCATCCGTCTGCGGAGGACGTGCTGTTGTTGCCCCACATTCCCGCTTTCCAAAGGCGGGCGACATCCTTTCCTTATTCAGGGACATTTTCTCCTTGATCGAAACAGGATGATGGGATGTCGGTTCTTCCATTCGTGAATTCCTTCTTGGAACTCGTCACCTAGTCCGGGTCTCCCTCATAGATTTAATACGTTGTTTGTGAAACTCTTCCCAGTGCCATGTTTCCATGGACGCCGGTTAATTACACTACTTCTGTCGGGACATTCCAAAGGGTCCGGTCAGGGCAGCAACCTTCAGTCGGGGGAGTAGTCACCTCGAGGCATCAGTAGCGTGTTTGGATGCTGGGGAACTGGCATGTCTATCTATTATCTCTGTTCATAGGGCTTCTTGAGGGCGGGGAAGCCCGGGGCATCCCATATTGAGTGTGGGGAATTATATGCCATAGAAATATATCTGAGGTTTTCCTCAGCTTCCTGTGTTTAACACAGGGTATGCCGCATGATTAACATCCAGCGGAGACAGAATAAGGGTGATCAGAACGTCCCATAGAGACGGATCGATGGTGGTGTGCTCCGTAGAGGGGAGATGTCACACCGTAATGGCTGATATTAACACCACTGAGGGCAGATCAGGGGAAGTGCACCCCAGGATGGAGTACACCATGGATTACCATTGGTTGGGATTGAACCTCTTGGAGGTTTCCTATGTACCTTGTGTAGAGGACAGGGATCCAGACCCATGTAGTTATAAGGGGTGATGAATTGGGGTGTACACAGAGGACAACGGCATGGAGGTATGCTGGGGATTACATGTAGAAAGCGGCCCATGCGCCACTAGGAGCAGCGAGGAGGTGGATGGCATGATCCTACCGGGATGTGGCATCCTGGGTGAGAATCAGGATGAGTGATGGATGGATGAATGAAGTGGAGAGGGAATGAAATGGGACAATCGCAGGGGTAATGGTGATGTTGGGATTGAGCCTCGAAGAGACCTCCTATGTATCCCCGTGGCAGGGAATCAAAGTCTACATAGTTCGGGATGGTGTCGGTGGACCGACGTGAAGGTGGACCTTAGTCCAATGGATGTTGTCAGCAAACCGACGTGAAGAGGGTCGGAGTGACCAATGGGTGGTGGGATTGAACCTTTAGGAGGCTTCCTACGTACCATGCCTTAACATGAATCAAAGACCTCGTAGTTCAAATGAGATGTGGAATACAGTTTAACGTCATGCGGGACGGGGGTGAACATACGTGAATGAGGTCGGAACGACCGGGTGGTGGGCTTGAAACTCGTGATTCTTCCTACATACCATGCCTTGACATGGATCAAAGACAACGTAGTTCAAAGGGTGTGTCGGTAAACCGACGCGAGTTAGGACCTTGGTCCAAATGGTGTGGGGCTTACACACTAGGCTGCCCATGTGCTGGTGACCTGACGTGAAGAAGGTCTGAGTGACCAACATGTGGTCGGCTTGAACCTCTGGGAGGCTTCCTACGTACCATGCCTTGACATGGATCAAATACCACGTAGTTTAGAGGGGCTTCATCGGCGAACCGACGTGAAGGTGAACCCGTGGGTCCACTTGTGGTGGGTGTCAGCGAACCGACGTGAATAAGGGACCTTGGTCTGATGGGATTTGTGCTTGAACCTTTGGGAGGCTTCCTACGTACCATGCCTTGACATGGATCTAAGACCACGTAGTTCGGGTTAGTCACAACGGCTTGCCGTCGGACTGGAATTGCAGTTTAACGTCATGCTGGATGAGGATGAACTCGACGTGAATAAATGATGGGTGGGCTTGAACCTCAGGGAGGATTCCTACATACCATGCCTTGACATGGATCAAAGACCACGTAGTTCAGAGGATGGAAGTCCTTAGCGAACTGAAGTGAAGGTGGACCTTGGTCCAATGGGATATGGGCTTGAACCTCAGGGAGGCTTCCTACGTACCATGCCTTGACATGGATCAAAAACCTCGTAGTTCAAATGGGTGTGCAGTTTAATTTCATACGGGATGAGGGCATATAGTTTAACGTCATGCTGGATGAGGGGATGCCGTTTAACATCATGCTGGACGAGGGTATGCAGTTTAACGTCATGCTGGACGAGGGTATTGTCACGGCCAATGCCAACTCTAAGCCCACGTGGGTCATGCTCGGTGTGAGAAACAAGAGGCAGCAATGACCTGACAATCACGCCATGAAGGGTGCGTCCGTGAGAAGTGAAGAGGGGCTTACACGTTAGGCGGCCCATGTTGGTGGGACTTACTCCAGGATGGAGACCCAAAGTGCGGCAAAGTGCAGCGAAAGAGGGATTTGGGACCACTGACGGGAGGTGCCTCCTTCCCCATCGCGCCCTCCACTGACCTTGGTAGTTGGGAAGTAAGGAGATGAAGGGGTGCAACCTTCCGCAAGAGAGGATAGGGGATTATACTAAGGTGGTTTCCCTTCTCCCATGGACATACGCTACTCCGAGAAGGAGGATATAATCCCTCGTGGAGAGGGTGACCCCGTCTTTGTGGAGATGGGTGGTGTAAAAAATGTCCGAGCTGGGGGACCCTATGTGCGAAACACGGGGCTGGATCAAAGTTTAACGTCATGTGTTGAGGACAAGGTGCTTGGAATTTTGACGTCCAGCAGCTCGGATGAGGTGGGTTCACTCCACACCTCTAGGGCTTACAAAACTGGTACCCTTTGCTCCTTGGGGGAGGGAAGGTACCAGTAAGGCCGTGGTCAAGTGGGGTTGTAGAGAGAACCATTGAGGGGTCCATGTTAGCATGGATATGAGAAGAAGCAATAGACGTTAGCGTGCCTATGCGAAGAAGCATTAGGCGAAGCAACTCTACAAGTGGTGTTGTCCGTTGGACTTTGAAATCACATCGCGCATACCTGGAGGGTCGCGCGGGAAGAGGAATTGCCAAGAAAAGGAGTGTGCTTTGCAAAGTGGAGTGCGATGGCCTTATCATGGGGCAGAGGTGTGAGTGGAGAGTGCTTCGCGAAGTGGAACAGTATTCGCGGAGCACTGCCTCGCGAAGAGGAGGTGCCTCGTGAAGCAGTGTGCTGCGAAGTAGTGTGATTCGCGATGTGGAGCGATCCTGCTTCATCATGGGGATCACTAATACAGGATGGGTGTTTTGCGAAGCATAAACGCTCCGCGGCTGCCCGAGTTCCCTTGGGAATCCCCCTCCATAGAGAATTCCCTTGAGCTTCGCGAAGGGTATCCCTCTTGGAAGAGGGGCTCAAAACGAGACAAAGCGAAGGCGTTACGCCAAGTAGAAGTACCTCGCGGAGCTCATGATTCCTGAGGAAAAGGGTGCTTCACGATTCAGGAGAGGAAAAGCTGAAAGGTTGGATTTTTCGTCTCCTGGACTCAGGGGAGCCCAGTATTTATAGGCGAGGGGCGGCGTGAAGCAGAACTCCCGCGCCGCCTCCGGTGCTTCGCGGCAGGCTCGCGAACATCAGGCCGTTCACGGAGAGGTACCACCTCCATTTCTTCGCGGTGGGCTCGCGAACGTCAGGCCATTCGCGGAGAGGTACCACCTCTGTTGCTTCGCGGCGGGCTCACGAACGTCAGTCCGTTCGTAGAGAGGTCCGCCTCCATTTCTTCACAGCGAGATCGCAAACGTCAGGACGTTCGCGGAGAGGTACCGCCTCCATTGCTTCGCAGCAGGCTCGCAAACGTCAGGCCTTTCGCGGAGTGGTCCGCCTCCATTGCTTCGCGGGGCCTCGACGCTCAGGGGGTGCTTCGCGTCGGAGCTTTGCGAGGCAGCGTGTAGGGTGTCTTTTTCATCCCTTCCTTTCGTGCAATATTTTGGCGCCAACAAGTGCCCCCCTCAGACTTGGAGCCGCGGAGGGTGAAGGGTCGAAGTCTAAGGGAAAATCGCCAAAATTATCGGCGGTGTGCGAATCGACATCGCGAAGGGGGCCCGCGATGCTGACCAGGGCCACAGGATCCAGACGCGCTGCGATGCTCTGCGCGGGCGAGGCACGCCGCGAAGCTATGGGGTTGCCTCCTATAAATAGGGGGTCGACCTCTTTTGTCTTCACGCGATTTTCTTGTCCTTTTGCACTCTCGATTTCGCAAAGCTCCACGTACTCTGTGCCTGCTCTCCGCGAATCAAGCTTCACGGCGAACCGCGGGTCTCCGACTCCGCGACCGCGCCAAGCGAACTCCTGTTTGCCGGCCTAAGTTAGACTCTGCGGCTTGGTCTCGCGACCGATCTTCGCGCGCTAGCTTCGCGATCCAGCTTTGCGATCTGTTCTTAAAAAATTCATTTCTAAGTGTCGGAACTGAAATGGCCCATCAAGAAGCTGTATTGGGGGTGCTTGTAGATGCCGCCCATCGGGATGAGATGACCAACTCTCCGGGCCTTGGGGAGACGCACCGAAGCGACTTAGACCACGTTTTATTGATAGATCTTCTATTGGAGGGTCAGAAGAATTATCTGCAGTGTAAGAAGCTGCCATTGTAAGGCTTTGGGTTGAGGGATGACGTCTTCATCCCTGAGGCAAGTAGGGACAAACTAGCTTGCTGGTTTAGGAGCACACCATGTCAGCACCAATGGTTCAGGGCGGCCGATGGTCATGTGTAGGAGGACTTCACACCCGTCACCGCCGACTGTCTGTACATCTACGTGAACAATATTGACGGGAAGCCACTGCAACCGGAGACGTCCCCTCCTCTCTACCATATCATGCTGAAGGCGGCTTTGCAGGATTCAAAGAAAGGATGGTCCGATGAGTGGGACCTGCGCTAGGGCGGCAACATTACTGATGACTGGGCCTATGCCTACTGGGTAGGCACCTCATGCGAGGAGTTTGGGGCCGAGCAGATGAGAGTGGGGTTATATGAGGCGGCATGGGCCTCCCAATTCCACATTTACCAACCGAAACAACTAATGCCCGAATTACTATGCAGATGGTCGTCTATGACCAATACCTTTCACATGCACCACGGGGAGGTGGGGATAAGCCTGTGCGATGTCCACTAGATTTCTGGGGTTCCAATATTGGGGGCCATGTATGATGAGTTCCTTCTCATCATGAGCACGTGGGAGGATAAAAAGAAAATGATGTGACTGGCGTCAGTGCTGATGGCACTCATCCCTGGAGAGGACAAGGAGGCAGTGAGGGATGTCCACTTTAAGAAGTGGTTCAAGTGCTTCCTGAATTTCCCAGAGAATCAAGAGTTCCCTCTGAGGCCTCGAACATGTACGAGGGCGGCCCAACGGGGTAAGGAGCACTTGTATTGGCGGTTCTGGGAGGACAGCCAATGGAATACTTGGGGTTTCGGTGTCAGCACTGAACAACAGCCGATAGTCAGGCTGGCGGCGTTCATCGTGGCTCTTATCTGCTGTTGGATCCTACCGGTGATAGATACAAGCATGGGGGTGCAGCCCAGCTCATTTATTATGGAGTCTATGTTGGCCATGGGGCAGCGGGTCAATCTAGGGATTCTAATGCTCGCCAAGCTGTACAGAATGCTGCGACACATTAGCGAGGGAAAGAAGCCGCCAAGGATATGTGTGCCCTTCCACCACCTGTATGGGTGGATTGCGGCGCACATCAGAGGGATCTATGAGTATCCAAACTCTATTTCGCCGCCGGGATCAAACTTTCACCCCTCCATCCTGAATGCGGTCGGGAGCTTCCCGTTCAAACTAACATTGCCAATGGTGCTGAATCGGGTGTGGATGGCGGAAGAGTTTAATTTCCACCCCTTCCCATTGCCGACAGGGATACTTACTGACGACGGGCGGGGAACGGAAGACCACCAAGCTTACCTCATGGCCTTTCGAGGTGGAGTTTTGGTGGCACGAGTGGATTGTAAACCGCTCTGCGGACCGTACACCCTGCATCAGTTTGCGAGGCAGTTCCGGTGCCTCCAGTGGCTAACCCTGCAAGTCTACTGGGAGGTGCGTTACGAGGATGACCCATGTGTGATGAGGTAGGTGTGGCTCATGTTCACACGGGGAGATGAGAAGATGCCAATTGCATTGCCTCCGTCCACCACTGCTTGCGGATTGGTGAGGGATTATGCAATTAGATGGGAAGATGCTTACCCAGGGGAGATGCTAGAGTAGCCAACTATTTGGGTCTGTGACGTTGGGCCTCCTCTATCCAGAGGTCAGGGTGGGAGGGCAGCTAGGGCCTCTCGCGGTGGAGGGGCTTCCATGGTGGCGAGACCTGCACCGGACGAGAGTGTGGTAGCAATGGTGGATCCGGTGATTCCGGAAGAGCAGGGCCATATGGAGGGGCATCCACCGAGTGGATTTTGTAGGAAATCCACTCATTCTCTGGGGAAGCGGTTGCGTCATATCGACATGGCAGAGGATGTCGTCTTCCCAGAAGCCTGGGAAATTTGGGATGTCAACCGGAAATTCCTAAGCCCACCCGAGATATGGGCGCACTTGTATCACCTCGAAATGGAGTTACCGGGAATAGGCCCAGTTCGAGCTGGTTTCATGGCATCTCTGGCAGAGGTAGAGCAATACAGGACGAGATGGAGGATTACGTTCACTCCAGTGGTGTCCCTTGCCCAATGACAGACCGGGTGAGGGTACTGCTGAATTAAATGGTCCCCCCACAGTTATCGGCTGCCAATCTAAGGGAGTGCTTCCCCCTGCTGGAAGAATCAGAGGACTCCTCTCGGGAGGATGAGGCTGGAAGAAGGAGCCCATTGGAGGAGGGGGAGGTTGGAGATCAAGGATCATATTCCTACGATTTCGCAGAGGCTCTCGAGGTAGCATTCTGAACTTCGTTCCTTATGGTCCGTTCATGGGACACTACGGACATCTCACTGATGTTTGAGTCAAGCAGGAGGAACTTGTACGCAGGCCTCGTTCTTTCCCCTCGGCGGGTGATGATGCAGGACCTTCAGAGCCCGCGCTTATGCTGCGTCCAGTTCCGCATCTGGTGGGACAGAAGCACCCGAGGTGGCTCCTCCGGAATCTCTAGACCTTCCAACAGTATACGGAGGGCCTCGCCTTGGGGTCCCGTCAGTATCGGCTCAAGAGCAGCACCAGGAGGTCGATCTCCGTAAGATTCCTCTACCGGTTTCCTTGTCGTCATATGTAGACTATGCCAACTAACGTTTATGTCCCTCTCTGTCATACAGTTCTCCGATGGGCGTGGGCTACTGCGGAAAGACTAGTCGGGATGTCTGGTGGCATCCCTCTTAAGGGTATGTTGGTGATGGTGGCGATAGTGCCCCCATCTCCCCGAGCTGCAACACACATCATCACTGGTGGGACCACCAGTAGGGTCGTGCCTGAGGTCATTGAGGTGGACTCTGATGAAGAGGATCGACCGGCCAGTCCCACTCCTGTCGCGCCTGCTTTGGCGCCAGATGTCTTGCTGGATTCAACGCCAGATGCAGATCCTGCCGAGGAATTCCTATGGGCATATCCTGCGTACGAGTCTGCTAATCGCGCATACTGGGACGAAACGTCCACTGACGAGGAATACATCAGCATAGTCCATCACCGGTCGTGGAATCTAATCATGTGTTTCATCAAGGACACCCCCAAGCACTCTGGCTGGCCGAAATGGACAGACTCCGCTCATGGTTGCGCGAACTGTGCACTTGGGGAGTGGATTTCCAATGTCCTCATGCACTTATCTGAGATCTTATGGCTGAGATGATCTGGGAGCATGATCGTGGGCTCAGTATGGGCTGGCAGCGGAGGAAGGCGACAAACATCAAGAAGCTATAGGAGGCTGAAAGCAAGGTCCAACAGCTGTAGACCCTAGAAGATGAGCACTCAGCCTCTCTTAATGCACAATCTGAGATAATATCCCGGTTGAAGGCCCAACTTGCAGAGGTAGAGGAGCTTATGAGGCCGGTTTCTGGAAAGATGGCTGCCATTCAGGTTGAGGTAGAGAGGGCTAGAGCCAAGGCTGACGAACTGCGCCCCGCCGCTCCTGAGGAGGAGTGGGAGCTGAGTCAGTGGAATCAAGCCTTGGACGCCACAAGGTGAAGGGTGGCGGAGCTGCAACGCTCTTTTGACGGGGTCAACCCGTCCATGGGGGGAGTCGACCCCCGGGTACTATAACAAACTAAAAACCTTTTTTTGGTACTTTCACACTTCAATTTCTTCCTTCTTTGTTTTGAATGTCGTAGCACGCACGATTTCCACTGTTTGAATCTCCTCGTTACATCCCTATAATGTTTGCGGGACGTTCGACGATAATTCCCCAAGCCCACGTGGGTCAAGCCCGATGTGAGAAACAGGAGATAGTTTCCTTCTCGTCCCACCTAACATAGGAGTGGAGACCATGCTCCGGGCATCAGGGATTTGGATTACCAGTCTGGATTTCCGAAATATGGGAGAGGCTTGACCGGAGAAGGAACTTCTCAAAAAATCCGAATTACCGTTTCTTCAGCGTGCCCTCATGCATGAACGGTGCAACACCAGGGGCACTGGAATCAGTCCGAACAGACGTAAATGGGAAGTATGAATTATGATGCCCCAGATTTGGATCACTGTGGGGATAGCGTGACAATAAAAGACAATTGTTAACCATGGAGGAGAAGCGGTATCCTTACTGTGTTAGCCCCTAATGGGGACAAAAATGAGGGTCAACCGTTGACCATGTTCAAAACACGAGACCATGTCACAAATATTGTCGGTCAATCTTTCGAGACATTGACCCAGGACAGTTGGCGGACCGTAGGTCGAACATCCATACTGTTAGGGGGTCCTTCCAAACATGACTAGTCTTCCGGAATGCTGGCCCAGGATGGTAGGTGAGCCGATGCGGCATGAGACCAGGCTGTTAGGGGGTCCCGTCAGACATGAAAGGGGACGAGGGTCTGAATAAGGGGCACGCAAAGCGTGGAATATGGAGTGATGGTCTGTCCGAAAAGAATCCAACACATAGGTAGTTACACCACTGTGGTGAAAGTATGCCAGATGGGCCCGTTGGTTTGGTCATGGATCCTTTCTTCTTTGGGACAGGGCCTCTCTAGAGAGGGGTCCGACCAGGGGGCCGGAAAGGGGAAGGATTGGATTAGTGGTTTCTATGGGCTGGACCCTAGCCAAAATACCAGGGTATCTCTACGTATCCCATGAGGATGGGAATCAAGCCATACGTAGTTCTGGAAGCATAGTTTAACGTCATGCAGGACAATGAGAAGCCTGGCTGTGTTGGTACACATCCTACCAAAACTACTAAGCCCACGTGAGTCATGCTCGGTGTGGGAAACAAGTAGTGGTGGGACTTTCCCGACACAGAAAAGGGCAGGTTAGAGTGGAAAGACACTAGGTGAATACCGGCCCCATGATACTAACACTCCAATGTGGCACACTTAGATGCGTGAAGAGATATAGCCGAATATGTTGGAATTCCACTTGAACATGAGGAAGTGGAAATGTATGAATCATGACGCTCGAGATTTGGACCACAATGACGGCGGCGTGATGATAGAGGGTAACTGTTAACCATGGCAGAAACGCCGCATCCATATCGCGTTAGCCTAGAATGGGGACATTCAAATGAGGGTTGACCGCTGACCATGTTTGAAACACGGGACCATGTCGCAAATGTTTCCAAAGATCCTTAGGGACGTTGGCCCGAAACGATTGGAGGGCCCTTAGGTCAAGCATCCATGGAGAGCCCTTAAGCCTAGTATCCATGTCGTTCGAGGGTCCTTTTGGATGTGGAAGAGGACAAGGATCCAAATAGCGAGCTGAAGAAGCTTGGTCATGGGACGAAGAGAATGTCCCCATGAAAATTCCACACTTCGGGCTTTGTCAAAACACATCTGAATACGACAATGAGACGTATTAGATAGAGGGAGGAAACATAAGAGGCACATGGCGGAGTAACTCAAACACCTAGCGTGAATGGGAATAGGGGGTGTGTGCGGTGCGGTGAACAACCCGACGCGAATGAAGACACAATCCCATATCAAACCGCGCGACCTCCTTGGGAGAGGTTTTTGGTCAAGGGACCGAAAGAGAAAGTTAGGTTGGGCCTGCGGGGAAGTGCCCGGGTGCTCCTACGTATCTCATAAGGACGAGAATCAAGCCTCACGTAGTTCTTGATGGATATTAGTTTATGGTCTTAGAGCTCGGACCATAAATGGGTAATGGGAGCAGGGGACACATGGCAACAAAACCCGATGTAAAGGATGACCTATGCACTACATACCATGCGTTCTCTGGGGAAATGCTCGAGTTAAGGGACCGTACACAAAGGTTAGGCTGGGCCCGCGGGGAAGTGACCGGGCGATCATACATATCTCCTGAGGATGGGAATCAATCCATACATAGTTCTGAAAGGTTACATGGTAATATATCAGTGCCAGGGGAGAAGGGGAGTGCGGGCGTGGCCCTTGCACTAAAAGAAGCGGAATTTGATAAATCTTGTTTTTTCTTTTAGGTGAGTGTTTTTTTTGTGAAGCGACATGCCTAGAGTAGTTATCTGTGGTGTCGCCACAAGAATCAAGACGTGATAGGCGTTGAAAAATGGCATTTCACGTGACCAATACCCAACCTGATGTCCTCTACAATGAGGTCATCACAATGTGGTGCCTTTTTTCGTCGTGCGGCCAGGACGATAATGTCACAGTTTAGGGTCGTGTGATAGGACCAAGCATGCATTTTAACGTCATGCAGCGCAGACATAGTAGTGGCGATGCTAAGAAGGGAATGTGCGCAGTGTTATGAAACAAAATTGAAGGATACATGATCCCACATCACACTATACGCCACTCGAAGAGTGAGACCTCAGGCCGAGGGGCCTATATGGGGGTAAGAGGTGAAAAGAAGGGGGGAGAGACTATCTCCCTAAATGGGCTGGACTCGGAGAAAAGGCATCTGGGCGGTCCTACGTATCCCATGAGGATGGGAATCAAGCTGAACGTAGTTCAATATGGATCTTAGTTTATGGTCTTAGAGCTCAGACCATAAATGGTGACAACTTCTCATGTTAGCATAGACGTCAACCCGATCCCTAAGCCCACGTGAGTTAAACTCAGTGTGGGAAACAAGGGGGGAATCCTCATCACAATACTTGGGGCGTCCATCAGAGGGGAGTTGGCAGAGAGCCCCGAAGGCCATATTTGATGCGACTTGTCCCCCCAACGTGCAGACGTGCATGGAGGAAAAGTACCAGGAGATCTGAGACTCTACTTGGACACGATGAAGTGATGAAGGGTGTGAATCGTGTACCTGATATTTTGGGCTTAATGGGTTGGCGTGGTGATAGAGTAAAACTATTAACCATGGTGGAAATGCATCGTCCATATCGCATTAGCTTGAGGTGGGAAAAACAAACAAGCATCGACCGCTGACCATATTCGCAACACGAGATTTTTTCGATTTGTTGTCCGAAACCCTCGGGGACGTTGGCCCGTAACGGTAGGAGAGCCCTTGGGCATAGTATCCAGGCCGTTCTTGGGGGTCCCTCCGAGTGTGAAAGATGATGGAAGCCCTGATGTAGGGATACACAAATCCTGGAAAGCGGGTGCGGATGTGTCTGAGTAATGCTTGGAATTCAAGGTAATAATCTAGAGTCCCCTTGGGCACATTGGTGAACCGCCGAAAAGGGGTTGGCGAAAAAGATCAGGAGGGAGAGGTACATGGCATGTTCATTACGAGACCGATGTGAGTGAGGAAATAAGCCCACACCACACTATATAATCCTATCATGGAGGAAGGGTAGACCAAGGGGCTAAGGAGGGATGAAGATTCCCAAGAGATGGGGCTGGACCCGAATCCTAGACATTCAGGTGGTCCTATATATCCCATGAGGATGGGAATCAAGCTACACGTAGTTCTCTAGATGTAGTTTAACGTCATACGAGACGAGGAGGGGAGTAATATACCCCCAAACAAGGGTGGTGTATGGTACGGAGAATAAACCGACGTGAATGGGGAAATAATCTCACACCACACCATACACTCCTATAAGAGAGGACCTCGGCCGGGGCCCGAAAAGGCCAAGGGGCTAGAGGTTGGTCCTCGTGAGGGAAGGCGTATGGCATGGTACATGATCCTGACATGAATGAAGACATAGTCCCACACCACACCGTACACCCCGGGTAAGAGGTTGGGCGAAGGGGCCTGAGAAGGCCAATGGGCATAAGGTCAGGCAACGGTCAGGAAGGCCTGACTGGTTTGCAGTTTAGCGTCTTACATGTGGATGGGGAAAGAGATAACTATATCTAATCCATGGGTGTGTATGGCATGGAAAGTAACCTGACGTGAAAGAGGACGTAATCCTACACCACGCCGTACATTCCTTACAAGAGAATCGGGGCCGTGGGCCCGACCGCTAGCACCACCCGGAGAGAAGTTTGTCACTTCGGGATGGGGTAGAACGAATAACTACCCTCGATGTTTGGGACATCTCGGGGTGGACCCGAAGATCCAAGACATTGTCGACCATGTTCGAAACACAGTGTCTTGATGGTGACCTGATATGGGAGCAATAAATGAGCGTCGACCGTTGACAAAATTCGCAAGCCGGGACTTGTATCAACTTGTTGCTTGAAAACCCTCGGGGGTGTTAGCCCGTATCGGTAGGAGAGCCCTTGGGCATAGTATCTAGGCTGTTCTTGGGGGTCCCTCTGGGTGTACAAAAATTATGGAATCCCAGTCATGGAGTGGGTGAAGCACAACTGTATCCATCCACGAAAGAGGCGAACATCTCCAGGGGGACGTGCAGCCGGGTCGAGGATTGCTTGATGTGAGTTGGGGAAAAAGTGTGCACCCCGCCATATGTCTTGACCCTAGGGAAAGATTTTGGCCTTTGGGATGGGCCAATGGACGAAATTCCTGAGCATTCCTACGTATCCCATTAGGATGGGAATCAAGCCATACACAGTTCTTGAAGGCCATGCAGTTTAACGTCATGCGGTGAGGACGTGGGAGGATAGAAGAACGGGAGTGGTCACATGGTGTAACCCTTACAATCCTTGTATGAGCGGGGTTGTATGAGCGGGGCTAAGAAAGCCTACTCCTCACTACACAAGCTTCCTCAATGGAAACTATTCCCAGGGGGGATAGTAGAAGAGAAAAGCTTGGGGTTGGGCTCAAGACGAGGTGTCCGAGCATTCCTACGTATCCCATTAAGAGGGGGATCAAGCCACAAGTAGTTCTTGAGACGCAATTTAGCGTTTCTCTGGACGAGAAATGTGTCTCAACAGGGTATATGTACGGTACGGTGGGTAACCTGACATGGATGAGGATGTAATCCCACACCACACCGTACAATCCCATAAGAGAGTCTGAGTCGACGAAGGCCAAGGGGCCCGAGGCTGTGCATTGGTCAGGGACGCCTGACTGGCTTGTAGTTTAACATCTTGCAGTAAGGATGGGGGGAGATCTTAGTTTAAGGTCATAGAGCTCGGACCATTTTGCGGTTTATCATCCTGCAGGACAGCGGTGCATTTTAAAGTCGTGCATGACCATACAGTATAAGGTCATGTTGGACCATAACGTGCAGTTTAAGGACGTGAGGGACCCTCTAGGATCAGGCTAAGTACCGCTTGAGGAACCTGGCATTGGTGGGAGGAGATACGCGCTCACCATCCGTGGTCACCAAGGAGTACGCCCCATTGGGGTAAACCTTATGGATGATATAAGGCCCTTCCCATTTGGGTTCTATCTTGGGAGGTTTCCTAATAGGGATCATTAGTGCTCGAAGGGCCAGTACTAGGTCGACCTGTAGAAAAGAACTAAGGTGAACCTTCTTATTGAAGGCCCTCGTTATCTTATCCTAATTCCTTTACAGATTGTGCAGGGCACGAATCCAGTTCTCGTCTAGTGCTTCTAATTCAGCTAGACGGATTTTGGCCACCTTATCTGGCACATGCTGATCATAGACTACAACGCGAAACGATGGAAGCTGGATCTCAATGGGTAGGACGGCCTCAGCCCCATACACCTGGGAATATGGGGTCACCTAGGTAGAGTTGCGAGTCGTCGTCCGATAAGCCCATAGGGCGTTGGGGAGCTTGTCCGGAAAACTTTTCTTATTCTGACCAACCATCTTCTGCAGAATGTTAGAGAGGGTTTTGTTGAACGACTCGATCTGTCTGTTTGCCTGTGCGTGGTAGCTGGAGGTATGGTTTGAACGGATTTCGTACTTGGCATACAATTTCTTCAGTTCAACCGCTTGGAAGTTGGTACCGTTATTGGTGAGGACGGCGTGAGGGACCCCAAACCGGTGGATAATATTGGAGCTCACAAAGTCGATGATGGAATGGGCCTTGACCTCTTTGAGTGGAACTGCCTCTGCCCACTTGGAAAAGAAATCTGTAGCAGTCAGGATGAACCTACACTGGCGAGCTGTTGCCGGTGGATATGGTCCCACTACATCAAGTCCCCATACTGCAAATGGAAAAGAGTACTTGGTGGGGTGGAGGGGCTTCGGCGGCCGATGCAGGAAGTTGGTGTGAACTTGGCACGCGTGGGATCTCTTGGCATACCCAATACAATCGTGGATCATAGAGGGACATAAGTACCCCAACCTCCGGATTTGATGGGACAGCTTCGACACAGCTTGATGGGCGCCACAGGAACCGGCATGAACCTCTTGCATAACTTGAGGAATCTCCACTCCTTGAATGCAATGGAGGAGGACGCTATCGAAGCTCCACTTATAAAGGATCTGTTCAAGATAGGGGCCGCTATGGAGGGTAAATTGCAGCGCGCGGCATCATATTCGCTCGTGCTCGGCCCGGTCGTCCGGGAGGCAACCATTTTGGAGATACCCGACAAAAGATTTCCTCCAGTCGGGAGTGACTTCAACCACTGTGTCTAACGAACCTGGGCCCCCTAACATAGAGGGCCCGACGGTGAGATGACTTACCCACATTCCATCATTGTCCTCTTGGGTGACGGGGGAAATGACTCTCCGGTGTGCCACATGTATGATCAAATCATCTTGCTCGGGTTCTGCGAGCGACGCGGCTAAGCCAGCCAAGGCGTCTGTTTGACCGTTCTGTGACCGTGGGACATGGGTAATATCTGGTCGAGAAGAGAACTAGGCCATTAGGTGGAGGGTGTACTCCAGCAATGGTACAAGCTCCGGCTTCTTGATGACATAGTCACCATTGACCTATTTTATTACCAGCTCGGAATCTCCTTTCACATGTAGATGGGGCACGTCGATCTCAAGGGCCAACTCTAGGCCGGTGATGAGAGCCTGGTACTCTACCTCGTTGTTCGTACAACCTTCTGACAATAGGATCGAGTATTTCAGGACGGCTTGCGCCGAGGTAATGAAGATAATACCCAGTCCCACTCTGTTGGGCCTTGGATCGTTGAGCCTCCTACCAGTGGGGCTCCGGGAGGCACCGTCTAAGTGAATTTTCCAACACGGGACGACATGATCGACTGAGAGGATCGTCTCATCAGGAAAATTCAGGCCCAGGGATTGATCCGCCGAGGTTGGATGGGCAGCTAAAAAGTCTGCCAATGCCTATCCCGTAATGGCCTTCTAAGGTACGAACCTGATATCAAACTACTGGACAATGACCACCCACCGTGCTAGTCGGCCAGTCTGCATGGGTTGGTTCATGATGTACTTCAGTGGGTCTACCCGGGAGACCAATTGTACCTCATGGTGCTACAGGTAATGCCGCAAATTATGTACAGAAAAGACGAGCGCAAGGCAGCTCTTTTCGATAGGGGAGTATCTGACCTTCCTATTGAGAAGCATGCGGCTGAGATAGTAGAGACTATTATCAGTACCCTCGTTATTCTTCTAGGCGATCAGTGCATCGAGTGATCCTTCCAGGGTGGTCACGTAAAGGACCAGCTGCTTTCCGGTGACGGGTGGCATCAAAACCGGACGTTGGAGCATATACTGCTTGATTTCCTCGAAGGCGGTCCAACACTCCTTATCCCATTCGTAGGCGGCGCTGTACTTCATGAGACGGGAAAAGGTCTTACACTTGCCGGCCAGATTTACGATGAATCAGCGTATATAAGCTAAGTGTCCTTAGAGGCCTTGAAGTTCCCGAATATTGCCCAGGGGAGGCATTTGGCTGATGGCCTTGATCTTCTCTAGGTCGATCTCAGTGCCTCGGTATCTAACAACAAAGCCCATAAACATCCCAAAGGTGACCCCGAAGGCACACTTCAACGAGTTCATCTTCAGGTGACGGGAACAGAGGAAACTGAACACCTTCTCAGGGTCTTTGACATAGTCCTATCACTGACATGATTTGACCACTAGGTCATCTACGTAGAATTCCACTAGTTTCCTGATAATCAGCTTGAATATGCGATGAATGGCCCTATGATAAGTGTCACCTACATTTTTCAAGGCAAAGGGCATAACCTGGTAGCAAAAGGTACCTTGGGGAGCCTTGAAGGAAGTGGACTCCTCGTCCTCTAGGGCCATCCGGATCTGGTTGTACCCGGAATACCCATCCATGAAAGAGATAGCTTGGAACCCGACAGTGTCATCAATCAATAACTGAGTCACCGGGAGTGGGAAGTCATCCTTGGGGCAGTGGTGATTAAGGTCGCGGAAGCCGATGCAGACTCTGATCTTCCCATTCTTCTTCCTGACTGGCACAATGTTGGCACGCCACTTGGGGTACTGGACTTCCTTAATGAAGTTGGCCTTGATAAGCTTTTCAACTTCGGCCTCAACCATAGCACCGTGAGAGGGGTGCATCTTCATGGAAGGTTGGTTAAACCAACGATGGTTTGCTGGGAGGCCCAGACGGTGAACAAATACTTGGGGATCTAGTCCTGGCATCTCACCGTAACTCCAGGAAAACACATCATGGTGTTTTTTGAGAAAGTCTATGTACCGCTATCGCTCCTCGAGAGACATGACTGCACTGATCAATGTGGGTTTCGGATCTGCCTCGCTACTAAGGTTCACCTGTACCAGTTCATCAACCGTGGTAGAGACGCCTTCCTCAAAGGTGGGGGGAGAATCCTCCAGGTCTTCCTATCCACCCATGGGGGGATCTCCTGCAACGGGAGATTCTTCTAGGCTATCAAAATCTGAGGGGAAGCTGGTACCGGCTTGGGAAGCATTGGTCATCATATCAGGAGACTCACTCTCCATTGAGACCATAACAATGAAGGAAGTCGACCCTATCCCATCTGGCCTTCGGCCTAAGGGGCCGCGTTTGATGACATCAAAGCAGTGGTGATGTGTCGGCCTGAGTCGGTTGATTCCAGCCCTGCGGAAAAGACACGTATGGCGTACCGCCATTGTCATAAGCTTGACATTCCGGTACCGTACATGGGTAGGAGGTTCCGGGATCACCTGATCCTGGTTGGTGTAGGAGTACGAGGTGATTTTACACTATCGCTTGGACACGGGAACACGCCTTCCTTGCGTACCTGAAATAACAAAACATTGCCCCATGTCGGGGGTCATGGACTCCAATCGGTGGATCGGGGGGATGTAGGCGTTACCCATGCTTGCCCAGGGATCACTTGTGATCAGGGCGGGTTCATCCTCACTTACTAGGATTTTCTTATCCTTAATCTTGTAATAATCAGCATCCAGATAGCGGGCCTCACAAGATGCGAAAGAAGACACATCTCCTTGGAGCACGCCTACTCGACCATTGAGTGAGTATTTGAGGCACTGGTGATACGACGAAGGGACTCCTGCATGCAGATAGAGCCATGGCATGCCCATCAACGCATTGTAGGTAGTGTCCTGAGAGACGACCATGAATTCGATGCTGGAAATTAGGCCACTAAACTGAGTCTTCAAGCAGATCTTGCCGACTGGGGTTTGCTCAGTCCTATCGTACCCCTGGATTCTGAAGTCAGAGGGAGTTAAATCACCTTCAGATAGACCTAGCTTTCGCAGTGACCGAGTCGGGATTAGGTTGATTCCGGAACCTGTGTCAACGAGGCAGCGGCAGACTTCCACACCATTGAACTGGCCAGTGATGTACAGAGGGGGAATGCGCCCTTGTATAGGAGGGTCCTCATCTTCACCGGAGAATGAGATAACCGCCTGACATTTGGCATTCTCAATTGGCTTTCCATGGAAGGCTTATGTAGCTGCTACCTCCATCTCAAACTGGAGGGGGATCCTTAGGGCGTCGGAAAGTGCCTCACGCATTTCAAATGATAGGCGAAGGGCCTCAAGGATAGAAAGACTTGCCGGAATGCCGGACAGGTGCTTCAGGAAATCATACTTTCGTGCCAAAAGTGAGCCTCTGCTCACAGGAGGTCGTTCTACAGTTGGAGGCATAGCGGGTCCTGCCGGTTGAACCAGCGGTTGGCTATTACTGGGTACATCCAGCTTCCTACTAGTTGAATCCTGGAGAATAGTCATCAGACTAGGATCAGACAGCGAAGACTGACCTGTAGCTGGGCAAGACTGACTGTGATAAGAACAAGGCAGCTCTCCCTGATATAGTAGCACAAATGACGGTGGAGGTAGATTTGAGGGTGTTAGATGGGGTTGCGCGTGCTGAGCTCTACGCTGAGTCTATTGTTTGGTCTCAGTAGCGTGCACGACTTGGATGAATGTGCCTGCTAAAGTGCCTCGACGACTGGCATGGTTGTGGTTCCGCTGACGTTGATGTCGGCTGGGGACGTTGGGGAGGCTCGCCTGGCTTTTTCCCTTTGCCGGGAGTCATATAAGGCTTTACCAGCTCCACGGTGTTAACCGAAGTGTACACCTGGCTGTCGCTCGACGAGTCATCCACCACCGGGCGGATTCTGGGAGGAAACTCCTAGTTCAGGGGGCATAATGTCACCAAGAGTGTGGGATGACGACGACACTGGTGGAGTGCATTGTTTCTTCTTGCGTCGTCGCTGCTTGCCCTTTTGGGGAGAGGTCGACTGTGAAGGCGACACAAAGGTACTGGCTACTTCTTCTGAAGGTTCCGGCTGCTTCATGAGCACCCAGATGATACCATGGGCACGGACGATGGTTTTTCAAGCCATATAGTAGTCGTATTTCTGGGATCCACGACTGGGAACCTGCTCCCACTCGCCTTCGTTGTCACTACTGATCTCTGTCCCTACAAAGACACCCGCCACTTGTGTTGGTGCCGGGCCCAACCTGACTATGTTGTTGTTGACCTGGTCTTGAAGCCAGTCATTAAACACATAGCATTTCTTGAGGGTGTGCCCTAGAATCCGATGATAAGGATGGTAGTTGGGGTGATCAGTGAGATTCGCCTCTTCTGGACTTCAGCACTCGGGTAGGCGCACAATACCTTTCTCTAGAGCACTTCGGAAGTAACCAGGGACGTGATTTTCATTGAACGAATAAGTCTGGTGCCTTCTTTCTAGATAGGAGGACCTAAGGGCTTGGGCCTGACGAGGGGCCGGAGGGGCCTGCCGAGGAGGCGGCGCCTGATTGTCTCGCCTAGGTGGAGGTGGCGAATTGCGCGGGAGAACCAGTCGATTCTGAGGCGGTCGCTGCTGAGCAGGAGCCTGTGCTTGAGGTGGAGGACCTCTACGGGGTTGTGGGGATGGTGCTACTGGTAGTAATTCCAGCTGCCTAGGGGCTTCTATTTGGGCCACCACAGCAGGTTCGGCTCTGGCAGTCCTCCTGGCTGGGATCATAGGGGGAAACGAACATGCCTGAATAGCCTGTTGCAGAGCCTCCTCAAGGTGCTGAGCCTTATCTAAGAAATCTTGGAACCCTCTAAGGTAGTTCTGGGTAATCAGGGAGGGTACCCACTCCGTTTTAACGTTCCCTACACACATCGTCAGTAATTTCTCCTGAGTCAGTGGCATATCGAGGGAGTATGTATGTCCGTTCCACCGAGCGATGAAATCTGCGACTCGCTCATCAGGCCTTCACTTGCACTTGAAGAGGTCTGAAATGATGGTCTTCCACATGGTGGAGATGAACTGGTATAGGAACTTCCGTCAGAGATCCTCCCAACTGGTCACCAATATGATAGGGAGATGGTTGTACCAGACGAATGCGGGACCTTCCAATGTCTACACGACACATCAGAGGTTGGAGGCTTCTTGCTGGGCCGGGGTCCCCAGCATGGGGCCACACCTGGAAGAAAAATGATCCAAGTGTTGCGGTGGGTCCCCTGTCCTGTTGAAGGGTGAGAAAGTGGGGTTCCCAAAACCTGGGGGTGCGGGCATATCATCCACCCACGCGGGATATGACTTTCCATCCAGTGGGACCGCCACCTGCCGTGTTTCTAACGCTTCTAGGCGGTCTATGAGTTCCGCTATAAGATCATCCGGGTGGGGGTCCCTATCATGATGGGGATCCCTAATCACAAGTTCATTTCCAGGTTCTTCAACCCGGTAGATGGCTTTGACGACTCGTGGATTGACTGGCGGAACGACCTGTGGGGAAACTGGGGGAACCCGGACTGGATTCTTCAGATTGCCCTGTCGTTCAGGGGGGTTTGGAGAGACGTATCACGACCTCTTGCTGTAAGTTCCGGCTTCTGCCCTGTCTGTGGAAGTAGCATGATTAGGGTTTCCCAGAGGAATCTCTCCGGGGGAAATTGTTCCTGCCCCTGCTACCCCGGCTTGGGATTACCATATTCGGGTCGCCGCTATACAGTGTGCTCGACCAAGAGTTCGTCAACCAGCCTATTCTGCTCAGCAAGTTGCTGGCGTAACGTGGCCTTCTCAGGATCTTCATCTGTTTTCTATACAGAGGCAGACAATTCAATGTTCTTGACAGTTCTGACGTGCTCCTTACCCTTACCGGCATTTTGACTAAGTACCAGTGACTCAGTGGGTACAGGGAGGCATACACGGTTCTTCTATTGACGGGTAACCCTCCCTGATGGGTCCAAAAGTGGCGGTATTCCCTCGGGGGTAAGTGTCCATCAAAAAATTCAAGCTCGTCTTCCTTTTCCACTATGTCAGCCATGTGGACCGCGACCCCTCTCGAGGTCATGTCCTCAATGTCGCATAACGAATCGTGCTACCGTCGGATAGGGTCGAAGAGGAGAGCGGCATAGTGTCCCCATCCACGGACTTGCACATGGGGGGTAGCTTCCCTAATGACTCTGTGGAGTACTTTGAAACTCTGAACACATTTCTGTTGAAGGGCGCTCTGATGGCCTCGTCACTCAGGGTGCTGGGCCACAAGGAGTGCAACCAAATCGATCAGGCGGCATTGCTCGCCGATTTCTTCAAAGTGATCTCAACTTCTGCGGTACATCACCCGCTTGTAAAGAAGGCAAAAGTGTATCGCCCATAGGGTTTGGAAAAACCACCCCACTTCTCCTGGAGTAAGGGACCCTGGTGCGTGAAAGTTCGGCGCCGCCGTCGGCCAGAACTTCTCCGGGAAGTGATCCGCTGCGATAATGCTTTAGAATCTCTTGGGTTCAGACTTGGGGTCTGGCCCTGTATTGCCCCACTCATCAACCGGGGGTGGCTGAGGGAATGGTAGTGGTACCGAGGAGGACCTCTGGGATAGTAAACCCGACGGTGGAGAATACAACGAACGAGCTGACTGGCCGCCGAATTCCAGGCCATCCTCTGAAGAGTGAGGAGACCTGGCCATGATATCACGATACAGTGGGTTGATATCCATAGCTTCTGACACAAGAGTCACGGTTGCCGGCGATAGGTCATGTCATTTCTCTACCGTTGTTGGTCCCCAAAATATCTCTCTGTGATCTCTGGTAGAGGTAGAGGGCGCTTCTGGTGACAATGGTGGTGATTGCACGGTCGAGACCTGCGAAATTTCCACGATTTTTTCCTCCTGGATGTACCTGCGGAGAGACGTGGGAATCTGATGGACCTCGCATTCCGGGAGAATGAGGCTGACGTGCCTAGTTCCTGCCCCAGTTCTTGATGCGAAGGAGCGGGGAGAAGGTTCCATCGTTGCGTCGCATTCCGCTTCAGAATCCGAGAAACGAGCCAATTTGATCTCCACCTGCTCCCCCCTAGGATTCTTCCTGTGGTGGCGACGACCCTCTCTTCTACCCCGGGGTGGCTCTTTGGGACAAGGTTGATCTTCAATAGGTAGTCTTGGTGCGGCGATGGCGCCGTGGCGGAGAGGGCCCCCATTCGAGGTGGCCAGGGTGCGAGGGGCACCCGGGAAAATGTCGAAGGGTACATGGGGAGGACCTCCATGGACGGTGCGAGCGGAGAGAGGCTGACCTTAACTCCCCAAGTTTCCGGGGTGAGGAGGACCTTCGCCAGTTGCAAAGATGGCGTAGGGAGGACCCCCATGTTGGAGAAGGACCGGATGGACAGTGCCTTCAGATCGGCAGTCGGGGGCAGAAGGATGGACTCCATACCCTATATAGTGGGCGTGAGAGAGGTTTCTGCGCTGAGCGTTACTACCGCGGGGCGAGTCTTCCTTCGGGATGGGGGTAGCATGAGGCATACCTCAGTGATGAGATTCAGAGCGGGGAAAGTCCACGCTCTGTGGAATGGTGGTACGGAGAGTACCTCTGTATGGAGTGACGTTACCGTGGATTTGTTCACGGTAATCATCGCCTGGGCCTGCGACCCCGAGAGTCAAACCAGCCTACCCGTGGGGTGGCTGAGGCCTTGATCCTGGTCGGGTGAAGGAGTGCCCCTGCTCAGTGTATGCAGGAACTCCATGATGTGCGTCGGCGGTGGCTTGGGCCACGTTAGTTGTTGAAGTCGACGTATCTGGGCGAGCGTCCTCAACTCAGGCCCGATGCTGACGTCGGGTTAGACGAGTGGGCGCAGGTGGTGTAGGGGCATGGACTACCTACTCTTCCTTCAAAGCCAGATGGCGGCACTGACGTGGCCGAATGGGAGCCCTTTCTTGGAGCCCTTGGATCGGGACTCTGAGCGGGCCGAGCCGGACGTCACTCGTCTCATCAGCATAAGGAAAGGAGTCATCGAGGCGTTCCGGGGATAGGCTCCTGAAATGATTGAACGTTGGGGTGGGGAGCAAGGGCTCCCTACACGGCCTATTAGGGTAGCGTTGACGGCGGGGCCTGGATGCCTCCAGGTCCAGGCGGACCATATCACGATTCGGGGTGACCCCTTCCTCCTCGTACCTGCGTACAAGGTTGTTGATCACCCTTTGCTGGATGATCTCTGATGGGGATAGGGGACATGGGTGCCCCGTATTCACGGATTTAGAGGCCGTCATGGCGGTAGCAGAGCCATGCGGGGTGGCGGTACCAGTGTTTCCCCTGCCCCTGCGTAGGCGAGCGGGCGGTGATCGTGTCTCCATGGCAGCAACCTGGTTCATGGGAAAAGGAGAGATCAACTCATCAGCACTACGATGAAAAGGATGGACAACCAGTGCCCCAACGTCCTTCCATTCTCCATGTCTGTAAGAAGTATCCATGCCAACACGTTGAAAAACGGAGTGCACAACGTTCTACTGCCCCAACATTCGTTGAGTTTCATGCCAGGCCTGCCATTTGCTTGGCGGGACCCGACGCCGGATATCTGGATCCGGGGACACGTCAATCTACTGCTGTCTCAAACGCTACAAATCTCCACATTGAGGAGAATAATTTCACGTCGGGTTCACCATTTCTGTTTCCGACGCTTTCGCCGGGGAGCACGCATCCGTCGGTGGAGGATGCGCTACTGTTTCCCCGCATTCCCACTTTCCAAAGGTAGGTGGCATCCATTCCTTATTCAGGGACGTTTGCTCCAAGATCGAAATGGGATGATGGGATGTTGTTTCTTCCTTCCGTGGATTCCTCCTCGGAACTCGTCACCTAGTCTGGGTCTCCCTCATAGATTTAATACGTTTTTCGTGAAACTCTTCTAAGTGCCATGTTTCCATGGATGCTAGTTAATTACACTGCTTCTGTCGGTACATTCCAAAGGGTCTGGTCAGGGCAGCAACCTTCAGTAGGGGGAGTAGTCATGTCGAGGCATCAGTAGCGTGTCTGGATGCTAGGGAAGTGGAATGTCTGTCTATTATCCCTGGTCATAGGGCTTCTCGAAGGCGTGGAAGCCCGAGGCATCCCACATCGAGCACGGGGAATTATATTCCATAGACATATATCTGAGGTTTTCCTCAGCTTCCTGTGTTTAACACAGGGTATGCAGCAAGTTTAACGTCCATCAGAGATCGAATAAGGGTGATCAGAATGTCCCATAGAGACGAATCGATGGTGGTGTGCACCGTAGAGGGGAGATGTCACACCGTAATGGATGATCTGAACACCACTAAGGGCGGATCAGGGGAAGTGCACCCCAGGATGGAGTACACCATGCATTACCATTGTTTGGGATTGAACCTCTTGGAGTTTTCCTACGTACCCTGTGTATAGGACATGGATCAAAACCCACGTAGTTCGAAGGGGTGATTAATCGGGGTGTAAAAAGAGGACAATTACCCGGAGGAATGCTAGGGCTTACACGTGGAAAGCGGCCCATGCGCCGCTAGGAGCAGCGAGGAGGCGGATGGAATGATCCTACCGGGATGTGGCGGCCCGGGTGAGAATCAGGATGGGTGATGGATGGATGAATGAAGTGGAGAGGGAATGAAATGGGACCATCGCAAGGGGTGATGGTGAAGTTGGGATTGAGCCTCGAAGAGACCTCCTACGTATCCCCGTGGCAGGGAAACAAAGTCTGCATAGTTCGGGATGGTGTCGGTGGACCGATGTGAAGGTGGACCTTGGTCCGATGGATGTTTTCAGCGAACCGATGTGAAGATGGTCGGAGTGACCAACGGGTGGTGGGATTGAACCACTGGGAGGCTTCCTACGTACCATGTCTTGACATGGATCAAAGACCTCGTAGTTCAAATGAGGTGTGGAATACAGTTTAATGTCATGTGAAACGGGGGTGAACTGATGTGGATGAGGTTGAAACGACCGGGTGGTGGGCTTGAACCTCGTGAGGCTTCCTACGTACCATGCCTTGATATGGATCAAAGACCACGTAGTTCAAAGGGTGTGTTAGCAAACCGACACGAGTGAGGACCTTGGTCCAAATGGTGTGGGGCTTACACACTAGGCTACCCAGGTGCTGGTGACCTAACGTGAAGAAGGTCCAAGTGACCAACAGGTGGTGGGATTGAACCTCTGGGAGGCTTACTACATACCATTCCTTGACATGGATCAAAGACCACGTAGTTTAGAGGGGCTCCGTCGGCGAACCAACGTGAAGGTGAACCTGGGGGTCCACTTGTGGGGGGTGTCAGAAAACCGACATGAATAAGGGACCTTGGTCCGATGGCAGATGGGCTTGAACCTCTGGGAGGCTTCATACGTACCATGCCTTGACATGGATCAAAGACCATGTAGTTCGGGATGGTCACAATGGCTTGCCGTCAGACTGGAATTGTAGTTTAACATCATGCTGAACGAGGATGAACTTGACGTGAATAAATGATGGGTGGGCTTGAACCTCAGGGAGGCTTCCTATGTACCATGCCTTGATATGGATCAAAGACCCCGTAGTTCAGAGGATGGAAGTCGTCAGCGAACCGATGTGAAGGTGGACCTTGGTCCAATGGGAGATGGGCTTGAACCTGAGAAAAGATTCCTACGTACCATGCCTTAACATGGATCAAAGACCTCATAGTTCAAATGGGTGTGTAGTTTAATGTCATGCAGGATGAGGGCATTCAGTTTATTATCATGCTGGACGAGGGGATGGAGTTTAACATCATGCTGGATGAGGGTATGCAGTTTAACGTCATGCTGGATGAGGGTATTGTCACGGCCAATGCCAACTCTAAGCCCACGTGAGTCATGCTCGGTGTGAGAAACAAGAGGCAACAAGGACCTGACGATCACGCCGCGAAGGGTGCTTCCGTGAGAAGCAAAGAGGGGCTTACGCGTTAGGTGACCCATGGTGCTGGGACTTACTCCAGGATGAAGACCCGAAGTGCGGAAAAGCGCAACGAAAGAGGGATTTGGCACCAATGACTGGAGGTGCCTCGTTCCCCATCGCACCCTCCACTGACCTTGGTAGTGGGGATGTACGGAGATGCAGGGGTTAAGCCTTCTACAAGAGGGGCTAAGGGCTTATACCAAGGTGGTTTCCCTTCTCCCATGGACATACACTACTCCGAGAATGAGGATTTAATCCCTTGTGGAGGGGGTGACCCCATCTTTTTGGAGACGGGTGGCGTAAAAAATATTTGAGATGGGGGGACCCTATGTGTGAAACACGGGGCCAGATCATAGTTTAACATCATGTGTTGAGGAAGAGGTGCTTGGCAGCTTGACATCCTACAGCTCGGACGAGGTGGGTTCACTCCACACCCCTAGGGATTACATAACTGGTACCCTTTCCTCCTTGGGGGAGGGAAGGTACCAGTAAGGCCATGGTCAAGGGGGGTTGTAGAGTGAACCATCGAGGGGTCCGCTTTAGCATGGCTATGCGAAGAAGCAATAGCCGTTAGCGTGCCTATGCGAAAAGCATTAGGCGAAGCAACGCTACGAGAGGTGTTGTCCGAGGGACTTTGAAATCATATCGCGCATTCCTGGAGGTTCGCGCGGGAAGAGGAATTGCCAAGAAAATGAGTGTGATTTGAAAAGTGGAGTGACTTGGCCTTATCATGGGGCAAATGTGTGAGTGGAGAGTGCTTCGTGAAGTGGAACAGTATTCGCGGAGAATTTCCTCGCGAAGAGGAGGTACCTCGCGAAGCAGGGTGCTGTGAAGCAGGGTGCTTCACGATGTGGAGCGATCCTGCATTAGCATGGGGATCACTAATACAGGATGGGTGTTTCACGAAGCATAAACACTCCGCGGCTGCACGGGTTCCCTTGGGAATCCCCCTCCTTCGTGAATGCCCTTGAGCTTTGCGAAGGGCATCCCTCTCAGAAGAGGGGCTCAAAATGAGACAAAGCGAAGGCGTCATGTGATGTAGAAGTACCTTGCGGAGCTCATGATTCCCGGGGCAAAGGGTGCTTCGCGATTCGGGAGAGGAGAAGCTGAAATGTAACACCCCAAGCTTCTATGGTACGTTTCCCTTCGAATAATGCGATAGCGTGTGTTGTACGCAACCTCGAGTTCTAACACACACCACAACTAATTAAACTAGCCGTTGTGAATAGTAATACCTACTTTTTGAAATCATATATATTATATATTTCAAAATGGACTTTATTTTTGGATTCGGAATATCAAAATTAGCCTAGGGTGAAATTTTGGTACATTTCGGATAACTTTCATATTTTGATGAATAGTGAAAATTACTAAATTTTAATTAAAAACAACTTTTTTAATCAAAATAATTAATAGTGATAAATTGTGAATTTGAGTGGTTTTAAAGTATATTTAGAATATATTTTTACCATTTAATATAATCTTGGTCATTGGACATAATTTTACAATTAAACCGAACATAAACAAGTGTCAATCTTTTGATAGTTATCATCTCTTAAAAACACGCTTTTTGTTTTGACAGCGGGAATTAATTTTAAATTAATTTCTGCCACTTCTGTGTTTTGAATTTAGAAAAATGGATTCCATATTTGTAATCAGGATGTTCAAATTGTGTAAATAGGTAACTTTTATTTTTAGACATTTTGAATAATTACTGCGGTAAATATTTTATTTACCATGGTTAAGGGTAAATCCGGTAAATAAGGGTTAAAAAAATAATATTATAATAATACTAAATTACCCTAAAACGTGTCTCAACCCTATTGGTTGATACATGGTCGACCATGGGCATCTTTGGGTCTATTTTGGGACCCATGGATCCACTTGTAAGTGATAATGACACATTATATTAATAAAGCTAAAATAAAAATAAAAATGGCATAAGCTTACATCTTTTAAAAGAACAATTTTTACATAGGGTTATACATGTTGGATTTTCGATTATAAATATTCATTAGAAAGCTAAAAAGATTTCCTACATGATTATATTTTATTTATAATTTTTAGACATCATATAAGTTAAATTATTAATGACACAATAATGATGCAATGTTTACCTCATTAATAAATCATTTAAATAAATAAGATTATAATGATTAAAATATTATCTAAAACCTGTCCAATTCTTATTGGTTGATGTTATTTAGAATATGAGTCATCTTATCTTCGACCTCAATGATTTTTGGACCATTATAAACCGAATAAAAATATATTATAAAGTAATACTTTCACACTTTCCTAAAGAGCCCCTCCTCTCCCTTATAAAAGGAGACCACTTCTACTCATTCCTCACACCTCTCAAGCCACTTGGCTCGTCCAAACTCTGCCCAAATAAGCTCCCCACATCCCTATCCTCCTCCTTGAAGCTTCCCCTTAGGCAGAAAGCATTTCAAGAAGTCCTTTGGTTCCAACCAAAGTGAGTTACCTAAATTAAAGGTAACGATTTCTCTTAAATTATTTTCATTTATTTTGCTTCTTCAACCCCCAAACTCTTTTTATTTCCTTTATTTTGTAACAACACCAGTATCCACAATATACTAGGATGTTGTTATAATAAGGATTCAAACTACACATACACACAACTCCATCTAATGGATGATGAACATAATGTTTCTGTGGATGGCAAACTAACGCCTCACGAAACGATGATTGTTCAAAAAAATATTACCGCCTCTCATGGTGGCCATTATGATGGCACTGTAATTAAATATGATATTAATGATATATATTTTATATATAAGATTCTGTAATTCCATTTTATTTCATACTATTATTCGTTTAATGTTGTATATACATACGATAATTTCATTTGAGGAAGTGCGGACTACCGCCCCCTTAAAATGATATGACTCGTTCATACCACACATGGAACGTATAAAGGATGGTGTTAATGAACTTAAGTATCATATATAAAATATTATATTATACTGGAATAGTAATATACCTATGTATCATTTGGATTCGATTCTTTTAAAATAAAAATTAAATGGAAGTAGCGTTCGTGCGTACGTACGGACTACCGTCTCCACGAACGCGATGAGATTCATTCTCCATCGTATCCATTCAAGTATAATTATCATTTTATGATTTAAAAATGATTTTTAAGGACTTAATACCATTCTGGATTTGAATAATATACAACCAAACCTTTACAAACATGTCTTACGTAACAAAACATACAAAAGCAAACGAGTAAGTTAACACCCGAAACAACGATAATACTAAGATATTATTAACAAATCAATGTTAAAAGATCATATATGATATCATATTAATATATATGATTTTTGTATAATTTAATAACAATTATTTCACCATTATACAGGAGGTTAACCTACCCCAACCAAGGAAAAGTACAAGGTAAGGGTTATTTCACAATCTCTTCATTATCCGAGGTTGTAATATACGTAATAATCTACTGGGATCTCTTTATCATCCACATCCATGTTTCTTCGAAATGTATTTCAAAACAAGAATATGGGTTAAAGTCATTTATACCCTTGTTTGACTTTTTATAAGAGGTTTATAAAGGAATCTTTCTGTCATTTTCAAAACAAGGTCCTTTTTAACCTTTTCGACAGAATTGAGGTAAGAATGTTTTTTTTAACTTATACGGCGGGTGCGGTTATTTTCCGCCGTTATAAAATCTTCAAAGCTTTCCTTACAAGCTTATAAGAATATTTTCAAAGAAAATGTTTTATTTTATATGGATCTTAAATGATTTCAAAATAAAAGGAGATATTTCTTTAAAAAGAATTTTGATTTCATCTATGTCAACATCCTTTGATGGATTTTAAGATTATTTGATGTTGATTTATTATGATACAAAACTTCTATATTGTATTGAAGGTTTTGTGATATGTTTGACTATGGATGTGCTATTTTTATATCATTCATAGTTTATGGTGAAATTAATGACATTTCGTATGCTAGTTTTAATACGAATGTTTATGTTATGTTTAAACCTTTTCATATGGGAATGCATTGGACTTAATAAGTGACGGGTGGAGCCCGCTATAGCTCCTCGATGCATCGGTAGGTCTCATGAGACAAACTAGTGTCTTGGCACAAGGCCTTGACAAAATATTATTTGTAGTCTTGGCACAAGGCCTTGGCTATGTGGTTATGATAGTCTGGCATTATGCATTCCAACATTATGAAAGTGGTTATTGATATTGCATGTGATTATTCAATTAGTAGAATATCCATGTGAACAAGTAAATGGCATTATTTCATTTTACTTTTGCCATACTATGTTGAAGATCAAGTTTAAAAGGCTTTTGTTTTAGTAAATCATTGCCTTAAATGTTTACGCTTATTTTGTATGTTCCGCTATATTGTTATCCTTACTGGGCATTTGAGCTCACCCCTTTTCTATGTTTTATTTTTCCCAGGTAGTGAAGAAGTAAATTATGAATGACTTGCAGGGATATTATGAGGGGTTAATAGTGTGGATATGAAGACTTTGTTGTTGTAGTAGTTTTTTTTTCACTTTGAAATGTAATATAAAACTTTATGATTATATCTAGTGTTTCCAAGGCTTCTAAACCAATTGGTCTTTCGGGATTTGATCTTTCTTGTGATCATGCCAATGTTACGAAGTAATGCACCGAATCTGGGTAGCTGGGGTCGGGGGCGTTACAGTTGGTATCAGAGGAAGTTTAGTACAAACCTTGGAAGCTAGATTTAGATAAACTCTGATTAGAGCACGTAGACCTAAGATGAACTTTGAGGATTAGTATAGAAGAACTTCCTAGAATTTTGGTATTGTATAGATTTTGTGAGTTTTCCGAGCAATACATCCCTGTCTGGATACGAGCAGGTAGAGGCGGCTCTGGCACAGATGTACCTAGGGGTAAAACCCGAAAACACCGCTTTGAGCTAGACTCGAATGGGAACTGGTGCACGACAACGGGCCTTGCTGCACTCTTGGTTACGACACTCCCGGGGGATACGCTTAGGATAACTCTCACTATCTTTACAAATCATTATGAAGGGTTTATGAGTATATACTTCCTCAAAGAAAACATTTTTATGATTATGGATTATATCCATAAATAGTTCAATTTATGTTAAGTGTTTTATAAGTATGGGATTATGTATTTTGATTCATAAACTGATCTAGTTTATGCCATTGTTTAGAAATGGCGCCTAGTGGAAGAAATGGAAACCGTATCAATGCACACACTCCATGTAGGGATTGCCCTCCTGCTCAAGATAATTATAGTGGGGCTGGTGATGCAACTGGTGCCGATCAGCTAATCACCATACTGGGACAACTTACTCAGGTTATGAATAATAACCTTACCCGTATGGAGCACCCTGATCCGCAGCGTGGAGGATCAATGTTAGATCGATTCATGAGGCAACAACCACCAACGTTCAACGGGAATACAAATCCCTTAGTAGCTGAGCAATGGATATTTTCCCTAGAGAAAATATTTCAGGCTTTGGGGAGCAGTGAAAGGGAAAAAGTTATCATGGTAGTTTACCGCCTCACTGGAGATGCTGATCAATGGTGGTCATTGATTCAAAACATGAAGGAAGATGATGAAGTATCAAACATGGAATGGAGGGAGTTTAAAGATCTATTTTTAGAAAAATACTTTCCTCGCGACCATCGAGCAGATATGGAAAGACAATTTCTGAGTCTAAGACAAAAGGAGGATGAGAATGTCACAAAGTATGAGGCTAACTTTACAAGGTTAGCGAGGTACACTGGTGATTATATTCGCAACCCAAGAAGTAAGATTGATCGTTTCTTTGATGGGTTAAAACCATTTCTCCGTCGAGCATTAGTCTCACAATCCTTTTCATCGTACGAAGACATTGTCTCATGTGCTATCAAGACCGAAAAGGAATTCTCTAAGTCTTATGACTTTAAAGCAAAGCAAGAGAAGAAGAGACCTGCTGATCAATCTGGGAATGGAAATAAGGGGAAGAAGGGAAAGGTTGAATATCCATCTTGTGGTAAGTGCGGGAAGAAACACCCCGGTGCTTGCCTGAAGGGAATGGGAGTCTGTTACAAGTGTGGTGAAAAAGGCCACCAAGCTCATGATTGCAAGGGGAAGAAGGAAGCTACCAACGTTCAGTGCTACAATTGCAGGGAGATGGGGCATTATGCAAATGCATGTCCTAAGCGTCAGGAGGACTTACCTCAGAAAAGGCCAAGGGATCAAGGCAAGGCTTATGCTATCACTACTGCTGAGGTAGAAGCTCCGAAAGACGTGGTGGCAGGTAATTTAATGGTTTCCTCAAGTTTAGCAAATGCATTATTTGATTCTGGATCATCGCATTGTTTCATATCTTCCCAGTTTTCTAAGAAAATTAGATATTTCCAATTTGATTTAATAAGGGAGTTGTCAGTTAAAACTCCTAAGGGAAGTATCATTGCAACAAAGTTTTGTGAATCAGTTCCCATTAGAGCACATAAATTTTCTTTATCTGCTGATCTCATCGTCATACCTATGATTGAGTTTGATATAATCCTCGGTATGGACTGGCTTTCGGACTATGATGCGAAGATTTATTGTAAGAAGAAAGAGGTTACGATTCTTGATGATAATGATAAGGAACAACTTATTTTTAAAGCAGAATCGTCACCACCTAATTCTTATTTAGATCCACCCCCAGTAGCTCAACTTAATTCAATTATTGGGGAGGAAGAGAATGAAATAACTGTCGGTGAGGAAAGGAATGTTCAAATAGAGGATGTACCTGTTGTGAAAGAATTTGTAGACGTATTTCCAGAAGATTTACCTGGACATCCTCCAGAACGAGAAGTTGAGTTTTCCATTGATTTGATTCCTGGATCAAGGCCTATATCGAAGACCCCTTATAGAATGGCCACTGTAGAGTTAGTCGAACTAAAGAAGCAACTAGAGGAATTGAGTAATAAGGGATTTATTCGCCCTAGTGTTTCTCCATGGGGAGCCCCTGTTCTTTTTGTTAAAAAGAAAGATGGATCTATGAGGTTATGTATTGACTACAGGGAGATCAATGCTATAACGATAAAGAACAAGTATCCCCTACCTCGTATTGATGATTTATTTGACCAACTGCATGGAGCTCAATACTTTTCAAAGATTGACCTTCGATCTGGATACCATCAGTTGTGTGTGAAGAAGGAAGACATTCCGAAAACAGCATTTCGAACCAGGTATGGGCATTACGAGTTTACTGTAATGCCGTTTGGATTAACTAATGCACCCTCTGTATTCATGGATCTAATGAATAGAGTTTTCAAGGAGTATCTCGATGAATTTGTGGTGGTATTTATTGATGATATCTTGGTATACTCCAAAACCTATGAAGATCATGAAAATCACTTGCGCATTATCTTGAAGACTCTGAGGAGGCATGAATTATATGGGAAGTTTAGCAAGTGTGAATTCTGGCTTCAGGAGATTTCTTTTCTTGGCCATATTGTCTCTAAAGATGGAATCTCTGTTGATCCTTCTAAGACCAAGGCAATCCAAGAATGGCCAGCACCTACGAGTATAACTGAGGTACGTAGTTTTATTGGTTTGGCAGGTTATTATCGACGTTTCGTCCAGAATTTTGCCCGATTGGCTAACCCATTAACGAAGCTCACACGTAAAGGGGTTAAATTTGTTTGGACAAAAGAGTGTGAAGAATGTTTCGAAGAACTGAAGAGAAGATTAGTCAATGCTCCTATATTGACTCTACCATCGGGGAATGATGGGTTCGTTATTTATAGTGATGCATCGAAGAAAGGACTTGGCTGTGTCCTTATGCAGAATGATAGAGTTATTGCCTATGCATCACGACAGTTGAAAATTCATGAACAAAACTATCCTACTCATGATCTTGAGTTAGCAGCTGTGATCTTTGCTTTGAAGATATGGAGGCACTACCTCTATGGTGAAAAATGTGAGATTTATACTGATCACAAGAGTTTGAAGTATATTTTCTCACAAAAAGAACTCAACATGAGGCAAAGGAGATGGCTTGAATTACTCAAGGATTATGATTGTACGATACACTACCACCCGGGGAAGGCAAACAAGGTGGAAGATGCTTTGAGTAGAAAAGACCATGGAGTTTTGAACAATATGAGAATTAAAAGGGATCCAATTTTCATGGATCTAGTGAAGATGGATATGGGAATAACCAGGGAAGGTGAAACATCAATGCTTTTTCAAATGGTTGCCAAACCATCTTTACTAGAAAGGATTAAGAGTTCTCAGACTGATGATGAAGAATTCCAAAAGAAGATTAAAGCTGTGAATGATGGGAGATTGAGAGACTTTGCGTATGAAGGTGGAATTTTGAAATTCGGGAAGAGACTTTGTGTTCCCAATATACCTGATCTAAAAAGGGAATTGCTGGATGATGCTCATAGTTCCAATTTCTCTATACACCCTGGGAGCACCAAAATGTATAGAGATTTGAGGGAACATTTTTGGTGGGACAACATGAAGAGGGAGATTGCTGATTTTGTGTCAAGATGTATGGTTTGTCAACAAGTGAAAGCTGGAAGGCAACAGCCTGGAGGAGTCATGCAACCTCTTCCCATACCGGAGTGGAAATGGGACAATATTACAATGGACTTTGTCATGGGGATACCAAAGACTCCTAGAAGGAACGATGCAATATGGGTTATTGTTGATCGTCTTACCAAGTCAGCACATTTTCTTTCTATAAGAGAAGATCTACCCCTGGAACGTCTAGTAAGACTATACATTAATGAAGTTGTGAGACTTCATGGAGTACCCCTATCGATTGTTTCTGATCGTGATCCCCGTTTTACTTCAAGATTTTGGAAAAGTCTTCAGAAATCCCTGGATACTGAACTTCATTTGAGCACTTCTTACCACCCTCAGACAGACGGACAATCAGAACGGACTATTCAGACCTTAGAAGACATGTTGAGATCTTGCTCACTTGATTTTCAGGGTATGTGGGATCAATATTTACCACTAGTAGAATTTTCCTATAACAATAGCTTCCATTCGAGTATTCAGATGGCACCATATGAAGCGTTATAAAGAAAGAGATGTCGTACACCAACCTGTTGGGATGACGTTGGTGAAAGAAAACTTGTAGGCCCAGAACTGGTGGAGGAAACGGTGGAAAAGGTGAAGGTAATCCAAAATCACATCAAAGCAGCTCAAAGTAGGCAGAAGAGCTATGCCAATAATCGAAGGAAGGATTTGGAATTTCAAGTCGGTGATCATGTTTTCCTGAAGGTATCTCCATGGAAGGGAGTCATACGTTTTGGTAAGAAAGGTAAATTGAGTCCCAGGTACATCGGACCTTTCGAAATTCTAGAACGAATTGGGGCTGTAACTTACCGATTGGCAATGCCGCCAAGTCTCTCCAAAGTTCACGATGTGTTCCACGTATCTCTGTTGAGAAAATACATGCCTGACTCAACGCATGTACTCACCTATGAGGAATTAGAACTGGAACCCGATCTGTCTTATTGCGAAGAGCCCTTCAGGATTCTTGATACAAGAGAACAAGTACTGAGAAACCGGACGACACGTCTGGTAAAAGTTTTGTGGAGAAACCATAAGATGGAAGAGGCAACGTGGGAACCCGAGGAACTTATGATGAAGAACCACCCAAGTCTTTTTATGCAGTAATACCCTAGAAATTGCGAGGACGCAATTATTTGAAGGAGGGGAGAATGTAACACCCCAAGCTTCTATGGTACGTTTCCCTTCGAATAATGCGATAGCGTGTGTTGTACGCAACCTCGAGTTCTAACACACACCACAACTAATTAAACTAGCCGTTGTGAATAGTAATACCTACTTTTTGAAATCATATATATTCTATATTTCAAAATGGACTTTATTTTTGGATTCGGAATATCAAAATTAGCCTAGGGTGAAATTTTGGTACATTTCGGATAACTTTCATATTTTGATGAATAGTGAAAATTACTAAATTTTAATTAAAAACAACTTTTTTAATCAAAATAATTAATAGTGATAAATTGTGAATTTGAGTGGTTTTAAAGTATATTTATAATATATTTTTACCATTTAATATAATCTTGGTCATTGGACATAATTTTACAATTAAACCGAACATAAACAAGTGTCAATCTTTTGATAGTTATTATCTCTTAAAAACACGCTTTTTGTTTTGACAGCGGGAATTAATTTTAAATTAATTTCTGCCACTTCTGTGTTTTGAATTTAGAAAAATGGATTCCATATTTGGAATCAGGATGTTCAAATTGTGTAAATAGGTAACTTTTATTTTTAGACATTTTGAATAATTACTGCGGTAAATATTTTATTTACCATGGTTAAGGGTAAATCCGGTAAATAAGGGTTAACAAAATAATATTATAATAATACTAAATTACCCTAAAACGTGTCTCAACCCTATTGGTTGATACATGGTCGACCATGGGCATCTTTGGGTCTATTTTGGGACCCATGGATCCACTTGTAAGTGATAATGACACATTATATTAATAAAGCTAAAATAAAAATAAAAATGGCATAAGCTTACATCTTTTAGAAGAACAATTTTTACATAGGGTTATACATGTTGGATTTTCGATTATAAATATTCATTAGAAAGCTAAAAGGATTTACTACATGATGATATTTTATTTATAATTTTTAGACATCAAATAAGTTAAATTATTAATGACACAATAATGATGCAATGTTTACCTCATTAATAAATCATTTAAATAAATAAGATTATAATGATTAAAATATTATCTAAAACCTGTCCAATTCTTATTGGTTGATGTTATTTAGAATATGAGTCATCTTATCTTCGACCTCAATGATTTTTGGACCATTATAAACCGAATACAAATATATTATAAAGTAATACTTTCACACTTTCCTAAAGAGCCCCTCCTCTCCCTTATAAAAGGAGACCACTTCTACTCATTCCTCACACCTCTCAAGCCACTTGGCTCGTCCAAACTCTGCCCAACTAAGCTCCCCACATCCCTATCCTACTCCTTGAAGCTTCCCCTTAGGCAGAAAGCATTTCAAGAAGTCCTTTGGTTCCAACCAAAGTGAGTTACCTAAATTAAATGTAACGATTTCTCTTAAATTATTTTCATTTATTTTGCTTCTTCAACCCCAAACTCTTTTTATTTCCTTTCTTTTGTAACAACACCAGTATCCACAATATACTAGGATGTTGTTATAATAAGGATTCAAACTACACATACACACAACTCCATCTAATGGATGATGAACATAATGTTTCTGTGGATGGAAAACTAACGCCTCACGAAACGATGATTGTTCAAAAACATCTTACCGCCTCTCATGGTGGCCATTATGATGGCACTGTAATTAAATATGATATTAATGATATATATTTTATATATAATCTTCTGTAATTCCATTTTATTTCATACTATTATTCTTTTCATGTTGTATATACATACGATAATTTCATTTGAGGAAGTGCGGACTACCGCCCCCTTAAAATGATATGACTCGTTCATACCACACATGGAACGTATAAAGGATGGTGTTAATGAACTTAAGTAACATATATAAAATATTATATTATACTGGAATAGTAATATACCTATGTATCATTTGGATTCGATTCTTTTAAAATAAAAATTAAATGGAAGTAGCGTTCGTGCGTACGTACGGACTACCGTCTCCACGAACGCGATGAGATTCATTCTCCATCGTATCCATTCAAGTATAATTATCATTTTATGATTTAAAAATGATTTTTAAGGACTTAATACCATTCTGGATTTGAATAATATACAACCTATCCTTTACAAACATGTCTTACGTAACAAAACATACAAAAGCAAACGAGTAAGTTAACACCCGAAACAACGATAATACTAAGATATTATTAACAAATCAATGTTAAAAGATCATATATGATATCATATTAATATATATGATTATTGTATAATTTAATAACAATTATTTCACCATTATACAGGAGGTTAACCTACCCCAACCAAGGAAAAGTACAAGGTAAGGGTTATTTCACAATCTCTTCATTATCCGAGGTTGTATTATACGTAATAATCTACTGGGATCTCTTTATCATCCACATCCATGTTTCTTCGAAATGTATTTCAAAACAAGAATATGGGTTAAAGTCATTTATACCCTTGTTTGACTTTTTATAAGAGGTTTATAAAGGAATCTTTCTGTCGTTTTCAAAACAAGGTCCTTTTTAACCTTTTCGACAGAATTGAGGTAAGAATGTTTTTTTTAACTTATACGGCGGGTGCGGTTATTTTCCGCCGTTATAAAATCTTCAAAGCTTTCCTTACAAGCTTATAAGAATATTTTCAAAGAAAATGTTTTATTTTATATGGATCTTAAATGATTTCAAAATAAAAGGAGATATTTCTTTAAAAAGAATTTTGATTTCATCTATGTCAACATCCTTTGATGGATTTTAAGATTATTTGAAGTTGATTTATTATGATACAAAACTTCTATATTGTATTGAAGGTTTTGTGATATGTTTGACTATGGATGTGCTATTTTTATATCATTCATAGTTTATGGTGAAATTATTGACATTTCGTATGCTAGTTTTAATACGAATGTTTATGTTATGTTTAAACCTTTTCATATGGGAATGCATTGGACTTAATAAGTGACGGGTGGAGCCCACTATAGCTCCTCGATGCATCGGTAGGTCTCATGAGACAAACTAGTGTCTTGGCACAAGGCCTTGACAAAATCTTATTTGTAGTCTTGGCACGAGGCCTTGGCTATGTGGTTATGATAGTCTGGCATTATGCATTCCAACATTATGAAAGTGGTTATTGATATTGCATGTGATTATTCAATTAGTAGAATATCCATGTGAACAAGTAAATGGCATTATTTCATTTTACTTTTGCCATACTATGTTGAAGATCAAGTTTAAAAGGCTTTTGTTTTAGTAAATCATTGCCTTAAATGTTTACGCTTATTTTGTATGTTCCGCTATATTGTTATCCTTACTGGGCATTTGAGCTCACCCCTTTTCTATGTTTTATTTTTCCCAGGTAGTGAAGAAGTAAATTATGAATGACTTGCAGGGATATTATGAGGGGTTAATAGTGTGGATATGAAGACTTTGTTGTTGTAGTAGTTTTTTTTCACTTTGAAATGTAATGTAAAACTTTATGATTATATCTAGTGTTTCCAAGGCTACTAAACCAATCGGTCTTTCGGGATTTGATCTTTCTTGTGATCATGCCAATGTTATGTAATTAATGCACCGACTCTGGGTAACTGGGGTCGGGGTGTTACATGAAAAGTCAGATTTTCCGTCTCCTGGACTCAAGGGGAGCCCAATATTTATAGGCGAGGGGCACCGCGAAGCAGAACTCTGGCACCGCCTCCGGTGCTTCGCGACGGGCTCTCGAACGTCAGGCTATTCTCGGAGAGGTATCGCCTTCGTTTCTTCGCGGCGGGCTCGTGAACATCAGGCCATTTGCGGAGAGGTACCTCTCTGTTGCTTCGCAGTGGGCTCACGAACGTCAGGCCGTTCGCAGAGAGGTACCGCCTCCGTTGCTTCGCAGTGGGCTCGCGAACGTGAGGCCATTCGCAGAGAGGTCGGACTCCTTTTCTTCGCGGCGGGCTCGCGAACGTCAGGTCGTTCGCGGAGAGGTACCTCCTCCGTTTCTTCAGGGCGGGCTTGCGAACGTTAGGTCATTCGTGGAGAGGTACCGCCTTCGTTGCTTCACGGCGGGCTCGCGAACGTCAGGCCGTTCGCGGAGAGGTCCACCTCTGTTGCATCGTGGGGCCACGACACTCGGGGGGTGCTTCGCGTCGGAGCTTCGCGAGGTAGCGTGCGGGGCGTCTTTTTCGTCCCTTCCTTTCGTGCAATATTTTGAATCCAACACCATTGATTAGAAATATAAAACACTATAGTATTAGGATCTGTTTTACGATAGTTTAATGTTATTAGAATATAATTTGTTACCTTTCTTTACCATATTTACCGTTTTAACCATTGTAAATAAAATAATTATGGATGTTACTATTCATAATGTTTAAAAATAAATGGTAAATATTTACACAATTTGGACCTTCTAATTCCAAATATGGAATCCATTTTCCCCAATTCAAAACATGAAAGTTTCATAAATTAATTTAAAATTAAATCCCATTGTCAAAACCAAAAAGCCTATTTTTAGATTGTAAAAACAACTAAAAATTGATATGTTTTTATGTCCAATTACAATGTTAAATTACATCAAATGACAAATATTGGGTTAAATGATAAAAACCTATTCCAATTAAATATTAAAACCAATTAAAATGACAATATAACTAAATAAATAAATTAGATGAAATGTTAGTTTTGAATTAAAATGCAGTATTTTTCACTATTCATTAAAAAAATAAACTTTATCAAAAAAATACCAAAATTTCATCCAAAATAAAATTTGATGTACCTATTATAAATAGGAATTGTATTTTTTCAAATAGAACATATAAAAGTGAAAAAAACTATATTTTAAAATGGTTCTCCTTTAAAAGGTGGTAAAACTACCTTTTAAAAATATTCGAGTACTTCATTCATAAAATCAAATTAATTCTTATTTTAAGACTCTAAAATTTATTGTATAAATATAAAAACACTTAACCGACACATATAATCATGTTTTATTTAGTTAACTTCATCCCCAAAAATACAACATATTGGCGTTAACTACCATTTAAAATATTATTATTATATTTTTATTTTTTATAATAACTCAATGTTGTGTGCAACATAAGATTTAAAAGAAACTCATTGTTTCATGTTGAGTATGCTATCAGAAAAAAAATCCTTTTTATTTTAAAAAAAATATATTGTTTATAATTATTAATAGAAATCAATGGTTTTATTCTATAAATACTTTGGTCGTTACATCCTTCCCCCCCATTTGGAAATTGTGTCCTCAAGCTTTTAAAATTGTGCTCGGAAATTTCATTTAAAATCCCACATCGAAAAAAGAGTCAATAAAACTATCACTATAAAATAAATAAATATTAGTAAAAAGGTCACTAAAGATAACACATACTATTATTCCATGAAATCATAGACATGGGAGAGAAAAATAATCATCAAGTTCTGCTGAAGAGTGATAGAAATCATTTTTGGAAGAATGTTAACAACAAGAAAACCACAAACATTTGATGGGTTAAATGGTCTTTGGTTTCCCAGTAGGAAAAGTAAACAGAAAACATTTTTGTTTTACATTTTGTTTCCTAAAGTTATGGAATTTATTTATGATAATAACTAAGATATTAAGGAAATATACTTTCTTTTCAAGTATAATTAAATACATTATTAAATTTCTACCACAAACTCATATTTCATCCAAACAATGATTATTCTAGGTGACTTGGTGAAACTTGAAGTGCTAGAATCAACTTGTAGAGAATCTCATAATCAAAAAAATATGAACTACATATTTTCTATGTCTTTAGACATTAAACAAAACAGAAATGGTTAGTTCGTGATCAGAGATTTCATAATGAGGATAATCCATTAAAAACATATATAATACTCGTAATCCCAAAAATTAACTAATAATACCCCAAAGATAAAAAAACACCAAAAAATACACAATTTTCCATTAATTTCAACAATATAATCTAAAATATAATTGAAACCCAAAACACCGTAGAATTTCATCACATTGTCTTCCACGTTAAATCTTGAAATTTTTCTCCAAATATCACCGACTACTCTTAAGGTATCATACTTAAATGTAATTAACCTAATCACATATTCTCAAAGATAGTTTAATCATTTACATAAGTATTCCAAATTTCTAAGAGTCCAAAATATAAACATTGATTCTTACAAAATAAAATTCATCCATTACTCCTCAAATATAATCCCATTGTATTCTATTTTCCTCATGTATATAGTTTCCCAAAACATAAAATGTCATCCAAAATTACCTTTATCACTTAATCACCAAATCATTTTCCAATACTTTGGATTTATATTTTATAAAACATAAGTTCCAAAAATTAGCACATTTTTTATACATTAAATCATTTAACTAAAATAAATAAGTCATAATAACCGGGGACTTCACGTAGTCTAGTGGTAAGCGATAAATCCCAATAACATTTTGGTTGTTGATTCGATTCACGCATCTTTTTCCGTAATGATAGGTTGTCACACAGTATGCGTGTTGTCCTTTTAAAAAAACTATATAATTTTATAACATTCCCAAAAATGATATAAATTCCACAAAAAATAATCATAAAATGGTTTTACCTCAAAGTTTATCTCATGCCTCACATTTTGAATCCCTAAATGTAATAACCCATAATTGCATAAAATTCAAGGATCATATAAACCCTAATGGTTCATTATAAATATATCAAAAAAAGAAATTATAATTCTTACTCAATTAACATTTTTATATAACAAAAATAATGATTAAAAATGATATAAGTCTTCCAATGTAATTCCATCATTTAATCATATCATCGTCCATAGATTCAACATAACTCTTCAATTTCTAAAATGTATACATCATAATCATCAAAAATTCTAAATGATTATTTATCAATGTTTTGAAATTTAATTCTTTTATACATCCTTAATACAAACAAAAACATGCATAATGTCCTAATATTTAAATATTGTCAAAATAGGAGTTACGAAATAATACTTACCTTTCATAGGTAATTGTCAGTTTCCTCATCCTTAGTTGGAATGGAATTAGGTATTGGTAAAAATATATTAGTAAAATCATACTAATGTCATTCTTGAACCTTATTTGTAGAAAATCTATTTGCATAATGACCATTCACCCCACATTTAAAACATTCAATTAATACCTCGGAATGAAATTCTTTCCCTTTTCTGGGGTCAACTAAATGCTTCCTTTTTCCATGGCAGGTTATTGCGTTATGACCATCACTACCACATCTATAACATCTTCATGTCTATTTGATGCATTTTCATAGGTGTTTCTTTCCACATCATTAACCAATATATTTTTTAATATACTTACCTCTATGATTATTACCTGAAATTCTATAGGGATTCATTTCTTAAACATATGATGCCTTAGAATAATCACTATGGTTCAATTGGTAAATCATGACACCAGATTGTTGGTTGAGAATAACCAAAAGTGTTCTCATTGCAGCTGCCATTTCATATCGGTTGCTTATTCATAAAACCACCATAGTTTCCTTCACATCCATTTTTACAATGCTTCCTGCTAGATCCTTCCATTTAGGGAAACCAAAAAGATAAGTTTAAGTATATCAGTAAATTGATCAAATACTATCTTATGAGGAGGGTAAAATCTAAGATATACTTATTCATTTCATCTTAATATCATTCAATATTTCTAAAATAAATATGTCTCTTTCTATAATGCTATCCATTCTGGCTATGCCACTTATTCTTAAATGAAACCCAAACCCCAAAAGTAATCTAAATCTACCTCTGATACAGACTATAAGGCCAAACTATTAAGCATTACTTATTCTTGAGAAAAGTCAATAATTTGACATTAAATCGAATCAAGGATATTTTCTGGTTTAGAAAGTTAGAGAATTAGTTCATAACTTACACATAACATATTCCATATTAAAAGTATACAATTATACTCACCATCATTTTTTTCATAAAACAAAACTCTTCAAAAATGAAATATGAAATTGTTTAATGTTTTAAAAGAATAACTATTCCTTGATCCCATCCCTGAATCTATTCTTCCTTATGTCCTGTAAAAAAATTTGAAAACATGGGATGAGAATAAAAAGATCCGTAAAAATTACATAATGGAAGAAAACGGTTAGTCTGGAAAAAGAATGTAAACCATGAAAATTTTATCAAAAAGTAATAAATTTCACCTTTATGATGTCGAAAAACACATCACTAAATATAAGCTCATTCTATAGCCTTTTTGTTACCAAACTATTACCATAAATCCCATGAAAAGCAAAAAAACACATATAAAGTTAACTTGAGACATAAAAATACTTAAATGGAATACCCATACGATGAACTTCCACACATATCACTAAATTTAATAGCCATACGACCAAATTCCATACCCAATACATTGGAGGTTATAATGTAACCTTCCATCATTGGATTATCATGGAACCACCCATCATTTGGTTTATCATATAGCCATATGCCATTGGATTATCAATTAACCACCCATTAAATGTCCAAGTACAATTATATAATCAAAACGCATAAAATATTTAAAATATTAACATTTCACTAATAACATTTCATTTTCAATCATGAGAAATCATTTTATTTTATTGAAATATTCAATCAATTTCAAAAAAAATCATTTTCAATACAAAAACACAAAAAATTTGAATAATGGATTATTTACCTTTTAAAAAAATTAAGGCTTATAGAGGATGCCAAATATCAAATAACGATTACTGTAACACCCCAAGCATCCATGGTACGCTTCTCTTTTAATAATGTGATAGCGTTTGTTGTACGCAACATCGAGTTCTAACACACACCACAACCGATCAGACTAGCCGTTATGAATAGTAATACCTAATTTTTGAAATTATATATATATTATATTTCAAAATGGACTTCATTTTTGGATTCGGAATATCGAAATTATCCTAAGTTGAATTTTTGGTATTTTTCTGAGAACTTCCAGTTTTTTATGAATAGTGAAAAATACTTAAAAAAAACTTTTTTAATCAAAATAATTTATAGTGATAAATTATATTATTGAGTGGTTTCAAATTATAATTAGAATATATTTTTACCATTGTATCCAATGGTGTTCATTAGAATTAATTTTACTTTTAAATTGGACCTAAACAATTGTCAATCTTTTGATATATATTATTTCTTAAAAACACGCTATTTGTTTTGACAACAAGAATTAATTATAAAATTAATTAATGCAACTTATATTTTTGGAATTTTTTAAAATAGATATCATTTTTGAACTCGGAATACCAATTATAGCTTAGGGTGAAGTTTTGGCATTGTTCTGAAAAACATCAATTTTTGATGAATAGTGAAACTTCTAAGTGGTAGTTAAAAAACTGAATTTTTCATAAAACATAATATTACTGCTTCTGTGAATGGAATTTAGAAAATCCGAGAGACGCGGTTAATATCAAGAAGTTAAATGTGGTTTAATGAGATGAAAATAATTTTTGGTGAATATCAACTTTTTACTTTTATTTACCACGGTTAAAAGTAAATAGGGTAATTAAGGGTAAAAATGAAATTAATATTATCCTAACACATGTCCTAATTCTATTGGACAAGTGTATCTCGACCAAGAACAACCTTAGGAGTAAAATATTATCATTTAGGTACACTTGGATTAGATTAGGACATTTATTAATATTTAATTAAAAGAAGAGTTAAAAGAGTTAAAATCAAAGTTTATTTACTAAAACATTTTTAATATAGGGTTATACATAAGATAAATTAGATTGTAAATATTCATTAGAAATATAATACGATTTCCTACATAATTATAGTCTATTTATAATTTTTAGACATTAAATAGTTTAATTTATTTATGACACAATGATGATGCAGTAATTACCATAATAGTGAAAAATTAGAATAATTGATATTATAAATACCCAAATAAATATAATTTGGGACTTTTTATGAATTAAACTAATTTTATAGGATAATATTACATATTAGGATTGATTTAATTGTCTTTTTTTGAAGTAATCATTCTGTTACGAGTTTCACAAAAATCAACTATTGAATAGTGTCAAAATTGACATAAAAGAGTTTTTAAAACAAATATTATATTATTAATTGATATTAAATTAATAAAAATCTAATGATCGACCAAGATACTTATATCATTATATTTTAATCATTAATGGACCACTTGGGGGGTCTATTGGATGTATATAGTAAGTTTATTAACTATATAATATAAAAATACAAAGTGACATGGTAAATGTCAAACTAATTAACTAAGTGTTAAAACTAAAAGATAAGGTTAATATAGTAGACCAAACCTGTCTAAATTATATTGGTTGAATGATTTTCGACCTATCCCCACCTTCAACTTTGAATAATAAACTTTGGAGCCATTAGAAACCGAATATGAATTTATTATAAATTAATATTTCTAGAATTTCCAAAGGTGCCCCTCACCCCTCTTATAAAAGGGCACTCCTCCTTCTCATTTCTTCACACCTTCAAAGCCTTTTGGTTCGGCAAACCCCTGCCCAAATACTCTCTCAAATTACCTCACTACAACCTAGAGTCCTTAGTTTGATCAGAAATACAACCTAAGTATCCCTTTTGATCAAATCAAAAGGAAGAACCCGAAGAAGATGTAATGTTTTCACCACCCCTTTTCAAGTTCCTTTCTTCTTCCACTTATTCTTTCTTTGTTATTACCATTCTAAAATAATAAATCCAGTATCTTATATATACTATGATGTTATTATAAATATGGTACAACCATATTCATTATTCTATCCACCCTTTGAATAACATGTCACCATACGTGCGTACGTACGGCTTACCGTCTCCACGTCGTGGTGTAATTGTTATTCAATATATTATTATTTGGATGGGTATAATAATGATGTATAATTCATGTAAACAATAAATATAACATTATAATGATTCTGTATATATAATATACCATCCAAGTATATATTATTTTAATATCAAAAGAATGATATTGTCCTTTGTGCGTACGTACGGACTACCGTCTCCACGAACGCGATGAGATTAATTCTCCATTATATCCATTCAAGTATAATTATCATTTTATGATTTAAAAATAATTTTTAAGAACATTATATCATTATGGATATGAATAAGATACAACCTATCCATGAAAAACATGTCTTACGTAACAAAACATATAAAAGAAAACGAGTAAGTTAACACCCTAAACGATGATAATTCTAAGATATTATTAACAAAGAAATGTTAAAATATCATATATGATATCATATTAATGTATATGATTCATGAATAATTTAATAACAATTATTTCAACATTATACAAGAGGTTAACCTACCCCCAACCAAGGAAAATTACAAGGTAAGGGGTTTCTTAACTCAATCTTAATTTCGTGCGAATTCCATTGTTCACCACTTAATTATTGCATGTCGTGTATGTGTACTGCCCATGATTGTATTCATTGTGTAATATACTTTAATTTATGGGTATTTACATCATCATGGTATTATCATTATTTCATGGGTGTATGTTTCGTATGTTACCTATTCGATAAGGGAATTTGAAATTTCAATTTCCACTGATTTGGCTTTACGTATATTTCATTGATTATATTACCCCAAGATTATGTGTGGAATAACTATTCATTGGATTATGTCATAATTTCCACTCCCCTTCATGTGGATATACTTTTGATACACATAATCACTCCATTGATAATTTCTCAAGTTATTGATATTAATTTGATAAGAGTAATTTTAACCCATTCTCCATTTGTTGAGTTAAACATCCAATTCGTTGGTGTTGTTTTTACAAGAATATGTGTGAATGTCCTTGATTTTTTTACACTGAATATCCAATCATATTTAGTGTATTTATAATTGTCACATATAATTATGTCGTTGATTTATCCTTAACCTAAGGATATGACCTTTATGAGAGATTTCATCTCGATTTACATTCTATTGAGACTTCTTTGTTGTTATACACCAAATCACTTTTATGTGGTGTATATAATGTACTTTGACATAGTACATCATGAATTCCATTATTCTCATGATATTACAATGTTTTGATTACCTAAATTATTTGTATTTAAGTGTCTCTCTTTTGGTTAGAGACTGTAACTAAAATAACATTTTTAAATGTTTTAAAGACTTATTTTTCTAAATATTGCTCATTAATGTCCATGTTTTAAAAAATGGTTTTAAGGATTTATTTATATGTACATTAAAGTTTTAAAATTAAAAATCATTTTAAAAGATTCAAAGTGGTATGGGACACTTTGATTCAAAAATCTATTTTTAAATGGCTTTTTGAAAAATACTGTGACTTTTAAATGATTTCAAGAAAAAGGGGGATATTTCTCTCAAATAGTTTTGATGATTATTTTCATCTATGGAAACATCCTTCATTATTCTTGATTGAGGTTAATGTGATACAATACAATCTTTCATATTGTATCAAATGAGTTATGTTTGACTGTGGATGTGCTATTTTTATACCATTCATGGTTTGTGGTTAAAGTATTGACATTTTGTATGCTAGTTTTAATAAGAATGTGTATGTTATGTTTAAACCTTTTCCTATGGGAATACATTGGACTTAATAAGTGACGGGTGGAGCCCGTTATAGCTCCTCGATGCATCAGTAGGTCTCATGAGACAAACTAGTGTCTTGGCACAAGGCCTTGGCAAAATCTTATTTGTAGTCATGGCACGAGGCCTTGGCTATGTGGTTATGATAGTCATACATTATGCATTCCATCATTATGAAAGTGGTTATTGATATTGCATGTGATCATTCGACTAGGATAATATCCATGTGTGTAAGTAAATGGATTTATTTTATTTTATCTTTTCCATTTTATGCTGAAGTTCAAGTTTAAAAAGGCTTCTGTTTTAGTTATAAACTGCCTTAAGTGTTTATGCTTATCTATGAAAGCTTATGCTATAATGTTATCCTTATTGAGCATCTGATCTCACACCTTTCAATGTTTTATTTTATTCCCAGGATTATGAAGAAATAATTTATGAATGACCTGCAGGGATAGTATGAGGGGATATGAAGACAAGATGTTTTTTTGTGATGTAATGTAAAACTTTATGATTGTATCTAGTGTTTCCAAGGCTACTAAACTAATCGGTCTTTCTAGACTTGATATTTCTTGTGATCATGCCAATGTTATGTAATAATGCACCGACTCTGGGTAACTAGGGTTGGGGCGTTACAGTTGGTATCAGAGGAAGTTTAGTACAAACCTTGGAAGTTAGATTTAGATAAACTCTGATTAGAGCACGTAAACCTAAGATGAACTTTGAGGATTAGTATAGAAGAACATCTAAGACTTTTGGTATTGTAGATATTTTGTGAGTTTTCCGAGCAATACATCCCTTTCTGGATACGAGCAGGTAGAGGCGGCTCTGGTACAGATGTACCGAGGGGTAAAACCTGAAAACACCGATTTGAGCTAGACTTGAACGGGAACTGGTGCACGACAACGGGCCTTGCTGCACTCTGGGTTACGACACTCCCGAGGGATACGCTTAGGATAATTTACATTTTCATTACAAACCGATTTGAAATGTTATATATATATATAAGATGAGAGTAAATGACCTTGGTTAATCCTAATGTGTTTCAAATTGAGAATACGGTGACATTTTAATCTCTAAATTATTTTATGACTACTGTTACTCACACAATGATTTCTGGGTTTAGTCCAGGGCTGGATTCCAAGGAAGTCATAGTGACTTTGAGAATGATGTACAAGGTGGGAACGATGGTGTCAATGAGCAACAAAATGGAATGTTGATAGGTGTAAAAGATATCGTCTTTATGCCAAATCAATTTTACAAAAATATGATCAACAATATATATATTAACCAATTCCCAGACTCAAAGAAGAAGAGAAAGGTGATGAATGATAAGATCTCCAGTAGTGGAGACCATGGAGAAAAGAATCCTCAATTTCCATCATGCAGGAAATGTGGAAGGAGACACCCAGGAAAGTGTCTCAATGGGACAAAAAAAATGATTTACATGCTGGAAGGAAGGACATAAAGTGAATAATTGCCGATGAAAAATGAAGAGTACTATAAAAGAAGATAAAAATGGTCCCAAGAGTCCATTTACAGTCATTTTCCGTAAATGTAGGGGACCTGGACATTACCCAAGTGAATGCCCTATTTTATATGATATTTTCTTGGTCAAAGAAGAAGCTATGTGGAAATAAATGGTTGGAGAAATTTTTAAAAAGTATTAGTGCTCCTTGTTGATGGGTTTACTTTGGAATAATTTTCTCTTGTATTTGTTACCCCGCAGTCTGCCATGTGAGAATGATATTTGAGGAAGAATTATCTCTTCTCTTGTGGATATAGTTATAAATAATCAGTTGGTTTTATATGATCGTTGGGTTTGAGGAAATTATAAGTTATCATAATTTGGGATGAAAATGCAAGGTATGAGATAAGATTTGTGGTTAAATTATTTTATGGTTATTTTGAGGAATTTATTTCATTTTGGTAATATTATAAAATATTGTTTTTGAAAAAGGACAACACGCAGACCATGTGACAACCCGTCGCGTCAGACAAAGTTGTGGGAATCAAACCCACAACCAAAGTGCGATTAGGATTTATCGCCTACCACTGGACTACGTGGAGTCCCTGGATAGTGTGACTAATTATTTTTAGTTAAATGATTTTATCGATCAATAATAAGTTGATTTGGGTTCTTATGTCTTATTGAATAAATACCCTTGGTATAAGAAAATGATTTGGTGATTAAGTGATAGATGTTATTTTGGATGTTGTTCGCTTTGTTGTGAACACTATATGCCCAAGGAAAATAGAATAGTATGGGATTTCATTTGAAGAGTAATGGTGGATTTTTATCTATGTTTTTATGGATTTATAGTGATTTGGGTTGTTTATGGAAATGATTAGGTTAATTACTTTTAAGTATGTGACTTTAAGAGTAATTAATGAAATTTGGAGATACAATTTAATGTGGAAGACTACATTCTTAATAAGTTTTGGTTTTCAATATTAGTTTTGATTATATTGAAAAATTTTAAGGACAATTGATTATTGAATGGTATTTATTTAACTTTGGGGTATTGTTGGTTTAATTTTGGAAATTAAGATTAGTGTTTATTTATCTCAAGGAATATCCTTTTGGGGGATCATTAGATCTTGTACTAACCATTTTGGTTTTGATTAATCTCTAAAGACAATGTAAATATATAGCTCATCATGCATGGATCATGTGATTCTATAGAAGTTTATTCCAGCTCTTCTAGTGTGACCAAGTCTTCTTGAATACTCATCGTTTAAAAAAATGAGTTAGTGGTGGAAATTTATTAAAGAATGAAACTCTACCTAAAATGTAAGTATATATCTTTATATTCTTAGTCAATATCATAAATGAATGTAACATAAAACAAAAAAAAATGTTGTCCGTTTACTTTCCTAGTAGGAGACTAATGGTTGTTTGTCCCAACACAAGTTTGTGGTTTTCTTATTGTTAACTTTCTCCTGATCATGATTTCTATCCCTCTCCATCAGAACTTGACACCTAGTTTATCATCCATATCCATGTTTTCCTACATGGAATCCTAGTATGGGTTATCTCGGGTGACCTTTGTTCTTCTCTTTATTTCTTTTATAGTGATAGTTTTATTGAATCTTTTTCCGTTGTGGGACTTTCCATTATATTCCAATGCCCAATTTTAAAAATTTTGAGGACTAAATTTATTGAAGGAGGGGAGAATGTAACACCCCAAGCTTCCATGGTACGCTTCTATTTGAATAATGCGATAGCGTGTGTTGTACGCACCATCGAGTTCTAAAACACACCACAACCGATCAAACAAGCCGTTATGAATAGTAATACCTACTTTTTGAAATTATATATATTTTATATTTCAAAATGGATTTCATTTTTGGATTCGGAATATCGAAATTATCCTAAGTTGAATTTTTGGTATTTTTCTGAGAACATCCAATTTTTTATGAATAGTGAAAAATACTTAAAAACAACTTTTTTAATAAAAATAATTTATAGTGATAAATTATATTATTGAGTTGTTTAAAAGTATAATTAGAATATATTTTTACCATTTTATCCAATGGTGTTCATTAGAATTAATTTTACTTTGAAATTGGACCTAAACAATTGTCAATCTTTTGATATATATTGTTTCTTAAAAACATGCTATTTGTTGTGACAGCAGGAATTAATTATAAAATTAATTAATGCAACTTAAATGTTTGGAATTTTGAAAAATATAAATCATTTTTGAATTTGGAATATCAATTATAGCTTAGGGTGAAATTTTGACATTGTTCTGAAAAACTTCAATTTTTGATAAATAGTGAAACTACTAAGTGGTAGTTAAAAACAGAATTTTTCATAAAACTTAATTTTACCGCTTCTGTGAATGGAATTTCAAAAATCCGAGAGACACGGTTAATATCAATAAGTAAAATGTGGTTCAATGAGATGAAAATAATTTTTGGTGAATAGTAACTTTTTACATTTATTTACCACGGTTAAAAGTAAATAGGGTAATTAAGGGTAAAAATTATATTAATATTACCCTAACACATGTTATAATTCTATTGGACAAGTGTATCTCGACCAAAGACAACATTAGGAATTAAATATTATCATTTAGGTCCACTTGGATTAGATTAGGACATTTATTATTATTTAATTCAAAGAAGTGTTAAAAGAGTTAAAATCAAATTTTATTTTCTAAAACAATTTTAATATAGGGTTATATATAAGATAAATTCGATTGTAAATATTCATTAAAAAGATAATAATATTTCCTACATAATGATATTTTATTTATAATTATTAGAAATTAAATATTTTAATTTATTTATGACACAATGATGATGTAGTAATTACCATAATAGTGAAAAATTAGAATAATTTATATTATAAATACCCAAATAAATATAATTTGAGACTTTTTATGAATTAAAATAATTTTATAGGATAATATGACAAATTAGGATTGCTTTAATGTACTTTTTTAGAAGTAATAATTCTGTTATTAGTTTCACAAAAATCAACTATTGAATAGTGTCAAAATTGACATAAAAGAGTTTTTAAAACAAATATTATATTATTAATTGATATTAAATTCATAAAAATCTAAGCATCGGATAAGAGACTTATATCATGATATGTGTATCATTAATGGACCACTTGGGGGTCTCTTGGATGTATATAGTTAGTTTATTAACTATATAATATAAAAATACGAAGTGTCATGGTAAATGTCAAACTAATTAACTAAGAGTTAAAACTAAAAGATAATGTAAATATAGTAACCCAAACCTGTCTAAATTATATTGATAGAATGGTTTTAGACCTATCCCCACCTTAACCGTTGAATAATGTACTTTGGAGCCATTATAAACCGAATATGAATTTATTATAAATTAATATTTCAAGCATTTCCAAAGGTGCCCCTCACCCCTCTTATAAAAGGGTACTCCTTATCATTTCTTCACACCTTAAAAGCATTTTGGTTTGGCAAAACCCTGCCCAAATACTCTCTCAACTTCCCTCACTACAACCTAGAGACATTAGTTTGATCAGAAATCCAACCTAAAGAGCCCTTTTGATCATATCAAAAGGAAGAACCCGAAGAAGAGGTAATGTTTTCACCACCCATTTTCATGTTCCTTTCTTCTTACACTTATTGTTTCATTGTTATTACCATTCTAAAATAATAACTCTAGTATATTATATATACTATGATGTTATTATAAATATGTTACAGCAATATTCAGTATTCTATCCACACTTTGAATAACATGTCACCATACGTGCATACGTACGACTTACCGTCTCCACGTCGTGGTGTAATTGTTATTCAATATATTATTATTTGGATGGGTATAATAATGATGTATAATTCATGTAAAAAATAAATATAACATGATAATGATTATTTATATATAATATACCATCAAATTATATTTTATTTTAATATCAAAAGAATGATATTGTCGCTCGTGCGTACGTACAGACTACCGTCTCCACGAACGCGATGAGATTCATTCTCCATCATATCCATTCAAGTATAATTATCATTTGATGATTTAAAAATAATGTTTAAGAACTTTATATAATTCTGGATATGAATAAGATACAACCTATCAATGAAAAACATGTCTTACGTAACAAAACATATAAAAGAAAATGAGTAAGTTAACACCCGAAATGACGATAATTCTACGATATTATTAACAAAGCAATGTTAAAAGATCATATATGATGTCATATTAATGTATATAATTCATGAATAATTTAACAACAATTATTTAAACATTATATAGGAGGTTAACCTACCCCCAAATAAGGAAAAGTACAAGGTAAGGGGTTTCTTAACTCACTCTTAATTTCGTGAGAATTCCATTGTTCACCACTTAATTATTGCATGTCGTGTATGTGTACTGCCCATGATTGTACTAATTGTTTAATATACTTTAATTTATGGGTATTTACATCATCATGGTATGATCCTTCATTCATGGGTGTATGTTTCGTAAGTTACCTATTCGATAAGGTAATTTGAAATTTCAATTTCCACTCATTTGGATTTATGCATATTTCATTGATTATATTACCCCAAGATTATGTGTGGAATCACTATTCATTGGATTATGTCATAATTTCCACTCCCCTTCCTGTGGATATACTTTTGTTACACATAATCACTCCATTGATAATTTCTCAAGTTATTGATATGAATTTGATAAGAGTAATTTCAACTCATTCTCCATTTGTTGAGTTAAACATCCAATTCGTTGGTGTTGTTTTTACAAGAACATGTGTGAATGTCCTTGATTGTTTTACACTGAATATACAATCATATTTAGTGTATTTATATTTGTCACACATAATTATGTCGTTGATTTAACCTTAACCTAAGGATACGGCCTTTATGAGAGATTTCATCTCAATTTACATTCCATTGAGACTTCTTTGTTGTTATACACCAAATCACTTTTATGTGGTGTATATAATGTACTTTGGCATAGTATATCATGAATTCCTTTATTCTCATGATATTAAAATGTTTTGATTACCTCAATTATTTGTATTCAAGTTTCTCTCTTTTAGTTAGAACTCTAACTAAAATACCATTTTCAAATGTTTCAAAGACGCATTCTTCTAAATCTTGCTCATTAATGTCCATGTTTTAAAAAATGGTTTTAAGGATTTATTTATATGGACATTAAAGTTTTAAAATTAAAACTCCTTTTAAAAGTTTCAAAGTGGTATGGGACACTTTGATTCAAAAATCTATTTTTAAATGGATTCTTGAAAAATAGTGTGACTTTTAAATGATTTCAAGAAAAAGGGGGATATTTCTCTCAAATAGTTTTGAAGATTATTTTCATCTACGGAAACATCCTTCATTATTATTGATTGAGGTTAATGTGATACAATAAAATCTTCCATATTGTATCAAATGAGTTATGTTTGACTGTGGATGTGCTATTTTTATACCATTCATGGTTTGTGGTTAAAGTATTGACATTTCGTATGCTAGTTTTAATACGAATGTGTATCTTATGTTTAAAACTTTTCATATGGGAATGCATTGGACTTAATAAGTGACGGTTGGAGCCCGCTATAGCTCCTCGATTCATCGGTAAGTCTCATTAGACAAACTAGTGTCTTGGCACAAGGACTTGGAAAAATCTTATTTGTAGTCTTGGCACGAGGCCTTGGCTACGTGGCTATGATAGTATGGCATTATGCATTCCATCATTATGAAAGTGGTTATTGATATTGCATGTGATCATTCGACTAGTATAATATCCTTGTGAGTAAGTAAATGGCATTATTTTATTTTACCTTTTCCATTTTATGCTGAAGTTCAAGTTTAAAAAGGCTTTTGTTTTAGTTATAAACCGCCATAAGTGCTTATTCTTATCTATGAAAGCTTTTGCTATAATGTTATCCTTACTGAGCATCTGAGATCACCCCTTTCAATGTTTTATTTTTTTCCCAGGATTATGAAGAAATAATTTATGAATGACCTGCAGGGATAGTATGAGGGGATATGAAGACAAGATGTTTTTTTATGATGTAATGTAAAACTTTATGATTGTATCTAGTGTTTCCAAGGATACTAAACTAATTGGTCTTTAGAGACTTGATCTTTCTTGTGATCATGCCAATGTTATGTAATAATGCACCAACTCTGGGTAACTAGGGTCGGGGAGTTACAATTACAGTGACCGAGAGGCCATTATCACCCCATCCGTTAAAAAAATTCCTTATGACGCTTTGTAAAACAATTCATAGAAAAAATATTACCTTTGAATGAAATTAAATGTAAAGTGGTTTATTTTACACCGTATAAAAGAATGAGGTGTGTATTATCTATATATGCCTCAATGAATGGAGATTGAGACAAATTCCATTACCACCTGATAAAATACATGAAGAACAATCATTAAGTAATATCATTAAAAAATATTATAATATCATGTGAATAAAGAGATTCATGATATAATATGTCAAATGGATTAATATAATGCATAATAGATAATTGGTGCATAACAACAAATAAGTCTCAATTGAATGTAAATTGAGACGAAATCCCATACAAAGATCATATCCTTAGATTAAGGATAAATCAATGATTTAATTATTTGTGAAAAATATTACTCCATGCAACATAAGTGTGTATTAAGTATAAAACAATCATAGATCCTTTACAAATATTAATGGAAAAACCAAAAAAATTGCAAGTATATTTAACTCAATAAAATGATATTGAGTTAAGATTTCCCATACAAAGATCATATAAATGGCATAAAAAGTTTATCAATAGGGTGATTACGTGTAGAAATATTATATTCACACGAATTTAAGTGTAAATTATAACATAAATAATTTATTAGTGATTCAACACATAATATTGGAGTAAATTAATTAACAAATTATGCATAAAACCTAATGAGAGTAAATTGGGTATATAAATTCTCGTAAAAACATCATCAATGTAAAGACATCACATAAAAATTATGAAAATGATTTGATGAGAGTGAAAAGGGTATCTCATCATTTGAAAGTAAACTGTAAAACAATAATTATTTTTAAGAACATATCCCAACATAATTAAATTGAAATTAAAATACATAATGTAAAAGAAGTATTTTACTAAAATAGGTGAAAAAATGGTTCCCTTAAAATGATCATTTTGTTAATAAAATAGATATATTATTTATATTCACTATAAATACACAAAATAGAGTATATATAATATTTAGGAAATAAAAATGCATTTATCACATAGTCATAACAGGACATAATCAAGAAGTTTAAGATTGGCCTAATGAATTGAAATTGGGTTAAGAGGTTCCCTTACCTTGAGTCTGATTAGTCATGTAAGTTTCTTGTTCTTAATTAATAATAAAAGTACGTTAATTAATAAATACTTAAGAACATTTTTTATGTTTATTATTACTTTTATACCACTTATTACCATGTTATAAAAATTACATAATTATTTACATTAATATCGGTTGTTTTGTCGATATTGGGTACATGAGTCGAAAAATGAACAAGATATCATTATAAATTATCAATAAGGTAAAAATTCCATTATCTATAGAATCCAATTCATGATTTAAATTTCATATATATACAATATATATGTATTTATAATAGTCCATAACATTTGGATATAATAAATAAAATGCACCATTCATGGAGACGGTAAGCCGTACTTACGCATTAACGCTCCTTTTATTTCATTTTCATATTTAAAAGAAGGAATACTAAATGATACATATGTATATTATGATTAAAGTATAATATAATGGTTTTATATGTTACCTGTGTTCATTAAATTCATATTTTATATGTTCCATGTATGGAATGAATGAGCAATATAACATTGAGGGGGCGGTAGTCTGCATATCGTCAAATGATATTATCGTATTTCCACATTTTTGAAAGTATAACAGTATAATTTAAATATAAAATAATCATAAAGGGAATATAAATATAATATATATCATACATAAATGTACTATCATCATAATGTCCACCATGAGAGGTGTTTGGAGAAAATCGAACATTCATTGTTTCTTGAGGAAGTATTTTTTCGTATAGAGAAACAATATATTTGTATCCATTAGATAGAGGTGTGTGTGAGTGTAGTTTGAATCCTTCTCATAAAAACATCCTAGTATATTTAGGATACTGTTTTGGTTATCTAATCAATGAAAAATAATAGAATATGGAATGTAGAACTAAAATAAAATAATGGAACTTGAGAGAAGACATTAAACTCTAAATCATAAAACATATTCTGATGTGACACTAATGGATTTATTTAATTGCCTTATTCACAAGGTATGGTCTCCAGGAAGATGTTATGGTTTTTTAGATCATATATTGGTAGAGTTTGGGATATCCAAGGGTCTTGAGAGGTGTGATTAAATTGGTAGAGGTGATGCCCATTTATAAGAGGGATGATGGGGGCGTTAGGGATATAATGAAATATTATTTTATTATAAATTAATTTTAGGTTTCAAATGGTCCCAAAGTAAATTATTTCAATGATAAAACTCTCTTGGGTCGAAAACCACTCATCCAATAGGTTTTAGAAAAGTCTTGGTCACAAATTTAACCTTTTCCTTTATCTTTAACCCTTGTTAAACTTATTTGTATATTACCTTGAGAGAATTCAATACCTCTAAATCGGGAAACATATTTTTATTTGATCCTTAATACTTTCTTGAATTTATTTTTTCCAAATTTAAGGATAATAAAAAGAAGGTAGAGATGTTGGGACATTGTTTGGGAAGAGTTTGGACATGCCAAGGGTCTTGAGGGGTTTGATTAAATGGGTAGAGGTGATGTCCTTTTACAAGAGGGAGGAGTGGAACTTTAGAAATATAATGAAATATGGTTTTATTATAAATTTATTTTCGGTTTTAAATGGTCCCAAATTCATTTATTTCAAAGCTAATTTGCTTTTGGGTAGAAGGCTTCTCAACCAATAGAATTTATTCAAGTATAGGTAACAAATTTAACCATATAATTTAGCTTTAACCCTTAGTTTACTATTTTTACTCTTACATTTTCTTCATGTACATTTATAATATATGGTTAATATAGTTACTATAAAATTCCAAAATAACCTCATTGGTTAATTAATGACCTTTTAAACTTTATCTAATTATTTTTAGGAATATTAAATTATTAGGACTATTATATTATTTAATAAAATAGTATTCATTTTAGAAACTCATTTTTGTCAATTTTTATACTACTAAAATCATGTCTTTTAGAAATTCCATAACAATTGTATTCATTAAAAAACATCACTAATTCAAAGTTAACAACTCATAATCATCGATAATATTTGTGTATGTCATAAAACATTTTAAAATAAATATATTTTAATATTTATAATATCATTTATCTAAATCATTCTTTAATAAGGTAATCCCTGCATCATCATTGTGTCATAAATATATTTATTTTTATGATTTCTACAAATTATAAAAAAAATTACATGATGTATGAATTTTATTTATCTTTCTAATTACTATTTATAGTAGAAGTGATTACTTATATAACCCCATATAAAAATTTTATTAGTAAAGATGACATGTTTTTGGTATATTTTTCATTTCTTTAAATTATTTTTTATAAAATTCCATTTTCACATCAAAGTTCTTCCATTGGTTCTCCAAATTGACCCAAGGATGATCATGATAGGACATATCTTATCCAATTGGATTAAGACAAATGTTAAGGTAGTTTAATATTAGTATACTATTATTTTTTACCCTTATTTACCATATATACCCCTTTAACCATGGTAAATAAAATAATTACTGAAGTTACTAATAAAAATATCCAAAAAAAGTTACATTTTTACAATATTTGGGCCTCCTGATTCCAAAAATGGAATACTATTTTTCAATTTAAAAACACATATGATGTAGTAATTAATTTAATGTTACTTCCCTTTGTCGAAACTAAAAAGTGTGTTTTTAGAAAGTAAAAACTACAAATAGATTGACATATGTTTATATCTATTTTTCAGTGTGAAAATACATAGAATTACCAACAATAGATTAAATTATTAAAAAATTAATCCAATTATATGTTAAAATGAAATAAATCGAAAATATAACTATATTAATAAATTATATGAAAAGGTAGTTTTGTATTTAAATGCATTATTTTTCACTATTAATTAAAAAACGTACTTTCGCAGAAAAATACCAAAATTTCATGAAAATAAATTTTGATGTAATGATTCAAAATAAAAATATTATTTTTTCAAATAGAACATATAAAAGTGACAAAAACAATATTTAAAAATATTTCTCCGTCAAAAGGTTGTAAATGACCTTTAAAAAAATATTAGATTATTTCATGCTTAAAATCGAATTCATTCTTATTTTAAGCCTCTAATATTTTTTGGATAAATATAAAAACATATAACAAACATATATAATAATATTTTAGTTAGTTTTTTTTCATTATCACCTACACAACGACCATGTGTTAACTACGATTTAAAATAATAATAATATTACATAATTTTTTAGTATAACTAAATGTTTAGTGGAACATATGATTTCAAAAAAACCCCTTGTTTCATGTTTAGTATGTTATCAGAAAAAGCAACCCCTTTAATGAATAAATAATATCTACGTCATAAGTATTAATAGAAATCAATATGTATTATTCTATAAATACATATGTCTTTACAACCAAGCCCTTTCAACAAGCTTCACAAACTATACAACCCACCTAGCCAGACCAGCTTTCCCATCCGAATTACTCAGATCACCAACCTCCTTTCTTGAAACCACCCATATTCTATGATTTCTAAACTATATATCCTCATGTAAATATTATAGTGTTCAGAGTAGTGGATTTTTTTGGGATTTTTTACATCACTGGAATATGAATATGGGTCAGGTTAGACTATAAGTAAGTGACATTATTGATCCTAATTGTAACACCCGAGACTTTTATGTTATATTAATCATTAAAGGAATGTTTTTCTACACAAAACTTGCTTGGCTTGCTTTACACAAAATCGTGACCTTCCTCGATAGCTTGCGTCGTACGCAATACTGAGTTTCACTAAACAACGATATGCTACTAAAACTATCCGTTATGAATAGTAATAACCACGTTTTGAAATTTTATAAATTTTATTTTTCAAAATGGACTTCATTTTTGGATTCGGAATATCGAAATTAGCCTAGGGTGAAATTTTGGTATTTTTCGGAAAACTTTCAATTTTTGATGAATAGTGAAACCACTAAGTGGTAGGTTAAAAACTGAATTTTGCATAAAACATAATTTTACCGCTTCTGTGAATGGAATTTTGAAAATCCAACAGACACGGTTAATATCAAGGACTAAAATGTGGTTCAATGAGATGAAAATAATTTTTGGTGAATAGTAACTTTTTACTTTTTTTTACCACGGTTAATAGTAAATAGGGTAACTAAGGGTAAATATGATATTACTATTACCCTAACACATGTCCTAATTCTATTGGATAAGTGTAGTTCAACCAAAAACAACCTTATGAATATAATATGACCATTTAGGTCCACTTGGATTAGATTATGACATTTAATATTATCTTATTTAATAAATAGTTAAAATAGTTAAAATCAAAGTTTAATAACTAAAACATTTCTAATATGGGGTTATACATAGGATAAATTCGAATATAAATATTCATTAAAAAGCTAAAAAGATTTCCTACATAATGGTATTTTATTTGTAATTTTTAGACATTAAATAATTTAATTTATTTATGACACAATGATGATGCAGTAATTATCTTATTAATGAAATATTGACATAATTGATGTTATAAACACCAAAATAAATGTAATTTGAGACTTTTTATGAATTCAACTAATTTTTTAGGTTACTATGATATATTAGTGTTGATTTAATCAACTTGGTTAGAACATATAATTCTGTTATGACTTTCAAAAAAATCATATATCAAATAGTGTCAAAATTGACACAAAATAGTTTTTAAATCAAATATTATATTATTAATTGTTATTTTATTCCTAAAAATCTAAGGTTCGGCCAAATAACTTAGATAAGGATATATATATTAATAACAAACAATTTGGGGTTCGTTTGGCATGTTATAGTAAGTGTATTAACTATATAGTGAAAGAAAACAAAAAGACACGGTAAAAGTTAAATTAATTAACTTAGAGTTAAATCTAATTGATAAGGTTACAATAATACCCTAAACTTGTCTAAATCCTATTGGTTGATAGTATTTCGACCCATACCCACTTTAGCTTCGAAATAAGACCCTTTGGAACCATTATAAACCGATTTTGACTTTAATATAAAATAATATTTTGAGATATTCCTAAGGTGCCCCTCTCCTCCCTTATAAAAGGGCACCTCCTCCCCCTCCTCCTCACACCAATTTGAGCACTCATGCTCGGACAACCCCTGACATTTTCTCCTCTACACTTCCCTAGAATAATCCTAGAGGTCTTGGTCTTCTTCAATGACCAATATTAGTTCCCTAAGTGGAGGATTCAAAGAGGCATTCCAAAGAAGAGGTAATATCCATTACCGATCTTTTCAATTTCATTCTTCTTCAACTTCTTCTTCTTTAGTTGTTTCATGATAAAGTAATAACATCAGTATTAATTACATAATGATAAGTTATTATAAATATGAAACAACCCTAATTCACCTTCTATCCATCCTACGGAAAAATGAAATCACCGCGCGTGCGTATGTACGGAATACCGTCTCCACGCCGTGGTGTAGTCTATTTTCCACCATCACTTTACAAGGATGGGTATAATGGTGTAATGAGTAACTATTTATGATTATTATAAAGTAATATTGATACTTAAATAATATATATATACTCCAATACAGTTCCACGATCATAGGAACGATATCATCACTCGTGCGTACGTACGGAATACCGTCTCCACGATGTGATGCGACTCGTTCTACATGATCATCATTACATAGTAATTATATAAATTGAATGAATAAATATGATATATGTTAAACTAATACCATTCTGTATATAAGGTATCTATAACCTTAAAAGAAGAATAAGAATGTATTCGGCAAAACACGCATAAGAACAAAAGGCAATAAAGACCCGAGTAACAAGTAACAATGAAATATTACTATCAAGAAGCTAAGAATATGACCATATATGATATCATATCAATATGTATGATTCTGGAATAAGTCAATATCATTATTTAAACCATTATACAGGAGCTTCGGACACGTAAAAAGCAAATTGGACCTAAGTTAAGGGAAATATCACAATCTCATTTTTATCCGAGATTGTTTATTCGTAAGTATTTACTGGGGTGTATTTTATCATCCACATCCATGTTTCATCAATATGTAATATTATTTCCATCCACCTACAATTGTTTAAATCCATTTTTACCCTTCGGTGAGTTTTTAGTAATATGTATGAAAGGAATCTTTTGTCGTACGAGGTACTTTTTGACTTTTCCGACAAAAGTACGAAGAATGTTTTTTTAGATTATACGGCATGAATGGATTTTTAAAACATTATTTCCAAGAAGCTTCATTTACAAGTTTTCAAGTTTATTTTTAATCAACTTATTTTATTTTAAAGTCGTATGACATGTTATGAAAGGAAAAATGTTTTTGAAGAAGAAAGGATATTTTCCTCAAGAATGGAGTTCAAGTGTTTTATCAAAATTATTTTCCATATAAGATAATAAAGGGTTCTGTTTTTATCCCTATTATTACATTGATTTGATCATGTTGTGATTGAATTATTTTTATGAATTCCTTTATCTTATATGAATTGTTTTATGATGTCATGTTGTTTAAGAATCCCATTTTTATTACATGGGTTACGCTATGATGTATGGTTTATGATTATGTGGCACACATAAGAAAGGATTCATTATAAGATGGGTGGGACCAATATCTCCCTCCAATGCATTGGGTAAAGATTTTATATCTCATTAGATAGACATGGCTGGAATGGTAGGTTATACCAGTTCAGTGAAACAGGACTGAAACGAGGGTTACTCGATTCAGAAAGGGACTTTGTCGACTAAGATAGTCTTGGCAATGAGTCATGACTAACAAGAAATGATTTTCCATGATTATGTGTGCATGCCACAAAGTTTCAAGTTTCATGTTATGATTATGGGGATCTCATTTTCACTTCTATGATTTGTTCCATGTTAAGATATTATGATCTCTTTTGCAGGTTATGATTTTCAAAAAGATATGATATGATTTTTATTTCCTTTATTTGCCCTTGCTGAGCATTTGAGCTCACCCTTTTATGTTTTCTTTTCCCCAGGTCAGGAAGATGGATATTAAGTAGAATGTGCTAAAAGGGACCCTAGATATGGTGAAATAAATGGGATACACTGTAGAAGATTTATGAACTAGTTGTTTATGTTTCCCAGTTTCTAAAGACACTATACCTATACGGTCCTTTGTGGTTTTGTCATATGTTGTAATAAGTGTACTTCAATTTTGAAGTATTAACAATGTATGTAATGTATGGGTCGCTATAGATGGTATCAGAGGAAAGGTATAGTCAACCTTTGGAAACTAGGATGTGAAAGCCTTAGTAAGAACCCTAAGGATAAGTCTAAGCATAGAGCACAATATTAGTGTTTTAGAAATGGCCATGAATAACCTAGGATAAGACCTTAAGCGTGAAAATTTTATTCTTGAATTATGTGGTTTTCCTATTATAATTACTGTTGCTCACACTATTCTTCTTGGTTTTAGTCAATGGCTGGAACCCGAAGGAACCGTGTTAATGCGAAATGCGATTGGAAATGCAATGATTGTCCCCCTGAGCAACCAAACGATATAGGAGCTGGAATGAAAAATCTTGTAGCCATGCTCACACAACTTTCTCAAGCTATGAATCATGCAGGACTTCCAAACGAGCAAAGTAAGGAGCAACATTCTGTTGAATCCTTCATGAGGCAGTGTCCACCTTCTTTCAGTGGGTCTACTGATCCATTAGTTGCTGAACAATGGATTAGTACTACTGAAAAGATATTTTCAGTTCTTCAATGTTCTGAACATGATAAAGTCATCCTACCAGTGTATCGTTTGGAAGGAGATGCTGATCAATGGTGGAATCTTATTAAGAATACGAGGCAAAGGGATGAAATTGAGTCCATGGAATGGGATGAGTTCAATAACTTATTTTTCAATAAGTACTTCCCTCATATTCTCCGAACAAAGATGGAGAAAGAGTTTCTTGAACTGAAGCAAAGGGATGATGAATCTGTTGGTACCTATGAAGCAAATTTTACAAGACTTTCAAGGTACGCTTCTGGTATTATTATCCAACCTGAGAGTAAGATCGATCGATTCTTTAGTGGCTTAAAACCAAGTCTTTGAAGGGCGTTAGCCATAAGGGACTTCAATACCAATGAGAAAATCGTTCGATGTTCTCTCAAAGTCGAGATGGAGATTGGAGTAACCCATTAGTCATATGGGTTTGATAAGAAGATGAAAATGGAATTCAAAGGAAAATCTAAAGAGCACACTGAAAAGAAGATGAGATTTCCCTTATGCTCAAATAGTGGAAAGAAACATGGAGGGAGTTGTCTTAAAGGGACAAGTAAATGTTTTAAATGTGGAAAAGAAGGTCATCGGGCATTAGAATGCCGTGATAATGGGAAGAAGATGTCTAATGACGCAAACAAAGGAAGGGATACACAGAATGAACCTACTACGCTTCAATGTTTCAAGTGCAAGGAGATGGGGCATTATGCCAATCAATGCCCAAATCCAAGGGTTGATGATGATGGTCGACGTCAACAAAATCTTAAGGCTAAAGACAAAGGAAAGTCACATGCAATTTCTATCAGCAATGTGGAGTACGATAACGAAGTGGTGAAAGGTACACTTACCATCCACTCTAAAGTAGCAAATGTTTTATTTGATTCTGGATCCACCCACTCTTTTATTTCTGAAGAATTTTCTAAGGGAATCACCGTATTACCTGAACAATTAGATGCTGAGTTAGCTATGACAACACCTAATGGAACAACAGTCGCATCAAAAGTTTATAATTCTTCTCCGATCGAAGTTTGTGGGAAAGTGCTTCCTGCAAATCTTGTGATCCTTCCTTTAGTGGAATTTGATGTGATTCTTGGCATGGATTGGCTTTCTCTACATGGAGCTCATATCAATTGCCAAAGAAGGGAAGTCACATTTCATATTCCAGATCAATCTACGATCGTATACCAATGCAAGGATGAACATAACCTTCCAGTGGAAATTTCTTCCATCTTATGGGTATTGATTCCACTAAATGAAGGTTATTTATCTCAAATGGTTGGTGAGAAACTCATGATTAAGAATATTCCCATTGTACGGGAGTTTGATGATGTCTTTCCGGAGGAATTACCGGGTCTTCCACCAAATCGTGAAGTTGAGTTTTCAATAGAACTCTTACCGGGTGCTTTGCCTATTTCAAAGACACCTTATAGAATGGCCCCAATTGAGTTGCAGGAATTGAAGAAGCAACTCCAAGAGAATCTTGATAAGGGATTCATACGGCCTAGTGCGTCACCTTGGGGAGCACATGTTCTATTTGTTAAGAAGAAAGATGGATCAATGAGACTCTGCATTGATTATCGAGAACTTAACAAGATCACTATCAAGAACAAATATCCTCTCCCACGCATTTATGACTTATTTGACCAACTACGCGGAGCTCAATACTTTTCCAAGATTGATCTTCGTTCAGGGTATCATCAATTAAGGGTCAAAAGGGAGGATATACCAAAGACGGCTTTCCGTACAAGGTATGGACACTATGAATTTATAGTGATGCCATTTGGTCTTACTAATGCCCCTGCTATCTTCATGGATCTAATGAATAGAGTATTTAGAGACTATCTTGATCAATTTGTGGTAGTCTTTATAGACGATATTCTTGTCTATTCAAAGAGCAAGGAAGAGCATGAAGATCACTTGAGAATTATATTGAAGACCCTGAGAAAGGAGAATCTTTATGAAAAATTTACCAAGTGTGAATTTTGGCTTAAAAAAGTTTCATTTTTGGGTCACATAATCTCAAAAGAGGGGATATCTGTGGATCCAGCAAAAACAGAGGTTATCGAAAGATGGTCAAGACCAACAACAGTAACTGAGATCTGATGTTTTCTTGGTTTAGCTGGATATTATCGAAGTTTTGTAAAATATTTTTCACGATTATCTAATCCACTCACCAAGTTGACTCGGAAAGGAGTTAAGTTTGTTTGGACAGAGGAATGTGAAGAGAATTTCAAGGAGTTGAAAAGAAGGTTATCCCGTGCACCTGTGCTCACACTGACTTGTAGTGGAGAAAGGTTTGTGACCTACAGTGATGCATCCAAGAAGGGATTGGGGTGTGTTCTTATGCAAAATGATATGGTGATAGCTTATGCCTCATGACAGTTGAAAATCCATGAGAAAAATTACCCAACACATGATTTGGAGTTGGCTGCGGTAATCTTTGCATTAAAGATTTGGAGGCATTACCTTTATGGTGAAAGGTGTGATATTTATACTGATCATAAAAGTTTAAAGTATATTTTCACACAAAAGGAGCTGAATATGCGTCAAAGAAGATGGTTGGAGCTGATTAAGGATTATGACTGCTCAATCCATTACCACCCTGGGAAAGAAAACAAGGTGGCAGATGCATTAAGTCGACAAGACCATGCTATTTTATCCATGATGAGGATCACAAAAGATCCAATATTTATGGATTTACAAAGGATGGATCTTGGAATTATAATGGAAGGGGAAAAATCTTATCTTTCTCAAATGAATGTTCAACCATCTATACATGTGAAGATTAAAGAGGCACAAAAAGAAGATGTCGAGTTACAAAAGAAGGTGAGAAATGTTTCTGAATTCAACCTTGATTGTGATGGGATAATAAAGTTCAGGAATCGGGTTTGTGTTCCTCCCATCCCCGAATTAAAGAAGGAGCTGCTGGATGAGGCTCATAGTTCTTCATTCTCTATTCATCCTGGAAGCACGAAGATGTATAGGGACCTGAAAGAGTACTTCTGGTGGGATGTCATGAAAAGAGATGTTGCTGAATATGTCTCTCGATGCTTGGTTTGTCAACAAGTTAAAGCTGAGAGACAAAAGTCTAAGGGGATGTTACAACCATTACCCATACCCGAATGGAAATGGGAAAACATCACTATGGACTTTGTCACAGGACTTCCTAAAACATCCAAAGGCAATAATGCTATTTGGGTCATAGTTGATCGTCTTACAAAGTCTGCACACTTCATTGCTATTAGAGAGGATTTCTCTCTAGATCAGCTTTCCAGGATATATGTAAAGGAAGTGGTAAGATTGCATGGAGTACCACTTTCTATTATATCTGATCGGGATCCGAGATTTACCTCGAAGTTCTGGTGAAGTCTTCAGCATACTCTGGATACAGAGTTGAGTTTCAGCACTGCTTATCATCCCCAGACAGACGGTCAGTCTAAGAGAACAATTCAAACCCTAGAAGATATGTTGAGAGCTTGCTCTATGGATTTCAAAGGAGGTTGGGATCAACACCTACCATTGGTGGACTTTTCTTATAATAATAGCTTTCACTCCAGTATTCAGATGGCTCCTTATGAAGCTCTCTATGGAAAGAAATGCAGGACTCCAACTTACTGGGATGAAGTTGGGGAAAGAAAGCTATTAGGACCTGATCTCATTGATGAAATGGCAGAAAAGGTCAGATCTATTCAACAACACATAAGAGCAGCTCAGAGTCGACAGAAAAGTTATGCCGACAACCGAAGAAAAGACCTAGAGTTTGAAGTGGGTGATAAAGTGTTCTTACGAATATCTCCCTGGAAGAGGGTTATGAGATTTGGAAAGAAGGGGAAGTTGAGCCCTAGATATATCGGTCCTTTCGAAATACTGGATCATGTGGGAAAGGTAGATTACCGATTGGCGCTTCCACCGAATCTCTCTCAAGTTCACGATGTGTTCCATGTATCTCTCTTGAGAAAGTACATACCTGATCCTTCACATGTACTCAGCTCAGAAGTTGTACCGCTGGAGCAAGATCTTTCTTATGAAGAACAACCGATAGAGATTCTGGATCATAGCGAAAAAGTCCTACGAAACAAGACCACACGATTGGTGAAAGTTTTATGGAGGAACCACCAACTTGAAGAAGATACATGGGAGCTTGAGGATATGATGAGGGAGAAGTATCCTCATCTGTTTGTTACAAAGTGACGAATTTCGAGGGCAAAATTCATTTTAAGGGGGGTAGAATGTAACACCCGAGACTTTTATGTTATATTAATCATCAAAGGAATCTTTTTCTACACAACACTTTCTTGGCTTGCTTTACACGAAATCATGACCTTCCTCGATAGCTTGCGTCGTACGCAATACCGAGTTTCACTAAACAACGATATGCTATTAAAACTAGCCGTTATGAATAGTAATAACCACTTTTTGAAATTTTATAAATTTTATTTTTCAAAATGGACTTCATTTTTGGATTCGGAATATCGAAATTATCCTAGGGTGAAATTTTGGTATTTTTCTGAAAACTTTCAATTTTTGATGAATAGTGAAACCACTAAGTGGTAGGTTAAAAACTGAATTTTGCATAAAAATTAATTTTACCGCTTCTGTGAATGGAATTTTGAAAATCCGACAGACACGGTTAATATCAAGGACTAAAATGTGGTTCAATGAGATGAAAATAATTTTTGGTGAATAGTAACTTTTTACTTTTTTTTACCACGGTTAATAGTAAATAGGGTAACTAAGGGTAAATATGATATTACTATTACCCTAACACATGTCCTAATTCTATTGGATAAGTTTAGTTCGACCAAAAACAACCTTATGAATATAATATGACCATTTAGGTCCACTTGGATTAGATTATGACATTTAATATTATCTTATTTAATAAATAGTTAAAATAGTTAAAATCAAAGTTTAATAACTAAAACATTTCTAATATGGGGTTATAAATAGGATAAATTCGACTATAAATATTCATTAGAAAGATAAAAAGATTTCCTACATAATGGTATTTTATTTGTAATTTTTAGACATTAAATAATTTAATTTATTTATGACACAATGATGATGCAGTAATTATCTTATTAATGAAATATTGACATAATTGATGTTATAAACACCAAAATAAATGTAATTTGAGACTTTTTATGAATTAAACTAATTTTCTAGGTTACTATGATATATTAGTGTTGATTTAATCAACTTGGTTCGAACATATAATTCTGTTATGACTTTCAAAATAATCATATATCAAATAGTGTCAAAATTGACACAAAATAGTTTTTAAATCAAATATTATATTATTAATTGTTATTTTATTCCTAAAAATCTAAGGTTCGGCCAAATAACTTAGATAAGGATATATATATTAATAATAAACAATTTGGGGTTCGTTTGGCATGTTATAGTAAGTGTATTAACCATATAGTGAAAGAAAACAAAAAGACACGGTAAAAGTTAAATTAATTAACTTAGAGTTAAATCTAATTGATAAGGTTGAAATAATACCCTAAACTTGTCTAAATCCTATTGGTAGATATTATTTCGACCCATCCCCACTTTAGCTTCGAAATAAGACCCTTTGGAACCATTATAAACTGATTTTGACTTTAATATAAAATAATATTTTGAGATATTCCTAAGGTGCCCCTCTCCTCCCTTATAAAAGGGCACCTCCTCCCCCTCCTCCTCACACCAATTTGAGCACTCATGCTCGGCCAACCCCTACCATTTTCTCCTCTCCACTTCCCTAGAATAATCCTAGAGGTCCTGGTCTTCTTCAAAGACCAATCTTAGTTCCCTAAGTGGAGGATTCAAAGAGGCGTTCCGAAGAAGAGGTAATATCCATTACCGATCTTTTCAATTTCTTTCTTCTTCAACTTCTTCTTCTTTAGTTGTTTCATGATAAAGTAATAACATCAGTATTACTTACATACTGATATGTTATTATAAATATGAAACAACCCTAATTCACCTTCTATCCATCCTATGGAAAAATGAAATCACCGCGCGTGCGTACGTACGGAATACCGTCTCCACGCCGTGGTGTAATCTATTTTCCACCATCACTTTACAAGGATGGGTATAATGGTGTAATGAGTAACTATTTATGATTATTATAAATTAATATTGATACTGAAATAATATATATATACTCCAATACAGTTCCACGATCATAGGAACGATATCATCACTCGTGCGTACGTACGGAATACCGTCTCCACGATGTGATGCGACTCATTCTACATGATCATCATTACATAGTAATTATATAAATTGAATGAATAAATATGATATATGTTACACTAATACCATTCTGGATATAAGGTATCTATAACCTTAAAAGAAGAATAAGAATGTATTCGGAAAAACACGCATAAGAACAAAAGGCAATAAAGACCCGAGTAACAAGTAACAATGAAATATTACTATCAAGAAGCTAAGAATATGACCATATATGATATCATATCAATATGTATGATTCTGGAATAAGTCAATAACATTATTTAAACCATTATACCGGAGCTTCGGACACGTACAAAGCAAATTGGACCTAAGGTAAGGGAAATATCACAATCTCATTTTTATCCGAGATTGTTTATTCTTATGTATTTACTGGGGTGTATTTTATCATCCACATCCATGTTTCATCAATATGTAATATTATTTCCATCCACCTACAATTGTTTAAATCCATTTTTACCCTTCGGTGAGTTTTTAGTAATATGTATGAAAGGAATCTTTTGTCGTACGAGGTACTTTTTGACTTTTCCGACAAAAGTACGAAGAATGTTTTTTTTAGCTTATACGGCATGAATGGATTTTTAAAACATTATTTCCAAGAAGCTTCCTTTACAAGTTTTCAAGTTTATTTTTAATCAACTTCTTTTATTTTAAAGTCGTATGACATGTTATGAAAGGAAAAATGTTTTTGAAGAAGAAAGGATATTTTCCCCAAGAATGGAGTTCAAGTGTTTTATCAAAATTATTTTCCATATAAGATAATAAAGGGTTCTGTTTTTATCCCTATTATTACATTGATTTGATCATGTTGTGATTGAATTATTTTAATGAATTCATTTATCTTATATGAATTTTTTTTATGATGTCATGTTGTTTAAGAATCCCATTTTTATTACATGGGTTACGCTATGATGTATGGTTTATGATTATGTGGCACACATAAGAAAGGATTCATTATTATATGGGTGGGACCTATATCTCCCTCCAATGCATTGGGTAAAGATTTTATATCTCATGAGATAGACATGGCTGGAATGGTAGGTTATACCGGTTCAGTGAAACAGGACTGAAACGAGGGTTACTCGATTCAGAAAGGGACTTTGTCCACTAAGATAGTCTTGGCCATGAGTCATGACTAATAAGAAATGATTTTCCATGATTATGTGTGCATGCCACAAAGTTTCAAGTTTCATGTTATGATTATGGGGATCTCATTTTCACTTCTATGATTTGTTCCATGTTAAGATATTATGATCTCTTTTGCAGGTTATGATTTTCAAAAAGATATGATATGAGTTTTATTTCCTTTATTTGCCCTTGCTGAGCATTTGAGCTCACCCTTTTATGTTTTCTTTTCCCCAGGTCAGGAAGATGGATATTAAGTAGAATATGCTAAAAGGGACCCTAGATATGATGAAATAAATGGGAGACACTGTAGAAGATTTATGAACCAGTTGTTTATGTTTCCCAGTTTCTAAAGACACTATACCTATACGGTCCTTTGTGGTTTTGTCATATGTTGTAATAAGTGTACTTCAATTTTGAAGTATTAACAATGTATGTAAAGTATGGGTCGCTATACTAATACTCTACTACCATCTCCTTCTAAGGAGGTTACAAGAGGTGGGATTGAAAGGGTAATTTATTTTTTACTTTTGACATCTATACTTATTCATTATCTTTCATTAGGAGATTTTATTTTTTAATAATAATTATATCCAGTTGAAAATTACTTATTAATTGTTTTAAATATAACATATATTGGAGTAAATAAGATGAAAATAAATGTAACAATGTTGTCAAAAGGTTATAGAAATACAATAGTACTGACTTCGAATATTTCTGATGGGATAAAACGATTATCTCCATACTCATCTTCCTTGGTTAACATCTATTTGTTTCTGATGATGACCAATATTTGTGGAATAGATTATCCATTGAGAATATTCATTAAAGATATCATGGATCTGATTCAGTTTGAAAACATATGTGTTCTAAAGTTGCTGTTGTATAACGTGTAAGTAAATTTACATTTTATTTTATAATTATTTATTTAAATATGATTTTAATTGTATTATTATATTACTATTTAATGATATTTATCCTCAATCTTCTTATTCAAAATGTTACCATCAATTTTTGTGGGATTATATATCTAGAATTCATTTTAATGGCTGTGTAATATTTGACGACTGATGATAGAGTTACATATATATATGTGAGATATTATAAAAGATGAAAACATGGTGTTGGTTTTTTCCTTTTATTGATGGTTATGAAAAAAAATATTATTATGAACTAATATTAATTATAATGTCATTAATTATGAAAATTTTTTTATTGTAAGGGAATTGGATGTTTGGTGTATTCTTCACAACTGAACACATAATATATTGGTATTTCTCTTTATTAGGTGGTGTTCATAAAAAAAATTCAACTTGATAGACATGTATGTTTTACTCTTTTTATAAGTTCTTTATATTTAATTATTATTATTTATACATATATTATTAGTTGATATATATGAAAATTTATCACATGAAAAAAAATTAACACCGATAAATTTTTGATAATGAAACCAAATGAAATCAAATACGTTAAAATAACGACAACTTTTTATATTATATATTATTCTTATTATATATATATATTGGTTTATATAATGAAGTTAATGTTTTATAACCACAATTTGATAATCATTATTGAAAATTGGAATGTTTTTATTATGTTCTATAGTTCATGTATGAAATTATAACAACTTGGTTAATGAATGAATTTTGTAAATTTAGTTATATTAACTATTTTATTGTTATAGTATACTATATTTTAATCATATAACATGAAATGCTATTGTAGATGTTCGATGATGTTGGTTCATATAAGAAGGATGAAATTACACATATGTGAAATTTATTTTCAATCTATTTGTTATGTATGATTATGATTTAAGGTAAATTTCTTCAAATGTTTATTATTAATATTAAATTTTCCTTAAAATAAGGGTTCAAAAACTAATTATTTTTTTATATAATTTTTTTGAACATAATGATCTCAAAATAATGCTCCAACATCAACTGCCAATATTTATGTTATAATTTGTTAGATATGGTTTTTTTTTAATTTATAACATAATTAGGTAGATAATTTTTATTTATTATATTCATAAAAAACAATTAATATATTTTTAGTATATCATACATGCTTCATTATTTCATTATATTAATTTATCTATTACATGAATTCATATTTTTTGGGGATGTGATATTTAGAATTTTCTATTTTTTTTATATCGGGATCATCGTTTATCAAAACTAATTTTAAAAACATAAAAAAATACTCACGGGTTTCATCGTTTATTTTTCTATAAATTGACACTGAAAATCAGAAAAAGTGAACCTTCACCATCAGTTTCTACAAAAAAATGACCCTGAATGTTGTTTTCACTATTAGTAATGATTGAAACCGAAACAGAAAACTCTGTCTAAATTTTAAAAAATAAAATTTTGGTGTGGGTTTTTAGAAAATCAATAAAAGGCCAAATATTTTTAACATAAAATTTTTAATTGTCGATTAATACAAAACATTAAAATTGAAAAAAATGATGGTATAAAATTATTTTCACTAGTGAGTACTCATTTTTAGGTGATTCATTTGGGGTTGGAATGGGTGATGTATTATTGTAGGATGGGTTTTCAATTTCTTAACTGTCATGGTTATTGAGTCTGAATGAGTGGATTTATCTTCATCATGATTTGGAGATGGTAGTGATAGTATATGTACTATGATGTAAGTGTCACTAATCTATTGATGGGATGTTTTTAGTGTATGAAAAACATCATATCACCAATCATTTAATTTTATGACATGACCAAAATATTTGATAGAGAAGGTAAATTGATGAAATTTAGTTTCTTTACATTGATATGATATATACCCCTTGAGAGTTGAATTTCCATACAAATTCACTATATATAAAGGCTCAATAAAAAGTGTCTTCGTGTATTATAGTCCAAAAGATTTATGATCTTGTTCATCAAGAATCATCTTGATGCTATAAATCATCAATAAAGAATGATAATTATGTACCTGAATTATACCTACTTTTCCTTCATGAGGGTGAAGGGGAGTTAGTTTCCCAACTCTGAGTATTTATTTATAGGTAAAATATATATATGGTGGAGAGAATCCACCAAAATGGTCCCAAATTGATGAAAATATCATTCATATATGGGGTTGATTTTTTGTTATAATGACAACACATTACGATATTATATAGGATTCACATGGCTTGAGATTTTATATTCACCCAAGGGGTACTATGATCTTCCATGATATGCAAAGATATTTTTGGTTTAATAGGATGATGAAAGTAATAAAAGTGATTATTATGTGATTAATTACATGTCAATGGGTAAATGTTGAGAACTAGTGGCCCACCTAACATCATCAGTTTTTATGCATTCCTAATATTATATGGAATTTTTTAATGAAGTATTCTTTTGTGTGGATATTAGGTTTTACACAAATAATCAATATAATAGTTATTATTGTATAGTCATTAAACAATGTTTCACACTTCCTTCTGATCAGAGAGACCAACTTGGTTGATGATCATGCATATTTATAAATCTGGTAGTGGGAATTAATATACTATGTAATAAGAATAATAATTTATATTCCTGATGTCAATTCATATCCCACTTCTTGAAGGGATTGTACAAAATTATTGATACTCAGGTCCATTTGAGCATAACATGGAATCCTTAGAATGATATATTGTATGAGTTTTAACTATGATTCTATAAGAAATATGGAGAGTATATGTCCTAGTTATTTGGAATTAATCAAATGTTCCTTCGTTGTTTCACATTTATTCCTATAATTATGTTTTTCTATATTTTTAAAAATGAAATATTTTAAGGCCGTGTTTAGTATCTCATTTAGTCTATCACTATTTTTGAAAAAAGTTTGTGAATGAGATACTATTTGGATGAGTAAAACTGTGATGATGTCATCGAATATCTTTTTGAACTATAATAGGTTAGTGAATACTCAATATAGGTAGTTCTTATAAACATATGAGAGAATAAATCCTTCAGAATTTATGATATATCAGTAAATTTTCTATTGAGTTTTTCAATGTATGAGAGACAATTGTAATTAAGGGAAGCATCAATTTTTTGAAAAAAATATGTTGTTCCCTTTGAGATTACTGAATGGATCAATTTTTTATCATATCAATTACAGATTCCTTAGTATTTACAAGATATTAAGGATTCATTCAACATATCACAACTCAAAAGATACCATCTTGATCATTCTCCTGTGATTAATTTTGGTGATTTCGATCTCGATCTAGGAACATTGGACAAGGAATAAATCATTTTAATAAAATATCAAACGTTGAAAAATATTAATAAAAATAAGTTCCCCATTTTATTTTTTAAGTGGTTATATATTAATTTTTAGGATAATATGTAATATCCAATCATTTACATGTATTTATCTCATTATTTTTTTTTGGTAAAATATCATTTAGTTGGGTTTTCATTCATATAAATATTTTTTGTCGAGCCTATGTTCGGTTTGGGTTAAATATTTTTGGTGTAATGTAGAATGAGGATGTGAGTTCTAGATACATAATGAAATATTTTTGTGAATTTAAATTTTATAACATTAATTTTCTGGGGCTAGACCCCCTTATTTTAATTCCCCCCCCCCGTTACACACCCCAAGAATTTAATTCTTTCATTAAATTTTATTTCACCTTTTATGTAGGCCCCGTGAAAAGGTAATTAACATATTGAATCCATTTCACAACATGAAATGGTTATTTATGTTTTTTAAACCTTGGATAAAAAATATATATTATATGGGAATAAAGTATTTAATTATAAGAATGGACTATTAACATTGTGAATTATCCATTCCATAGCTTTTTTAAAGCATCCTGAACCATTCGTTTTGTGAATGTAGTTCGTTATTTATGTTTTATAATATTTATGGATGAATTTGTATAATAAACATACATCAAGAGTAAAGAAAACATTATATCATGGTGTTCCAGAACTATAATATTATGTTGATCCTTAATGTCTATTTTCTGCTTTCGATATGTTGTTTATGGAATTAATAGTTCATATTTTTGGGAAGGAGTAAGATGATTTCTATAATAGATGTGACGAATTTTCATTTCCTTATATAAATTATTGGTAGTTTCTCTAGAAAAACTCAGTAATAGCCTCTTTTAAATTCCCTACTATGTTCAATAATTGTTACTGTGATAGAATCTCATGTGCATGGCCTGAATTATTGAATAAAATATTTATTGGTAATGATATTTTTTCTGGAACTCCCATTGGATCCATTATGTAAATTGGTTTTGATACTAAACTTGTAGCAACATACACGGTGGTCCTTCCTTTGACATGGTGATGAAATAGAATCCATGTTTAATTATAAGCTTTTATAAAATATGAAATGTTATAATTAGTAATTTAGTTCAATGAAACAAAGGATGTTAATTAGTAATTTTTTTAAATTCATAACCTATTAGATGTGTTCTCATGTCTGATATTGGTTTGGATTAATGTCTTCTATTGTATTATATAGAAGTTATAATTCTTCCATGGATTTGGATAGACATTTTAAATCTTAGATTTATATTCCTAGATATGAAGAAGTGCACATATAGATATATCTAGATATGTTTTACAACTTCTAGGTATCTCAAAGGAAATGTTGTAATTATGAGTAGGAACTTCTTGGATACATGAAAATTCATAGAGGTATCCATCCTATTTTCTTATGATAAATTATGTGTTTCCCCTTTGGGGACTATGGATATGGTTATAATGGTTCCATAACATTCATAATGACATCAAAAATTGTGCCTATGTAGGTTGGGATGTCCATAATTGTCAAACCAAGAGCATGAGTGTTAGTGTTTATATTTTATGAGCTATATTAAATTAATAAGACTAGTTTTTATTATTGGATAAACTATATTCAAAAAGTGGATTATGTATACATGGTGAAGTTAAACTTTTTAGTTGTACAGAAACCCAATTCAAGCCACCATTTTATACATGAGATTACTTCAAGGATGGTGGAATGGAAAATGAAAATTTTACCATTTTGTGGATTGTTTCTTACTAGACAAGTTAGAGTTCAGAGATAATACTAACATAGGCCTTTGGATATGGAATTTTGGAGTATTTTATATTATATGTATATCATTTATTTTTATATCATAGAGAATTAAATTTTGATACATTATTTCTCGACGTTATATGAATCTATTACTATTGGGATATTTTATTTTTACTTTACTCATGTAGTTTTGGCATATTGATCATTTTTATGGTTTACTCATACTTTTATGCTATGTTTTTATTATTCCTCTATTTTCATTTCACATTAATAGAGGTTATTTTCTCCCAAAAATATATTTTTAGAAACATGATATTAGTTGGAAGCCTCTTGTATATGGGGATTAGTTCTATAGGGCACTTAGAAAACCATGATCCATCACATGAGGGAGCACGATGATCAGGGACATTACTAGGTGGTATCAAAGATCTAGTTTCTTTCCAAATATATTATAATTTATTAATGTTAAAAATTATATTAGGATATTTTTGAACTAGGTAATGAAGTTTTACATGGGAATAATTGATCAATGTGCAGGGGGAATTGGAGTGCCTTGTGTTTGGATGGTTGTTTATATTGTTCTCTTATAACATTTTTGACGATATTTCACCTTTTGTGATACACGTGTTGTGTGATGTTATTATTATTGATATTTTACTCAAGAGAATCTATGGAATGAGATTATTGTACATATATTGTGATAATAATGTTGGTATATAGGTTGGAATTCATGGTTTATGTCAGGGACATATTTAATGCATGTGTCATATATATCCATATAAATAATGAAATGAAATATCTTTATATAAATGATAAAAAATTAAATTTCTTGGTTATAAAAAATAATAATTTTAATACGTGCATAAAGAAATTGTGTTCAAGTGGTTTTATGATTTTCTCACCTAGTGAGATTGGCTTTTTTATTTAACTAGTGATTTATGTTTTCTTATAACAATTGTAGATTAAATTAATCCTCATTATCTTTGGATTTAGCATCAGGATAGTGGGAATCATCATTCTTTTAACATAGATTGGACATAACATTTAGCACCACCATAAGATGTGATGGATGATCATCATCGTGATATCTTCTCGAGGGTATCGTGATCCATGTAAAGTGAGATCCCTCAAATCGTGCCTATGATGTCTGAGTTGATGAGAGTGTTTCATCAACATCATTTTCCTATGTTCAATGTATAGGAATAATTCCAAGTATCTGAGTTATTGATCATGCTATTCTAGATGATCACAAACCATCTAATGAAACTCATGGAAAAGGGGGTAAAGTGTACTCCTAACATGCTTCAAGGGGAAAAAAAGACTCGTTGGGAGATTCTATTGAGTCAAGGGTTACATGAGGATATATGATATAATTATTTTTATAAAATGTTCATGATCCAAATCAATCCAAATATATTATGGGATTTTATTCCTTGTTAATTCATACCATATAACTAGGAGGATATGCAACTGATAAACAATGTTGGACACTTTATAGACCTAAAATGCTTTACACCTTCCTTTGATGTTTATGTTATCTCTTTGGGTGAGGCATTTTCATAGTTGAAATTTCTATGATATCCAGTTATATGTGAACACATTTCATTTGGGATCCTCATTGATGTGGCTACCGAAGGTCTCACTACGGTGTGAATCCCAAGAGAGCCACCATGTATTGGACAAACTATTTTTGTAGGGAGATATTGGATCTATTCTTCTGGAACGGGGATTCACCATTATGATTTGGACTAGAAGGTAATTAGAGGGTAGATAATTGATGGATGTAGGTATCTATCCCCAAATAGTAACTCATTGAATTGATTTCATTGTCTAATTTTTATCCATAATCATTGAAAGTTCCATTACCTTGTTGCAGAGTGTCATGTGTACTACATGTTGTGCCATCTATAGAGGATTTGTAGGGACTCCAAGTAGTAGATTAAGGGAAAAGGGATAAAGATGGGATCTAAAATATCGAAAGGAATCAGCTATCACATAGCAGAAAGGTAGCTACAGTTCTACTAGATTCTTAGGCTTGGGTAGGAAACCTAGTACCCCAGTGAAAGAGTGGTAGTACCACTTTGAGGGAGAAGTACGTGGAATTCCTATGGGAGACCTGGGTAAAATGGAAATCCATCCACACACTATGTAGTCTAATATTATTTGTTTAGATACATGAAATTATACAATTAGTGGTATGCCTCTTTTATCATCTACTCATGACTATGTTTTGTTTGATATAAGATTATCACATTCCTTTTTATTAAATCATTTTTAAATTGATTTTTGGACTGTTAATTTAGTTGATAGACTATGTCATGAACATTGTCACTATATTGGTTGTTAAATAAGATAATATAAAACATTTAAGGGGTAGTCATCCTGAACATGGTTTCTATCATTCACATTGGTATATTTTTTTCTTTAAATGTTATCATTTAATTTGATTAATGGTATGGATTGGAAATTTATATACATAGATCACATAAACTATTATTGATCTACAGTTAAAATTTTTTATCCAAAAGGGGAATCAATGTTTAATATGGTGTGTGGGATTTTAAGGTTTTATTATTGGAAAAATTCATTACACATTATATCGTCTAATGGATCAGATATAAATCCTTGTTCTGGATGATGGTGGAATGTAGTTTGACACATTTCCTCTTGTAGTTGAAATTTTTCCATATTTTATTGTAAATTATTTTTGTAGATCACCACATGAGTGGTACAATATCTTCATGATTTAGTTGTTCCCAAGAAATGAGGTAGTTTCTACTCTACCTTATAGAATGGAACAATTTCGACATCATGAGTTGAAAGTCACGTTCGAATATCAGGAATCAAAAGGATTTATAACACCAAGTACATATACATGGGTATCTCCAATGTAAATCGACCTAAAAAATATGGGACATTTCTTTTATGTTTAAATTATCAGTGAATAAAGTAGATGATGTTCCAGAATCATTATCCCCTTATATGCATTGATGATATAATCATTCAATTTAGAGTTGATAGTATCTTTTCCTTTTCCAATTTGAGACCAAGATTACACCTATTTATAGTTAGGCCATCTGTCATATCGTGGACTCCATTTATAAGAATGATTGAATTATACGAGTATTTGGTGATGTCGTTCTGTCTTACAAATGCATTAGTGGTATTCATGGAATTGAGTAATCATATTTTTCATCAATTATTGAAGAAATGGTTTGATGATTTTTTTGACTACATCCTAGTTAACACATATTAAATAGGTAATCATGGGAAACCTCTTGAAATTTTCATTTGAACAATATAATATAATATATAATAAACTAATAAATATAAATTCAGTTTCTATATTGATAATGGGAAAATCAAGGTCTTTGTCCTCTCAGAGGCTGGAGTGGTAGTGAACCTAATGAAATTTTCATCCATTGAATTATTGGAGTGAACTTTGAATTTCATTGAGATTAGTACATTTCCTATTCTATCATGTTATAATTTTTATTCCATATAATAAATTATCAATCTTACAGAACCAATGTCTGAGATAAACAAGAATGTGTTGATGGGTTTTTATCATATTATTTCAACTGAGCTAGTCTAGAACTGTAGCAAAAAGTAGATCTCATCAATGATTCTCAAATATTTTATACTAGGATAATGCTATACTATGTAGTATGATGCATATGGAGTTATAATTATATAATTTTTCAGGAATTATAATAAATTGGTTTCTTATGCCTCTTGATAGTTGTTACTACATTTGATGAATTTTCATACTCATGATACAAATTTAATTAAGGTAGTGCATGACCTATGGTTATAGATAAATTATCATTTGGGATAGTTATGTTTGATATAAATCAACTATAAGATCCTCAAATACATCACTTCACAGTAATATTAGAAACATTGGTTGAGGATGAGTGTCTTGTATCAATAGTCTTTGGATTTGGAACTCGTGTACACTCAAGCGATGGGAAACATCATTGTCCATTCATTAGACCATTATATTTATATAGTGGTAGTACTACAGTCCTGAAACAAGTGGAGACTGAGAGGGAAATCATTACAGATATGAATACAGATATTTTGGAATCCCATGTATAGGTAGCACTAAAATCGATATATATTAAACCCATTTTCAAAGATTAGATCACAAAATAGAAGATATATAATTCATAGTTCACAACACAAAGGGACATCATAAATGATGAGGATCCACCATGAGTATATTCTCTTAGTAGTGGCAATTATATTATTTTCCATTATATGGATCTGGTATTAACATACATTATATTTACATAACTTTTGAGGAAGACATAAAAAAATTATACAAATAGATTCCCAAAGACCATACTATCTAGTGCCATTGGACACTTTGAATCAAAAACATTGATACATAAGTGAGCTACATTATCTCACAGTAGGTTCTTCTTGACTAGCACCCTTATTAGACACATTACACATTATATATATAATTATAACCTCATGAAGTAAACAAAAAAATGGGTGATCTAAAATAATATGTAAGGGTAATCAAGGGACATATCTAAGCATAATCAAAATCATATGGGTATGATAACATGATTATGGAAATATAAGATCATACAATGCATATCAAATAACATATAAATGAATAATTTCATTAATTATTCTAGTTCATAGTACCTGAATCATAATAAAATAAATAAAACAATCCATAAATGCATAACATTGGAATAATACATGGAATTGAGGTAGACACATAATCATATAATATGATTTCCATAGTATCCAAGTTATCACTGCCAAGATAATCTTGGTAGTATGGGTTCACTCTACATACCAACATGGTAGTAATGATTCACTCACATGGCTGTCAGAGTATCACTATTTCACTCCACATACCATATTAGTAGTCATTGTTTACTACCATGGTCATCTTTGTAGTCATGGTTCATTACAAGACCATATTAATATATCTTATGTTATATAAATCATTACCCAATCCATTGGATAGAAATAAAGGTCCCACCTATAAAATAATGAAATCAATAATACATGTTCCAAAAGATCATAACTAATCATATCATAAACCATGAAATGAAATGGTTATAATAAACATGTAACCATATCATGACCTGTGTAAAAATATTAGTTTCACAATCATTTCATCATAATCATAACTCATGAAAAGAAGAGGATTTCAAAATAATATAACCCATTAAAGTGAAGCGTGTTTTATAATATCGATCCATCAAATCATTATCCATTTAGAGAAATAATATGGATAGAAACATTGTGTAATTTCCCTAGAAATACACGAGTAACACCAATGGATGTTATCTTATAATGGGAATACTTTTTAAATATCATTTAAAAACATTTGTTGAAAAAAATATCCTTTCCATATTGGAAAAAACTTTTAAAAACATAATACCTTTTGAATAAAAAATTATTTTAAAATAGAATTTAAATCATATAAAGGATGCATTGAAAAAAGTAAAATTTTTATAAAACCCTATTCCTTGAATATGGGATTAAAATATATTTTGAATAAATTTTTGAAAATATTGGTGTTGAATATAATAGATTTCTGACCGAATAGAGAGATGATCAGATTTTACATGAAACATTATATTAAGTACCAAAGAGTTTAAATGGAAAATGTACATGAGGATATTTTGAATAACCAGAGGATAAGAAACTTCCTGAGTGTTTTTTAGATATGTATCATAAAATTTCATCAATGTAATCTTAAACCTAAAAAATCATGAAAACTGATGATATTGTTTTAGTAAACTCTCATTACTATATAACATGAAATCATACTCTCTATATAAGAAAACGATATCTTATTTAGTGTAAAATATCATTAAAATATGGATATTAATTATATAACATGTAAAATGGAATTATGTACACCTAAAAACAATTTAGATACATAAAAAACATGAATCTCAATGAATAAAAATTGAGATAAAACAATTTTAACGATTTGGTAACATTGAAAACATAATCCTAATAAAATAAATATCATAGATTAGACCTGAAAATACAATTTATATTTATAATATTAGTAGTACAATTAAGCCATGGGTAGTATACACACACACAAAAGGATTTTTTTGTGAATAGATCATGTATCTCATGAAAATAAAAAGTGACATGAAATTCCTTTACAATTGGTCTTGACTATTATCTTAGCCATTTATATTTCATGTATCATAAATATAAATTTATTATAATTCTATAATAAAAAATATTATTACGTCTTATATCATATATGGTTTTTAATTAAATTATATTACCCTATTATTAACAATCATATGTTGAGGTTTCACTTTGGGTAATATCCTCTTTGTTCTTCACATATGCATTAATATGTTATATCATTGTTCCTTGAACTTATATCAGGATTCCATAATGTAAAATGACACACATGGCATTTTTGGAAACAAGTTTGGTGAACCCACATTTTTACATAAGCTATGCCTTAACAGAAAACCCAAAATAAATAATGGAAGGTTCATGGAAGATGCATGGATAGCCAATGGTTGTTGGAAAAGTTTCTAGCTCATTTTGGTTCATAAAATTATGGATTCCTACTTTATTAATGTAATATTTATCTTAACCATTGTAATTAATTTTAATCACTTTCACTATTTATTTTGGAAAAAAAGTTGAACTTATTAAAAATTAAAAATTATTCTTATTAATAATATGGAATACTTTTTTATAAATTCAAAATATAAAAATGGATGAAATTATTTTAAAATTTATCTCACATATGGGACGACACTGCGTGTTCATTAAGATAAAAAATTTAAATGTTTACTAAGTTTTTATTCTCATATATACATAGAAAATGGTCCCAATGATCTATATTGTATTAATTGATAAAAATTTATCTGAATTAAAATTTTAAATCATTTTAATATATAATTTAACCTTATAAATAAATTAGACGCAACAATAGTTTTGATTAACATATTGTATTTACACTATTCATCAAAAAAAGAAGATTCCAAATAAATTCCAAATAACTCTTCCAAAGATAAATTCGACATTATAAATTATAAAATTCAGTTTATTTTATAAAATTAAATTTATAAATGTGTCTGAAATTAATTTTATTATTTTTCATAGAATAACATTAAAAGAAGTTCGTTTGAGAAAGTCATATTTTCAAACCTATAAGGACTTTACAAAAAAATTATATCCCCCATTCTAAATACTTTTTATTTAAATTAAATAATTATAAAAATATTTTATAAGATGCAATTACTATTCATATAAAAATTCTTATTGGTTAAGTTATAATTATATAATTTAAATTAATTTAAAAGTAAAATAATGTTTCGTAGAAATATAAGTGTTGCGTGTAATATATGGAAATTAATTGTTGTGTGTAACATACACCATGTAGGTTCTATGTGAAAGGAATGTTTGTCTTATTGAATTTCAAGACATAATTGAAAATTTAATTTATTCTAAAAAAAGTTCCATAAACACACGGTTTGTTTCCTTTTAAAACGTTAAAATGAATTTCACCCTTGTAATTCGACACTCTTGTAAAAACAAATGGGGGTACTTCTGCTACATAATCCTTTAGTTCCCATACAGCATACTATAAATAGTGATTTCTCCACAAGACTTTTACAAGGTGAGTGGTCATGTTTCATAGAACCCTCACTATATGATCCCGAATTTCAACAGGTTCCTCATGATCAGAAAGATACTACTCCAGTGGTATAACCTCAATGTTCAGTTCCAATGTAGGGTCATGTTTTTAATTCTTATATAGGGATACATGGAACACATCATGGACTTGATAGATATTTAGAATATGTTCAAAATGATAGGCTACCATCCTGATGTGACAAAAAATCTCAAAGAGACTGATATAACTAGGGATTACATTCCGTTTATTCATGATTAACATAAATTTCATCCTAGGTGATATTAGTAGAGACAGGTTTTCACCAAAATCAATTTATATATCATGAAAATGGTTATCATCACAAATTTTCTGTGGACATGGAGCTACCTTGATATGATACTGAATGGTTCTGATCTTCTCATCCATTTCCTCAGTGATCTCAAGGCTGAATTTCTTTCTTTCTCCTTCATCCTCCCATCACGTTGGAGCTCTACATTTCATCACATATAGGGATTCACAAGGATCCATTTGAATGCTTGAATGAAATAAAATGATTTATGAAAACTCAATAAATTATGTTGCTAATCCCAGTCACCGTTGAAATCCAAAGAATATGATCTCAAAATATCCTCACGGGTTTGAATTGTTCTTTTAGAGTGACCATCTGTTTGATGACGATAAGAAATTATCAAACTCAATTAAATACATGTTCTTAATGAAGACTTGTCAAGAACATTGAGGTAAACCTCATAACCTGATCTAATATAATAGAATCTGTCACTACAACTAGATTTATCACTTCCTTAATGTATATCATGTAAAGCTAATCTTGAGATAATTCTTCTCTGATAGAGATGATTTGTGTTGAATTATTTTGGTGGTTTACTAATAACAATTATACATTAAACCCTTTATTGGTTTTAATTAGTCTAATGAAAAAATCTATAGTTATGTTATCCCATATCCATTCAGGTATGGGTAATAGACGCAACATCAACTTTCACAATTGTCTTTCAGTATTAACATGTTTGCATACCAAGCACTGAGATATAAACTAAGTGATATCACTCTTCATTACATCATAATAGAAGTATTATTTGGTGACCCTATATATCATTGAACTTCAAGTACAAATGGAGAATGAATAACTATGAGCTCCCTCAAATAGATCCTTCATCAAATATATTATCAATGGACCACAAACATGGTTTTTTAATGTTATCATTAAATTTTGAAAAAGGATAAACTCATGAACATTTATGGATTTATTTATTATCTCTACATATTAATTTTGTTCCTCCTTAATATTAACATGGATCGAGGGTTAAACATTTATTTGAGAAAGATAATATTTTTTCCCTTTCTTCGGGATTTCTAGACCCATCGTTTTGAAATCGAAAAATATTGGATCTTTTGTGATCATCATCTTGCATATGTTACACGATCCTTCCAACTCAAAGAATCATCCACCTTGTTCTCTTTCAAAGGGTGATAATGAATTGAGAAGTCGTTATCCTTTATCAGCTCTAACCACCTTATCTATCTCATCTTCAACTCCTTCTATGTGAATATAAGTTTCAGAATTTTAGGATATTTATATAAATCACACTTTTCTTCTTAATGATAATGAATCCATATAATTATTTCAAAAATTACCACTAATAACTCTAAATCACGATTTAGGTAATTTTTATCATGAATCTACAACTGTATTGATGCATAGGCTATAACCATATTATTCTACATAAGAACACATCTAAATCCCTTCTTTGAAAAATCACTAAATATTAAAAATACTTCTCTAATATAGGGGAATGTAATAATAGGTACACTGACTAACCTTCCCTTCAATTCTTTGAAATTTTCCCCGCATTCATCTATCTAGAAGAACTTGAAACCCTTCTCAGTTAACATGGTTTGACGAATAAATAGTTGTGAGAAATTTTACACAACCAATCGATAATATCATGCAAAACCTAGAATGATAGTAATATCATTCCCTGTGGTTTTTGTGGTCAATAATTCAATATCCTCCATCATTGATTCATCTACTACTATACCATCGCATGAGATTATGTGACCAAAAAATGAAACCTTTTTCAGAAAAAATTCTCAATTTTTAAATTTTTGATGTAGATTATCCTTCCTTATAATCTTTAGTAAAATTATCATGTGATCTTCATTCTCTCAATTTATCATTTAATAGATAAGAACATCATCTATAAAGACTAACAAAAATATATCATAGAAACCATTAAAGACTCTATTCAGTAAATACATGATGATTTTTGGAGAATTAGTAAGAATAAAATGAATCATTAAATGTTCATATTTTCCATACCAAGTATAGAATACATTCTTGGGTATATACTCTTTATTCAACCATGATTATTGATATAAAAATGAATGTCAATCTTGAAAAAGAATTTATCTCCACACAGTTGATCAAACTAGTCATCAATACAGATAATAGGATTTATCTTATTGATTTTGATCTTTTTCAACTCATGATAATCAATGTAGAGGTGCATTGATCGATATTTATTTTTCAAAAAAATAAACTGTGCACCATAAGGTGAGACACTTGGCCAAATGAATCCCTTATCTTGGTTTTCTTGATGATTATTATTCAACTCCTTTAACTTAATTAGATCCATTCAATAAGGAGTCTCTGAAATTGTTTACAAACTTGGGAATGAGTTCTATTAAGAACTCAACTTCACATTTAGGTTAATGGATATGAATCTATTCTAGAAATACATCCACAAAATAATGAATTAAAGGAATATCATTGATGTCCATTTTCACCCCCATCCATTTAAGATAAATAAACCTTCTGAATGGGAATGAAGACCCTTACATGAGATGTAAGCTCCACATGATATTCATTCTTATCGTCACATTGATTTATGATCATTGGAGGAATTATAATATAATACGTAAAATACCATACTTGAAAATTGTTAATGAATTTATGATTATAAAGCTAATCCAGGCCAAAGATGATAGAAAAATAAACCAAAGAAATAATGATAGGATTTCTAGGAAGCACATTCCCACAAAAATCAATACGATAAGAATCATATACATGAGATGAAACCTATATACCATTTAGGGTTTTAAATAAAAATTCAACATATAATTTTTTTGGTAGAATATTAACACCATTAGAAAATTCATTATATCTACAAGAGTGGGAAGATCTATATTCGAATATGACATTAGTAGTTCTAGAGTTGATAGTATATATAACTTTCATCATGTTGTTATCACACTCCTAATAAAAAATATTTATTTCATGAGATTTACCTGTGTCCCTCCGCGTAATAGGTTATTGATGCAAATCATCATCTCCATCCCTTGGGGTTTTAATGTTCTTAGAATAATTCCCTTTCTCCTTACACATGTAGCACTGAATTTTGGTAGATGAATTCTATTCTTCTTTTTCCACTTTCACAGCATTAGCTAGCATCTTTTCGTAACATCATTAATGAAATAAATTATGTAGTTCCCTTCCATAGTTAAAACATATATTATCCCCCTTAAAGTAATTTCCACCATTCTTCTTCCCACACTCATAGAATAAAGGAATTCTCAAATTATTTCCTTCATGGTTTTTAGATTTTTTCATTAGCCTTCCTCATCCTCTTCTCATCAAAATAATGAGATTGATACGTGAATCCAACATCCAATTCAAAATTTATTGTAAAAAACAAAATCTCTTCATAATTGAAAAATTCTATTATAGTGACTATCATTCTAAGAATTATCTTTAGTCCATTGATGAATCTACCAACATTATGTTAGAATTGGATTATAATTCCTAAATCATACCTTACATATCTCATGAAATTATCCTCATATGTACCAACATATTCATTATACCTTTAAATCAAATAAATGAACAAATTATCCCTCTTGGTATAAATAATACAAGGAAACTACTTGTTGAAAAATATTTTAACGAACTCATCTAAATCAATGGATTCAATCTCATCATATTGTTGTGTATTCTTAAATGGAGTCCACTACTAGTCAACCTCCCCTTCTAACTGATAAAATGCCAGAATGACTTCATCCTACTCTAAAAGCTATAGAATATAGAATATCTTTTCAATATTACTGATACATTGTTCAAAAACAAGTGGATTAGAGAACCTCTATTAATGAAGGTGGAAATTACCTCATGAAAGACTCAAAAAAATTGTTTTCCCCCATAATGTCATTTGGAATTCCACCAAGATTCCAATAATGAGAAATATTTGTGTGCATAGAAATGTATTTTTTCATGCGATCTCCCATAGGATTTGGTTTCTCAGAAGGACAATGATTTCATTTTCCATCACAATCACCCTTAAAGTGGTTCCTTCATGTTATAGCCATTAACTATAACCGAAAAACATAATGTGAGAAACATTTACCATATCAAGGATCCACATAATCATTATAAGTCACTTATAGGTTTTTATGCTATGAAACATTCTTTAATTTGTGACACCTTAGGTTTATCATTGGTTATTCAGAGAAAACTTCTATTCAAATAATTTTTGATCGTTCATGAAGAGTTTCTAAATTCTGAAAGCATATCCCTTGAGATTATTAAAGTAGGTGTGTACTAAGGTTAACTAAAACTTTGTTCTAAAACCAACTATAACAACCCAGTATTGATATACATTAACATTATATAAATTTTCAATAAAACATTAGACATTATAAAAATAGAATCCCAAATATTGTACTTGCCTACAAACTATTGAATCATTGTAACATAAATAGTGATACATAAGTGAGCAACATTATCTCCCACTAGGTTCTTTTTAACTAGAACAATTCTTAGACACATCAAACACAATATATATCTTTATAACCGGGGGAGGTAACATAGTAAGGGTTGAGATCAAATTCTTAGTAAGGATATAAAATGTAGATTTATAAACATCATCAAGAGAATAAGGTTATAAAAACATAAGAATGTACTATTTTTATAAAATATCATATTTGTGAATCATGAAATAAAGCATGATAGTTCATAAAACATGAATAATAAGGAAATAAATACCCAAATATTGTAAAATAAAACAAATAAATAAAACATGGAATTGTGGTACACACAAAATAAAATAATATTATTTCCATAGTGACTAAGTCATTTTTCACGACCCGTCCCTTGGGGTCTATGTCGTGACTACCCCAAACCCGGCTTCTGTAAGCTAGGGGCTGGCGACTAGTACTCAAAAGGTATATCACTATAATGGAAAGGAATTTCCATTAAACCTGTACAAACAAAAAATCATAGAACATAACAAGGAGTAACCACGATGTAAACCGCTATAGTAAAATGTGTAATGAAAGTAAAGGGGTCAGAATACAAGCCCAAATGAAAAGTAAAATTACAAATAAAAATAGAAAACATCTCATGGATCGTCTGCTGAGGATCCTGCATGAAGGGTAGGTAAAAATCATGATCAATAGTCACTATAGCACGTCATGTTAAATGGACCACCTATGAGCACCATCCAGTCCTGGCTCCCTCAGCCTCGATCAACGTTGTTTTTCGTCTTCACAAGACACAGAAAGGTGAGGGCATAGCCTATGCAAAGATAGTATAATAATACTCATTAGGGACCCCAAGACCCTCGAAGGTCTCCCAGAGTTCCAAAAAGGATAAACCATAAAGAATAAAATCAATCACAAAGCATGAAGTAGTCATCAACTCTACTTAGGTATATTCTCTTAAATATACCTATGTTATCAAGATATACTCATCTCATACATGATGAAAAATAAGTCTCTAACATTTAATCCTTAATCCCAACCGATCCATAATGGAAGAATACCACAAAGGTAACACCATGAAGGGAATGCCACAAGCATAAAAGTACCACAAAGGTAACACCTCAAAGGTAAAGTCTCATCTCACACCAGGTATATAACTCAAGTATAGAAGTAAATATTATTAGTCGTAAATATAGATCATCTTATTTAGTCGAGAGGTTTTGTTGCTGACCCACAAAGGATTGATAGATGCTGACCCACACAGGATCTCTAGGCACTAACCCACATAGGATCGATTGATACTGACCCACACATGATCGCTCTGTTCTGACACACATAGGATCGAGATATGCTGACACACATAGGATTGATGTTATTTCATCTCATTCATCCATCCAAAAGATTCCTCCACTAAGCACTCATGATTCCGGGAGGATCCACTCCTCAATACATTGTTTGTACCTCAACTTCGATGAAGTTGAACAAAGAATTATCCAAATGGACATCCATGTCGTAAGGGTTCCATCATGACAGATGACGCATCAATCGGACGCCGGGTCTATTTGTTATAGGAATTTTAATGCCGAGGGCACGGTTGGGTTTGAGCTCGATCCAACCTAGATGTACTCCAACATTATCTAAATCTCAATTGAGTAAATCAGAAGTACCATCTCGCTCCGAGGATCCCAGTGCCATAGATGGTTCATCAAATGGATGTGTGGATTTCATGTTATGGTTCATTAGGTGAAATTGGGCCTCTTATTGTCTGGGACTGATCTGACCTGGTCGGACCGACCCAGCCCGATCCAGTCTGGGCCGAACCGGTGGGCTCGGTCCACTGGGCTGGTGCAGCTCGGCCCACAGAGGGCGTAGCCCACTGCGATAACGTGGCCTAGCCCATGGAGGGCACAGTCCGCAATGCTCGGGCCGCCCGTCCCACGGAGTGCGCGGCCCACTGGGCTCACGTGTCATGCTAGATGGGGCCCTCTGTAGAAGGCGCCGGGGGGGGGGGAGATAATTCTACCCCGTTTATCCCAAATGGATAAGCCTTTCGAGGGGAAGGGGTGGTTAAGCGGTGGCACCACGTGACACTGCCTAGTCGTCGCAGGACCCACAGGGGCGGTTCTATCCTCCTCTGCTATGACTTTTAGCCACGACCATCTATAGTGTCGCGTGATGGAAGAGCACACTGCCTTTGCGGCTGGTCGGTTCTAGCCATCCTGGTCGACCATGGACTCTCCTCAAGTGGCGCACTATGGCGCACCCCACCACTTCTGTGTTTGGTCGGTGCCAACCACTCTACTGACCGCCACGGACAAGTGTCACTGCCTCCTCTTGCGGTGTATGATGACACGCCACCTCCATCGTGGCCGGCTAGTGACAACATCCGCTATCACTTTCCAGCGCATGTCGTCGGTGCCACCACAACAATGAGTCACCGACAGTCTTCCACGGGTCACCGGGTGAGCTCTAGTGGTCCATTTTTTCATCTGATCACTCCTATGGTCTTCTAGGGATGTTTACTTCGCTGCGTGACCCTCTAATTTGGGTTCCATCCAACCCAAATAATTTACTCGTAAAGAATGAAATGTTGAAAAAATGTGGAGGGAATGAGACATTTTAGTTTGGTACGCGCCCTCTACGTTAGAATCCTAAAAATAGAGAAGATCAAAGATTCAAAAACTCATAAAAATTGAATAAGATTAAACCCTACCTTAATATTAAGTGTAGAACATCTACACTTCAGGAGGAGCCAGTGTTCTTCAGTTCATGATTTGGTGGCACTCGTTACCACATGCTGGAACCGGTTCGGACCTCCATGTAGTTGGCATCATGGTACTTTACCCGAGCTTCATCTCATGGTGAAGTCATGCCAATACTCCTCCAAAAGATCCATATAAATATGGGAGGGGTGGGTGAGTAACACCATTGGGAATTTTTTAGTTTCATTTAATGAATGAACCTAACAAATTCCAATGGTGTTGTTACAATGATTGAGGGGTCAGGACAATTAATGGCTTGACATGTCCTTGGTTTCGCCAATGCCTCTTGTCCGTTGGATGGATAGAAAAAGAAAAAGAAAATAACTTTGTAATTTTGTTATTATTTTAAATGTCCAAAATCTATACTTTTATCCTGAGCTATGTCGGTCAATGTGAAGACTTTATTATGTGAATCCTGGCGCTACAAATTCAATGGTACTCTCAGATGTTTAATCTGAGCACTGGTTCAAATGCTAAAAAAAACCACTCGCGCATTTACTGAATGTACCATAAAAAATATCAGAAAAATCAATCCACGCACACCAGGAATTAGAATCATTTGCCTTTAATTTTTTGCAGACTCGTAACAATTATATACAAATAAAAACAATAGCTGAAAAAATAGTTGTATTTACATTCTCCCCACCTTAGGGATTTTTGCCTGTAAAATCCACTACATAGACGAAGGAAACAAATTGGGGTTATGAGCACTAATCTTAGCCTCCTGCTTCCATGTGCTTTCGTGGAGGTTTTCGTGCTTCCAAAGAACATGTACTAGAGGGATCGATTGTCTATGAAGGAAACACTCCCATAGATCCTCAATCTCCACTAGAACCTTCATAAACATTGCCCCATCGTCGATGTCCAGCTATCCCCAGTCGATGACATGTGTTGGATCATGCACGTACATCTTCAGATGCACCATGTGGAAAAGGTCATGCACCTGGTGCATCTGTGGGAGAAAATCTAGGCGATACGCCACCTCACCAACTTTACATAAAACCAGAAATGGTCCAATGAACCTAGAAGATAACTAGCCACCCCAACCAAATCACTTCAAACCTCATCAAGGTGAGCCCCGTATGAAGACATGGTCTCCCCCCTGAACTCCAAAGGTCTCCATCTCATATCAGCATAAGACTTATGTCTGCTATATGCATTCTTTATCCTCTCCTGTATGATCTTCACCTTCTCAGTGGTAGCCCATACTAACTTTGGTCCCATAAGTTCTGACTCCCATGGGTCTGTCCAGCATAGAGGTGACCAGGAATGCCGATCGTACAAGGAATCTACTTGTGCCATACTAATTGTAGAGTTATATATTTTTTTGTATGTGATCTCCACCATGGGAATGTGATCCTCCCAACTACGACCAAAATCTAGGACGCAAGCATGAAGCATGTCCTCAAGTTTTTATATAGTCCGCTGCATCTGACCATCTATTTGGGGATAAAAGGGGGTGCGCAAGCATAGCTGAGTCCGAAATGCCTCCTACATCCCTTCCACAAATGGGATGTAAAACTTACATCATAGTTAGAGATGATCATTGATGGAACCTCATGAAGTCATACAATCCCCTATACCTAGAGGCATCTTAAGCGCTATACTGATCCCTACTCTCTGATGGGTAGGAAGTGGGATGATTTTTTGAGTCATTCCACGATATCCTAGATGGAATCATGTCCACTATACATACGAGGAATCCATGTCACAATGTCCATTGATATACCATCCAACTTCCACTCAGGCACCTCTATTGGATGCGTTAATCCTACTGGAAACTGATTCTCAGCCTTCACTTGCTGAAAATTGAGGCCTTGTGAAACAAACTCTGCCACTTCATTCTTCATTCCTAGCCCTAGTGCTAAAACAGGAGGTCCTGGAACATATTTTCTACAACATGAGGCACTGGTAGAGGGGTCCTTTGAAACTACAGCAACACCTACTCCTGTAGCGCCACATGAACCATGGTTCATCCTCTAAATAGAATGAAATACTCCACACCTTTAGAAAATACATCAGGTGCCTATCCTGAGGATATCATAGCACGTCGAGACTCATAGTCAATGTCCCCAAGTTGTGCCTCCTGGACACTCTGATGGTGTGGGGGAGTGAAAATCATATACCAGAGATAATCTTCTCCATCGTTATCCACAATGAATATCCCCAATGATGCTAGATTCTCTATCGCCTCACTCAAAAATTGAAGTCCAAACCTTCTGTTGAGTGCATCTTCTACTATATTCTCCTTCACATGAGTTTAGACTTCCTCAAAGTCATTGTCCTGGAGGAACTCAAGGCAACGCCGATGTCTCGGGTTCAGGTCCTTATATGAGATGATATACCTGAGACTTTTCTGATCAGAGTATAATGTAAAATGTTCACTCATCATGTAATGTTGCCATATCATCAAGGCAAAGACCACTGCTGATAACTCCAGGTCATGGGTAGGGTAGTTATTCTCATGGTGTCTCAGATTTTTTGAACCATAAAAGACTACTACGTGCTCCTACATCAAGACACATCTATGTACAGTCCCTAATGCATCACAGTTTAATACATACCCAATGCCCTCTTCTGGTAGCCTCAAGATGGGGGGGGGGCACTCTTCAATCTATGGGTTAGCTCCTGAAAACTCTACTGGATTCTCTCCATCCATACAAAGGGTTTTCCCATCATCAGAAATGCTGAAAAGGGTTCCAAAACTCTAGAAAATTCAGGTACGAATCTTCGGTAGTACCCAACCACTCCCATCGATCCTCAATCTGTGTGTCCTCATCTCGTACCCTTAGTTGATGATATCCTGATATGAGGTCTATCTTAAAAAAATGTTGAGCTCCCTTCAGCTGATCGAAGTGATCATCAATCCTTGTTAGTGGATACTTGATCTTTACAGTCACCTGGTTTAGGCGAAGATAGTTCATACAGAGTTTCAGACTCCCATCTTTCTTCTTGGAGAACAAAATTGGGGCTTCCTATAGAGAAACACTGGGCCTTATGAATCCCTTCCTCTGCATGTCCTCCAGCTTTATTTGTAACTCACAAAGCTCTACGGGAGCCATCCGATAATCTGGTGTAGATTTCAGTGTCGTACTGGGGTAAATGTCGATGTAAAAGTGTACCTATTTGTATAGAGTTAGTGCTGGAATATCATCAGGAAAGACATTGGCATACTGTTCCACCACTACAGGATAAATCGGACTTTCAACATCAAGTGCTCTAAGGGTAAGGCTTGCCAAATTATTTTTGATCGGCTACACCCTCCTCTAGGTAAGTCCATTATTTGCTGCAAAGGATCCCTAATTGATGGTGAAGAAAAATGTAGTCTCATCCTCACAGACACAATGCACTTTCCGCCTAATGAGGTCAATCTGAGTGTGGACTGTGGATAACCAATCCATACCCAATATGACATCATACGACCTTAATGCTGCTACTAGAAGATCCCAGCCTAATCTCTCGCCTTCTAGAGTAAGCTCACACTACTAAAACCAATCATTAATCATCGAATCTTCTCTCGTAAGAGTCTCTACTCATAAGGATCGAGGTAACGACTCCATCGGAATATCTGAGCTCTGAACAAGAGTCGTGGAAATTAAATAGTGACTGACACCTATGTCTATAAGTACTGTAGCTAAGGTGGAGTAGACACAGATAGTACCTCGAATCATCTCTAGAGCTCATTGGTTGTAGGCCTCAGCTTTCTAGAGCTGATCTCATCTCTATCCACCTTCCCCATTTGGTCGGGGTGGACTAGAAAAAGGTGGTGGTGGTAGAACCTCGAATATGGGCTCACCGCCTACTGCATGGCCATATCCTCTTCCACGTCCTCCACCCTGTGGACCTACTCAATCAAAAATATTAATCTACCTCAGAGGTCCCTCAACCATCTGTCGGTCAACCGTATGGCGGGTCGGGTAGTCGCGAGCCCTGTGACCCTACACGCCGCATGAGTAGTACTTCCCGCTCCTCATCTGTCCTCCTATATCCCGTGATCCCTACACTAATGACCATGTATACTGTCGTCATCCACCATATTGTCTGGCCTACTTTGGACCTTGCTTAATCCATCTACTTCCTGCTGCGTATGGATCTGCTACCTGACGTATGGTGGTGGATCTTGCTATTGGTGCCTGCTGAGCAAGGATGCTCTCCACCAAAAGTGCTCACTCTCGCACCCTAGCCTATGTCGGAATAAAGAGCGATGTCGTCGATGCAATGATCTCCCATTGGAGACACTGCTCAAAGGTCCGGGCCCTGAAGAAAGAGTCCAGTACCATGTTGGTCGAGTAGCACGAGAAATCGTTGAACCTCACCGAGTACTGGGTCACAGTCATACTGCCCTACTGTAAGTGCAGTAGCTGATATATATGTACTGAGCATAGGGTAGTTGGAAAAAATATTCCTTGAAATGGCCCTCGATGTCCTCTTAGGGGAGTGTGGACACATCATGTAACTAAAGTGTTAGACTCCACCATATCCTAGCTTCTCCCTAGAAGAAGTTGGCAGCTAGGATCACCATCTAATCAGCTGATGCACCATTTAAACAAGAAAAATCTGGACACATCCTCCATCTAGTCCACAGTTGCCTATGGATCTATCTTGCCTCAGAACATTAGAAGACCCTACCGCTGAAACTCATTCAACACACTCAGTCGTCATTCACCCCATACTAGTGGGTCTGGTGGGAACAACTTCCCAACGAGTAGTGGTGTTGCCGGTGCACCACCTGATGGTGATAACTTCTTAAGAGGGCCCTCCACCGAGGCATCATCACTCGGCGGTCAGTCATTGTGTACTCTCTCTGGAATCCTACTGGCTGTCTATGTGGAGGCATCCTGAAAGAAAACAGATGTTCCATGGTAAATAAGTGATACTTGGTGAGCTGACTCAAATAAATTAAAAGAAAAACTCTTCAAAACACACACAATAAGTGTTTTTGTTCACTGAGTCATAAATCATAATTTAGCTCTGGGTGTATGGATACGTTAGCCGCCAAACCAACACTGGATTCCCCAAACTGAAAACCACAGTCATAACACTTTTCACTATTGCCACATTGAAATGATTATGGTCCTAGTTCTACAGTAAAACTCACTCCTTTGATACAACTTTTCATGACCCATCCCCCAGGGCCCATGTAGTAACCACCCCAAGCCCGCCTTCCATAGGCTAGGGGCTTGTCACTAGCACCAAAAAGGCATATCACTATAATGGGAAGTAATTTACATTAAACCTGTATAGACAAACAATCCCAAATCAAAACAAGAAGTAACCATGAAGTAAACTATGGTAGTTAAAATGGTACTGAATGTAAAGGGGATGAAATTAAAGCATAACTGAAAAGTAAAAGTACAAGTTAAAAGACAAAATAGCTCCTGAATCGTCCACTGAGGATCCTACCTAAAGGATAGGCAAAACTCATGATCAGTATTCACTAAATCATGTCATGTAAAATGGCCCACCTACGACCACAGTCCAATCCTGGCTCCCTTAGCCTCGATCAACTTTGTTCATCATCTGCACAAGACACAGCATGGTGTAGGAGTAGCCCGTGCAGGGGTGAGTATAAAAATAATCAGTAGGGACCCCGGGACCCCCAATTGTCTTCCATAGTTCCACTAAGGATAATCCAAAAAGCAAGACATTAATCACAAATCACGAAGCAGTCATCAAATATACATAGGTATATGCCCATTAATATACCTATGTTATCAATATATACTTGTCTCAAACATGAGGAAACAAAAGGTTCCAACATTTAAGCATTTAGCACAACTGATCCGTGAGGTAATAATGACACAAAGGAAACACCACGAATGTTACACCACGAAGGTAACACAACAAAGGAAAAATTACAATGAAGGTAATACCACGATGGTAACACTAATAAGGAATAGCCTCATCTCACACTAGGTATAAAACTGAAGTACAGAAGTTCAAATCATTAGTAATAATTCTAGCTCAACTTATTTTGTCGTGAGGCTTTTCTACTAGCCCACAGTGGATCGATAAATGTTGAACCACACTATATCACTAGGGGATAACCCACACCATATTGATATATACTAACCCACACTAGATCACTAAATGGTAACCCACATAAGATCGATCGATTTTGACCCACATAGGATCGATGTTCATTCTTCACATTCAACCATCCATGAGATTCCCTCACTATGAAAACTTGATTCTGGGAGGATCCACCCCATAAGCCATCAATAATAACTCAACCTTAATGAATTTTCACGAAGAAGAATCCAAGTGTATTTCCATGTCGTAATGGTTCCAATGCGGCAGACGGTGCGTTAATCGGACGCCTGATCTTTAAGTTATAGGCATTTTAATGTCTAGGGCCTGATTGGATTCAAATTCGATCTGACTTGGACATACTCCAATATTCTCTAAAACTCAAGTGGTGTATATCAAAAATATTTCCTCGCTCTAAGGATCCCAGTGCAACAGATGGTTCATCAAATGGATGTTTGGATTTCATTTTATGGTCCTTTAGGTGAAACTGTGCCTGCTGGGTTTCGGGTTTGGTCCGACCCGATCCGGTCTTGGTCGACCCCACCCAACCCGACTAGGGTCTGACCAAACTGGGATGGGCTACGGTGGACTCAGCCTGTTGGTCCATGGACCGGCCCACCTGGGCGGCGCGGCTCGCTGGGTTGGCACGTCTTGGCCCAAGGAGGGCACATCCCACTGGGCACCCGCGGCCCGGCCTGTGGAAGGCACGGTCTGCTGGAAACGCGCGGCCTGGACTGCCGAGGGCAGGACCTGACTCGCGGAGGGGAACAAACCACTTTCTTGGGCCTAACTTAGCTGGAGGGGGAAGGGGGGGGGGGGGGGGGGGGGGTAATTCTCCACCTTTCCCCCGAACAGTTAAGTCGTTCGGGGGGGGGGGGGGGGTAAAGCAGCGGTGCATATGGCGCTCCCTGGTCGCCGCCAGACCCTCATGGTGGGTCCCTCCTCCTCCTCCATGACATTAAACCATGAACATCTCTTATAACATGGGACGGCGTGCCACTCTTTCGCCACATACGACTGGTTTCGACCACTCTGATGACTGTCACAGCCTAGTGGTGGGACCTCCTCAAATGGCGTATGATGGTGTGTCTCCCCCATCGTGGTTAGCCGGTTCCTACCACTGCCATCGCTGGCTAGCACTAGTCAGTAGTGCCACACCGGTGTCGCATCGACGGTCTTCCACAAGAAACCGAGTGAGCTCCTGTGGCCCATTTTTTCATCAGATCACTCTTACGGTTTTACCATGTAATTTCATTCATTGCATGACCCTGAAATTTGTTTTTTTTCAAACCCAAAAAATTTACCCATGAAGAAGATAATGATGAACAAAAGACAGAGGGATCAGGCCTTGTTTGTTTATCCTGCACCCTCCACGTTATTATCACAACAAGATAGAAGATCAATGATTCAACTACTCTTGAAAAGTGATCAATATAAAACCCTGCCTCCAGATTTGTTCAATAATGTCCACACCTTAGGAGGATTCGGTGTTCGTCAGTTCGGGATTCAGTGGCACTCTGCACCACTTACGGGAACCGGTTCTTTCACCCAAGCGGTTGGTGTCGCAGTACTTTTCCATATCTTCATTGTATTGTGAATCTGTGCCAACACTCCCCCATGAGCTCCATATAAATAGTAGAGGGGAGAGTGAGTAATGCCATTTGAATTTTTTAGGTTCGTTTAATGAATTAACATCCCAAATTCCAACAGTGATATTAAAAAATTGATGAGTCAAGGATATTAATGGATTGACATGTCGTTAGTCCTGCCACCGCCATTTCTCCATTGGAGGGAAATAAAAATAAAATAAACATAACTTTGTTATCTTATTATTCGTTAAAATTTCTAGAATCCTTTTTTTCCAACCTACTTCTATCGAAGTGAGTCCTTCCTTAAGTGAATCTTGGCACTACGGATTCACCATTGTTGTCAGCTTTTTATTCCGAGCACTGGTTCAAATGATAGAAAATTCCACTTGCTTGTTTACAGCACATACCATGAAAAATGTTCAGAAAAATCATTCCAGGCACACCTGTACTCAGAATCATGCACTACAAATTTTCTCAGACTCGTAATAATTCTATATAATTAAAAAAAATTACATGGATAAATCTAGTTTTATATATCATTTCTTCTAAGACTATCTTGGTAGTATGTTTTCACTCTCCATACCATATTGGGAGTCATGGATTACTCTCAAGGACATCTATGTATCTTCAGTTCACTCATCATACCATCTTGGTAGTCAGGGTACACTCCCATGGCCTTCTTAGTTATCAAGGATCATTCCCATTACCATATTATTATATGTTATGTGATATAAATTTTTACCCAATTCATTGGAGGGTGATATAGGTCCCACATATCCCATAATGAAATCATACATACATGTTAAACAAGATTATACATAATCATATCATAAAGACTGAAATGAAATTAGTTTCAAAAACATGTAATCCTTTATTATAATTTGGAAAAAACAGGTTTCATAATAATTTCATTATAAACATAACCCATGAAAACTAGGGGGTTTTAAAAGAATATAACCCGTGAATGAAAAATGAGTTTCATAAACATCATTCTATAAAAACAATAATCCATTGAGAGAAAGAATACGAATGGAAACAATGAATAGTTTCACCATAAAGGCCTCGATGAAGAAAATGGATTCTATATTAGATGATAAATAATTTTATATATATATTTAAATATTTAATTAGGAAAAATATCCCTTCTGCATTGAAAAATTATTTTTATAACATAAAACATTTTGAAAACGTTTTTATATGAAAATAGTTTTGAAAAATAATAAATAAATAATTAAATACTATAAAACTATTTTAAAATCATTTTTCCTTGAAAATTGTCTTCAATGAGCATTGGAAATCATTTTTTAAAACAAATTTTTTGAATACAACATATTTCCGACCAAAGAGAGAGACGACCCTATTTTAGTTAAAAAAATTATCTTACGTACCAAAGAGCGGTAGATTTTTACCAGTACATGGGGATATATTGAATAAAAATATGATAATATATTTATTTTGTGTTATTGAGATATGGTTCATAATATTTCATTTAAATAACCATAAACATATATAATTTTGAAAAGTGATGAGATTGTTTCAATAAACTATTATAATATGGTAACTTGGGATCATAATATCCATGTAAGAACTGAAATAAATTGAAGCTTAATATATATTTAAAATAAGTATATACTTGATATAACATGGAAAATTGATGTATATAAACCTTGAAATGAATTTTGGTGCATAACAAAACATATGTCTCAAAAAGGAAAGTTAAGAGAAAACTATTTTACTGATTTGGTATCTTTTGAAAACCAAACACTACAAAATAAAGATCATAGAATAGACATTAAAAAACTATATATTTTATTACAAGGATCATATAATATATCCATTGGTATTATACACACCACCCTAATGTAATGGTTTGTGAATAAAGTATGTATCTCACAAATATAAAGTGAGATGAAATTTCATTACCTTGTGTCTGACTCTCATCGTACTTGATAGAACATCTTTTATAATAAATATAAATTTATTCTAATTCTATCATAGATCCATATTTTTATATGAAATTAAATTTGTGGTTTTATCATGAATTATATTCCCCTCTTGTTGAAAATCTTATGTTATGGTTTCGCTTTGGGTAATATCTTCTTTGTTCATGGAACATGTCTTTATATGTTATATATTTGTTCCTTACACTTATACAATTATTATAGAATGTAAACAATTATATAAATATATTTATATTAATTATATTTTAATTATAATAATCTATATAATATATAATTATTAATGGTAATACAATGTTTCTGGAGTCGGTAAGTCGTACGTACACATTAACACTTTTTCTATTTAATTGTATTGTTGAATGAAAGAATGAAAATGATAAATATATATATAAATATAATTATTATAGTAGTTTTATTATATAATATATATTACATATTTTTACTAAAACCATCTTTAATACATTCCATGCAGTGTGTGAACAAATCACTTCACTTTTAAGGGGTGGTAGTCCGCACTCTCTCAAACAAAATTACCATATTTACACCAAATGGATGGTAAAGAGATATCTATTTTAAAAATTAATAAAAATTTGTAAATAAATAATAAATATAATATATTAAAAATATAAACATAATTTCCATCACAATGTTCACAATGAGATGCTATAAGTGAAAAATGAACAATCATCTTTTAGTTCGGCGGTAGTTCGCCGTACACATAAATAGTACATTCGTTACCCATTAGATGGATATGTGTGTAAGTGTTGGTAAAATACATATCCTAAAAAAATCATTTTATATTTAAAATAATTGTTATTTTATAAAACAATGGAATAAATAGAGTGTAGTTAAGGTGAATGAAAAAAAAGATCTTTAGAGAATATATAACCTTTTAATCAGGTACCTCATTTTTTATTGTGAAAAAAAAAACATCCATGGATATCCATATTCCAAATTGGAGAAATATAATAGTATGTTAGGGATTTTAAGAAGTGTATTAGGAATTTATTTTCTCAACTTATGTTGTTTGAGAGGTTTGGAGAATAGGTAATGGTGTTGGCTATTTATAGGGAATGGAATGGACACACATGTAATTTTTTTAAAAAAGTTAGGTGCACCCACGTGATTACCAAAAAAAGTACATAAGAATAATAAAACCTTAATAATGGATGGATAAATTCAAAATAATGGAAATACAATGGGTGCTTTACATGTGTATAGGTAGTTTTGGGTCTTAAATTAACATTTTCAACATTATTAACCTATTTTTTTATTAATAGTTATAATTAATTTTAATCACATTAATTAATATTTATTATGAAAAACAAATTGGAGATTATTATAAATTATATTTTATAATTATTCCAAATATGAAATAAAATTTTCCAAATAATAATAACATATTTTGAATAAATTATTTTAAAATTAATCATGTTGATGGGACGACACTACATGTTTTTAAGGTAAAAACATTCATAAGTTTGATAATTTTTACACCCATGATTAAAGATAAAATGATATAAATTAAATAAATTGTATTAATTGATAAAAATATTATGTAATTAAAAATTTAAAAAAAATTTATAAAAAAAATTTCCCTTATAAATATATTATATGAAAAAGTGGTTTAGAATTAACATCTGGTATTTTTCCTTATACATAAAAAAAATACAGTTTCTCAAATAAATTTGAAAAATTAACCTTTAAATTATTTTGAAATTTTAAATTAAAAAAATGATTTTTATTTTGACAAATTAAATTTATAAATGTGCATCTAATTTTTTTTATATTTTATAGATGGACATTAAAAGTTTTTTATTTAAAAAATCTGATTTTAAAACATATAATGAGTTTACTAAAAGTTATGTCATTCATTATCAATGTGTTATATATATAGATAAATAAATTATAAAAATATTTCTAATATAGTTATAATTATTCAAATAACTATTTTTAACATCTAGGTTATAATTATCTCATTTAATAAATTAAAATATTAAAGTGTGGTTTCGTAGAAACATCAGTATTGTGGGTAATATATTCCAAGTAGGTGTTGTGTATAACATAATCAAAGTCAGTTCCATTTGAAATGAATTTTTTACTTAGATAACTGAATGAAATAAATGAAAATTTTATTTATTAGATAAAATTGTCCATAAAAACTCAAGGTTATACATCCATGGACGATTATCGGTTCAAATGAGCTTAAGCAACGGACCAGTGATGGAGGTTCATGATTTTAGATGGCTGATATTTCATGGTTTGAAAATGGTGTATCATGATATACATATATATTAATTGTGGATAGGTATAAATAATGAAATATTTGGATTGATGGAGATATTATTTCATTAATCACTAGGTGAAGGATGTGAATTAGAGGCTTAATAGGATACAACATCTATTACCCACTCTAGAATTGAATTGGGTTAATGTCATTATAGAATTCATGAAATGATTACCCAAGACATCTCACATGAAAGATTTATTGTGGGTGATAGTGGGTTAAATGATGAAGGTATGACACATTATTCCAATTAGTGATACCTTCACCGTCAACGATCTAGGTAGTCATTACATTATATAGAATTATCGGTGTCATAGTGTTCTAAAGAGAATCATTTATTACCTATATCCTCGTTTTACTTCTCAATTCATAATGGGTCTCCAAAAGGGTGTAGGATCAATGGTTCTTCATATAACTTCCTATCATCCACATAATGAAAATAAATTTTAATAACTTATTTAGATCATTTGGGATATTTTATGAGCTAGGATTTTTTATTATGGGATTTTATGGAATTAGTATTTGGAAATCATTGAGTTGTCCTACAATAATACATTAAAGGTATAATTCAACATTGAAAATTTTATGAAATTTTATATAATTCCATGTCCATAAAATATTATTTGGATATATATTAATGATTTATCACTTGTTTGACCGTGTCTCATGAATCATATGTTTTTAGAAAGTTCAACTGATCATAAAGTGGATGGTCACCCTACAGTGTCGAACATGTTTAAATGATGATCATAATAGATGACTTATGGAGTTTGATAATGGTCATCAAATATTTCTTTTTTATCCAATAGGTAGGGCCATTTCTATATTATAATTTAGGGGATGATATCAACTTGGTTTATCAGTCCATTCATGATTGTGGAGAGGGACAGTAAAGTGTCAAGTCATTTTTCTATTCCATAGTGATTTTTATCATGAATTATTTGTTTAAAATTTAATAACATTAGAGATATATCATCCTTGTAAAAACCAATACCCAATTATCCCTATATTTGTGGTTACACTATTACATTGGAATTAAATACAAGGAAACCCAACCCTAATGACTGAAATATCTAGTAGTCAGGTAAAACTAGATATATTTTAAAATTAATAATTACATTTGAATATTTTTAAAAAACATTGAAATTTCAGTGATATTATCATTATTCTCTATAGAATATCCCTACATATCAATTCTAAAAAACATCTTGGAATCTTTGGGAAAGGAAAAATAAAAAATGGACCATCTTTGATATATAATAAGGGATGAATATATTAGAATATAACATAAAGAAACAAGGCATAATCCATATGGAATGATAAAAAAACACATTCCATTTAGTCAATGACATAAACATGATTAATAATATGGAAGAAATTAATGATGATCATATAATTTTGTATAAATATTATAATGAGATAGAAACTAATCCCTTGATATCATAAAAAAAATAAAATAGTAACATAAACATGAATAAATGAATTCATAATGATGTAATTCATAAACCAAGAAATCTTAATCCTACCAATGAGGCCTTTTTCTTAGACAACTAAAATATTTTCAATGCCTTCTGAAAAAACAAAATAAATGTTCATGTACATAGCCATAACCCTATTTATTTTGTCTTATGATAACTTCTAATGCATTGAGGGGATAAGGAAATCCTAATAAATCACTTACTAATTAAAATACATTCCTTATAAAAAATGTGTGAAATATAATAAACCTTAATATTCAAATTGAAAAACTAGCATAATAAATTTTAATGAATTCCCAAATCATCAAACCATATTTATTAATATAGAGAATGGTATAGTAGTTTTATTTCCCCTATAAAAACAATCCTAAAGAAACTATAGAAATAATGTCAATTGTATCAGTATAGCATATTTTTAATGTAGAATCAGGTAAAATTAGGGTTAGTGTCAATGATGGATACGAATACCATAAAATTCCAATAAATATATTCTTGTGTAAAATCTAATTTTTATATTCAAAAGAATTATTATTTTTTTCCAAATTTTGGGAAACCCATTATTTAAAAATAACGTGGTAATATTTTAAAGGATGGTTCAAAATGATTGTTTGTCATGATGGTATGTAATTCTGTAAAATATTAGTATATAAAAATAATTATAATTTTCATATTTTTTTATAAACATCAGAAAATTTATCACTTGGAAACTAATAGGAAGATTCATTTTTAAATTTTCATAAAAAAAATTAAACACTAGGTAAAAATGAATTTGATAAATGAACATGATACTGAATTTTTTTTAAACACAGATATTTATGAAAAATTATTTTATACTAAAGGGAAAAATAATATATAATATGCATCAAAACAATTACATTATCATTTTTAGTTACTATGGGATTAAAATTAAAATTTTAAATGAAAATTTCATAAATAATAATAGTATTGTAAAACAGATTATGGTTAATATAGATTTTTCAAATAATTCCTCCGAGGTAGACTTAAGAATAAAAATCCAAAATAATAATGGGATTTTCAAATAAACCCTTTCCAAAATAGTATCATTTTACTAGTTATCTCCATGAATTAATGACATTAAATTAAGCATTATATACCATTCATATAATGGGATTAATAATATAACATATCATTGGGCCAGTATATACACTTTTGAAATGAACTAGGTGGTGAATATAAAATATGTTTCATAGAAGTTAATGTGAGATGGGAAACCCTTACCTTAGGTCCTATTTCGTTAATATATGTTAAAATACTTATATAGATACACCACGAAGGTAACACAACAAAGGTAAAATTACAATGAAGGTAATACCATGATGGTAACACTAAGAAGGAATAGCCTCATCTCACACTAGGTATAAAACTGAAGTACAGAAGTGCAAATTATTTTTCATAATTCTAGCTCACCTTATTTTATGGTGAGGCTTTGCTGCTGGCGCACAGTGGATCGATAGATGTTTACCCACACTAGATAACTAGGGGATAAACCACACTAGATTGATATATACTGACCCACACTAGATCACTAAATTCTAACCCACAAAGGATCGATAGATTTTGACCCACATAGGATCGATGTTCATTCTTCACGTTCAACCATCCATGAGATTCCCGCACTATGAACACTTGATTCTGGGAGGATCCACTCCATAAGCCATCAATAATAACTCAACCTGAATAAATTTTTACAATGAATAATCCAAGTGGATTTCCATGTCGTAATGGTTCCCATGCGATAGACGGTGCATTAATCGGATGCCCGATCATTAAGTTATAGGCATTTCAATGTCGAGGGCTCGATTGGATTCAAATTCGATATGACCTGGCCAAACTCCAACATTCTCTAAAACTCAAGTGGAGTATATCAAAAATATTTCCTCGCTCTAAGGATCCCAGTGCAACAGATGGTTCATCAAATGGATGTTTGGATTTCATTTTATGGTTCTTTTGGTGAAACTGTGCCTGCTGGGTTCTGGGTCCGGTCCGACCCGATCCGGTCTTAGTCGACCCCACCCAACCCGACTAGGGTCTGACTAAACTGGGATGGGCTCCGGTGGACATAGCCTGTTGGTCCATGGACCGGCCCACCTGGGCGGCACGGCTCGCTGGGTTGGCACGTCCTGGCCCAAGGAGGGTGCAACCCACTGGGCTCCCGCGGCCCGACCCGCTGAAGGCACGGTGTGCCGGAAATGTGCGGCCTGGACTGCCGATGGCAGGACCCGACTCACGGAGAGGAACAACCCACTTTCATGGGCCTACCTTAGCTGGCGGGGTGGGGGGGGGGTGGGGGTGGGGGGGGGGGGGGTAATTCTCCCCATTTCCCCCGAATAGCTAAGTCGTTCGGGGGGGGGGGGGGGTAAAGCGGTGGTGCATGTGGAACTCCCTGGTCGCCGCTAGACCCTCATGGTGGGTCCCTCCACCTCCTCCATGACATTAAACCATGACCATCTCCAGTGGTGTGGGACGACGTGCCGCACTGCCGCCACATATGACCGGTGTCGACCACTCTGATGACTGTCACATCCTAGTGGCGGGACCTCCTGAAACGACGCGTGATGGTGTGTCTCCCCCAACTTGGTCAGCCGGTTCCTACCGCTGTCATCGCTTGCTGGCACAAGTCAGTAGTGCCACACCGGTGTTGCGTCGATAGTCTTCCACAGGAAACCGAGTGAGCTCTTGTGGCCCATTATTTCATCATATCACTCTTACGGTCTTCCCGTGTAATTCCATTCATTGCATGACCCTCAAATTTGTTTTTTGTTAAACCTGAAAAATTTACCCATGAAGAAGATAATGTTGAACAAAAGACAGAGGGATCAGGCCTTTTTTGTTTGGCCTGCACCCTCCATGTTATTATCACAACTCGATAGAAGATTAATGATTCAACTACTCTTGAAAATTGATCAACATAAAACCCTGCCTCCAGATTCTTTGAATAATGTCCACACCTTAGGAGGATTCGGTGTTCGTTGGTTCAGGATTCCGTGGAACTCTACACCACTTACTGGATCCGGTTCTTTCATCCATGTGGTTGGTGTCGCAGTACCTTTCTAGAGCTTTATTTTATTGTGAATATGTGCCATAACTCCCCCATGAGCTCCATATAAATAGGAGAGGGGAGAGTGAGTAATTCCATTTGAAATTTCTTAGGTTCTTTTAATGAATTAACATCCCAAATTCCAACAGTGATATTAAAAAATTGATGAGTCAAGGAGATTAATGGATTGTTATGTCGTTAGTCCTGCCACTACCATTTCTCCATTGGAGGGAAATAAAAATAAAATTAACATAACTTTGTTTTCTTATTATTCGTTAAAATTTTCAGAATCTTTTTTTTCGACCTACTTCTATCGAAGTGAATCCTTCCTTAAGTGAATCTTGGCACTACGGATTCACCGTTGCTGTCAGCTTTTTATTCCAAGCACTGGTTCAAACGATTGAAAATTCCTCTCGATTTTTTACCGCACATACCATGAAAGATGTTCAGAAAAATCATTCCAGGCAAACCTGTCCTCAGAATCATGCACTACAAATTTTCTCAGACTCGTAATAATTCTATATAATTAAAAAAATTACATGGATAAATCTAGTTCTATATGTCATTTCTTCTAAGATTATCTTGGTATTATGGGTTCACTCTACATACAATCTTAGGAGTCATGGATTACTCTCAAGGCCATCTATGTATCATCCGTTCACTCATCATACCATCTTGGTAGTCATGGTACACTCCCATAGCCTTCTTAGTTATCATGAATCATTCCCATTTCCATATTATTCTATCTCATGTGATATAAATTTTTACCCAATTCATTAGAGGGTGATATAGGTCCCACATATCCCATATTGAAATCATACATACATGTTACACAAGATTATAAATAATCATATCATAAAGAATGAAATGAAATTAGTTTCAAAAACATGTAATCCTTTCTTATAATTTGGAAAAAACTGTTTTCATAATCATTTCATTATAAACATAACCCATGAAAACAAGTGGTTTTTAAAAGAATAAAACCCGTGAATGAAAAACTAGTTTCATAAACATCATTCTATAAAAACAATAATCCATTGAGAGAAAGAATATGAATGGAAACAATGAATAATTTCACTATAAAGGCCTCAATGATAAAAATTGATACTATATTAGATGATGAATAATTTTATATATATATTAAAAAATTTCATTAGGAAAAATATTTTTTCTGCATTGAAAAATTATTTTTATAACATAAAACATTTTAAAAACGTTTTTATTTGAATATAGTTTTTAAAAATAATAATGAATGAATTAAATACTATAAAACCATTTTAAAATCATTTTTCCTTGAAAATTGTCTTCAATGAGCATTAGAAATCATTTTTTAAAACAACTTTTTTGAATACAACATATTTACGACCAAAGAGAGAGATGACCCTGTTTTAGTTAAAAAATAATCTTACGTACCAAAGAGTGGTAGATTTTTACCAGTAAATGGGGATATATTGAATAAAAATATGATAATATAATTATTTTGTGTTATTGAGATATGGTTCATAATATTTCAGTAAAATAACCATAAACATATACAATTTTGAAAAGTTATGAGATTGTTTCAATAAACTATTATAATATGGTAACTTGGGATCATAATATCCATGTAAGAAATGAATTAAATTGAAGCTTAATATATATTTAATATAAGTACATTCTTGATATAACATGGAAAATTGATGTATATAAACCTTGAAATGAATATTGGTGCATAACCAAACATATGTCTCAAAAAGGAAAGTTAAGAGAAAACTATTTCACTGATTTGGTATCTTTTGAAAACCAAACACTACAAAATAAAGATAATATAATAGACATTAAAAAATATATATTTTATTATAAGTATCATAGAATATATCCATTGTTATTATACACACCACCCTAATGTAATGGTTTGTGAATAAAATATGTATTTAACAAATATAAAGTGAGATGAAATTTCATTACCTTGTGTCTTACTCTCATCGTACTTGATAAAACATATTGTATAATAAATATAAATTTATTATAATTCTATCATAGAACCATATTTTTATATGAAACTAAATTTGTGGTTTTACCATGAATTAAATTCCCCTCTTGTTAACAATCTTTTGTTTTGGTTTCGCTTTGGGTAATATATTCTTTGTTCATGGAACATGTCTTAATATGTTATATATTTGTTCCTTACACTTATAAAATTATTATAGAATGTAAAAAATGATATAAATATATTTATATTAATTATATTTTAATTATAATAATCTATATAATCTATAATTATTAAAGGTAATACAATGTTTCTGGTGTCTGTAAGTCATACGTACACATTAACACTTTTTCTATTTAATTGTATTGTTGAATTAAAGAAAGAAAATGATATATATATATACATAAAATTATTATAGTAGTTTTATTATATCATATATATAACATATTTTTACTAAAACCATCCTTAATACATTCCATGTAGTGTGTGAACAAATCACCTCACTTTTAGGGGGTGGTAGTCCGCACTTTCTCAAACAAAATTACCATATTTACAACAAATGGATGGTAAAGAGATATCTATTTTAAAAATTAATACAAATTTATAAATAAATAATAAATATAATATATTTAAAATATAATCATAATTTCCGTCACAATGTTCACAATGAGATTCTATAAGTGAAAAATGAACAATCATCTTTTAGTTCGGCGGTAGTTCGCCATACACATAAATAGTACATTCTTTACCCCTTAGATGGATATGTGTGTAAGTGTTGGTAAAATACATATCATAAAAAAATAATTTTATATTTAATATAATTGTTATTTTCTAAAATAATCGAAGAAATATAGTGTAGCTAAGGTTAATGAAAAAAATATCTTCAGAGAATATATAATCTTTTAATCAGGTAACTCATTTTTTATTGTGAAAAAACACATCCATGGATATCCATATTCCAAATTGGAGAAATATAAGAGTAAGTTAGGGATTTTAAGAAGTGTGTTAGGAAGTTATTTTCTCAACCTATGTTGTTTGAGAGGTGTGGAGAATAGGTAGTGGTGGTGGCTATTTATAGGAAATGGAATGGACACACATGTAATTTTTTTAAACAAGTTAGGTTCACCCATGTGATTACCAAAAAAGTACATAAAAACAATAAAACCTCAATAATGGATGGATAAATTCTAAATAATGGAAATAGAATGGGTTCTTTACATGGGTATAGGTAGTTTTGGGTCCTAAATTAGCATTTTCAACATTATTAACCTAATTTTTTTATTAATAATTCTAGATAATTTTAATCACATTAATTAATATTTATTATGAAAAACAAATTGGACGTTATTATAAATTATATTTTATAATTATTCCAAATATGAAATAAAATTTTCCAAATAATAATCACATATTTTGAATAAATTATTTTAAAATTAATGATGTTGATGGGATGACACGACAAGTTTTTAAGGTAAAAACATTCAGAAGTTTGTTAATTTTTACACCCATGATTAATGATAAAATGATATAAATTAAATAAATTGTATTAATTGATAAAAATATTATCTAATTAAAAATATTAAAAAAATTAATAAAAAAAAATTCCCATATAAATATATTACATGAAAAAGTGGTTTTGAATTAACATCTGGTGTTTTTCCTAATACATCCAAAAATAACTGTTTCTCAAAAAAATTTGACAAATTAACCATTAGATTATTATGAAATTTTAAATTAAAAAAATGAATTTTATTTTGACAAATTAAATGTATAAATGTGCATATAAATTTTTTTATATTTTATATATGAACATTAAAAGTTTTTTATTTAAAAAATCTTATTTTAAAACTTATAATAAGTTTACTAAAAGTTATGTCATTCATTATCAATATGTTATATATATATATATATTAATAAATTATAAAAATATTTCTAATATAGTTATTATTATTCAAATAACTATTTTTAACATCTAGGTTATAATTATCTCATTTAATAAATTAAAATATTAAAGTGTGGTTTCGTAGAAACATCAGTATTGTGTGTAATATATTCCAAGTAGGTGTTGTGTATAACATAATCCAAGTCAGTTCCATGTGAAATGAATTTTTTACTTAGATAAATGAATGAAATAAATTAAAATTTTATTTATTAGATAAAATGGTCCATAAAAACTCAAGGTTATACATCTATGGCCGATTATTAGTTCAAATGAGCTTAAGAAACGAACCAGTGATGGAGGTTCATGATTTTATATAGTTGATATTTCATGGTATGAATTTTTTTTATCATGATCTACATATATATTAATTGTGGATAGGTATAAATAATGATATATTGGGATTTATGGATATATAATTTCATTGATCATTAGGTGCAGGATGGGAATTAGAGGCTTAATAGGATACTACATATATTACCCACTATAGAATTGAATTGGGTTAATGTCATTATAGACTTCATGAAATGATTACCCAGGACACCTCACATAAATGATTTATTGCGGGTGATAGTGGGTCAAATGATGAAGGTATGCCACATTATTCCAATCAGTGATACCTTCACCATCAATTATCTAGGTATTCATTACATTATATAGAATTATTGGTGTCATGGTGTTCTAAATAGAATCATTTATTTCCTAGATCCTCATTTTACTTCTCAATTCATAATGGGTCTCTAAAAGGGTGTAGGGTCAATGGTTCTTCATATAACTTCCTATAATGCACATAATGAAATTAAATTTTAATAACTTATTTATATCATTTAGGATATTTTATGAACTAGGATTTTTTATTATGGGAGTTTATGGAATTATTATTTGGATATCATTGAGTTGTCCTATAATAATAGATTAAAGGCATAATTCAACATTGAAAGTTTTATGAAATTGTATATAATTCCATGTCCACAAAATATTATTTTGATATATATTAATGATTTAGCACTTGTTTGACCATGTCTCAGGAATCATATGTTTTTAGAATGTTCAACTGATCATAAAGTGGTTGGTCACCCTACAATGCCGAACATGTTTTAATGATGATCATAATAGATGACTTATGGAGTTTGATAATGGTCATCAAATATTTCTTTTTTTATCCAATAGGTAGGGCCATTTCCATATTATAATTTAGGGGATGATATCAACTTGGTTTATCCGTCCATTCATGATTGTGGAGAGGGACAGTAAAGTGTCATGTCATTTTTTTATTCCATAGTGATTTTTATCATGAATGATTTGTTTAAAATTTAATAACATTAGAGATATATCATCCTTGTAAAAACCAAGACCCAATTATCCTTATTTTTGTGGTTAAATTATTATATTGGAATTAAATACAAGGAAACCCAGCCCTAATGACTGAAATGTTTAGTAGTTAGGTAAAACTAGACATATTTTCAAATTAATAATTACATTTGAAATTTTTTAAAAAACTTTGAAATTTCAGTGATATTATCATTATTCTCTATAGAATATCCTTACATATCAATTCTAAAAAATTTCATGGAATCTTTGGGAAAGGAAAAATTAAAAATGGACCATCTTTGATATATAAAAAGGGAACGAATATATTAGTATATAACATAAACACACAAGGCATAATCCATATGTAATGATAAAAAAACACATTCCATTTAGTCAATGACATAAACATGAAGAATAATATGGATGAAATTAATGATGATCATATAATTTTTGATAAATATTATAATGAGATAGAAACTAATCCCTTCATATCATAAAAAAATAATATAGTAACATAAACATGAATAATTGAATTCTTAATGATGTATTTCATAAACCAAGAAATCACAATCCTACCAATGACGCCTTTTTCTAAGACAGCTAAAATATTTTCAATGCCTTCTGAAAAAACAAAATAAATTTGCATGGACATATCCAGAACCATATTTATTTTTCCTTATGATAACATCTAATGTATTGAGGGGATAAGGAAATCCTAAAAAATCACTTACTAATTAAAATACATTCCTTATAAAAAATGTGTGAAATATAATAAACCATAATATTCAAATTGAAAAACTAGCATAAATTTTTTTTAATGAATTCCCAAATCATCAAAACATATTTAGTAATATAGAGAATGGTATAGAAGTTTTATTTCCCCTATAAAACCAATCCTAAAGAAACTATAGAAATAATTTGAATTGTATCAATATAGCATATTTTTAATGTAGAATCAGGTAAAATTAGGGGTAGTGTCAATGATGGATAAAAATACCATAAAATTCCAATACAAGTATTCTTTTGTAAAATCTAATTTTTATATTCAAAATAATGTTAATTTTTTCCAAATTTTTGGAAACCCATAATTTAAAAATAACGTGGTAATATTTTAAAGGATGGTTCAAAATGATTATTTTTCATGATGGTATGTAATTCTGTAAAATATTAGTATATAAAAATAATTATAATTTTCATATTTTTCATAAACATCAGAAAATGAATCACTTATAAATTGATAGGAAGATTCATTTTTAAATTTTCTTAAAAAAATAAAACACTAGGTAAAAATGAATTTGATAAATGAACATGATACTGAATTTTTTTTAAACACAGATATTTATGAAAAATTATTTTATACTGAAGGGGAAAATGATGTATAATATTCATCAAAACAATTACATTATCATTTTTAGTTACTATGGGATTAAAATTAAAATATAAAATGAAAATTTCATAAATAATAATTGTATTGTAAAACAGATTATGGTTAATATAGAATTTTCGAATCATTCCTCCGAGGTAGACTTAAGAATAAAAATCCCAAATAATAATGGTATTTTCAAATAAACCCTTTCCACATTAGTATCATTTTACTAGTTATCTCCATGAATTAATGACATTAAATTATTCATTATATACCATTCATATAATGGGATTAATAATATAACATATCATTGGGCCAGTATATACACCACAGAAATAAACTAGGTGGTGAATATAAAATATGTTTCATAGAAGTTAAAGTGAGATGGGAAACTCTTACCTTAGGTCCTATTTCATTAATATATGTTAAAATACTTATATAGTTACAATAAACAAATTATTCATATATTATATAACCCTAATAATATAAATCATATCAAATATTTTTTAATAGAAGAATTTTATTACCCATTTATTACAACTCTTTTTTAAATCCACTGTTTTCTGTGATAATTGATTAAATTTTCATGTTTTTTTCATTAATTGTGGTCCTTTTATTTTATCATGGTTCCATAATATCAATAGATTTAATAGATTATAAAATTATCATATATAATCTTTATATAAGTATTTATAAATGTATATAAATGTTAGATATGGATTCATGAGTTACACCGTTCCTGGAGATGATCGGTCACACATACACATTCTTTTTTAAAAACACTTGGAACATGAGATTAAAAAATAATTTTTTACCTTTATATTAAAATTAAAATTTAAAATATTTAATTAATATTAAATAAATAAATTATTATGTCCCTTCATGTCAAATTAATATGAGAAACAATTCAACTCATTATGTGGAGGTGACAGTCCAATCATACACATGAGCAATGTTATTATTGTCCAATTGGTGAGAAGGAATGAATTTATATGTGATATTATAACTATATAAGTATATTAATTTAATAAATATCATATATGAGGGATTTCTACATCATTATATCCATCCATGATAGATGTGGAGGGAAAATGAATTGCATTGGTTCATGAGGAGTTTGTTAGCCGTACACACAATCGATGGACCAGTTTCCCATTTGATGGAAGGGGTGATAGATATGGATTATTAAATAAATATAATAATATATAAGTATTTATATATATTGTTTTTATTATATTTTTATTATTTTTTCATGCATTAAGGTGATCAAAGTAGAATAAAAATGAAGGATACTAGTGATGTCAATTACATTTATATAGAGAAACCTCACTTTAATCACTTATAAAGGACCATATGGTTCGATTTTTCGGTAGATCATAAGATATAGAATTTATATAATTATGTTTGGTATTTTATTTGTTAGTGTTTTTGTGGATAAAAATGTGTAATTAGGTGTCAATAAGTGAGGGGAGGAAGTTCCCTTTTTAATTAAAGAAAAGTGATTTTTATCTCAATACCCACAACTATTCATTAATGGGAATCCAATCTCAATCAGTAATCCTCCAAAATTTATATTTAAGTTATTTTAGTGATTAAATTATTGATAAAAATATCCACCACATAAGAAAAAATTTCTATCCATTTTGTTCCTTCGAAGATTCATTATTTTTAAAATTTTTGTTTTCACCACACTTACAAGTCTCTAATTGTTTACTTAGTATAAAGTAGCCTTTATTAATAAAATTAAAATACAAATTATTATATGTTTTGGAAAAAATTGTTTTAAATAATTTATGATTTTTATTAAAAGATTATATTATGTTTGAATAAAATAAATTTTAACACATAGATATGTTACAAGAAAGACCTAGTTTGAACATTAACTGTTGTAATTAATTTTTCAAATTTTTAAAATATATTAGAAAAAAAAATTAAGCTAGTTTATAATATTATTTATCTTATTTCAAAATATATAATTCATTTTTACAATTTCTATTCACATAATTGGGAAATATATATTTAAAACTAAACTGCTAGGCGCAACTAAAAACATCCTTTCCAAAGAGAAAATTCACTTATATATAGGATGTATTAATATAAAAAATTAATATGAATATCAAAAAATGACATAAATTATACTTATTATAATATTATTGAACTAATTTTACATTAAATAAATTATATCACGTTGTAAGTTTAAAATTACGTCAATTTAAAAGGTAGTTTTCATTAAAATTAGTTTATTTATAACTAATTGTCAAAAAATTAATCTTTTCAGATTATAATAAGAAATAAATTTTATTATAATTATTACATGTTTGTTTAAAAATAAAATAAAATTCTTTAATATAAGTTTTCTAATTTAATTTAATTTTTATTTTAGTTTACGTGTTAAAATTATAATGAGACTACCATTTAGAAAAATATTTTTTTCTGAAAAAAAAAATTCATTCAAATGATTATTATTTAATTTTGCATTGATAAATTACTATTGAATTTGTTTTCAATATTTTTAAACCGTATAATATTCATATTTTAGTTATTCATCTTCATCCCCCCAATTTACGATCATGGTTATAAAGGTCAAATAAAATAATTATATTTCAATTGTATATTGTGATTTTTTCGAACTCAATGTTATCTATCACAAAAACTATCAAACATAATGTTATTCCTATAAAATCTCATGTTGTTAAATTATTCCCCCTTAAATAAATTGTTCCATTAATTTTTTATTTCCTTCAAAAGGGGTATATCTATTTTTTAAAGAAATCAAAACATAAAAATGACTAATATAAATTCTTCTTACTTAGAGGGAAATGGATGTATAATGGTCATCTAAAATAATAGAAAACTAGATTTCAGATTTGGAAAAAATAATATTAAGGGAATATATGGTCATGAATTAAGAACATAAATATATATGTAGGGAGATGATGATAATTTATCAAAATAATTTGAATAATCTAGAGGATGCCAGTAACTGAAAATCTGTAAATCTACAATGGAAATGATTATAATAGGAAAAAAATGTATTCCCGGTTATCTTATTAAGATAATTAATTTACTTATAATTTAGAATAATAATATAAGGAAATATTCTTACTTTACATGTTTTCATTTCATAGTAATAATTTCATCTTTTGTTTATACTGTAATCAATTTCTACTTTGTTTTATACTATTTGAAAATGATATATTATGTGAATTTTGTTATAACTGAAACTCTAAAGTTTTATTTTATAGATAATTTGATATATACAATATTGAATAACCATTCCTCATATCTCTATATATTTTCTAATTTTTTTTATCAATTGTTAACAATTAATCACTAAAATGTCTATAGTAACACCCATGTTTTACTTATTTAATTTCATAAGTATTTTAACTTAAGACTCCTCTAAAATATTCCACACCAAATTTAATGTCTAAAAAATTTAGTGTGAAGGTCATATATTTTCAAAATCACTTAAACACTATATTCCCTAAATATAGTAGCTCTCATTGTTTGATAGAAAATATGTTAATGAAATTATCACAATAATTACTTAAGGAAAACCTACAAAATTCCAAGAAAATTTCAATTTGTCGAAAATATTACACAAATCACAAAATTTAGTAATCTCTAGAAAATATAACATAAACAATTAAATCACCCTCTAACTTCGTGGTCACCAATACTACCCCATAGAAAACTAATTATAATTATTATTTCAAAAATGAAAATATATTACTGTATATATTCCAACAATCTTGTTTTTTCTCAAATGATAATCATTAAATTGAATCACTCATCCTGATACCATTTAACATATGTTTCTGTTTCCATAAAGAAATACTACATTGTTACCGTTCATATTTTTTTGATTCCTATTACAATAATATAATTGATAAAATAATTCTATGACATAATTCCTTAAATCCATATATCTAAACACAATTATCATTCCATCCCCTTTGTAAACCATTTTCTAATCTTCTTCATCTTATTTCATAACACTTCATTCCATTCATATTTTATTTGTAGTTTATTTATCAACAATATAAACACAATTACTCCTATTAAATTAATAACCTTATTGAAATTTTAACCTAAAACAATTATTTTTATAATTTCTATAATCTATGCTTTTCAAACCTTATGCTATCAGTAATACCACAGAGAGAACCATATTCTGCTGAATTACATATACCTAACGTTTCCTTTTAACATGGAAATTTTTTACACTATTACATTCCTCTATAATAATAAAATAACTTCTATTTCCTTTAATACAATGTCTTGATTTATTCTTCTCAAATTATATACATATATGAAACTAAATCACATTTCTTCTATTTTCTCCACCACCTATTCACTTAACGAGATATTTCCTTATCTTATTTAGTGAGTCAGAAAGTGGGTTATAGTAGAATTTTGTTTTGATATATCATTATTAATGACTAGTCATAATCAAAATAACCTTCACTCTAATCAACATACCATTTGGTTTCACATCAACACAATTTTTATCATATTCAACATTAGCTCAGTTCTATATACTTGTAGCCAAGGGATTAAAAAATAGTCTGAGATATACTAATCATAATGGGAAATCACATAGCCATAATATACTATTTATATGACTTATAAATAATGATAAGTTATTTTCAATCAATAACACATTAGGTTTAAAATATGTTATATATGGTCATCATCTATTCAAATACATTACAATGATTCATAGAAAAAAATGTAATTAATCAAATAATATTGATCAGGAGTATAATACTAGGTGTGTAGTAGGAACTATTTTCATATAATTGGTAATGAGTGATTCAATAATTACATGAATTTTTTAGAGTTATTACCTATATCCAAATATATTCTAGAATCATATCATATTTTATTATATATATAGGTATTTATTTCTAGTAAAACCCACATAATATATTTCATGAAAAAATCTGATTTCCATCAAATATTATCATCAAAGGCATTCATTGGTTTATGTTAACTAGTATAGGGTTTCCTAAATCTATTTCCCATGGATTATTATAAACACTCTAATATAACACTTGTAATTACCCCTAACCAATTATCCTAAAGTCAGCGGTAAAATTATTTCATTGGATTTGGATTCAAGATACACTTCTAAAATGAATGAAATGATTAGTAGTATTATAAAGATTTATACATATTTTAATTACACATTAAATTTGAAAAACTAAAATTATTAAAAGTAATTTCTTTATTATATTATGCATTTCACCTATTATATCCCTCAATATTAATCATTAAATATTTCCTAGCATCCTGAGGAAAGAAAGCATAAGAAATGGGTGAGCACTATTTCTCCAAAAGGTTAAGGGTACAATGGAATCGGGCATGAATGAATAATAAATTATCAATATGCATAGGTAATTAATTAAAATTAAATCAGTCTAATTAATAACTATAAAATGAAGAGTAATATTGTAGGAATAAATAACAATCAAATAATTCCATATAAATAATCTTGTGATCTAGATATGTATCCAAGTATATGGAAAAAAGCACATAGAAATCAATATATCAAATCATTACAATGGAATGTGTAATGATGGAAAATAGATTCTCACTATAGAGGCCTTCTTCCAATACATCTGAAACACTTTAACAAGATTTATCAATGACATTAAAATAAATTGGAAATATGACAGAGAACAAAAATACTATTTTATCCCAAGAGACATATCATTGCATCAAAGGGATATAAAGGGCCACACCCATCACTTACTATATCCATTTAATTCTTCATATTAAAGGGATTAAATATATCAAAAATATATATTCATATAAAAATCTAACATTAAAAATGTTAATTCAATATCATGTTCATAAAAAATCTTAACCATCCTTAGTAATATAGATAATGATATCATAATATTACATCGCTAGTAAGAATCATCAAAACCCATCAAATTAAATAATATGTATGATATCATTTAAACATATTCTCACTGGATTATATGATAAAATGAAGGTTTTGGTTAAGGATGAATACAAATATGATTAAAGTTCTATTAAAAAAAATTATGTGAAACATTTCCATTATTATTACTTTGAAAATCACATTCCAAAGATAAAAGTTAAAAAATATAAAAGGAAAATGTAAAATTGTAAATTAATATTCAAAAAAATTATTTTTCATGATGGTTGATAATTCAATTCATAGAGAATATGTTAAAACAGTTATTCCATTCACATTTTCTATAAATGAAAAATAAGTACATCATTTGAAAAATTATAAGACCTTTCATATTTATTTTTTTACCCAATCCATTGGTAAAAGTTTCATTGATAATTTAATTTTATATTGATAAAACTAATCTTTAAAATATTTCTAAGGATTATTTATATCAAATAAGATGGGTTTTCATCGGAAGAGAGAAATAATGTTGGACATTCATAAAAAAATTAAAAAATATAAAATAAAAAATATAGGAAAGGTTTATTTTAGTTGATAAATTATTTAATATAAATATTAAAATAAAATTTATTTCTTATATGATATATATATATCCAATAATTCCCCCATGGTAGTCTTAGACAAAAAAATCCCAAATAATGATGAGATTGTAAAATAAACTACTACAACTTTGGTAACTTTTAAATCAGATGCCCCATGAAAGAAAAACATTATATGAAAATTTAAATAAAATTAAGATAAAAATATTAATTTTATAACATATAAAATAAACAATATACACACCATATAAGACTACTATGTGATGATTATGAATTATGTGTCCCTGAAGTAAAAGTGAGAAAAGAAACCCTTACTGCATTTCCTATTTCCATCATAAATTTTTTATACTCATGTATAATAAATTTTTAATTACTATTCATATTTTATAGAAATATAATAACACATATAAAAAATATAAGAATAGGTATAGTTTTTTATGACCCATTTATGAACAATTCATTATTAGAATCATTGTTTATGGTGATAATTAGTTCATTTTTCATATTTTCTTTGGATTGGAAATTTAGGTCAATTTTCATTGATCAAGATTCCATAATAAACATAATGTTAACCATTATTTAAATATCTTTTATGATCATTATAAAAATATTTATAATATTCCATAAGAGTTAGATTTTGTAAAATGAGTTACACCATTCATGGAGACAGTAGGGTGTACATGCGTATGAACGTTAGTTATATTATTACAATAGGTTGGATGAAAAAATGTAAAGACGATTTCCATATTTAATAAACATAATAATATAAAATATTTAAATTATAGACATTAAATATATCCTTATTACCATTAATATCAATATTTAAAGAAAACAATTTCACATCGCCACGTGGAGGTGGTAGTCCACAAGTACGCATGAGTGAAGTTAGTGTTTTACAATGGGTTAGAATATTAGAAGTTATATGATATATTATAATTTAAAAATTATAATAATTACATAAATAAAATATATGATTAATTTTATTATGTAAATTCAATAAATATATCCCTTTCGGAGAGGCAGTGGTGGAAAATAAATTATGCCAGTTTACGAGGTGGTAGTCCTCCATACACATGATCAGTGATTTACTTTCCCATTTGAGGGAAGGGGAGAAGAAAATGGGTAATTACATAATCATAATAACATCTAATAATATTTTATATAATAGTGTTAATATATTTTATTTATTAATACATGAATGAATGTGGTAAGATAATATAAAAACAGAATGAGTTTAGTTATTACAATTAAATTTTATTAGAGGATCCTCCTTCGGATCTCTTATTATGGTCCATAAGGTCTATCTCTAAGGAATAATGACTTCTCTAGAATAATCATTGTTATGTATTTTATGGATTTATTCATGTATTTTTCAATCCAAATGACTAATGTTATGTGAATAAGTGATGAAAATAAGTTTCCTTTTTTAATTGTGGATGAGTGAAATTTTTGTAAATACCCTAGTCTATCTAATAATGAAATGTCAAACACACCCCATGTTCCAAAAAAATTATAATTATTGTACTGTATGTAAGATATGGTCTCTAAAAACCCTAAAAAAGAAAAATATATTTTATGAACTTGTTGTTGCTTAACATCTATGTTTCCTTACTTTTACCTTTTTAGTTTTCACCATAGTGACTAGTATCTTTTTTTTTACCTTGGTAATTCAACAATAATGAAAAAAATGAGTTAATATTTTTAGATAATCTGAAAAATTGATTTTAAATAATATATAAAATTTAATAATTTAATATACCATGTGTTTTTTAAATTAATTTTAATGTACGATTATTTAATGCACAAAACCTCATTTTAACCATAATGTTGGACATTAATTATATTTCTATTCATATAGCCAAAAAATAAGTTTAACATATTATATTATATTTATTATTATTCGTCCAAAAAAAGAAAAAAAATTCCACATTCCATTCCGTGTATTGGAAAATATTAAATTAAAATTATATTAACAAATGCGATGAAAAAGATGTTTTTCAAAGAGAAAATTCTATGAAGTGTAAACACTTTTTATATCGAAAATAAAAATATATATGAATATAATAACCTACTTTTTTTTTATTAAAATATTTTAGGAATATTTTTTCTTTTAAAAACATTTATATCAAAAATGAATGTTAAATTTATTTAAATGAAAATGTAGTTTTCAGTAAAAATAAACATTTTTCACTATTTATCAAAAAAATATTCTTTTTAGAACATTCTAAAAAATAAATATAAGATAATTATAAAGTGATGATTTAAAAAATAATGTTAAATATTATAAAATAAACATTATAAATGTGATGAAAAATAATTAAATGTATACATTCATGGAATGATGAAATGACCCTTTAGAAAAATAAATGTTTTCATAAAACATTTTCTTATCATTCCAATGATTAAAATTTTATATTTAATTAATATTAAAAACATGAATTTGTTTTATACATGTGAATACTATTTAATTATCATAATTTAGGTAGATATATTCATTATCTATAATTTAACATCTATGTTATAATTATCACAGTTAATTATAATATTTTAATTATATATTGTGGTTCATGTTAACATAGTGTTGTGTGTAACATATACAATCAAGAAAAATGATCATAATTTGAAATATTATGGTTTTATAATTTGGATATATGTCATGTGATAAACATTAATTGTTTCTAGTTGGATGATGATTCAAAAATAATGAATCAATTGATCTATTTTATGGAATGTTTTGAGCAGAATAATTAGGGATGGCCATTACTCTAGTGTGATTGTTGCGGAAACATGGGAACGTGCAAGGGGATACCATGGTCGTGGAATCTGATATGAATACATAGTGTCCCTTCTATTTCACTAATTAAAAATATTTATTCTTAGATCAAATCATGCATGAGTTGTTATGTGGAGGGGGATGTAAGATCTTATCTTTTCTAGGAACGTATCTCTTTATGTATATGGTTTAATCTCTTTTATTTTATTTATTTCTTTTAAACCTTATTTGTCCAGAATAGGTATGAGTTGGGTTATGTGTTGAATGTGACCAATAAGAAGAGGATGTGAGTTTTTGATGTTGAATAATTTCTTATTGCAAATCCCCAATTCATGAAAATAATTGTTTTAGGTATTCCCCAAGAATTTACTTCGCCGCCGAAACACACCTCATGAATTTAATTCGCCCCTGAATTTTCTTTCTCTCCTAAGCAGACACCAGGAAAATGAAAATCACATATTGAATCCATTTCACAACATTAATGGAATGTTTTGGTGTTTTATGATACATGGGTGAATAATTACCATATATGGGAATTGAGGCTTTTACAATGTGAATTTATTATTCACATCATGAACAATTCATTCCCAACCTCTTAAACCTTCAACATTGTTCAATTTTAGACAATGTTCCTTTATTATAACTGTAAACCTTCAGTGGAAGATTTATGATATTAATCATAAATAAAAAATTAATACCACATTTTATCATGGTGTTTCATTCAAATATTATTAAAGTTAATCTTTCTTTTTATCTACCTCTTCAGGATTTGTTGTATAATGAATTTGTTATTCCCATTGAAGGAAATGAGAAATTTAATAACTATTGTAGACATGGGTTTTTTTCATAACCTTCTCTTCCTTCTAGGTAGCTGGTCTAGAACAAATCAATTATATTGTATTTCTAATAATTTTAATCTCTCTAACATCATGTGTGCACTTCAATAAAAATCGAATAAATCACTATTTGATGAAAATATTACTTTTTGGGCATCCATTGGATATATTAGGTCCATCAGAATTTATATTGGGATTGAACCCACATTTGTGGTCATCCTATCCTTCAATTGGTCACTAACTTATATCCTTGTATAATGTTAAATTTACATTACTAATAAAATATGATAATTAGTGATTTATCTCCATGGATCAAAGATTAGTTAATTTGAAATTTAGATGAAATGATTAGCCTTCTGGATCTATTCCAATGTACTATATTGTCTTTCCTTATTGTATTATTATGACTTTTATATATTCTTTAATGCTTAAAGGGATCTAAATATGTATATTTTAATTCCTAGAGATCTCGAAAAATAAATATCATAATTCATCGATATTATTTACTATGATATGATTTAATTATTAGAGGTCACTTCTTAGATATTATATAATTCTTATTCGCCTCTTCCCATATTCCATAGAATTTGAAGGGGGTTATACTTGGTATTCATGTGACGATTTATAGGTTGTACTATGGAAGGATTATGGATATGGTTTCTGTGGTTCCATTACATGATCTGAGACCTTTTTTATCTTGCTAAAGTATGTTTGGCTAGCCCTAGGTCCCAACCCAGAGATTGAGTGTCATGAAGTTTATTTTTTGATTTTTTTTAAATTAAGATATTAATAACCTTGTTTATGACATATGGGAATGTACAATATTATCTGGATAGAATGTTAGACCTAATGGTATAATCCTACTGAGTATTAATCACACCATGTTTGAGTTTTGAGATGGGACCCACATGGGTTGGTTTTTAGTGATGGAACCAACATGCAGCATATAACTATGGATTTTAGGGTCATTTTACTTTTCAATTTGTCCTAAAATTTTAAGACATAAAAAATATCAATTAGGGATATTTTATCTTCTCACTATGTGATTCTATTACGTTTGGTTTGGCTTATTTTTCCTTTATTTTTGTTGTGGATTCATTTGTTTCATTTATATGTTTTCTGATATTTCTACTAAAAAATTATTATTATTCAAATATTTGATATTCTTTAAACTAGAGGTTATATTCTACCCAATATATTTTTATACCATCAAAGCTAGTCATTATACTATTTCATGCGATGATGAATTCCTGAGATCACATATCAACCCTAGCTCGGCTAACTGAGGGAGAACATTTTCTAGGGAAATTACATGATATGTGGGTGAGGGATTTTTTTATATTGGTATAGTGGATGATATTTTTAACATTAATTTATTTTTAATTCACATGAGGGACTAATTTTCATTTTTTGTGAGTTTTAGACTCCACTAAACATTATGAGATATTAGATCAATGTAATTTTCACCAAAACACATTTTTTGAATAATTACGTTCTATGGTTGTGTTTGTGGGGGATTGGGATTCCGTTTCATCATAATAGTCCTGGTATAGGGATATCAAAATTTTGGAAGATTTTGTTTGGTAATCAGTAGCACAATATCAAGTACCTTGTGTGGTATTAGGTAGTTATATAGTAGCACTAGAGGGGCCACCGAGTGTCTAGTGACCTAAGAGTTTAAAAAATTGTGGAAATGGGTACCCAATGAGACCTCTACGGGAAGATAAGGGTTATCAGAATAATTTGTTTAAATTTTATAAATTAAATTTTATTAATAATTAAAATTTTAATTTAATTTTACATCTCCTGTATTTTATTCTTCCATATTTGATCGACTTATCATTTCCCTCTTCACACCCTCTTAAAATCCTTGTGATGGTTATCTTTTGTAAAATCCAAGATTCTTCTTCTATCCTTTAAATTTACTTTCTTTTAGTAAGGATATTAATCCTATTCCCACTTTTTTAATTTCATTCACTATTTAATTATTATTTTTTGTTTATACCTAATTAATCAAAATATTGTTATATTTATTGATTCCTTCTATTTAACTCTATATAACATGAAGATACTGGACATAAAGGATTCTAATGTATCAATTATTGTGGGAACTAAACATGATTAATGGTTAATTGATGTGTGATGAGATATGTGATACATGGTCCAATAGGTCATGTTTTATAAACATAAATTTGGTTGATTATATTCCCTAGAAATGTTTTATTGGATTAAAGATTCATGGGGTCCTAATAAAGTATTTATTTAATATACCTTGTTGAAATTTCCACTTGTGGATATGAAATTTAATTGAACTATATTTAACCATATATATATACCCCATTTTTATGATTCATTGTGTTATATAATTTCATAAGAACTTAAATTGGCTCCTTTAGCCAGCTTATACATAGATGGGTTATTTAATTTGAAATGGATTACTTTTGGCATGTCCTATGTGTAACTATAATGTTTCCCTATGAAAATTGGATAGTAAAAATGGTGTTGGAAGCAATGTTTTCTCCCATAATGAATCATAACAATCATAGTATATTTACAAGGAATTGAGAATTTAAAATAGTTTGGGTCTATATTGGATCATATTACATATAAAAATAAGTAAGTTATATGTAATTTCATACTTCAGGTAAAATGTTCATATCATGTTTCCTGAGTTACTTATAATAAATATATGTTTTCTTGGTTATGAATTTGTCTAGTTTTTTCACTTGTAGTTAATAATGATTATTATTAGGATGTTATTTCCATTGGTATTATCTGGTTCATGATGATGCACAATTTCTTCATTTTGTGATATGTGATAAGTGAGATTATATGAATTCCATTGGTGGATTTTATTCCCACAGGATTGGGGAACATAATTTCCTTATGACCATGATAATGGTAGTGATGGGTCTCTATGAAAATATTGTTTATATTCACTTTAGAACCGAGACATATGACTCATGATGTGGTGATTCCAAGTATAGTAGTGGGATTCCTATATAAAAGTTTTTATTATGGTACATGGATGACACTCTTGTGATATGTCCCAACACTAGGGAATATTTTTAGTCTATTATTTTTTCTCACAGATCTAGATGTTATTCCCTCCTTGGAAGATATAATTACATTATGATTCCCACATTTATATGATTTATTTGGGATGTAATGAAAATTTTTGTGACTTTTTATTAGGATGTAATAAAATTGAATTTATTTTTATGATTTCATAAAGATGTTATTCAATATTTTATTACTATGTTACAAAGATAAACTGCACATATATAGGTTGTTGTTATTAGTTGAGATTATATTAAATCATGATATGACTCATAACAAGATAAAATACTAGTACATATTTGATATATTCATATAGACCCCTACACTAGTCGAAGCATGTACAATCACACCTGGTTGGTTGTGTAGTAACCTTGGATATGAAATATTCAGTTATCAGTACCACTATATATTATTTAATTATGACCACACCACAATAAACACGAACTTGTATTCACATGATATGTTAGAGATATCAAGGTTTTTAGCCTATTATGTTGTACTCAATCTCTTCTAGGGTTCCCTATTACCCAAAAACACTTTAGTGAAACATATCTTGGTTGGGGGAAGGGCCCTACATTAGGTTTTTGAGTAGTGGTACTGGATTTGATTTGGGTGAAAGGAAAGAGAATGCATTCAGGACAGGTTTTTTAGATGATAAAGTCTATAACCGACCATCTAGAAGTCCTAATCATCTCTGTATGAATGTATTACATCCCAAAAATCTATTCAATTATAAAATGGGTGATACTGTTACTATGTCTGAATTTTTTTTATTCTCACATTTTATTAGTATGTTAATTTCTAATTATAGTAATTACATTTCTTCTACTCAGATTTATGAGATCATGATCATATAATGGTATATTCTTTAAACATTATAAAAATACCATTATCATTTGTTGAAATCCTTTGCAATAAATAGAGAAATTCCATATATATGTGGCTCCAATTTTTGACGCAATGGTGGTGAATTGGATCCTGGACAATATAAATAAAAATCTATAAATTTAGATTAGTTAAGACAACAAAAACACATAACATGATTATTTTTTAATTAAATTCCTTTACCAACCATGTAAATTACAACATTCACTTAACACATCAGAATATAAAAAAATATATTCATCTTATTTAATAAAAAAACCTAAAACTGATATAATATTTGGAAATATAAATAAATTATATTAATGAAACACTTACTATCTCTCCACACCTTAATTATCCCTTTAGACTGATATAAAATATAAATAATTACCACCTAATAAATAATGAAATCAAAAATTAAAAGTAATTTTTTATTTCCTATTAAAAAATTAAACTTTTCATAATTATAAAAACACATAAACTCATGTGGTATTAAAACATTAGCTAACTATAGAAATAAGGAATAAAAACTAAAAAAATTGAGGTCATTAATGTCCCCTTAAATATCTAGTAAAAAAATTATTACCGATGACACTTAGGTAACATAGAATACATATATCTCAACACTCTTATATTAGTATTTATTTTAAATAAAGATAATTATATTATAGGAGTTTCATATGTGATTGGTGGAACATCAAGGGTGAGATAATTTTGTTTCAGTAGGAAACACCAAAATATTTTTTGAACATAATATACATATTTCCGAGATGTATGCATGTTTTTATGTTATGAGAACACATTTATTCACAAAACCCAACACAAAAGCACATGAAACATATCAATAAGGTATTCCACCATAGATGATTACACAAATTCTGATAAATGATCATTGTCAGCTTATTATAGGTGTAATAATTAACATAACACATTTCAATAATTTCATGGTCATTTTATAATGATATAATAAAACATCACAAACAAATTATCATTTCATAATAGAGTCCGAACATAACATAGTTTTTATAGGGAATAAATTCACCAACCCATAGAATCATGTGCTCATGGATAATATATCATTATCTTGGAAAAGTAACTATGATTGTGACTTAACATAACTGACCTATAAATTGAATTCATTAGTCCTCTGAATCATGGTATGTGACATAACAAAATCCTGCATTAATATAGTAGTTTGGGATTCAATATTATATATATATATAATAGGGAATCAATTCATCCAACAAAAAAAATAATGGATCATATCAAAACATTGATCCTCTCCATATAAAAATTGTTGTTTTGAAATAACAGGTCAATCCTATCAAATAATCATATGTTTTTCTAATACACGTTAACAAAAAACAAACTAAATATAGTCACACTAGCTCAATAAATGTGGTAAAAAATAAATAACTTCAAAATAACAGCAATTATGAAGGATAAAAACAATTATAATATATTTATTTCCAGAAAAATTTAAGAAACCATTGATATTATCCTAATACACTAGAAAAAAACTATGTATAGTTTCCAATGACAATAAAAAACAAAAAACATCATATTATGCAAAAATCTCAAAAAAAAAAATTAATATCAAGAAGATTTATTCAATATTCATCAACCATATTATCATTAATCTAAATTTCTCAAGGATACCCTCTCTATAAACCTTGTATACTCACCTCCTAATGTTTAGAGTCAATCCCTCTAAAGTAGACTACATTATATGAATTGCAAAATAATATTTTCATTCAATGCAATTAACTAAATAATATTTAGGTCTTATTATGTCAGATAATAAAATATAAGTAATAAAATACATATGAACATCAATTTATACATATTAAAATCAGTTCAATAATGTAATAATATATGGAAATAATTTGGTATGGGAATAAATATAATAAAATATAACATACAATATAAAAAAGTATATTATCATACTCATCACTCAATGGTTTTTATAAAATTACTCAGAAAAAAAATCATCTCATATCTATGAGGGAGACAATATCATAGTGGTATCTAAATGTAATCTTCCTCTATATATTATAATTATCTCTATATCATTCATAAATAGTAATTTCAAAATAAAAGATTTACCAATATCCTTGAATGTAATTTTAATCGTAGTGATCATTTTTTTATACATAAAATTAAATTGAATATATTAAATTATTTTAAATTATTCATCTAAAATATGGGAGTAAATATATATTAAATTTTTTCTACATTTTAGAAAATTTAATTTTATTATTAGCACACATACTGTATAAAAACCATTATTAGAAAAAGAGTGATTTTCTAGATTTCAATTGAAGAGTATTAAAATTTATAAGTTCCATTTGAATACATGGTAAAAATTTGTTAATTATGAATAAATCAACTATTCTACCTCTTTAAAATAAATATAAAATATAATATTAGCAACACACAATTTAATTAGCATAAAATCCCAAAAATTAAAATGAAATGTTACTTATATTCTAAAATTATGAACTCCGGTTTGGTATTATAAAAATTAAATATTTAAATTCTTAGTTTACTATATTAATACAACATTAATTAATTAAATTTTTATAAATACTTCTAGTTGTTGATCATATAAAATTTTCCATTTTAGTAAAAATTGTACTTTTCATTATTCATATAAAAATAAATTATTTCATAAAAACCCAAAAATTATAACAAATATTTTATAAACATTAAAAATTGAAATATGATATTTTTAATGAAATTAATTTATATATTTAGTTTATTAATAGAAATAAAAAAATTTAATTAAAAAATAATTTTATTGAAAATTTCCCTTTTGAAATTTATATATGTTTTTTATATTATTTCATACCAATCTATAATTTCCAGAATATTAACATATTTGTAATTATATTGAAATAAAAAATATTAAAATAATCATTTAAATGTTTGGAATTTAATTTACAAGGGTAAATTACAAAATACATTAAAAATGTTGTTTGATAAAATAGTAAATTTTAAAATAGTGTATTTTTCACCTAAATCTAAAAAATTAATATTAATTAATATAACAATATTTAAAATAGGATTTATTCTTCTTATTTTTTTTCTTAATAGTGATCATATACTACATTGTATCTCATTTTACTTCATTGTTTCATATATCTAGAGTTACATGTGACACTGGTTATCAAAGATAATATTAGTTTAATAGATCCAAAAAATCATGACATTACCATTTACAAGAAAATTATTCCTACTTATGTTTAATTATATCACTGAAAATAGATGTTTATCGATTTAAAGTAATAAAAATTACCTAGAATATTTTTTCCTGTATATCTTCTTGATGGAATTTTATTCAACTTGAATACTATGTATATTCACTCTCTTATAATGGATGGTCATGTGGGTATAGAGTTATAAACTCTATGAATAGGGTGATGGTGCATTAATAATTATATATGGGGAGTATAGTGACACTAATTGGTCATTTTGGGCATTGGATACCATTATGATAAATTCCTTATGGCTCAATGGTATTCTTGTTTGTTTATTTAAGTTGTTAATAAAACCCATATGTAATTTCCTCATATAGCTTGGAATTAAATTCGACATAACCAAGGAAATAGTTTTAAATCATAGATATATATCATAATAGGGATATATAAGTTGTTTGATTATTACTATGTGATTATCAAGAGGGTATTAAAGTGTGTAGATGATCTTGAGAATGTGTGCCTTTTAGACAATCAAATTGGAATGCAATGTTGGATATATATTGATATGATTCCTTATTTGTGGGTAGTGATCATTAAATGTGACTCCTATGATGTATATGGATTTAAAAAGTTACCCTCCAACACCTTAAAATCATAGAGTAAGTGTTCATTTAAATACATTGACTTAAAATAATAGGATTTCAACCAGAATGTTTAAATAGATTTTTAGTCTTCATAGAAAAGATGTATATATGATTCTAACATTATTTTATGAAAAAATGAAATACAAAAAAATTATATTATGAAATTTATTATTTCACTAACTAAATAATTGATATAATTCTTAAATATCTACTTGGTATCTTAGGGAAATACAATAATAATTAAGTACCACTTCAGATTCTTTGTTAGAGATAGTGTAGAACATAATCAATTATAGGATAGATAAATCATAAAAAATATAGAGGACATAAATAATAATAAAAATTCTCTATGGATAATATTACAAAATGTGGACTAAATGAATGGAATACAATGAAATAGAATAAATTAAAATGATAATAATAACTAGTTTTATAATTATAGAATGCATAATTTAAGACAACATGATCGTAACAATAATTCATATTACCTTCACATAATAAATCTATAAGTTACATTTTTAATTGGATTATAAATATCTATAAAAATAATGGAGATATCCTATAGGGGGTTCTAAAATTTTGTTATCTTCTAGAAATAAGTCATCTACGATTTTTTATTAGAAGATCTATCTCCATTTCATGATATGATATTTTCATTTTGATAATCTATTCCCAAGATATTAAAGAATCTATAATACAAGAATAATAAATGACATTGGGAAAATAATATTAAATATGTAATGTAACAATCTCTAATTCATTTGATAGGTATTTATTTTATATGGTTGTCTCATATCACCTTTCCATGCCATTCATATTATAGTCTTGATCATTCCCATCATTTAATCATTTCCTCTTATACACTTAATCACAATGTCATATCTCATTAAATTTTTCATATATCATTATAGGATAATAATACTAAGACCAAGAATTGAACTTATTTATTTCTTTATAACCATTATAAAAATGTATCAGCATACCACATTCATAATACTTTCTAGATTTTGGAACACAATATTTAGAATGCTTCATTGCAGACAATCACTGTAACATCATAGGTAATATAGAAAAATACTTTTTCATATTTATTAATATTTAAGAATTATATAGTGATTTTGAATTTTTTGGGATTCTATATCTGATAGTGTACTCAACACGCAATAATGGGTTTCTCCGTACTATTACGTTTCTGATAATACCAAGTTATATCAGAATATAATATATGATATATATTATAATATTAAATGGTAGTTATCATCATACCATTTTACTTTAATAAATTAATATAACAAACTATATTATGTTTACACATGTATATTTAATGTTTTTACTTTCATCTAAAAAATTTTAGTGGCTTAAAATAGAATAAGTCAAATTTTAAGCATAAAATTATCTAATATATTTAAAAGGTTGTTTTACCATCTTTTGATGATAAAAAAATTTGAAATAATTTTTTTCAATTAAATATGATATATTTTACAAAAAAAAACTTCTTCTTGAAAGAGGGACATAAAAATTTACATTGGTTGAATTTTCGGTATTTTCTGATAAATTTAATATTTTAATGAACAGTGGAAAACACTATATTTTAATTTAAAACTGCAATTTCATATAATTTATTTATATTGCTAGATTATCATTTTAAATTATTTTAATGTTTAATTAAATACAAATTTTATCATTTAATAAAATTTTGGTCGTGGGATGAAATTTCTCATTGACGATTGATATAAACATATATCATGATTTTGACGTTTCTACTTTTAAAACTCGTATTCTCATTTTAACAACGGGGAATAATTTTATATTTATAATAAAACATTTTTTATTTGAATTTGGAAAAATGGATTTCATATTTGTTATAGTAAGGTCCATATAATGTAAATAATTCCCTATTATTTTTGGAAATTCTGAATACTTTAGTAATTATTTTCATTTACCATTGATAAATAGTAAATCATAAAAATAATTATAGAAATAATATTTTCACAATATAATATAGGAATATAAATTTTCCTAATATTATTGGATGAGATTTTTTCGATCATGAAAACCCTCGTAATTAATCAGTTGCATTTTTATGCCACTTGGTTGTGATTGTGACATTTATAACAATTAATTTAAAGTAAAGGAAAAATTATCATAACCATGAGTCTTATTACTAAAAAAAATTTAATATTGGGTTATATAAGTGATATCTTAGACTATAAATATTTATTAGAAATATAAGAACATTACATACATCATGGTGTTTTATTTATAATTTTTATGTATTAAATATTTAAATTTAATTATGACCCAATGATGATACAGTGATTTCGTTATTAATGAAAGAATAAAACAAATTATATGATATATATTTTATGAAATATTTTTTTCCATTAAATTATTTTTTTGGTGAATATGAAATGATATAATTATATTAAATAGGGTTTTTCAAAAGGTATATCTCTTGTTGTATTTTATTAAAATTCAATGAATTCAATTGTATTTGATTTTACAAAACATTTATTATATAGATATAATAATTTATTTTGTTATTTGAAAATAATAAAATTATTTTATAAGATAAAAGTGACTATTAATAGGTATAAAAGTTCATTAATTTTCCAATTATGGGAAATTTACCCCATATAATTATTTTTTATCCTATTATTATTTAAATTGTTGTTACCACAATTAAAATTGAAAATTATTATTTAATGGTAAATGAGAAAGATATGGTTTAGAATAAATTAAATACATGTCTAAAAATTATTGGATTATAGGCTTTATAACTATACAAATACTATATTCTACATAACTCATGTTGAATTTATTTTGAGAAAAGATTAATTTTTATTAAATTTACATTTTAAGAGTTTCCATGGGTGGACCTCCCCTCTCCAATAAAAAGGCACCCTCCCTTATATAAGAATAACACTTCAATAACACTTTGGTTTGTCTAATCACTGAACAAACCACTTCCTAGAATCCCTCTACACATTCATGAGGCTATATTTTCGGCATAACTGCATTCCTAGAGTTGTTAAGGTGTTTTTCAAATGTGATCAACCAAAGAAGATATAAATTTCTTAATTATTTATATTTCAATTTTTTTCCACTAATATTAAATCATGTTATTATATGATTAAAAATTAAATATTGTATTATAAATAAAAATTGATGTTATTATGTTAATATCGTCAACTAAATCTGTCTCTACAATTTCCTCAAATGAGAACTGGACATTTTGTTCATGTGTACGGCGGACTACCACCTCGCAAACAGATATAATTGTATTTTAATTACAATCAATCATTACTATTTATAATGATTGAATAAGAATTTATAAATTATATTAATGACTTATATATCGTTTTCAAATAATACTATTTCAATTATTTTCATACCTTCCTAGAAAATAAAACAGATAATGGAGTCCGTGCGTACATGTGAACTATCTCCTCTACAAAGCGATGTGAATCGGTTTTACTCACCACATCACTTGTATGATTTATATAAGTAAATTTAAATTATTATAATAATGATAAAAATATTATGAATAATTTGGAAATTTAAAATAATAATTAACTTATTTACATAATAATCATTGAAAATTGGAAAACGTTACTCATTCGTACGTACGACCTACAATCCCCAAGAATATGATGTTATTAATTTTTCATACCAAAATAAATAGTTTGATTTAATAGTATAATTGATGTATAAAAATAGATATTATGTTATTAATCATACTCAAGAGATTATTTAATTTTTACTACATAGACTATTGGCATCATACCATGTTTATTTTTGACTCAAGTACCGATTATCGAAAAAACGTTTGATATAAACCTAAATATTAATGTAATTATTATAACATGTTAATAATTGATATAAAAGTAATAAATAATATATAAAATCTTATCAATCAATTATAAATTAACATATCTTAATTATTTAGTGATATAATTTTATTACCAGATGAGTCAGACTTATGATACAGGACATCATCTCAATCTCCATTCATTGACGCACATTTTGATGTCATATAACACCTTTTATTATAAGATTCATAATTAACCCATTTAAAATTTAAATTCATTCAATGGATTTCCAAGGGAATAATTTTCTATTAATTTTTTTACTAAGAAAAAAAAGAATGTTTTATAACATACGCGGCGATAATGACTTTTCTGTCATTGTGAACATTATTTGATATTAGGATTCCTCAACAAGCCAAAATGTTTTTAAACCAAAAATAAATACAATATTACAATATATGATATTTTTTTCTTGATAATTGTTTAAAAAATTGATTTAATAGATAAATTTTTTAAAATGATTCATTGTGACTGATGATGAAATGTTTTGAGTGAAATGTGGATAATTTCAACCTTTTATATGTTATGATTATATAGTGGTATATAGACATTTTAAGTGTGGTTACATGATAAACCAATGATGGGTGATTATGTATAAGCCAAATTTGAGTGGTTTTGTGATAAACCAAATATGGGTGTTTACGTTATAACCTCTTATGTATTGGGTATAGAAGTTGGTTGAATGGATATTATATTTGTAAGAGTGATATTCATGGAAGTCAACTGTATGGTTATTCCATTTATGTATGATTATGTATGAAGAAACATTTTATATGTTACATGAGCATTATATGGGTTTTATGGTAGTATTTTTGTTACAAAAATTGTATGAAATGATTTTATATTCATTGAATACTATTTACTACTTCATAAAGGTGAAAAGTATTAGATTATGATAATATATTCATTGTTTACTTGTTTCTGCAAGGAAAATAGTCTTCCATCATTGTCTATCCCTTTCTATTTAAAAGTTTTAATTTAATTTAAAAATGTATAGTGGTAAGAAGTGTCAACATGGTAGTATTTATTATTTTATTTATAAATTTTGGAATAATTCACTAAGGCTCAAAACCTAAAAATATCATCGATGTTATTTAATGTAATATTATTAACTAATCTCGTGATTAAGTAATGTTTAAGGCCTAGGCATTATTGTTGGTATCAATGGTTTGTTTAGATAACTTTTGGTGTTAGGATATTTTTTTATAATATCTATAAGGATTTCTAATTTATGGTAAAATATAAATTATATAGAGTTTTAAAATTAACATTTTTCTATTCAATGATAAGTTTGTTCAAAATTGTTTCCCATAGAAGAAATATAGAATCTGTGCTGGGAAGGAATATAGAGGAAAACGACCATCCAAATCAAAATCCTGATATTTTTGGAATCTGGACTGAATAGTTTTTTGCAGTGATGGATCATTTGACTCAGGAAATAAATGGTTGTGGTGTATATGCATGAGATAAACATGACCAACCGTAGAAGAATATATCCATTATAGGGAATTTTATGATGCAATGTCCCCCATCATTCAGTGGATAATCTGACCATGTGCAAGATTAAGTGTGGTTTAAGTACTTGTAATTGATTTTCAATGTAATGGGGTGCACATAAAATCAAATGGTTAGTCATCATGTTTAAATTTTTTTTGGTAAAGCCGATCAATGCTAGTCATTGGTTAAAAATAACATAGGAGGTGATGAGATCGATACTATTTAATGGGATAAATTTATGAATAAATTCCTTGATAAATATTTTCTTATGGTTGTTTGACATATGCTGGAAAGGAACTTCTTGGAATTGAGACAATTTAAGGATGATTCAGTGGTATTATTTGAAGTCAATTTCACACATTTGGAATGCTACATTCCCAATTTCATCTTGGAAATTTCTTTTAAGATAAATCAGTTTTACACAATATTGAATCCATGATATCAAAGGGTATTAAATTAAAATGAATTCAAAATCAATGAGAATCTTTTATGATGTGCTAATAATTTTGAAATGGATTTTATCAAATGATCAGGTCTCAAATGAGATCTAGCAAAAAAGAGGTATAGTTTTCAGGAAATGAGAAATTTTTCAGCAATTATGTCTATAGGTAAGAAAACTACATCTCAATCTTGTAATAAGTGTGGTAAAAAAACATCCTAGAGAATTTCTCTCAATGTATGGGAAATACATCAGATGTGCTAATACTATTTATGTTTCTTATAACTGTAATGTCGAAGATCAAGCAGGCATTGAAAATCCAGCATTATTAATATTTAGTTTTAATGATTTTGTGAATTATTCCAATGTGTGTCAAAATTTGATTACCCATGGTGAAAACCAGGAAGATCAAAAGAAAAAGGGTGTGGAAAAATAACTTTCTACTAAAATGGTTTATGTGGGACCATCAAATAATTTGGTTATAGTTATGTTAAATGTTTTTTAAAAATATTCCTATACTCCTTTTTTACTCTGGATCTTCACATTCTTTCATTCTACATTAATTTGCAAGTAAATTCAAATTACCACCTCATAAATTTGATATATAAATTTTAGTAAAAACTCCATGTTGAATTATTACTGCAACCAAGATTTATAGTTATATTCCTATTATAATTAGTTTGATGTCTTCTCCTTCAAATATTGTTGAACATCATATAGTGGAATTTGATATCATTTTTGGTATGGATTTTCATTCAGTTTATCATGATAAAATAGATTTCAATTACAATAAATTTGTATTCAATGATTTTATACATTTGATAAAATACCAAGAAGACAAAATATTGATTAATGATGACAAGTAATGTAATCTGGGTCAATTTTGTTGGAAAATTCAAACATTTTAAATTTGGGACATTCCAGTAGTAAATGAATTCCCAGTTGTTTTTCCTGATGAATTTCCTAGTATTTTTCCTAATCAAGAGGATAAATTTACTATTGATTTAGTGCTGGATTCTAGGCCTGTTTATAAAAAAACTTATCGAATGGATCAGGTAGAACTAGTGGAATTGAAAAAACAATTTCAAGAACTACTTGATAAAGGTTTTATTTGAACTTGCTCTTCATTATGGGGTGCTCATTTTATTTGTGAAAACAAAATATGATTATACGAGACTATGTTATGATTATATAGTCTTGAATAACATCACTATTAAGAACATGTATCCTTTTCCTTATATCAATTTTTTGTTTGATCAGTAAAAGGGAGATCTATATTTTTCGAATATTGATTTGTGGTATAGGTACCATTAGGTGAAGGTGAAAGTGGATGACATTCCAAAGACAACATTTTGAAAAAGATATAGGTATTATGAGATTTTTCTTACTCTTTTTGGGATATCGAATAGACAATCTATATTTATGAGTCTAATTAATAGAGAAATTCATCAGTTTTTTGGATTAGTTTGTAGTTGTTCTTATTGATGATATTTATATATATTCTTAAATACAGAAGGTCCATGAAATACACTTAAGGATTGTTTTGAAAACCCAGAAAGAAAATATAAAATATTGAATGTTTAGTAACATTTAATTTTGCTTCCACAACTTTTTATTCATTTGTTATATTTTTTCTAATGATGGAAAAATTGTTTAACCTTTAAGAAATGTTGTTGATGAGTGGAAAATACAAAACAATAAAACATATATTCATAGTTTGAATGGATTAGAAGGTTATTAATTAATAATTGTTGAAAACGTTTCTCAGTTATCATTCCCACTAACTATGTTTATATGTAACGTAGTTAAGTTCATTTGGACCAAATAATGTTATTATGGTTTTCAATAACTGAAATGAAAATTGGTAAATTCTCTAGTTCTGGATCTACCATCCATTAATGGTGAATTTTTTATCTAGAATGATGATTCATTGAAATGAGATGGTTGTTTTCAAATGAAGAATGGTATGGTAATTGATTATGCTTCATGTCAGTTAAGACCTAATGAGTTTAATTTCCCTACATGTGATTTGGAGTTATCTGCTATTTTTTTTATTAAAATATTTTTGGCATCATCTGTAAGGCACAAAGTGTTAAATATGTACTTATCAAAAATAATTTTATTATATATTCACTCATAAAGAATTGAATATGAGATAGCGGACATGGAATGAATTAATAAAGGATTATGATTTAACTATTCATTACTATCCAGAAAAATCAAATAAATTTTCTGATTCTTTGAGTCAAAAAAGTAATGCTATATTAACCATACAATGTTTGTAATGGAATCCTTTGGTTAAATGTTTTATGAATTTGGTCTTGGAATTTTTTGTTGTAGGAAATTCCTCTCTTCTATTTCAGTTGTTAGTGAAATCATCTCTACCATATTGAATGAATAACATTTATAAGGATGACATTGAGTGGTAAAAAAAATAAAATTGGTTCTAATGGGTAAGTTACCTGATTTTAACATTGACGAAGATAGTTTTTTATATTTTGGAGCAGGTTTTGTGTGCATTGTGATTCACATTTGAAGAAATCTTTGTTAAATGATTCTTATATTTCACCATTTTCTGTTCATCTTAGAAGCAGTAATATGTATATAGATTTTAGATAGTATTACTGGTTGGATGGAATGAATATAGCTTTTTTATTTTATTTTACCCAAAGATAATTGACTTGTGAATAGGTTAATGTAGAATGAATGTTACTGAAAGTAATGATTTATTCCTTTTACAGTCCCATATTAGGAATGGGAAAATATAATAATGAACATTGATATGGATTTACAGATGATATCTCAAAGTAATAATTCATTTGGGGTTATTATTTATCGATTGACTAATTATTATAATATTCATTCTATTAGAGATAATATGAATCTAGATTATCTTTCTCAATTGTATATTAAATAAATAGTCTGGTTACAAAGAGATCCTCTCTCCATTGTATCTGACCATGACCCCAGGTTCACTTCAAACATTGGAAAGGCCTTCAAAAGTCATTGGGTACTGAACAAAATTATAGTATAGATATTCGTCCTCAATAATATGGATAATCCAATTGAATAATTTAGACATTTGAGGATATTATATGTGCGTGTTCATTGGATTACCAAGAATTTTGGGATCAACATATTTCTTTGGATGGGTTTTATTTTAATAATAGTTTTCATTCTAGTATAGAGATGGAACCATTGGAGACATTATATAGAAATTGGTGTTGAAGTCCAGCTTTTTGTGATGATATTGGTAAAGAATGTTGTTGGGACTTGGATTGATAGAAGGTATGGAAGAAATATTTTAGTTGATTCAGAAGAACATGGGGATAGCTCAAAGAATCTAGAAAATTTATACGCTTAACTTGAAGAAGGAGCATTATTTTGATGTTGGAGTTCATGTCTTTCTCATAGTTTCCCCACATGAATATGTGATGTGTTTTTGTAGGAAGGGGAATCTAATTAAAATCTTCCTTGGACCCTATAAAAACATTGATAATGTTGGATTAGTTTTCTAAATTTTTGATTTACCTATATGTTTATCCCAGGTACAAAATCTTTTTTCATGTTTCAATATTAGGAATGTTTATGAAAAATCTATCTCATGTATTGAGCCCAAAATTGGTTCAATTGGAAGAGAATATTTCTTATGAGGAATAACCAGTCCAAATTTTTTATCATGGCGATAATTTGTTGTGGAATAAATTGATTCATCTGGTTTTGTTTTTTTGGAAAAACTATATGTTTGAAGTGGCAACCTGAGAGTCTACAAATACTATGAGGGAAAAATACCCCAAATTATTTGATAAGTAAATAAAATTTTAAGGAAAAAATTTCCAAAAGGGGGGAAGGATATAACATCCCAGGTAAAAATAGAATAAATATTTTTCATATGAATTAATATTTATGAATTATATATTAATTTTACCTTAGCCGAGATTATATATCTGATAGTGTACTTGACACGCATCTACTGGTTTCGCCAAACTCTTACATTGTAGAAAAGACTCAGTTATACAGTAAAATAATACATTATTTATAATATTAAATTAAATGGTAGTTATAACCAAGCCGTTATATTGGCGGGATTGAATAGAACTAACTATATTATATTTAAAAAAATTATTAAATGTTTGTTATTTCATCTATTAAGTTTTATATAATTAAAACTACAATAAATCCAATATAAGTCATAAAATTATCTAATATTTTTGAAAGATAGTTTTACAACCTTTTTGATGGATAAATTTTTTTGAATCTAGTTCATTCAATTTTAACTATTCAATTTAAAAAAAAGCTTCTTATTTAGAATTGGTACATCAAAATATACATTGGTGGAGTTTTTTGTATTTTTCTAATTAAATTCACCTTCTTATTAATAGTAGAAAGCACTACATTTGAATTAAAATTTACTTTTTCATATACATTATTTTTATAGTTATATTATCTCTTCAGTTGGTTTTAACGTATAATTACATAATTTTTTTATAATTTTATCCAATTTTAGTCATTGGATGTAATTTTACATTGATATTTGATATAAAAACATATCAATTTGTTGATGGTTTTTACTTTTAAAACTCATTTTCTCATTTTGACAATGATGATTAATTATGAGTTAATTACTTTAATTTTTTTTAATTTATAATGATGAATTCCATATTTAGAATCAGAAGGTCCATGTTATCTAAATTGTGCACTTTTAACCACCATAATTTGGACAATGTTTTCACTTCAATGAATGAGAGGAGGTAACAAAGGGGATATATATAAGACATTATACTAGGAAAATAAAATTATATTATATAGATGATATTATTGACATTAGTACTTGAAAGCGTAATGAGGTGTAGAGAATATAGAAAATGAAAAGAAATCATGAGAGCTTGTTAGGGAAAATTACCAATTAAACATAACATCCTTGAAGGACCACATAAGGATCTCAGAATTGGTATTTGGATGAGAACAGTAGATCTTGGACTTGGGTTGTAATGATCTGGAAATTTCATAGAAATTTTTTTCTTAATTTATTTGGAATTTTACGAGACGACGACATCGGACGGTACCTGATTCTGAGGCCCGGTGTGCCCAGAATCAAGTTCCGATGTTTAGCTCGGGTACGTTCAGTGAACGAACGAGTGGGTTTTTCTAACTTTTGAACCGTTGCTCAGAATAGAAATATGAGGGCACCGATGGAACCGCAGCGCCGATAATTGCTTAAGAAGACCTTTTCCAAAGGTGCGTTTTCTCTGGAGGATTTTTTTAAAATTTGAGGTTTAAGTGAAGAATAAAATAAAATTTGTAATACAATTTTATTTTTCTTCTAAGTAGATTTATCCATTGTGTGGAAGTAGGGTTGGTAACTTCTGTTGGGAGAATAAAGGAGAGGTGGGGCCCACACGAGCCCCTACCATTTCACATTTCCCATAACCCCTTGAAACTCATCCTTAATGTTGTGACTTTACCTCTTCTCTTTTAATGAATGCCAACACACTCTCTACTCAATTAATTGAACACATTAATTAATTGAATTAGTTTTGAATTTTAAAAGTGTTGGCATGTGTGAATAAATTAAGACAAAGTCTTAATTTATTTTGGTTGATTGGTTGTGTGGGGAAATGGTGGAGATAGAACTCGTCTTCTTCATTAGAGAATGCGAAAAGCGTCAAGAACCTAACGAAGAACGTCGTCACCGCAAGGAGTTAATGACATGTCGTTCTTCTTCCCTCTCCGCAGCCGATGAGAGATGCCATTGTCTAAGAACGATGACGCACCGCATCCTTCATCGGGTGAACGCCGACGACGCTAATGGAGCCTCAATCCGTGACGCCGTCTTCCGTGACGACCTTTCCCCGCGATGACCCTCGTTTGACGACCTCATCGAAGTAGGGGTTTAATCTTCGTTCAAGTTTATTTAACGAACTTCGTTGATTTTTCTTGGTCGCTTGCTATCATTATAACAGGAGGAGGTCAGACCACACAAACACGACCGACCCTCCTCCTGCTTTGATTTTGTGTTCATTGCGGCTCGAACAAAGGTGGCGCGGTGCAACAGCATCGCACAGAAACAAGAAATAAGGCGACAAAGAAGGGCGGTGTCGTCGCGCCGCGCCGATGAGGCCGAACATAACCGCGACCGGAGTCGGGGCTGCAGAGGCGATTCGAAAACTCCGCAGTTTGTTTATTGGCATGCGGATCGATGGGCGATGGAGGAATGGGCTGCATAGGAGTTTTGAAGACTTTTCAGTGAAAGGAAGGTCTCAGGAGGAGCGCTGGCGAAGACGGCAAGAAAAAAGGACCATCGGAGCGCGTCCGGTGGTCGGCAAAAGACCATGCCGGCGCGCCCCGCCGGCGGCCGGCACCGGCCGGCTGCCAGGATGCGTCGACACCCGACACACTGCCAGGGGAACCACCGCAGATGAAGCCGCGGCAGCAGGCAGCTGGATCTCACGGCCGTGCGGGATCGAGAGGAGGTGGACGCGGTAGGCGCGCCACGTCCATGGGGCGAGAAAGGGGGGAATAGTTCCCCCCCTTCCTGGCCGCTGGCTGAGAAAGCGTGCCACTCGGCCGGGCCAGGCTGGCTTGCGTGGACCAGGCCGGGCCGCGCCTTGCCAGGTCTGACCCGGACCCAGTTCGGGTTGACCCGGTTCGGGCCGACTCAGGGGGGTTGGGCCGGGTTGGACCGGGCGCAGACCCCCCATTTTCGGACCACTTTTGGTCTATTTCCTATAGCTTGGGCTTCGGACCTCCGATCGACGCACTGTCAGTTGTGGTGCGATCCTTGGATCGAGACGGTATTTTAAGTATATTACACTCATGGTTTTGGAGAACTTTGGGTATGGCCTGGTTGGTTCAAACACGAAACCAACCGGGCCCTCAGAGGAGAAACACTTATAACGTGAGCTCTGGACGTTCGATTGACATTCTGTAGACTTTGTTGGATTCCTATTGATGAGATAGAACTTTTGGAATACCTCACCTGAGGATTGGATGCAGTTGGAGTAAGGCCGGGTTGGATTGTACCTGAAATCCAACTGGGCCCCTGGAACGGAAAAGCTGATAACTTTCAGATCGGATGTCCGTTTGACGAACCATCAGCGGCGTTGGTGATCAAATTGAGAAATGGTCCCTATGAGTATACCCTATGAGAGTTCAGGGTAGAGTTGAGATGTGGCCGAGATGGTTCATACACGAAACCAACCGGGCCCCTAGGACGAAAAGGCTAATAACTCACAGACCGGGCGTCCGATAGATGCGCCGTCTGTTTCGTTGAGACCCCTATGATGAGGCGGTCCTTTGAGATACATCTTCGTGGGAATTTGTGATAATTATAGTATCGACCTGTAGCTCATGGATCGGACCCTCCCGAAGATGAGCACACGGAGTACGAAGACCGTATAGCCGGCTGAGACCTGACGAATGCTTGACCGACTCAACTTGGAGGGAGTCCACTAGCCCAGTGGACGGAGCACTACTGTGTTTGGGTGCAGACCCATGGTGGACGGAGCGCCTGGTAGCAGGAAGTAGACCCGTGGTACTCGACAGGAGGAGTACCTCTGTAGGCTATGAGGGGGAGCACTACTATGTGAGGTGGCAGACCTATAGCAGAGGAGCACTACTTTGTGAGGTGGCAGACCCGCGATACTCGATAGTAGGAGTATCTCAGTAGTCTTAGGTTAGTGAGCAGTACCTCAGAGTCGTGACAGGATCACTGTACTCGTCAGAGATGGAGCTCTTCAGTAGTTATGGTTTCGATAATGAAAATCCTAGTTTGAGCTGAGTCATTGTCCATTGTGTTTTCCTCATGATTGAGATGTGTTACATGATAACTTAGGTATATGTATGGGCATATACCTAGGTAGTGATTATCTGTTGAATTCATAACCGTTGTGTTTCCTCATAATTGAGATCCGTTACTTGATAACTTAGGTATAAGTATGGGCTTATACCTAAGTAAGGGTTATCTGTTGAGATCTTTCTTTGTGGTTATCCTCGTTGGATTTAGTGAGACCTTGAGGGTCTTGGGGTCCCTACTGAGTATTGTTATACTCACCCCTGCACAGGCTTTGCCCACACCTCATTGTGTTGGTTGCAGATGATGGGTAGCGCTGATAGAGGCCGAGTATTCGAGGACTGGACGGTACCAAGAGGTGGACCTCACGACGAGTCAGTATCTAGTGGTGGACATCACGATGGTACGATACACGGAGTAGGTTGACGGGCGAGAGCGTTGTGGAGGCTATCTGTACCTACCCATCAGGTAGGATCTGTGGTGGACGATCCAGGAGCTGCACTATCTGTACCTACCCTTCAGGTAGGATCCGAGGTGGACGACCTAGGAGCTGCTTCTTTTCATCCATCTGTTTGTCTTTTCTGTTGTACTTTCGTTCAGTTGTAGTTGTACTTCGGTTGGGTTTGTATTCTGGCCCATTTACTTTTCATCACTTCTTTTATACTTAGTGTTTTACTTCCTCTTGTATTCTATGGTGTTTTGTTTACTTTTATAAAGATGATTCCTTCCCAGTTATTGGGATTTACAGCTTTTGTACTAGTCGCCAGCCCCTAGCCTATGGAAGGCGGGCTTGGGGTAGTCACGGAACAGGCCCCGAGGATGGGTCATGAAAAATAGGTATTAGAGGGGTCAGTTCTACCGCAGAACATTGGACTCTGATATTTTCATTCTGTGAAGCAATAGTGTTAGGGGTACTAAGTGTGGTTTTCAGTTCAGGGAGACTAGTGTTGGTGCGACGACCGACGTATCCATACACCAGGACCCTGACTACTGATTTCTGACTTAGTGCACGAAAACACTGATTACGTGTGTGTTTGAAAAGTTTTCTTAATGTCATCTCAAACTAGGTTATCTCACCTGGTTTAAATCATTTGACCGTGCCACATCTGTTCAGGATGTCTCCACGCAGACAGTCAGTCGGAGTTTCCGAGGGAGTACTCGATGACGGCCCACCGAGCGATGAGGCACTAGTGCAGGGCCCTCTTTCCATGTTGTCTCCTTCAGGTGGTGTACCAGAAGCACCACCACCCGTTAGGAAGTAGATTCCACCAACCGTACTAGTGGAAGGTGCATGCTGACAGAGCGCATTGCACGAGTTCCAGCAGCAGAGGCCTCCAAGGTTATGAGGCGAGGAAGATTTCCAGATAGCAGATCACTGGCTGGAGGCGATTGCTAGAGATTTCGGCCTAGCTGAGATATCAGTAGAGTGGATGGTGGACTTGGATACTAGTGTTTTCTAGTGAGTGACTTTGAGGATGGACCGCATGATGACGAGGATTCAGTATGTGGACTGATGCCTAAGATAGTGCCTTCTGGTAGTGTGTTAGCTATACATCACTACCTGTTGGTCATCAGTTACAACTGGTGGTACCAGTATGTGACACATGTAGACTTACTTCCTTACACGTGTTCCAACATCAAATACCCTCTTGTTTCGATGTGAGCCTGACTCACAGGCAGCTGAGGACTGGCTTGAAGAGGTGGATGAGAGTTTTCTAGAGCTTATACAGCTTCGGCAGGACGACATGTTGGTAGCTGAGAATTCATCAGGGCGTACCAAACCATTCATGCTACTCGATGAATGCGATGCGATCAGTGATTCATGGCTTGGAAATCCGAGCCATAACCTTTTCTCTATGAATTCCTACTTAGGCTAGGGTTCTAGAAAGAATCTTTTTGGTTGAGAATTCTTTTGCTGAATATATGAAGTCAGTGATGGTTAGCAGTGGGAAAGCTGGAAACTGGAGCTAGTCTCGGAGACTTGGGTGTGTAAAATGTTTCAAGGTGAGGAAGTTAAAAGGATAGATGAATATTCAAGGAGACACACACAGAAGCTAAGTTATGAGAGCAGCATGGGGTGGTGAACAGTTTGACATGTTGCAACCCCCGCCCTTGTAATTCCAACTAGGCTCTGGGAGCTGGGGGCGGGGAAAAGAGTAGCTGCATGCGGTTAAGGAGTGCGACCAAAAGGCTCTAAGGATGATTTGAAGTACGAACTATGTCTTCCACTAGCTGTTGTAACAAAAAGACATTGATATGAATCATTCCTTCCTTCCACGAATAATTTCCCAGGCCTGGAGTTTCCAGTAATCCATAGATATGACCCTCACGTCTGGGGATACCTTTAGGAGGAGACTCGATAATCACACTTACACCGATAGTGTGATCTGACCAATGAGGTGAGAGATTCGGTTGGAATCTCTTGGTGGTAGTGTTGAGGCCTTACGATGTTGGACTGAGTATGGATTGGATCCACAGTTTATACACGGATTGACTATATTTGGAAAAAGGTTGTGGTTTATCTACAACGTTGGGATGGGGTTTTCATTGGTCAGAGAAAATGAAAACCCAGGCAGCACAAGATGGAATCATGCATAAGAGGGTGCATTCGATCAGTCAGGAGATGGCCAAACTTACCTTTGTGCCAGGATTCGACAGTTGCGGCACCACTTCAGTCGAGCTGACAGGAGGCCTCTAGAGTTTGAGGATGATGACCACGTCGTTATATGGGTCTCACCTCGACGAGGTTTACGGAGATGTAGCCGAGCCGACGAGATATCATCGAGGGTCAACATACCTTTCTAGGTCCTCAGTAGGGTAGGTGAGGTGGTTTACAGCTTGACCTTTCCATCGCAGATGCACCGGGTGCACGATGTCATCCTCATATCTCAGCTAAGGAGATACGTGCATGACCCTTCACACATCGTCGACCGCAGAGAGTTAGACGTCGATGAAGGGGATACATTCACAGAGGTTATAGTGGGGAACGAGGATCAACAGGAGCAGGTCCTATGTGGACAGTAGATTCCTCAGGTGCGCTTTCACTGGCAACTCGGGAACCTCTAGGAGAGCACATGGGAGCAGGTGGCTCAGTTGTGTGCTCAGTACGACTTTTGTTTCCTTAGATTGTGTTATAGATTTACAGGGACATAAATCCTTGAGGTGGGAGTAATGTAAAGACCCGGAAATTTCAAGGAAATTTTTTTCTTAATTTCTTTAGAATTTTATGAGACTGCGGCTTCTGACGGCACCTGATTTCGAGGCCTGGTGTGCCCGGAATCAAGTCCCGAAGTTTACCTCTGGTACGTTCAGTGATCGAACGAGCGGTTTTTTTCTAACATTTTAACAGGTGCTCGGAATCGAAATCTGAGGGCACCGATGGAACTGCAGCGCCGATAATGTTTTTAAGAAGACCATTTCTGACGGTGCGTTTTCTCGGTAGGAGTTGATTAAAATTTTAGTTGTATGTGAAGAATAAAATAAAATTTGTAATCAATTTTATTTTTCTTCTAAGTAGATTTATCCTTTGTGTGGAAGTTGGGTTAGAAACTTCCCTTGGGAGATTAAAGGAGATGTGGGTCCCACATGAGCCCCCACCTTTTCACATTCCCCATAACCCCTTTAAACTCCTCCTTAATGTTGTGACGTTACCTCTTCTCTTTTAATGAATGCCAACACACTCTCTACTCAATTAATTGAACACATTAATTAATTGAATTTGTTTTGAATTTTAAAAGTATTGGCATGTGTGAATAAATTATGACAAAGTAATAATTTATTTTGGTTGATGGGTTGTGTGGGGAAATGGAGGATATATAACTTGTATTCTTCGTTGGAGAAAGCGGAGATTGTCAAGAACCCGACGAAGAACGCCATCACCACAAGGAGTGAATGACGTGTTGTTCTTCTTCCCTCTCCGCAGCCGGTGAGAGATGCCTTCGTCGAAGAATGATGACGCGCCATATCCTTCATTGGGAGAATGCCGACGATGCTTACGGAGCCACGATCCGTGACTCCATCTTCCGTGACGCCATCTTCCACAACGCTGTCTTCCGCGACATCCTTTCCCTGCGACGACCCTCGTTTGACGACCTCATCGAAGTAGGGGTTTAATCTTCGTTCAAGTTTATTTAACAAACTTCGTTGATTTTTCTGGCCGCATGCTATCATTATAATGGGAGGAGGTCAGACCACACAAACATGGCCAACCGTTCTCCCTCTTTGATTTTGTGTACGTTGCGACTCAAACAAAGGCAGCGCGGTGCCACGACACCGTGCGGAAACAAGAACGAACGCAATGAAGAAGCATGGCACCGTCACGCCGCGCCGATGAGGCCGAACAAAACTGTGGCCGGATTCGAGGCCGTAGAGGTGAATCAAAGACTCTACAGTGATGGGCAGGTCCCGGGAGGACCGCTGGTGAAGACGACAAGCAAAACTGACCACCGAAGCGCGTCCAATGGTCCGCGGAAGACCCTGCAGGCGTGCCACGCCGACGGCCGGAGGCGACGCCCAGTGCGCCGCCAGGAGGAACCACCGCGGCGGCAGGTGGTCGGATCCCGCAGCCGCATGGGATTAGGAGGAGGAGGACGCAGCAGGCACGCCGCGTCTGTGGGGTGAGAAAGGGGGAAACGGTTCCCCCCTGCTTGGCCGCTGGCCGAGCCAGCATGCCACCCGGCAAGGCCGGGCCGGATTGGGTGGACTGGACCTGGACTCGCCCAGCCGGGTCGGTCCCAGACCCGGGTTGGGTCGACCCGGTTCGGGCCGACCCTGGGGGGTTGGGATGGGTCGGACCGGGCCCAGACCCCCCATTTTCATACCACTTTCGGTCTTTTTCCCATAACAGGCACTTCAGACCTCTAATCGACGCACCGTCAGTTGCGATTCGATTCTTGGATCGAGGCGGTAGTTTCAGTATATTAAACTCAACGTTTTGGAAAACTTTGGGTACGGCCGGGTTGGTTCGAACATGAAACCAACCGGGGCCTTGGAGCGGAAATGCTTATAACTTGAGCTCCGGACGACCGATTGACGTGCCGTCGACTTTGTTGGATTCCTTTTGATGAGACGGAACTTTTGGCATACTTCACCTGAGATTTGGAAGTAGTTGGAGTAAGGACAGTATGATTGTTCCTGAAATCCAATCGGGCCCCTGGAACAGAAAAGTTGATAACTTTCAGACCGGATGTTCGTTTGACAAACCATCAGCAGCGTTGGTGATCACATTTCGAAACGGTCCCTATGAGTATACCCTATGAGAGTTCGGGGTACATTTGAGATGCATCCGGGTTGGTTCGTACACGAATCCTATCGGGCCCCTGGGACAAAAAGGCTAATAACTCACAGATCGGGTGTTCGATAGACGCGCCATCTGTTGCGTTGAGACCCCTATGACGAGGAGGTCCTTTGAGATAATTCTTCATGGGACATTGGGATACTTGGAGTATTGACCTATAGCTCATGGAGCGGACCCTCCCGGAGACGAGCGTACGGAGTACGGAGACCATGTAGCTGGCTGAGACCTGACGACTGCTTGATTGACTCGACTAGGAGTGAGTCGACTAGCCCAGTGGACGGAGCACTACTGTGTTTGGGTGCAGACCCATGACGGACGGTGTGCCTGGTAGTAGGCAGCAGACCCGTGGTACTTGACAGGAGGAGTACCTCTATAGGCTGTGAGGGGGAACACTACTGTGTCAGGTGGCAGACCCCTGGCGGAGGAGAACTACTTTGTGAGGTGGAATACCCGCGATACTCGACAGGAGGAGTATCTCAGCAGTCTTAGGTTAGTGATTTGTACCTCGGAGTCATGACAGGATCATTGAACTAATCAGAGACAGGGCTCTTCAGCAGTTACGGTTTCGATAATGAAAATCCTGGTTTGAGCTGAGTCATTGACCTTTGTGTTTTCCTCATGATTGAGATGTGTTACTTGATAACATAGGTATATGTATGAGAATATAACTAGGTATTGATTATCCGTTGAATTCATAACCATTGCGTTTCCTTATGATAGAGATGGGTTACTTGATAACTTTTGTATAAGTATGGGCTTATACCTAAGTAAGGGTTATCTGTTGAGATACTTATTTCTTGTTATCCTTGTTGGATTTAGTGAGACATTGAGGGTCTCGGGATCCCTTCTGTGTATCGTTATACTCATCCATGCATGGGCGTTTCCCATACCTCGTTGTGTTGGTTGAAGACGATGGGCTGCGCAGACAGAGGCCGAGTGTTCGAGAACTGGACGGTACCCGGAGGTGGACCTCACAACAAGTCAATAACCGTAGGTGGAATTCACGAAGAGAGGATACTCGAGGGATGTTGAAGGGCGAGAGCATTGTGGAGGATATCTGTACCTACTCTTCAGGTGGGATATGTGGTGGACGATCTAGGAGATGCGCTATCTATACCTACCCTTCAGGTAGGATCCGTAGTGGACGATCCAGGAGTCGCGCTATCTGTACCTACCCTTCAGGTAAGATCCGAGGTGGATGACCTATGAGCTGCTTCTTTTCTTCTAGCTTCTTGTCTTTTCTGTTGTAATTTCGTTCAGTTGTAGATGTACTTCAGTTGGGTTTGTATTCTAGCCCATTTACTATTCATCACTTGTTTTATACTTAGTGTATTACTTCCAATTGTACTCTGTGGTGTTTTGTTTACTTTTATAAAGGCAATGTCTTCCCAGTTATCGGGATTTATGCCTTTGGTGATAGTCGTCAGCCCCTGGCCTATGGAAGGCGGGTTTGGGGTAGTCACGACACGGGCCCCGAAAACGGGTCGTGACATGGGGAGAGTGTTTAAGAGATGTTTTAGTATATAATTATTAAACCTAATTTCTTTTTAGGAAAACGTATGTGGTGATGTGTGGTATTTATACATGAGGATGAGTGGTTTAAGGTGATTATATAATGATTATTTTATATATAAGTACAACCATATTTGAATGGAATTAATTAAAATGAACTATATTTAAAATTAATCTTGTAATTGATTTCTCTGGTCAATAAAAAAACCAACCACCCATTTAAATTTAGAGTTTTTATGTATTATAATCATTTAACTTCTAGCTATAACCCAACTCATTATTTTAATTATACTGCGATAAATAATTTTTTTATAAAAACAAATGTTTTTGACTAAAAATTAAAATGAACTTATTACATAAATGGTACCAACTATTTTATGATAAGTGATCTTTTTTACATAATTCAATTTCAAAAAGTGATAAAAATAATTTCTAAATTTGTTCCATATATATCTCATAAAAAAAATTCATCTTCAAATTGTGGTTATTAAAATTTCTATCCGTGACTATATAAATGGAACACCATATGAATTTTGTGACTAAAAAAATAAATTTTGATCCATAATAAGGTTTAATAAACATGAAATAATCATAATGTAATAATTATTAAATATGATTTATGGTATTGCGTAAAAACATTATTTTCACTTTTTATCCAAAAATTCATCTTTTTATAAAAATTATCAAGAATTATTATTAAGATAATATTGAAACGATGAATATGAAAATGATTGTAATATTATAAAAAAAATTATAAAATATTTAAAAATAATAATTACATTTATTTTCTAATGGAAATCAATAAAAATACATTTTTTAAGAAAATATATATTTGAAAGGGAAAAACACCTTTCTAAAAATTAGGTTCATACAAAAAAAGAATAATTTATTAAATTAAAAATTAGTTGGAAACATAATTATGTCATTCTGTGGTTAATAATATTTGTTCCCTCCATGTTAATGTATTGTGTAAAAAAATTTCTACAACTGAACACATTTATTTTGAGATCATATAATATTATTGTACTATTCAATGTAAGATATCATAGCGATTATATTTCTTTTAAAAACATAGATGTAGAAAAATCATGGTCTATTACGAGGTATATAAAGAATCATTATGTAAATGATCATTGTTTCTCATGGACCATCCCCTTCTTTACCACGTTCTATTAATCCTTTATAGTGGTGCTTCTTTTTATAGAACTATTTACATAACATTATTTATAGAAGCTTTCTTATAAATTCACTATTCATTAATTAGGATTATTTTAAATATTAAGAAATACAATTTCATTCTTCTATGATTTTTCTATCATCCTATCTAATTCAAGATGGTACGTACATATTAAAATAAATTATTTTATTATTCCCATTATTTTTTATCTTTTTTATCCTTTATCTACTTTTACTTATTATTATTCATGGGGTTATGAAGAGGAGTATAAGTTTTCCCTATTATTAAACTTCTTTTACACCTTTTATATTTATTTTATCTTAACAAGTTGTAACACCACCTGTCTTCTTTTCATTGTTCCACATACACTAGCAGGAATATTCTAATTCCATCACTCATCAACATATTATGGGACATTCCTTTTTAATAACTATAAAAACCACCTCATGTTTTTTATCTTCATATTAGTCATTCATTAATAGTATATTTATCTTACATACAACCAAATAATAATTCATTATTTAATTCCATATTTTCATTTGTTAATTCCAAGAGGGTTTCTATGAGTGAACTCATTCTGGTGCATAAAACAATCTTTTTTTTCACTCCATATTTCTCCCCTTTAATCAAATTAAAAAAAAAATCATCTGAATATCCTTATTCTTAGGATAGGTGAATTCATTTTAGGCCACATATTTCGGGATTCTCATTAAGGAATTTATTTCCTTCATTCAATTTTTCAAAATAAAATTCCTTTCTATATCAATGTGGTTTTAAAATATAATTCAATTTCCATGGAAACCATACCTAACATGACTACTATTTGGGTGAGGTTATAATTCAATTGGTACTATTCAACCTATATGACTTTAGGATTCTTTAACCATATATTTTTGTGCCTCATTATTCATTATATGTATACCACAATTTTCCATTTTTCAATTAGGGTCTATTCACCCATGTTTTTAATTAATATTTTATTCATTTATTACTATAAAATTGGGATCCTTGTACAATCCACACTTCTTGGAAACTGCATGAATATTATCAAGACTAATTAATTGATATAGTTTTCACTTATTTTACATTATCAACCACCTTCATTGGGGAATCATAATTTTTTTATTTGTTTTATTTTTCCACATCATTTTTTGAATTATAAATATCCATATATTTGGGATTTTTTTCCTCACATAGAGGTTATATATTCACATAAAGAATATTATTTTTTTATTTTTATTACCTATTAATAGAATGTATTTTTCATCAATTTATGAGGTTCAAAAAAATATCTTTTACATTATAACTAGATTCCCATAAAAAATCCAATATTATCATTATAAAAAATATTATTTCACATTGTGTATTCCTATTATAAATATTATCATATAATGATATTCTAAATTAGTTTTTTGTCTCATTATTTCCCATTATTTATAGTGATATCTTCATTAGGAAGAATTTATAACATAACCACTATAATAAAGTAATTATCTCCTTCTGTAAACCAAATAAATGTATTCCACTTAAAATATAATTTAGTATGATTTAATCTATGATTTAAATAAATAAAATAATATATTATAAGGTTAAACACAATGGAAAAATATTTAGGTTCTGATTTCACTATTTGTAACATATGACACTGTGATAGGGGGTGAATTAGGGTTTCAACATTTTATTTAACTAAATGGTTATATATTTTACATATTTCTACAACATTTGTATGAGTTGTGTTAAATTTTTCATTATAAGTGGATAATTAAACAATATATAGATATATATATAGAAAATAAAATAATTAAAAAACAAAAATATATTTTTTAGTCCACTACTAAGGGATAGTGTAAGGATAATACAGTCAGTGTTGTGTCGATGTACCAAAATGCACTATTCATGAAGAGTTCTAGGAATAAATTTTTTAATCAAATTCACTCCATTTCAGAATCATTTACATAATAATTTTTATTCTTTTTCACTAATATCACATTTATAACTTATTATACATATTATATTATTAATAATTTGTTCATTTAACATTCATAGTTTATAATAATGTTGGTCTTTTCATGGTTTGGAACATGAAAAATAGTCTTTATTCAGTATGTTACTTCACATGCATCATAACTCTTAATTTTATTCTCTGTTATAATTTGTTTTCAATATCCTTATTTTTTTTGAGATCAACCACACCATAAGAGAGTTGAGTATGTGTATTCTATGATATAACAGAAATAAAACTTATCACCCTCTATAAGGAAATTCTCATACAATGATTACCATGTTTCGATCCTCATCTTCCACAATCATATGTGGATCTTTAATTATTATTTCTTATTTACTTCTTACTATTTACATGATATTTCAATATACTAAATTTACACATCAATCAACTGAAATCCCGACTAATCATTTTTAATGAACAATACTTGTAAAAAATTTCCACATTAGGCTAACAATAAAAAAAATTAACTACTTATTTCCTTGATTAATTAATTTTATATCATATACAATCCATCAATATAACCTTACACATTTTGAAATTTGTACTAAACTTCATGTATAACATTAAAGAGATTCATTTCTCCTTTGTGAACTATCTTTTTGGACTCTACCTTCATTGAAGATCCATACAAACATCACCCCATGAGCTTTCTTTATGAATCACAACCAATTATTGAATTTTCTATAACATGAATGGGATTTACATTATAACTTAAAGGGTTGATCCTAGAAAAAATCCTTCATAGATTATGTAATCTAAATCCATCTTCATGTAAAATATATTGAATAATAATTTGTGAACAACCTTAAAAAAACACCCTTCTTGAGATGTATTAATGATATACCCCTTCATGAGAATCCTTGAAGGTATATATTCCATCACCGATTTTTTATCAAATTTAATGACACCCCCACCTTTATATTTTCATTGGTATCTAACGATTTGATGAGTTATGTATTTAGAGAAAAAATTCAAACAATATATTATAATAATCCTTAATTAATTTAAAATACTTTCGAAAATACCATTTATGTACTCCCATTATGGTGCACCAACTATGATCATTCATTGAGAACTCCTCTTCACAGATCAACCTTCATAGAAATCCCATACAAACCATGATCATCTTTCATGGTTGTCCAAAAAAATCATTCTGAACCCATCAAGAGTGTTTCTTAATTGTGGAATCAATAAATGGTTATGCTACCATGTACTCACTTTATGGTTCATGTACTTACTATATATGAACCTAAGTATCATACTTATTTCTCCAGTCATATAATACCTATTTGGATTGTGTAATACTTATATAGATCATGTATTGATTACATGAAATTCATTATTTATCCTTGAATAATTTATGGAACTTCAATAATACCCCCACGTTATTTATCACAAGAAAATTGGAAAACACTATATCGTAATACCATTTTAAAATACCTACAATACTCTTCCACTACAACTAGATAACACTACACCACTATACAAAGAATATTTAAATGATCTTGAGAATGATTCTACAAATTCCACAGTTAGAGAAAGCATGTTATATATATATATATATATACTAAAACAATATGTATAACGCTAGACTCAGTAAACCTGATGCTCAACATGCCTCTTCCTATATCTTACATGTCCCCCATGTCACCAAATCTTATGCATCTTCTCCTTCTATAGAATACAACATCTTTATATAAATATAACATAACCAATAACTACCATTAGAAAACATAACACACAACTATCTAGATGCATCACCCTTAATTTATCATCATGAATCACAAAATGTTATCTCCAAATAAGTAAGGCTTGATAAATAACTATCCAGACTATCGCTCAAGCTATCTATCATCTACATAGATACAACATTTGTTGTAACAATGCTCATACAAGGTTGAGTGTAAACATAGGTTTTATTATTCTATTTAAATATGAATGGAAAAAATATAAATAATTCTATTCAAAATTATGTATGAGATGTGTCTAAGATGAGGAAAATAGAGACATTAGAGCACCATGTTATCTCAAATCACACTATAATGAGGAGTAACCAAAAGTGTGTTAAGAAAGAAAAATATATATACTCTATATAAATTTAATTCTCTGAAACAAGAGGAATATGTATATAATATCATCTTAGATCATTTATTGTCAAAATAAATGATTTTACCAGATTTATCTAATAACATAAGATCAATGAAACATAAATTTGACAATAAATTATATGTCTATATTCAAAGAAACCCATGTATTTCCATGGAGTCATAGGTATTAGAGAATTATAAACCAGTAATCATTTCTAACTATGAAACAAATATGTGAAACTATATAAGGGATTCTACTCATCACAAAATCACGATTCTTATTCATGTAGTTTTTTTCACTCACTAGTGTAATAATAATGAAACAACGCTAAAAAATCTAAATTACGAATTCCAAGCTAGACACGCACCCTCAAAAGAGTTTCAAAGGAAATATTAAAATTTGTAAAACACACCCCATCCATTTGAGTATGACCCAAAAATAAAGGATCTCATATCATGGGGAATGCAGGGATACCTAACGGTACTTGTATGTCAAGATAAATGATCATTCTCCCCATGAGTGTGGTGTATACCTAACATTATCTATAAATAATCATGTAGATAGATTGCATTTTACCCTAGGTAAGAGTGGGAACCTACATTTCACACAGTATGAGATAGAGGGTCTCATGTGAGAATATATGTTGGGAGAGAATACTATATCAATATGTTGAGAAATAGATCCCATGACCAAATGATTTAGGGGGACACCTGATCCTATCTATAAACTAGACATTAAATAGAGAATCTTTAACCACGGGTATATGGGGAGTGAATACTGAACCTACATATAGGATATGATACCATCATCATCATTCCCATACCCAGCTACAAAATCTATAAATATGAAGATAAATAATTTCATTTATCATTCCATGACTTGCCTCTAATATCAAATATAATAACATCAACATGTTTTATATTGAAAAAATTTAGTATGGACTATTCACATATATAAATTTGTGACATGGGTTATTTTATATGAAGAACACCAAGATGTGAAAAATAAAAAGAATTTAATTTCATTTACAAGTCATTTATTCACTATGTTTTTGTATATCTACCATCATGCCATGTTGAAAATTACTTAGGGGTACTTACATACTATATAACGGTTGTTTGTCTACTATCATACACAATATATAGAAGGGTACATAGGATACACATACATAACATGTATTTGAATTTTGTATACTCCAGTACACACTATGTAGAATAGTATACATAATGCAATAACAAAGTTTATACTAACTGATTATGTACTCCAATACCAACCATACAAAATATTAGATGGGTTTTCAACAAATAGAATATACTAGTTGGGTGTATTCACTAGTATACACCTTTTCATGTGAGATATATATAAATTCTTATACTCTTAGATTAAATTTTATGTAGTCCTCAATTTTTTCATTGATAAACATACACAAAATTTATTTATTAGTTACATTCCATGTGATATTATTCTACTATAGAAAAAAAATTTGTAATACAGGAAATAATAATTTTATTTTGTTATTGAATACATGACGTATAATTTTGAATATTCCAAAACTCAAACTATTCCATGGAAAATCTTTCTAGATCACCATTCTCCCATTCAACCAGGATTGAATCATCTCCTAATAACACATCCAAGGTTTTTGTGTCACTAATGGTATTTTTTTGAAAAATATGTCAGGAAAGTAGAGTTTTGACAAAAAAATAAAAATCATTTAAATTCTACTAACCATTGGAATAAAAAAATTCATACTTTTCATAACCACCATTATCAAAAAAATTCCCAAATTCGATGATCTATATTTTGGATGAAAAAAATACACACACAAATCCATGATTTGATCATGATTCAAATTAGATGGATAAAGTCAAATCACCATTCTAATAGCGGGTAAATTGAAAGAGAAAGAATAATTTTGGAGGAAACATAATAAATTGAAAAATATATTATCGATGATGGTCATTTGGAACCCATCCTTCAATCTTATGTGTGAAAATATTTGTATATATAAAAAAACACAAAATTCTAGATTATTAGAAATCAGTAATTTGAAATATGTATTCAAAAATAGAGGAACAAAACATCAAAATAATATAATTTCCAATAATGAAAATTCTAATGATAAACTACTGTAATAATAAAAAATTCCAAGAACATGTGAATTCAATACAACATAAAATAAAAATCACCCATGGTTCTGTTCTTTGGTTCTACTATGGATTCAGTATTATTCCTTTACACCATCATCATCACCTCAAAGATCACCCCTCTAAATTTCACCTCTCTATTGGTTCACTAATAATAAATTAAGACAACCATATAGTGGATAAAATACATTTTAAAAATTGGGGATATCTTGGTTTTTTCCATCATTAGCCTGATTAATTATTTAATTTAAATTATTTTCCAATTCATCTATTTTAGAAAACATCTAAGGGTCCCAATACAAATGAGACTATCATTTCTCATAGGGTATGTCCCAAATTATGGGCTAAATCTATTTCTGCACATATGATAATTTTTTATAATGATATATATTTATTCATGGAAAAATACTTGTTGATATTTTTTTCTATATTAATATATTTTTCTAAAAGATCTACAATTCCCAAAACAATGCAGCTTCTCAAATAAAGGTTTTGAAACACACCCAATAATCAATAGGGCCATCATATAATTTATATATTATCATATATTAGTGTGAATTGTACATTTTATGCCTGCATTGGTCCCATGGTCTCTAAAAACCAAAAGGAAATCTATGTAAAAACAATCAATAATCGTGAACAGTACATCCCCCAAACCCTAAAAAATTTTCATACACAAAATGAAAATGAATGAGATTATACTACAAAGAATACCCATATATATACATCCTCCTTCGCCCATAAATCTAAAATATATATAGTATTGAAGAACTATGTGAACACAATACATAATTTTATAGAAAGGAATCATACTCATTATTTAATATTGATACTACCTCTAACCAATACTGCAGCAAGAGTGATGAAAAAAAATCACATCATCCCGAGGTAATCCGTTCCAAGCCTCCAAACAAAAAATATATTCCTATCCAAATGTTATCCTAAAATATAGAATTAAACTATTCTATATTCGTCTAAAATAAATTTTATAATTATTCATCTCTAAGTTTGAATCTAGTTGGAGTTCTTCAATCCATCATTTAAAGGGTTTTATATGTGGTATTCATATGAAAAAATCTATATATGTCACACACCAATATAGAGAGCTTATCTAAATCAAATTTTGATAATAAGAAATCCACAATACCATATTCTCTTGGTGGTCATCATCATTCCCTCTAAAACCGAATTCTAACTAGACATAGGTGTTGTCACTGAACGCTCGATATATAAGAGTAACAAGGAAAACTTATAAACCATTCATGCAAACATTTATATAAATTACATGCCTATAAATCAATCATTAATATAGTCTCTCCAACAAATGAGGATAAGCTAGTTTTATATTCATTTCTCATTAATTAAATATATATATGAGCACATCAGATACCTCACTGGACTCATAAACTAGTGAACATCATGCCACATTCCATGGGTGGCCCAATCCACCACAATCGGAAGAAGATTATCATAAATATTCAAAGAAACCTACTATGTCCCCTTGAGGGACAATATCATCACTAGAGAAGACCAATCCCTTCATCACATATCATAGGTTTCCTTGTGGTGGGTACACGAACACTGATTAATTTGGAAATCCATTTTTAGGACCATGCTATAATAGATTCATATCTATTCATATATTACATATTTGTATCCAATAAAATAATTGAAGTAATAAAATTGACTTTATAGGGAATTTTTTGATCTTCTCCCTACTTTAATGAACCCATAGTACTCTGATGTTAGAAATAAGTTAATAACATAGATTTAGAAAATTAACACCATCACTATCATGGAATCTATCACTCATCAAAATTGTTTTTTTACTACAACCATTGAGTAAAGGTGTAAAAAATTACTCAATAAACATGAGAATAACTACTCTAATGATGGATTATAATATTCCTCCATCATATATATAACACAAGGTATTCTACATTGAAGAATAAATACCATTCCATTTTTCTCCTAATTTCATATCATGATCCTACATGGATCAAACAAAAATAATTAAAACATTTTTAAATGATATGAAAACCCACCCATTGAGATTCTTCTATTGACCACCCATATGTTCAATCTATAAAATCCAAATTGGCTCTAACAAATTCAATCTCAAGGGATTTTTTGGAATGAATGAATCACAATTTCAATAAGTCATTTCATCATCCCATTCATTAGAAATTCAAAATTCATACATGTAATACAAGTTGACTACTAAAATAGCCTCACATTATGGGTCAAACCGAGGTTACCCTTCCAATTCACCCACAAAGTTCAAAATATTTATAAAATTTTAATTCACATAAATACACCTATATGAATATCACTTATTACATGTCACTGGTTATCCATATTAATATATATTGGGTTATAATTACTCGCTACCCCTGAGGGGTCTGACTTACTAATACAGATATAGCCTAGATCATCTACTCCCAATTCATCAAGTCACTACACCAGAAATGGGATTCCAATTAAAAAATTATGGGAACAACCATATCTCTCACAATACCATATAAATAATCTCTTCCACCTCCTAAGAAAAAATAAATTCACTTGAAAAGTTGTGTAAATAAAGTTTTCCATTAGTGGAAGTACCTAATATAGAACCTTTCCTAAAAGAATGTAAATCCCTTGAATAAAAAATGTTGGATGAAGAACTCATGATCAAATAGACCATTAAGAATATTTAGAAAAAATGGACATTAATCACAATCCAATTAACATCTTCTAATTCATAACTTTATGTATTTCTTTGATGAGTTGTAGCACATCTTCAAATTTCAGTTGTGTGATCAAAAATAAATATCCCATGTTAACAGTGGTGGGAGAGGATGGATGAATCATACCACTCTCACTATTATCTCTCCACATAATCACCACCAAATAAATCCTTAGTAGTCACCACATTCTAATAAAATAAAGTGTTCCATCTAATGAATAACATTAACATAGTGTTATATCTACAGAACCACCATATATATCTTTAGGTGAAATCAAATCGTACTTTGAAAACTATGGTAAATATCTTCTAATGATTACAAATCATTGAATTTTCACTCATGTGACTCTATCATAGGTGGTATATTTTTTAAACTTGGTCATCAATCCTAATATTTTATGATGGACTCTCAACAAGAATCATTAAGTTCAATAATTTCAATACATAAATATAAGAAAACACATCATATAGTTTGTGGGTATAAACACATTCTAAATCATGGTTGAATATCCTATGTAATTTTTATTATCCTTTAATTAGACTCCATCTTAAAAATATGGATCAAACTCTATCCATGGTCAAGTCATCCAATCATATGTTTTAGAAAATACACATCAACCGCTAATAGATAATATTGTTGTATACGACCACAATTTTTTTTGATAGTGTATAGAGAGCCTGATGGAAATATTAGCCATGTAATATAGATGAAAACATATCACCTAATTTTAATGCTTAGTTTGATCATGAGAAAACACTCACTATATCCAATAATATAAATTTTCAACTCACTCAGATTATACTATCATATACTCCACAAGAATCATTCATTAAAAACAAAAAGGGAGATATGATTTCTAATATTATTTGTTAATTATATATCTCAACCTAATTCTTAAAACAATGAGTCACCACTCACAACTTAAGGGTAGAAATCCAAAAAATAGCCATCGTATTTTCACAAACCAATCTCTTCCTACAAGATGGCTGTGAGTAGGTTTCAATATAAATATGATGAAATCATAAGCAACAGAAAATATCTAGATTATCTGATTTGTTAATGTCTCCAAATATCATATATAACTTTAATATTAATCATGTAACAACATAAAATGAACTCCACAATGATACCATAAAACTCCAGTTTTACTATAAGGATATCATATTCATTGGGAGATGATACTTTAGTCACAACACCTAAACCAGTCTACCTGACTTGATAACTGGACTCAATAAACCCTTATTAGCATTTAACTATGTACCCAAACCATAATTCTGTTGAACACTGACATAAAACAGTATCCCGTGAACAGACCCATTCTAATTCCACTCTAACCTGACCCAACGCACTGGGATCCCACTAGAGATACTTGTATACCATTATTTACGCCCTAATACCTCCTCAAATTGGATAGGGGTTTGTGACTAGAACTACGTAAACATATTTCAAAATATGGTTATATAAATACTATAATATCAAATAAAAAAGTACTATAAGAATGATGATTTTATAGAGTATTTTGTCATAAATAAGTAAGAAGAGGTAAAAAAAGAGGAGTATAATCAACTTTAGAAAAACTAGAAACTCATTCTCTTATATCTAAGTATATATAATTTTTTTCATCTCAAAAAAGTGATGATTTTTTCTCTTCAATTAGTGGAATATCTGTTACACCGTGAGAGTATCAATATAACACCTTGATAAATCTGACCAATGTAATTTTATTTCACTCTCCAATTACGTAATCAATATTGTTTTGTCAAGATAAAAGAACATAAGAAACTCAATTTAAGGTGTGAATCCTGATTTGTTTTTTTAAATGAATTTAATTTTGTTATTAATTTATGTTCTGTATTGAATTAAATTTAAAATGTATATTAAATTTCATAACATTTTATGCATTAAAATTTCATGAACCTTTCACTTTTAATTTACCATTTTAATTTTATAAATCACTGATGAAATAATATAAAATATGACATAAATTGGTGGAAAATAAAATCATGTCTAGTACATTAATGCATATGGGTTTCTATTTTTAATTAATTATTTATTTAAGTGCACTGAATTCTTACATAATCTTAGTTTTTTGGTTTAACTGTATTTGAGTTCCCATATTATCTATATAAAATTTTTTAAATTTATAATAAAAATATTCTATAAAATTTAATCATTCTATGTTAGATGGTTGATTTTAAATAAAATAGAATGAGTAAAATATGTGATGAATGAGTAGAGTTAATCATGATGATTTTTGTTTAATGAATCTTGACTTGGGGGGATAAGTATAATTATATTAAAATTATTATTTCCAATTTTATGATTGGAATTAATAATAAAATGTGTATTAGTTGTTAAAGAATAATAATTACATGAATTATTACTTATTTAAAATCTTTTCATTTCCAATAGGTTTAAAAAATTTAAAATTTTTTCTGATAACAAATTCTTGGGAGAACCTTGGGAAATATCACCCAACTTAAATATAAATTTAATCTTTTCAAATATATTAAATAACAATGTCACGTTAATATTAATTAATCTTTTTTATTTCTGATCACCTTCTCTATGAAACCTAAATATAAATTTTTTTCCTTATTTAGGGACAATTAATCGATGAATTACCTTGATTTGAATAAGTTTACATTTGAGTAAATGGTAGGTTATATATTTTTGAGGGATTTGTGGTTCTGTTGTGGGGATTGGGGAACTTTTCATGAATTTTTTTGATTGAATTCCATTATCAATCATTTAATAAATAAAAAATTGAAAAAAATAAGAAATTATATATATTTTTTGCACTTCGGTATGTTAAAAACCACTCTTCCACAACCTATTATCTTGTTAAAAATATTTAAATTAGTAGAAATAGAAGATAAAATAAGGTTTCTTTGATTAATGTGAGACTTTTTATAAATAAATACTTATTAAAAAGTAATGAAAATATTGGGTAAAGAGAGAAATCAAATTGGTTTAAACCTTCATTAGACTTATTTTTTTCTTTTCACTGAGTTGTGGTGTATTGGGTTATTCTGTTTCATAGGGTATAGCCATTATTTTCCTCCCATAATTTATTATGAAATGTGTTTAGAGTTAAAATAATTATAAGAGTTTCTATTAATATATCCTTCCAAGCCTCAACCTCAAATTCATTCAGTTCCTATATTTATTTACTCATGATTTATATGGATATTTACATTATAGGGCAGATATTTGAGATTCGTTTGATTCTTATGGTAAAAATAAAATTACTTGAGGTATGATCATAAATAAAATAAAAATATGCCCTGTGTGATGGGAGAAAATAAAATCATGATAATCTATATTTGTAACACCCCTGTATTTTAATTAAATTTCATCCATTAAATAATATGACTTCGTCGAAAAATTGGGTTACATGCAACACCATCACATAATAAACCACAAAATATTATTATCTAATTTGGAATTTATAAAATAATTATTTAATTAGAGGCGATGAATATTATTTTCTCAATTATGAAATGTATATAAATAAAACACGCAATAAAAATTCATTGATCAATTTTTATGAAATATGTACTAAATTTTATGTAATTCTATTTATGCCTCAAAAATATGTTTTCTTAAAAATTATGTCTTCAATATTATCATGTGTGAATAGTATGATTAATTTCTAGTAATTTAAGAAAATAAAATTTAAATAATAAAATTATTTTTTAAATAATCATATCCAAATTATCCATTGGAGAAAAAATTTAGAATCTTCTAAAATGTTTTTCTTTTTAAAAAATAGTGAAAAATATTGATTTTTTTTAAAACAGTATTTTTATTTATTGTTTTAGAAAGGAAAACATATATTATATAGTAGTTATAAAATCAAATTTGTTCTTTTTGATTTTAAATAATCTATATATTTTTTTTAAATAAATAGTATTCTTGATTTTAGTGTAGAAACATTATATATTTATAGGTATTTTTATTGATAAACAAAATTTCATTATGTTTTTTAATATTAATTTTAAATTAAATTCTTATAATTATACTTTTAAAATATAGAAAAATTGATTCCATATTTTTAATCTGTAGGTACATATTTAGTAAATATGTCCCTATTTGTCAATATGACTAGTAACGATAGTAATTTCTGTTACCCTTGTAAAGAAAGTTTTTAAAGTTAAAAATTAAATAATAAGTATTATAAAATAACCCTAAGAGTTTAAATAATATTATTTTATGATTCTGTTTCAAATATATACATCCAATATTTGTTTATATTAAATTCCATGGCCATTTTGATAGGATTACGACTTTTACAGTATTTTATTTCCCAAAAACTCAAACATGTCAAACACTTGTTTTTAAGAATTGTATAAATTTTAATGTGGGTTAATTTGATTATTATGTTTTATTATAAATTTTATTAAAAAGTAGAAAATATTTATCTTCCTTATTTAATTATATTTTTTATGTTTTAGTAAATAAATAATTACTTTAATTTTTATCACAATTATGATGCTCTAATCATTCCATTAGTAAAAAATAGAATTAATGATATAAAAAATGTTAAAAGTAATATAATATGAACGAATTAATGTGATCCATTAATTTTCTATAGTTACATGACATATTAGATAGGTTATACACAATTATTTATGAATTCCACTGTTCTCATTATGTATTTAATTATAAATTAAATGAAAAGTTTCAAAATAGAAAATAATGATATTTTATGAAAATATTATTTTTATAATTTATTAATAAAAAATAAAATATATTTATATAAAAATTTACAGTATTAATATTGTCAAAAATATTATAAATTTGCCATTTATGGTCTTATTTGTTCCATAGAAGTAAACAATGATAACTTTTTAATATTTAATAACTTATTACCTTTGTTAGAATAAAAATAGATTATATAAGAGTAAATCATTATGATAAGGTTTAAAAATAAACTAATAATTTTTAAAAATATATAGGTTTTTGATATTACAACCCTATCCAACCATGTTTTTAATCCCATTCCATTTGGATTTTTTTGATAATGAATTTATTATAAATTGATCATTTGAGAAATTAGAAATGTGATCCCCACATTAATTAAAAAAGAGAGCCTCCACCTCACTTTATGTCACCACATTAATCCTTATTTCTCAACCATATTATGATAAATTATCATTTAATCTTATCTATCCATATTATAAAAGATCTGGTATTCCAAATATAAAAACCCTAGAGATATTTAGAAGATATCAAATAGTGCCATTTTGAAGAAGAGGTAATCAACCTAACGAATCACATTCTTTTTTATAATATTATATTTCTCATATAAATATATGATATTTATCATAAAATAATAAATTTATTATATTCAATATTCTTAAATGTCATTATGATTATTAAAAAACAATTATACACCTACTTTTCGGTCAAAGGTGAAGTGAATGTATTGCTCATGCATAGGTAAGGCTTATTGTCTCCACATAGAGATACAATTCATTTTTCACCACCATATTTAATGGATTAGAGATATTATGGGATTAATATTCACTTTTGATAAATATGATATATTAATGATTATGTACATTTGAATTATTATTTTCCGTTACTTCATTCTATATATTGAAAAATGGAATTAGGGTTCATGCATATGCAAGACCTACTGTCTCAATGAATAGTTCGATTAATTTTTTCAATATCTAACTATTATAAATGATTACTACTATGTATATAATGAATAAATGTTATTTTTAATCCACTGCAAACATTCATTAAATGATGGGACCATCATCAATTCAAGTTTGCATGGACATAAAAACAAAAATATGGTAGGAAAATGATACAATTATTACCCAAATGGTTATATTAATTATTAATAAATGATTAATAATATTTCACAAAAGTAGGCCATGGAACTGGTCTGGCCTGTTGGCTGGGTGCAGCTCGCCGGCTAGGCGCGGGGGTTGGCTCTCATCCCGAATGGACCATAGTCTGTTCTTCATGCAAACTAGTTTCCCCACAAGGAGAAAGTCCACCTGATCAGTCAACTTGGGAAGGTCAATGATGGGACCCATAGGCGTGGGTCCTCCCTTCGCCCTCTGTCGCGGCTCGAAGCATCGTAGCTTCTTCTACATGGTGCTACCATGGCACGCCACTCAGCTTTAATGTGACCTATGATGGCCAGCCGCCCCCTTCGTCCAACATAGCTTGAAGCCACGACCCTGTTCTGCGGCGCACAACTTTCGTCGGTGCGACCGAAGTCGGTCGTCAGCCCCTTGTCCAACACGGCACCTTTGGGCACTGTCGTCCTTTCGCGGCTGGATGGATCCGGTCATCTCCTCCCACAGTCGTCACGCCAAAAAATCTTTTGTGGTCCCCCAGTGATGCTTTATAGGTTCGTTTTCTTTTCTGACTATGCCAATGGGCCTCCTAGGCTGCTGCCATCACGGCATGGTCCTTGGTTTCATCTTCCCACTGTATCGGTCGGTTACCCACAAAGAACGCAATCAGTAATGGGTTCAGCGGAGGGTCCGGGCCTTGTTTGGTTTAGCATGTTCCCTCCATGTTAGAATAATAACATGGGAATGATTAATCATCATTAAAAAGAGGTAAAACATAGAAAACATACCCCCCCCGTACATCAAACTTTTTGGATGATGATGCAGATGAGGGAGATGAACCCACATTCGAGGGTGTTCGTCATCACCCGTCGTTGTCCGGTTCGAATCTTACAATGATCTTCGAATCTTAATTCTACATTAGTGGAATATGTTTTCATAACATCGACAAAGATTCCTCTCATGGGTGACCAAAAACCCATGCCCAAGCTTTTTTTAAATAAGAGTTTAATATCCCATGTTGTGTTTAACATTTTGATTTATTAATTTATCATAATTAACGAGTCAATTAAACACACAAACATCATCATTACAAAACCAAATAAATGAGAGGTTTAAGTCATTAAGAGTATCTTATGTAATGTCTGATGTTGCACTAAGGTTCCACCACCGTAGCTGAACGGTTTTACAATGAAAATAAAATATCCTTTAGTTTTATTATTATTATTTTTGTATAGTCTCAAAAATTATCCTTTTTGTCTGACTTTTTTCTAACAATGTTATGAATCCCTTAAGTGAATCTCAGCATTGAGAATTCAATGGTGTCCTCGGATTTTTAATCCTTTTACCAGTTCAAAAGGTAGAAATCAATGGTCGCACATTTACTGAACCTACCATAATAAATGTTGGAAATTCTATTCTAGGATCTCTAGGCCTCAGAATCATGTGCATTCAATTTTCAAAGAGTCATAATAATCCCAACTAATTAAAAAATATTGAAATTATGGGAAAATTCATTCTCCCCACCTTAGGTATTTTCATACCTGAAATCCAAAACAAAATAGGTAAACAAGTGGTGGTACTGAGCTTGTATCTGAGCCTCCCGCTCCCATATCATCTCCTGGAGGAAACCGTGTTTCACCGAACTCACACTAGAGGAATCGAATGCCCATGAATGAACCTCTTGTGTCGATCCTCTATCTCCACCGGGAACTCCGTAAATGTAACCCTATCATTAATTTCCAGCACTCCCGAGTCGATAATGTGTGATGGATCATGCACGTACCACGTCAGCTGCGACACATGGAAAATGTTATTCACCCGGTGCATTTGTGGGGGAAGATCTAGGTAGTAAGCCACCACTCCTACTCAACTGAGGATCTTAAATGCTCTAATGAACATCGGAGATAGCTTGCTTCATGGAGAAATCTCTGCAATCCCGGTCAAAGTGAGACCCGTAGGAAGGCATGGTCTCCCTCCTCGAACTCCAAGGGCCTCTTTCTCCTGTCGGCATAAGACTTTTTCTGGATCTATGCAGTCTTCATCAACTTCTATATGATCTTCACCTTCTCTATGGTATCCCATACGAACTATGGACCCCTAAGTCATGACACTCCTGGGTCTATCTAGCATAGAGGTGATTTTCACGGTTACTAGCAAATTTCTTCATATGGTGCCATGATGATGGTGGAGTGATAAATATTGTTTTATGTGAACTCCACCAGTGGTTGTATTTTCTCCAAACTATGGAAAAAATCCAGAAAGGAAGCGTGGAGAATGTTTTTAATCATTTGTATGGTCGGATCCGTCTGATCATCTGGCTGAGGATGAAATGGTGTGCTCAAGCGTAGCTGTGTCCCAAATGCCTCATGTAATCCCTTCCACAACTAGAATGTAAAACAATCATCATGTTCTGAGATGATCAGTGATGTTACCCCATGAATCCATACAATCACCTGTATGTAGGGGAATCCCAAGCTCTCTACTAGTCCCTTCTCTCAAAGGGGTAGGATTTGAGCTATTTTGCTGAGTCGATCATCGATATCCCAGATTGAAACATGGCCTTTGGATGTATATGGTATCCCTGCCGCGAAATCCATGGAGATGTCATCCCACATCCACTCTGGATCCTCATGTTGTTGAATCAAGCCTGCTGTAACGTGGGGCTCAGACTTCACTTTCTTTCATGTGATGCATTGAGAAATAATCTCTGCCACTGATTTCTTCATCCCTATCCACCATTACTGAAGCCAGAGGTCCTGGTACATCATCGTCACACGAAGATGTACTTCCAAAGGGGATATTGGGAACTCCATCAAGACCTCCTTTTGTTTTGTCACTGGTACCAGGGTGCGTCCCTTGAAAAGGATGACGTGCTCCCCACTTTCATAAAATAATTTAGAAGACTTTCCGGAGGATATTAGAGCATGTCAGGCCTTGCAGTAAATGTCCCCAAGATGTTCCTCCCATACTCGCTGATGGAGTATGAGAGTGAAAATCATGGAAATCAGGTATACTACTCCATCAAAATCTGCGAAGGAGAACTACAACACGGCTATCTTCTCTATCACTTAACTCAACAACTATAACCCAGACCTTCCACTGAGTGCGTTTGGCACCATGTTCCCCTTCCAAGTAGTGTAGACTATCTGAAAGTCATATTCATGGAAGAACTCCATACATCGCCACTATCTCAGGTTATAGTTCTTCTGCGATAAGATATACCTCAGACTATTGTGATCAGAGTAGATAGTAAACCAATCACCCATCAAGTAGTCTCGCCACATCTTCAATGCAAAGGCCACTATTGCTAACTCTAGGTCATATGTAGCATAGAAATCTAGTTTTGTCTCAGATTCTGTGACCTGTAGGTGATCACCAAATTCTTCTATATCAAGACACACCCCAATCTGGTCCATAATGCTTCGTAGTAGACTACATACCAAACTCCCTCTTTTGGAAGCCTCAAGATGGGGGTACTCATCAGTCTCCACCTCAACTCCTAGAAACTCTGTTGGCATCCCTCTTCCCACAAGAAAGGTTTTCCCTTATCTTTCAAATATAACAAGGGTGATTATACTCTAGAAAATTCAGTTATGAATTGTAACACCCCAATCATCCATGGAACATTTCCCATTAAATATAACAATAGCTTGCGTTGTACGCAACATCAAGTTCTATCACACCACGACCAATCAAACCAGCTCTTATGAATAGTAATACCCACTTTTTGAAATTTTATATATATTATTTTTCAAAATGGACTCATTTTTGGAATTGGAATATCAAAATTATCTTAGGTTAAAATTTTTGTATTTTTCTGAAAACAATCATTTTTTTATGAATAGTGAAAACACTATGTAATTATTTAAAACTAACTTTTTATTTTTATAATTATTTATTTTTTAAATTTATTTTAGGTCAAAATAGATAATTAATACTAATATATGTTCAATTTATTTCATTAGAGTCAATTTACAATAATATTAGATATATAAAATTTTGTTGAACTTTTTACTCTCTTTTATCCACCTTCTTGGAACATTTGAAAATTTTCATAAAATGTAATTTTACAACTAATATGAATTCAATTTCAAAACTATGATAGTCACAGATGATGTCAATACGTAAAATTTTGTTCAATAAGATGGAAATAATTATTTTTGTGAATAGCGACTTTTGAGTTCTATTTACCACGATTAAAAGTAAATATGGAAATTAAAGGTAAAACTGATATTATTATTAGCCTAACACATTTTTCTAATTCTATTGGATAACTTTATTTCAACCATAATCAACCTTAGAAATAAAATATGATTATTTTGGTCCATATGGATTAGATTAGGACATTTATTATTATTTTATTTAAAGAGGTGTTATATTCCGATTTTGTTAACTGACCCATTTTTAATATAGGGTTATACAAAAGATAAATTCCACTATAAATATTTATTATAATAATAAAAATATTTACTATGTAATTGAATTTTATTTATAATTTTTATAAATTAATTAATTAAATTTTATTATGACACAATGATGATGCATTAATTGCCTTATTAATGGAAGACTAAAATAATTGTTATTATAAATATCAAAATAAATGTAAATTGAGATGTATGATTAAATACAATAATTGTATAGGTTAATATTTCATTTTAATGTTTATTAAAGAATTTTTTTAGAATTTAAAATGTTTTTAGGACTTTCACAAAAACAAAATACCAAATACTGTCAAAATTGAGTTAAATGTGTTTTTCAAACAAATACTATTTTATTAATCAATATAATATTACTCAAAATATATGCTTCATCATAAGGATATTGTTTGTGCCAAAAAAATACCGTAACTCTCGGAGAAAGTTTCGGAATGATAAAGTGAAGTCATATTCGGAATCAGAGGCCCGATTCGGAGGCCCGGGATGTGGTGCGCGAAATAAAGGTGGCTTCGCACGAAAAATTGTTTTGTGCGCGTAGAATCACCGGGTTTCGCAGAATTGAGCCGATGAGGCACGCAATATTTTTTGTGCCCCGGTTCTGCGCGGCGATTTTTTGCGCACCGGCTGCGCTCGGCGCGAAGAATTTCGTGCACCGCCTGGATTCCGCGCTGGATGTCGCTTGTAAATAGAAGGTGACCCCGAACGGTGTGGGGGTTGAAGAATCCAAATCGACTCCCATGCGCGCAATTCGTCTCCCCCCATGCACAATATGATTCCAGGTAAAACCCTCATTTCGCGCATCCTTGCCCCGGAGTTCGCCTTTGCGTGCAACTCCACCGGCTTCAGTGAATTTTCCCCCTCCCCAGGGTTCCAACCTTGCGCGAAATCCGTGTCTCGTGCGCGCAATACCCTGCCGTGCACGCAAAACCCTGCACGTAGTTCCCTCTCAGCGCGCAATTCCCTTGCTCCAATTGCGCGTCGTCCCGGTGTTTTGCGCGCAAACCTTCCCTTTTGGGCGCAAATCCTAGGACCCCTCACCTTGACGCCCCTTGGCTGCCCCTGCACCGGCACCTGATGTCTCCCCTGCCAGGCATGCGCACCTTGCGTTGTTTTCCCGTGCGGCCTTCCAGGCTCGTGCGAAGTAACCTCAAGGTCCCTTGGGCCATGTTTCCCATTGCATTGCTTTGCCTTATGCTTCTCCTCATAGGCACGCAAACGGCTATTGCTTTTTCGCATAGCCACGCTAACGTGGACCCACCGGTGGTTCGCCCTGCGGCCCCCCTTCGCCATGGCCTTGTCGATGCCTTCCCTCCCACAAGGGGTAGAGGGGGTTCAACATTTAGTCCCTAGGGGTGTGGAGGAAACCCACCTCGTCCAAGCTGCAGGACGTTAAACAACTAATCACCTCATCTTTAACACAAGACGTTAAACTGTGGTCCGACCCCGTGCTTCGCACGCAGGGTCCCCCCAGCTCATAAATTTTTTACACCCACTCGTCTCCACGGGAATGGACTCTTCCTCACATGGAATGAGATCCTCCTTGTCGGAGCGGCGTTTGTCCGCGGGGGAAGGGCCGCCTCAGAGCATAATCCCCTATCCTTCCTTACGGATGACTGCACCCATGCATCTCTGTACTTCCCCCCTGCCAAGGCCAGTGGAGTCCTTTTCCCAATGCGCTTTGTTGCACCACGGGCCTCCACTCTGGAGTAAGCCCCGACACCAAGGGCTACTAACCACATGTAAGCCCCTATTTCCTCTTTGGGCAGCTCAATGCGTAATCCCCATTACACTTCTCACAGATGCACCCTTTACGACGTGATCGTCTGGTCCCTACTGCCTCTTGTTTCCCACACCGAGCATGACTCACGTGGGCTTAGAGTGCGCATCGACTATGACACCCTCATGGGTTGCCCCAGAGCATAAGCCCCATCCCAGCGAACTACGCGGACTTTGATCCGTTCTAACGCACTGTACGTAGGAAGCCTCCACAAGGTTCAAGCCCACCACTCGGTCGTCCCGACCTTTCCATGTCGATTTTTTGACCACCTTGGGCCTCCTCTGAGCGTAAGCCCCAAACCCCTCGTCCCGCATGACGTTAAACTGTATCACGTCCCGCATGAAGTTAAATAGTATCCCCCCTCTTGGGCCATCTCAGAACGTAAGCCCCATGTGTCACTCCACAATCCATCCTGATTCTTACCGGGGCTGCCACATCTCGGTGAGGTCATGCCACCCCATCCCACTCCATGACATCCGGGAAGCCGCCCACGTGCTGGCCCCAACATCGGTGTTCCCCCTAGGGGTCCTTCAACCCGATCTGTCTCCGCAAGACGTTAAACTCGCGACATACCCCGTGTTAAACATGGGAAGCTGAGGAAAACCTCAGATGGTATATATTACCCGCGTTCGATGTGGGATGACTCGGGCTTCCGCTCCCTCGAGAAGCCCTGCGATGAGGGACCAAAGACAGACATGCCAACGAATCCCCAACATGACCATTCTCCTCACCGAAGGTTGCTGCCCCGACAAGACCCCTTGGAGTGTCTTGAAGGAAGCAGCGTAATTAACTGGATTCCATGTAGATATGGTGTCGGGAATGAGCTTCACGAACCCATATTAAATCTATGAGGGAGACCCGGACTAGGTAATGAGCTCCAAGGAGGAATCCTTGGAAGGAAGAACCGACATCCCATCATCCCGGTTTCGATCAAGGAGCAGACGTCCCTGAACAAGGAATGGATGTCGCCCGCCATTGGAAAGAGGGAATGCGGGGTAACAGGCAGCGCGTCCTCCCCACAGACGGATGCGTGCGCCCCGACAAAAGCGTCAGAAACAGAAAATGGTGAACCCGACGTGAAGCTCTAATCCTCAATACGGGGAATGGTAGCCGTCAGGGCATTGGAAGAACAACATGTCGCCAGGTCCGGGTAACCCTCACCGAGACGTGAACCCGCCAGGGGTCAAGGCCGTCAGGACATTGACTACTCCGTTCTGCGACGTCGTCAGCGTGGATCCCTCTCGCCGACCATGGAAGATGGAATGACGTTGTGCCTTGGTTGTTTATCTCCTTTTCCATTGATACTAATGGGTTCATCTCCCTATTTCCATGAATCAGATCACTACATTCGGAGCTCGATCGCCACCTGCCCACCGACGTAGGGGCAGGGGCAGTATCGACGCGGCTACCTCGCGCGGTCCCACCTATTCCGCGGTCACTCCAACTTCGACCATCATAGCAGTCGGGCACTTGCGCCCTCTCTCCCTGTCAGAAATCATCCAGCGGAGGGTGATCAATGACCTGGTTCATAGGTATGAAGAGGAAGGGTCATCCCCACCAGGGGCATGGCCCGCTTGGATCTAGAGGCGGCCGCGCCTCACCAACATTGCCGCCCTCGAGGGCCACGCAGGGAGCCGCCTCTCCCCACACCGACGTTCAACCACTTCGGGAGCCTATCCCCGGAGCGCTTTGACACATCCCTCCCCGACGCCAATGCGGTGGGGGATGTTCGGGTCCACCCGATCGGCGATCCATACCAGGGGTTAACGGAAAGAACCCCCTCCAGTCTGCGTCGACGCCGCCGCCCGACTCCCCGAGCTGAGGAGTAGGAAATCTTCATGCCCGCACTGCCGGCTCCGGCCCATCTGACTCAAAGACAGCGTCGGGTGCGAGCGGGAGTGAATGCCCATTCTTGGGAACCAACATCAACAACCACTGTGGCCCGAGCCCCCGCTAACTCTTATTACTAGACCCCCCGCGCATGTTGAGCAGGGGAAACCACGTGCCCGACTGGGATCAAAACCCCGAAAGCCCTACAGGAAGGTTGGGTCGAATCTCCCGATCGCGGACGCTGGCAATGGCCACTGCAGACCAATCCACGGTAGTGCCGCTCACCATGAGGGCTCATTCCGTACCACCGATCTGGGAAGCCGAAAGCTTCTTCGCGACAGCTATGCTCTGGGTATGTCTCCTTCCACCACCCACTAAATGGGGTATGAGGTCACTCCCCCTACTGCGGGCCGTGAGCATGGAGTCGTTATGTATCCAGTCGCTCACTCACATGGAGGTCCTCCCCATGTCCCTTTCGACACCTATCCCGGTGCTTCTCGCACCTCGGCCTTCAGTCCCCTCTTCCCCAGCTCTATTGTGGCCGGGGGTCCCCATGATGGAAATTGTCCTTACCCTGAGGAGCTACCCAGGCACTGGAAGGCCGGGTGTCGTCGCCGTAGGAGGAATGTCAGGGGAGTCCGGACGGAAATCAGACCAGTCTGTTTCTCGGATTCTGAGGCAGAGTACGACTCGACGATGGAACCTCCCCCCCAACCCTTCGAGTTGAGGGAAGGGATGGGGACGCGACGCGTTAGTCTCGTACTCCCCGAATGCATGATCAGTATGATTCCCTCCTCCCTTCGAAGGTATATCTAGGAGGACGTGGAATTGGCGTACCTCCAGGGATCAAGCCCGCAGTTGCCGCTGGCCTCCTCGGAAGCACCTCCCGTCCCTGTTAGAGAGGGTGAGGAACTTTTCTGGGGACCGATAGAAGAATCGCGAGGCGATACACCCTCGGTGATCACCGACGCTGTGACAAGAGGCCCATCCACTGGCCGATCCTATCGCGACGTGGCGTCCAGGGCACTACAACCCCTGGAAGATGACCCAGGGATCGGCGTCCAATCGGCCTGTTCGCCATATTGCCCAGTGGCCAGCCCGCCGCCTCGATGGCCTGCCTCGGCGCCATTGCCAATTCCCCGACTTTCCTCAGTGGGCGAGCAGGGGCGACAAGTCTCGGACCCCGAACCAGAGCCGTGGAGGTTCTGGACCGTTCTGGCAGCGGGCCACTTCCCTGAGAAGTTTTGGGCGGTCGCAGAATCAGGTTTTGAAGTGCCAGAGTCACTCACCCCGGGAGAGTTTGAATGCTTCCGCCAGATTCTTCAGGTTACTCACTCCCGCCTCCAACATCAGTTAGTGCCTTATCCCGGGAGCCAAGCACATCTCGAGGAGATTGGTGAGTATTGCCGCCGGGTCGACCTAGCAGCACTCCCCGCGGTCCGGCACCCTGAGTCGCTGGACCACCACAAGGCCCTTCAGCAACAATGCGTCCAGAGTTTTCAAGTACACTGCAGAGTTATTGAGGAGGACACCCCTCATGCGCATGTCCGTGGGTGGGGGCAGTATACTGTTATCCTTTTATGGGCGATCCGCCAACAGCCCGATCCACTGAGTGGCCATGAGGGAATGTCACCAAGGGCAGTCGTAATCAACATGGCTGACCTTTCAGATGAGGGAAACATTGTGGAGCCCCTCAACGGGGACTCACCCTCCGAGGACAGGCCGCTATTGGACCCATCTGGGAGGATTACTTGCCAACAGAGGAGCCTCCTAGGTCTTCTTGTACCCACGGAGGCACTGGCGCTGGGCCGAAACATCGGCAAGGGTAAAGAGCCTGTCCGGTCTATCAAACTCGCTGACCCATCTGTCTCAGTGCGGAAGGTAGAGGAAGATCCTGAGAAGGCCATGTTGCGCCAACAGCTAGCCGAGCAATGGGGGCTGGTTGATGAGCTCCTGGCCGAACACATTGTAGAGCGGCAGCCTGACTACAACGACCCTAGACCAGGACAACAGGGGCAGGAGCATCTACCCCTTGCTGAGATCCCCCCGGGAAACCGCGACCGTGTCGTGTTCGCCGACATGGGAGACACTGGAACCCATGGCAAGAGGGCACGATATGTTTCTCCGAACCCTCCCGAGCGGCGAGACAACCTGGGGGACCCTGCTCGGTTTCCTCCCGCCGCTCCGAGAGTCGCTCCGCCAGCTGCCCTACGAGTCATTGAGCACAACTATCGTATTGAAGAGCCTGGAAATGCGCTTGTGGTTAGAGTTCCCTGTCAGGACAGGAATCCGCATTCATATGATCTGATGGAAGTACTCATCACCCGCAAGGAGGCCCTAGAAACTCGGTAGGTGGCAATCCCACCGGATGGAAAGCCGTACCCCGCATGGGTGGATGACATGCCGACCCCACCGTGATTTGGGAACCCCACTTTTTCCCCCTTTAATGGGACCAAAGACCCTCCACAACACTTGGCCCACTTCAACTCGAGGTGCGGGCCTATGTTAGGGACTCCGGCGCAGCATGAGGCTGCCAAGCTCCGGTGCTTCGTTTAGACATTGGAAGGACCAGCATTCGTCTGGTACAGCCAGCTCCCTGTTGGATCAGTGACTAGATGGGAGGACCTTCGCTGGCAATTCCTCTACCAGTTCAGTTCCACAACCTGGAAGATGAACATTGCAAACCTCTTTAGGTGAAAGCAAAGGCCCGATGAGCGAGTCGCGGACTTCGTCGCTCGGTGGAAGGGGCTCATGTACTCCCTTAACATGCCACTGACTCAGGACAATTACTGAATATGTGTGTAGGGAATGTCAAAGTAGAGTTGTTTCCTTTTCTGATCATGCAGAATTACCATGGAGGGTTCCGGGACTTCTCGGACAAGGCTCAGCACCTCGAAGAAGCCCTGCAACAGGCCAGTCAGGCGCGCCTGCTACCTCCTGTAATCTCTGCAAGGAGAGCCGCCAGATCCAAGCCCGCTATTGTGGCGCAGATAGAGGCCCCCAGACAGATAGAGTTATTTCCAGTGAGGCCAGATCAGCAGGTTCATAGGGGTCCACCCCCACAGCCTCCGGCCCAGCAGCGACCGCCTCAAAATCGGCAGGCGCCTCCGCGTAACGCACCGCCACCACCTAGGTGAGGTAATCCGGCTCCGCCTCCTCACCATGCTCCTCCGGCCCCTGGCCATGGTCAGCCCCCAAGATTCCCCATTCCAGACAGAAGGAATCGGGCTTACTCGTTTGGTGAGTCCCAGTTCCCCGGTTATTTCCGTAGCTCCTTGGAGCAGAGGATCATGCGACTGCCTGAGTGCCGGAAGCCAGAAGTGGCGTGTCTCACGGATCACCCGAAATACTGCCCTTATCACCGGATCCTGGGACACACTATCCAACAATGCTATGTGTTCAAGGACTGGCTCCAAGACCAGATTGACAACAACATAGTCAGGTTGGGCCTAGCCCCGGCACAGGTGGCACGTGTCTTCGTGGGATCAGATGGCAGTAGTGACGACGGGGATGGGTGGGAACAGGTTTCCGACCATGGGTTCTGGAAGTATAATTACTGGATGTCTCACAGGACGTCACTCGTGCCCATGGCATCATCCATGGCCTCCTGGATCAGCCAAAGCCCTCGGAGTCTGCGAGCGCCGCTTTGGCATCATCTCCCCAACCTACTTCTTCCCAGAAGAGCAGGCGGCGACGCAAGAAGAAAGAACGTGCCCTGCCATTGCCGTCATCTTCTCGCACGCTTGGAAATTTCATGACCCTGGAAATGGGGATCCCTCTGAGACCCCACCCGGTAGTGGATGACTCCTCAAGTGAGAGCCCGAGGTACGCTTCGGTTAACACCATAGAGTTGGTAAATCCCTTTTTGGCTCCCGATGGTGAGGAGCGCCTGGTGGACCTCCCCAATGTCCCCAGCTGTCTCCAACATTGACGGAGACGTGGCTACGTGAATCGCCGGGGCACGGAAGTTGTCACCTCTAGTCAGGCCGTGCACGCTACCGAGACCAAGCAGCGGGCTCGGTAAAGAGAGCAGCACTCGCAGCTCCCTCACACGGTGACAACAGGTTCGCTTCCACCACTGTTTGTGTTGCTGGATCGGGCGGAACCACCTTGCCTGCGTCGCAACCAGCCCGTCCCTGCCACTGGCCGACTACGGCCTTCTGGTCCTAGCATGACAGCCACCTCCCGGGATTTAGCTAGTGAACAGCGGGACATGCCTAGTACCAGTCAGTCACCGGTCCCGCCAGCAGGGCCCTTCATGCCCCCAATCGCAGAGCGACCTCCTGTAAGTAGAAGCTTGCGTTTGGATCGAAAGTATGATGTACTGAAGTATATAGACGGAATTCCGGCGAGGCTTTACATCCTTGAGGCCCTTCTCCTGTCGCCCAAAATGCGTGAGGCGCTCACCGAGGCTCTAAGGAGCCCCCTCTAGTTTGAAATGGAGGTCGCGGCCGCAGAATCCTTCCACACCGAGGTGATTGAGGACGCCGAATGTTAGGCGGTTATCTCATTCTCCGGTGAAGATGAAGACCCTCCCATACAAGGGAACATCCGCCCGCTGTACAACATCGGCCAGTTCAATGGCGTGGAAGTCCGTCGCTGTCTTGTCGACACGGGTTCTGGGATTAACTTGATCCCAACTCAGACACTGCGAAAACTGGGGTTGTCCGAGGATGACTTAACCCACTCCGACCTCAGAATCCAGGGGTATGACAGGACTGAGCAAACTCCACTCGGAAAGATTCGTCTGAAGACCCAGTTCGGCGTCTTAATTGCCGATACTGAATTCATGGTTGTCTCTCAGGATATCCCCAACAACGCATTGATGGGCAGGCCGTGGATTCATCATCACGCAGCGGTTCCCTGTTCATAACATCAGTGCCTCAAATACTCCCTTAAGGGTCGAGTGGGTGTGCTCCAAGGAGATGTGTCTCTGTTTGCCTCTTGTGAAGCTCGTTACCTGGACGTTGACTATTACAAGAGCAAGGACAAGCAAATATTGGCTGGTGAGGTTGAGCCTGCTGCTGTCGCGAGTGATCCCTGGGCAGGTTTGGATGACGCATATGTCTTCCCAATCCATCGGTTGGAGGCCTCGACTCCCGATATGGGATAGTGCTTTGTTGTCTCAGGTACCTGAGGAATGCATATTTCCGGGTCTAAGCAACGGCGGGAAATCACCATGTACTCTTACACCAACCAGGCTCAGGTGATCCCCGAACCACCTACCCCTGTACGATATCGGGACGTTGAGCTCATGGCAACGGCAGTACGTCATACGTGTCTGTTTCGCCAAGCCGGAATCAACCGGCTCAAGCCGACGCATCACCCCTACTTTGATGTCATAAAGCATGGCCCCTTGGGCCGAAGGCCGGATGGGATTGGATCAACCGCCTTCGTCGCAATGGTCTCTACGGTTCATGAGTCTCCCATCATGATGACCTCTGCCGCCCAAGCCGGTTCCATATCCCTATCAGGGTCGAGAAGCCCCGAAACAGCTGCCCCCATGGACGATCCTTCCACAAGCGGAGAAGAAGACATGGAAGATGATCCTCCTGCCTTTGAGGAGGGCGTCTCAACCATGATCGACGAGCTAGTACAGGTGAACCTCGGTAGTGAGGCGAACCCGAGACCCACCTTGGTCAGCACCGCTATGACTCCCAAGGAACGACAACAGTACATAGAATTCCTCAGAAAGTATCGTGATATGTTTGCCTAGAGTTATGACGAGATGCCGGGACTAGATCCCCAGGTAGCCGTCCACCGCCTTGGACTCCCAGCAAACCATCGTGGGTTCAAGCAACCTCCCAGAAAAATGCACCCCTTTCATGGTGCCATGGTTTAGGCCGAAGTTGATAAGCTCATTAAGGGAAACTTCATCAAGGAAGTCCAGTACCCTAGGTGTCTAGTCAACATTGTGCCCGTCAGGAATAAGAACGGGAAGATCAGGGTTTGCATCGACTTCCGCGATCTTAATCGCCATTGTCCGAAGGATGACTTTCCCCTTCCCGTGACAGAGCTGTTGATCGATGCAACGGTCGGGTTCCAAGCCCTCTCCTTCATGGATGGGTACTCCGGGTACAACCAGATCCGAATGACCCCCGAGGATGAAGAGTTCACTTCTTTAAGGGCCCCCCAGGGCACTTTCTGCTATCGGTTTATGCCCTTTGGCCTGAAGAACGCGGGTTCCACCTATCAACGGGCTATGCACCACATATTCAAGCCAATCCTTTGAAAACTGGTGGAGTACTACGTAGATTACCAGGTGATTAAGTCTCTTTAGCGCTGGGACCATCTCAAAGACCTTGAGAAAGTGTTTGGTTTGCTCCGTTCTCACCACCTGAAGATGAACCCATTGAAGTGTGCCTTCGGGGTCACCTTTGGAAAGTTTCATGGCTTCATCATTAGGTATCTAGGTATCGAGATCGACCCCGAGAAGATCAAGGCCATCAGTCATATGCCTCCCCCGAATAATATTCGGGAGCATCGAGGCCTCCAAGGACACTTAGCCTATATACGCCGATTCATTGCGAATCTGGCCGTCAAGTGTAATCCCTTTTCTCGACTCATGAATAAAGGTGCCACCTATGGGTGGGAAGAAGAGTGTCAGACCGCTTTTGAGGAAATCAAGCAGTATCTACTTCAACCTCTATTTTTGATGCCACCCATTCCCGGAAAGACGCTGGTCCTTTACGTGACCGCCCTGGAGTGATCTCTCGGCGCCCTTCTCTCCCAGAAGAATAATGAGGGAACAGAGAATAGCCTCTACTACCTCAGTCGCATGCTCCTTGACACGGAAATTAGATATTCTACCATCGAGAAGAGCTTCCTAGCGCTCGTATTCGCCATATAGAAATTGAATCACTACTTGCAGCACCACGAGGTACAACTGGTCTCTCGGGTAGACCTGTTGAAATACATACTAAGCCGGCCTATGTTGACCGGCCGATTGGCATGCTGGGCGGTGATCCTCCAGCAGTTCGACATTAGGTTCGTACCTCAGAAAGCCGTCAAAGGACAGGCGTTGGCAGAATTATTAGCTGCCCACCCAACCTCTGTGGACCAGCCACTGGATTTGGGCTTTCCTGATGAGGCAATCCTCTCAGTCGATCACGCCACCCCATGCTGGAAGATTCACATTGATGGTGCCTCCCGAAGCCCTACCGGTAGAAGGCTCAATGATCCCAGGCTTAATAGAGTGGTCCTGTGTATCGTTTTCATTACCCCGGAGCAAGCTGTTCTACCATATTCTTTCTTATTGTCAGAAGGCTGCACCAACAATGAGGCAGAATATCATTCCCTCATCACTGGCCTCGAGTTGGATCTGGAGGTTAACGTACCCCACCTGTATGTAAAAGGGTACTCTGAGCTAGTCATCAAGCAGGTTAACAGTGACTTTTCTGTCAGGAAGCCAGAACTCATGCCATTGCTGGAGTGCACCCACCATCTAATGGCTAAGTTCCCCTCCCGACCAGATGTCGTTCACGTTCCCCGGTCGCAGAACAGTCGAGCAGATGCTTTGGCCATCCTGTCCGCATCACTCGAAGAGCCCGAACAGGATGACCTAATCATCCACGTGGCGCACCGAAGAGTCATTTCTCCTGTTATCTCGGAGGGCGATCGTGGCCCGCGAGTGAACTATCTCACCGTTGGTTCCCCTGTGTCAGGACCCCCCGGGGATTCAGGCATGGTGATCGAGATAGTTCTTGACTGGAGGACACCCTTGGTTGAATATCTCTGGCACGACAATCTTCCGATGGACCGAGCAGAGAGGGAACAAATCTGGCACTGCGCGCCATAGTTCAACCTTCAGAGCGGTCCCAGCCGTGATCAGCTCCTTTACAAGCATGGGTTTGACGGTGTTCTCCTCCGTTGTCTTCAAGGAGTAGAGATCCCACAGGTCATGCAGGAAGTGCACGCTGGTTCCTGTGGCGCCCACCAGGCCGGGTCGAAGTTGTCCCACCAGATTCGGATGCTGGGATACTTCTGGCCCTCCATGATCCACGACTGCATAGAGTACTCCAAGAGGTGTCATGCGTTCCAAGTTCATTCTAACTTTGTGCATCGGCCACCAGATCCTCTCCATAATACAAAGTATTCTTGTCCCTTTACAGTCTGGGGGTTGGATGTCGTAGGGCCTTACCCGCCGGATGACAATTATCCTCCATTGTTGTCCCCCATTGGGTTCCAAATTTGGGTACCTTGATTCACCCTTCCTCTCCATCCCCCCTATGTTCGGATGGATTTCAATGCCCCCGACATTGCCCCACTAGTGTGTTAGATCACATTGATAAGTTGACACATCAATCGGCTCGGGGTCTCCTCAGAAGTCCAGGCCCAATTTTGGACGCCTAAAGCTTGGTCAATGCCCCACAGTTGAACAAAAAGATGCTATGAGCATCTTCTGCTTCTTGCGTTGGGCACGACCCACAGGAGCCTAGGGATGAGTTTTTATTCGTTTTGAATATATGGTTGAGCACATTAATCCAAGGGTACAAATGAGTGGATTTGGCCATATATTGGATTGAGACGATGAGGAGTACAAGTAGAAAGTTCATGAGAAGGAAACAACAAAGCCCTTAGGGATTAGCGTGCAGAAGAGATCTTTCCAGCGCTGCTACCCTCTGGCTGGTAGCCTCCAGGACCGATTCTCTCTCTTTGAAGACCCTATCCTCATCGGCCACCATAGAGCGTAGCTCACCAGCCCAAGCTAGTGCCTGCGCCCGCTCGGTTTGATGTACGGTCATCTGGTGACTCACCTCCACCAGTTGTTTCTGCAAATCAGCCAGCTGGGCCGTCAGTGGCTCCACAAGCTCAGAGCATGTTGCGATGAAGGCCTCCTTATCTGCTGCCTACCCTTCGAGGTGCTGGAATTCCTACTCCTCCCTCAGCAGCTCTTGAGTGCTCACCGATCCTTCCCAACACTGGGAAATGTCGGTGCACCGGCTAATCTCGCGTATCTTCTCGGCCATGTAATCACGGATCGTCAGATGAAGGCGCTGAGCGTCAGCCCCTCCGGCGCACAAGAAGTGCAGACAGGTCTGAAGTGATTCCATCTGCCTCAGCCAATATGACTGGGGCTGCCTGAGGAAGTGCTGGATACACTTCCACCCTTTGCACCATGTCATCCGGCTCTCCTCGACTGCCTCTGAGTCTGTGTCATCTATCTCCTCAGGGTCAGCGGGTCGGTATATGGGGAAGGCCGCCAGCAGATCAGCAGCAGGATCCGCCCTAGGGATGTCTTCATGAGAAATAGAATCCTCAACGTCTGGGTGACCTTCTCTCGCCCCAGCAGCAATGATGCCTCCACCAGCTTCCGACCTCGTTTCAGTAACAACACTGATGATGTCCACCGCCCCATGTTCATCAATTTTTGGGGACAAATCAGTGTAGAGAGCATGTTCCGAGTGAGGTGGTATGTCCGCCGCCGTTCCACTCGTGGATGGCTCGGGCTCCAGAGCCTGATGTGCCTCTAGTGTTGAGATCACTGCGCAAGGCACACACTGGTCAGATGGGATCTTTTGGCACCAAGCACTAGTAGTGAAGTGTGAGACTTACAGGAATCCAGAGCGTCGGTCCCCAGTGTTTCGGCCGCTGCAGGAGCCACCGTAAGGGGAGAACCCTCTACGTTTGTTAATTCAACGATGGGTGTCAGATCCCCATCATGTCCCACTGGTTCCATTCCTCCCTCCTCTGGTGGGGATGCCCGCCCAACACGCAACTGCTCCTGAGTAGGATGGGTAAGTGAGTTAGAAGTTGGAAAGTAGAATGGATGAATGAGGGAAATGAATGAAGACAGAGACAAACCTTGAGAATCTCGGTTATGTCGAGATCAGAGTCGGAAATCTCGCCGCTCTCTTGGAGACTCCCTTGGTAGGTCACCCCTTGCGACCCCTCACCTTCAGGCTCATCTTCTTCATTTTATCCCTCACCTTCGTCCTCTCCGGTTTCCTCCTCCCCCTCTGGATCCTCATCACTGTCGCTTTCTACCGATGGCATCACTTCCAGATCATGCTTCTGGTTGAGCATCACTTTCACTTGGAAAGATGGCTCCGCATGCTGCCCCCTTTTGGTGTGCGTATACATCCATGGCCGTCAGATAAGCATGCTGCCGATGGAAGTTTACTCAGTCATTAATTCGAACGAGCCCGACCTCTGGCAGTTGGATCCCGTTTCTCATTATCTTCTGCCAGATGGCTTCGATGCTCAGCGATTGCCGCAGGGTCATCCCGGCCGACCATAGTGCCAGGAGAATTGCGTCTTGGGAAGGTTTGAGCAGATATCTTATCTGCTTCCCGGGCAGTTCCCTGGCCGCCTCATGTGACCCCCCTGTAGGTAACGAGGATGTGGAAGCACCATGTGTTGTTCCCACTGCCGAAGTCCCGGCCTGCGAAGGCCTCGCTGCCTGACGCGTCCTTGGTTCCCCCCCTTCTAATAGCACCGTGCCTTCTTTCCCATCGCCCGATTTCCACGCGAGTAACTTTGAGTTGCCGGACATGCTTGCGTAATAACCCCTCAGGGTACGCAATGGTCCAGTGTTCGACGTATTTTGTTGCTAGGCCGGCATCGACCCCAGTGGGAGGAAGAGTAACGACGTCGCCAGAGCTGAAAGTGGTAAACATCAACCACATCTTGTGTAGGACACATGGATTATTCTCCTTCCAAACAACAGTGAATACCTTCTTCGGCATTCGTTGGAGGAACCCGAACTGCCTGGCGAATCGGGATGGCACGTAAGGATCACAGATCACCTTCCCGTCGATCCGAGCCACGAGCACCCCACCCCAAATGCTCTGGAAGTATTCCTGTTGTTTCAGAGAGCCTCTCTCGTTGTCCACCAGCTGGCCGACTGGGGTGGGGAACGGGCTGAAGTTGAAGTTGGCATGGTTGCCAATGCGAATCCTCACGCCCTCCTCATTGAGCATCATCGGCGCCACCCCTGCGATGTTTAGCAAGGACGATCACAGACCGTTGCCCGTATGTGTTGTGTTGTGATGCATCGGGATTAGGGTTGGGGAGTGCACTCATGCAAGGAGACTATTTGGGGGGGGGATGTCTCACAACTGTCAAGGGTGCATGAGAAAAAGTACCCAATAGATGATATGGAGATGGTAGTGGTTTTTCATGTTTTGATAACATAGTGTCACTATATATTCGATGAAAAATTCAATGTTTTTTATCGACTAGAATAGATTGAGGCCTATGTTTTCATAGAGATATTTCAATTTTTAAGAAAATGAGATGTATGGAGTATCATCAGATATTTGAATTTTACTTGATGTTAACACTATGTAATAGATACTCGATGGAAGATGCACTAAGTGAAAATTCATATTCTCATGTGGAAAATTAAGCTTCAGACTAGTGGTAGTTTGTGTCTATTATAGCCAACATGCAATTTGAATGTGATGACCACGATGATGTAGCTATCGCCTTTCTAGTTACATTGTTTCCTGAATTTGTAGGACTGGTTAAATATGTGTCGATGTCTTACTACTAATTTTTAGATATGAGGCCTATACTTAATGATGAGAGGAATATTGTGAACTTGAAACCGTATGGTAGTTAAATTTTATGGTTTTGGAATCTGATGGTGGTACTAAAGGTTTATCAGCACCAACTTATTTTTGCTCATCATAATTCTAGATGGGTTTTCGGTCTTGGAATTCTAGAAATGTATAAGGCATTGATAGTGCAGTTTTGGAGGGTTGGTAGGAAAATGTAAGTGGTTGAGTTGTATCAAAATGCATGACTTGTTGGCATTCCAAGGTAGATCATTAGCATATATCAGTCATGTTGTAGTATGTAGCTATACATATATGGAAATGGGAGCAGATATCAATTTATTTTTTCATAGCTCTGCCATGAATAGTTAGGAAACACGATGCCATGTGGTTTAATGTGGATTGACTCACGAATTATTCTCATTTCACCACTATTCGTGAATCTCATATGGTGGACGTTCTATCCAGAATTTTTACCATTTATTTGTTAGAGAGGAATGGTGTAACAATTTCGATTGTATTTAAAAGAGATCTAAGGATGATGTCTCGTTTCAGGAATTCCTTAAAACAAGATCTTATGACTCTGTTGATGATGAATATGGAATATCATCCCCAAATAAGTTGGAAATCTGATAGGGTGATACAGACATTTGATGTTATGTTTCAGGCTCTAGTTATGGATTTTCGAGGCTTGTGGGAGAATCAATTTCCTTTAGTGGAGTTTACAAATAATAACTATTTTAAGGCCACGATTCATATTGAGCTATTTGAGGTATTGTATGTGAATCAATGTTGTTCCCCACTATGTTGGGTGGATAAATTTGAGAACTGATTGTTTGATTCATGCCTTGACCAAGATATAATGGAACATATTATGTGGAAAATGTAGAGAATGAAGACGGTGTAGAGTCATCAAAACCCATTTTCTGGCCATCATCTATGGTCATTTTCGTTTGGGTAGGGTGATCATGTGTTCATAAGAATTTCCTCGAGGATGGAACATCATTGGTTTGGAATGCCTAACAAGTTACCACCATGGTATATAATTCCATTTTAGATAAATGATAAGGATGTATAAGTGGCATATCGATTGTCCTAGCCAACATGTTTTACTGTGGTTCATAATGTCTTTCATGTTTTTCAGTTAAATAAGTATCATCTAAATGATGACCATGTGATTTCAATAGATTGTGGTGAGCTACAACCATATTCGTCATTGGTTCACATGCCAATATGGAATTTGGATAGGCTTTAAGAGGTCTTTAGTCGCAAAAAAATCATTCTAGTTCAGTTTTTTTGAACATGATCAAATTATAGAGGATACATTGGAGAGGTACAAATAGATGGACGTGCAGTGGCATGATCTCTTTCGAAAAAATGATGGGTCTCTACATTCTAAGGAGAGAATGTGCTATGGTAGGGATAATTTAGCACAACCTATTTGGGGTATGTAACATTTTTTTGCATGTTTCTTTTAATAATGTGGTAGTGTAATTTTTAGATGAGTTTATAAGGGTTTTGTGATTGTTTTGGTGCATTTCAAGGGTTTTGCGGTTTGATCATGGTTATTGGAAGCCATGTAGAATCTCTTCGAAACTATGAATTTTGAGACATTGGGTTTTCTCATGGTCGGACCATGGTTTTTCTATCCATGAGAGTCATACATGTGCGAAACCCCTCTATGATAGTATCATTCACATGGATATCATATAGGTTTTCAAACCATGCATGCAATCTATGCAGATCATTAAAATCTGATTAAAAAAAGGGTTTCTCAAGATTGATGATAAACACTATATTTATCCTCCCTTATAAAACCAACTCTAGATTTATTCAACACAATGGTTAGGGAGGTTCTACCACTCATTTGGTATGTGAATCGAATGGGTTTTTTAGGAACATTGATTGTGATTCTTCCATAGTAAGTTACATCTATTGGTTGTTTATTGGTTTTCCTTAGATCTAGATATATCCCTCAACCAATTTTCTAGGTCATCATCCATCACATATAGATCTAGGTTTGTTGTTCTCTATAATTGTGAGTATTGGTCTTTTTGGTGTTAGGGAAATGGATATAAGGTTCATTTTTGGAATATTTAACCTGGAATTTGTGTGTGGTGGGTTGATTTCTTGAAACATGATGGAAGGTGTATTCACTCCCATAGCCATTTTTATATAACTAGAAGGCATTAATTTCAATTAATATTTTTTTTTCTTGAATTTTTTTGTGATTGTGATGTACAATGCCTGATTGAATCCCAATTTTAGATGATTTTTGGAATTTGGGGAAAATTGATGTTTTTGTGAAATATATGTTGTTTTTGGATTTTAAAATGTTGATTGTAAAATTAGTGGCATGGCTGATTTATGGAAAATGGTTAATGAAAAAAAGTCAATCAAAGTGTTGTTTTTTTGAAATTTGGTTCTCCATGGATATTAGATTAAGGGAATTTTCAAAAAATGATTTATTTATTGAATTGATTTTGGAATGTTGTTGGATTTTTTGATGTGATGAAGAAATTTTTTGGAATACAAATTGTTTTTGTAGTATAACAATGCATATGTTGGTTAATATGATATTGGTAATTGTGATTGGCATGTTATCATGGTATTGGTAAATGTAATTTTCTTATTTAATGTCTTACTTGGACTATAATATGTTGATTGAATACATAGTGGGTGTGAAGAATCACTATAAAAAAGATGATGGAAAAATGATGTAGTGGATAACCATCTAGGAAATGTGGGTGTGAAGTAACACTATAAATGAAGAGGGGTAAACGGGCAAGGATGTGAAGTTCCAACATTATTGGTACACCATGTTGGGTGTATGGAATTTATGAATCTTATTAGAATATGTTTGAAACCATGAAATATTAATTGGGATGTGTTAATATGTGTTAGGAATTGTAAAATGACATGTTTGGGTGATTTCTATAGTATTCGGTGGATTTGGGTAAAATTGTCTGGTAAGGGTGTGTTTGGATTATTATAAATTATTGCATTGTTTGATATTTTATACAATTTTTTTATATAAATGTGGTAATAGTTATATCATTGTTGTGTGTGTAGCAATTTCATTTGGGGAAAACCTACTGAATATTATTACTCACCCCCTTCTTTGGGTAATTGGTGATTTTCCAGCTGTTGTACTTTGGGACACAAGTAATAGAAAATAATCTCATTCATATAGTGGTACATCATGATTCTTGGGCTGTCTTGTTGTTCTTAGAGAATGGGTATTAGTGTAGAGCTGTATAGTGGAGTCATGGATTCATTGGGTGTTGTTGTTTAGTGTTCCAATTGATACTCTGATTATTTTATTATGATGGTTTTGGATTATTGGTCTTTGGGAAATGTATAATTGTAATACATTGATGATTTTTTATCATGATTTTGGTTTTAGTAATGGAATGTTTCATTGTTTTCTTTGGATTTTAAGGTAAAATCATCCCCCAATTTTTCATGATTCCCTAGACATGTATTTCTAGCCTTTTTCACTTGGGGGAAGTCTCTTAAGGACACGTAGCACTTCTATCTCAACTCAAGCCAATGAGGAGGGGTGGGATGTTACACAACATGAACACATTGTGTGAAAATTTTTATCCCTTCTATCATATCATCGATAAGTACATAATGTTCCCTTCTAGGTTTTTATGAAAATGGAAAACAAATAGGGAGATCTAAGATAGTAAATAAGGAATAGTATATAGTGCAATCTATCATAAAAAATATGTAATAAGATTTATGGTGGAAAGAAATTAAAAAATAATAATCCATATTTAATTAAAAATTACAATATTTAACATCCACATCAAAAAATAAAAACATGGAATATAATAATCATTTATATTATAAATATGGAATGCATACTTTTCGACATAAAAAATGCAATCAGTTCATTATACCGAAACACTATACATATATGGGAATATGTACACACCAAAGACAATGTTTTTTTGTTTCATGATTTATGTTGATGCATCAACATTATATATAATTTTGGGTTCCACCCTTCATGAGATTATATCTAATGAATTGACATTTTGATTCAACAAGACAATTCATATCAATCCCTAAATAACCTACGGTAGAGTAAAAACAAGGCTATCCATATATAGAAAAATATATAGAGTAAGGAATTCCACATTAAATGGAATAATATTATTTCCTAAAATAATATACATTAATCATCTAAGAGGTTATGGATTATCCTTAATGTTATCAAAATTAACCTTATCGAAAATGTAACACCCTATTATATGAAAATATGAATATCATATTTGATAACATGTATGAAAAGAAACACCAATAGTATTAGGGAATATAACTTCCTAATACCTTAAAATATATTTAATTTTTTTAATAAATTAAATTTGAAATATATCATGATATGTATGAAACATAGATTTATCATTCATTACACATATTGATGAGTTTCTTTAATAGCATTCATGATTCTCAATACCATTTTTTACAAAATACTACTAATATTATTGTGTACAATAGACTATAGCCTCACGAACTGATGTCATTTATTTGTCCATTACTGCATTTTATGGTTGGGGATAATGATGGATATAATTTTTTGTATGCTATTTATGATATTTATGATTTATTTATTCATCATGAATTAATATATAACATATACCTTCATTAATTCCATTTTTTAGTAAAACTATAACATTCTTCATGTTTACAGTGGACTACTTCCACATTAAGTGATGTGATTCGTTCTTGCTTTAAATGGAATGTATTAATGATGATTTTAATAAACATATATGGCTTGTATGATATAAACATGATAATATAATTATAATATACATATATACTACTTAATTTTATTTCCTTCAATATTTCAAGGAAATGGAAACATTATTCATGTGTACGTATGGTCTACTATCTCCATGAATAGTGTATTTCATTTCCTATCGCTAAATATTATGAATTAATATTGGTAAATACATACTATATAAATATATATTATTTTTAAATCATTTTTTTACCATTTTTAGATTTTTAAATAAGAATCTATGTAAGTGGAAAAAATAACAAGTCAAAGCACAAATGTAAGACAAGCCAATTAACACCCAAAACAATGAAAATAATGAAATAATTTTATCAAACAGTTGATAAGATGTTATTAATGTATCATATGTGATATTAAAAATTATAATTTTGTTATAGTATATGTTAATAACAAACATAATCCAATTATAGATGAGGTTAAATTGTGTTTTGACAAGAGAAATCATGAGGTAATGGAATTCACCTCGATTTACATTCCATTGAGACTTATTTGTTATTTTGAAATAATTCAATTTTATGTGGTGTATATAATTCCCTTTTACATGAAATATCATGAATATATCATTATTCATTTTATTTTAACTTCCCATTTATGTTATCTCACCCAATGTTATTTTAGTTGAAAATTACCAAGTGATAAAAGTTATTGTGAAATATAAATTCCTTTGTGATTGTTCACTTTTTATTGAAACAATAAAATTATTATAATAATTTATTGTTAGACATTAAATTTAAAATAAGTATATTCTTGTAGGATTCATACTATAACTTACTAAACCGTCATCCATTATTACATACAACGTATACATTGAATATTATTTTTAAATTTTTGAAAATGATGATAAATATATATTCATTACTCAATACTAATAAGCGATGATACAGAATATTATTAAATAAATTATTTGATATATGAAGAATGCATTCGGATTGAAGTCACTGGTAGGTCCTGGTTAATGATAAAATTTCAATAGATCCATATGAGACAAATCATTTGAAAAAATGAAACTGGTTTATATATAATAGTTTTAATCTTTCTTTAGAATAGATCATGAATGTAAATGTATCGTGTGATGGTGAAACATGACATCCAATAATTAATACATTAATGCATTCAGAATTCAGTAATTTTAATCCATGATATTTTCATTGTGAAAAAAATATATTGATGTATTTCATTCTCATCTTATTTATTATTTCTTATCTGAGTATTTAAATGTAATATGTGTTTAGTTATTTACCTTCACATTTTGGTCATTCATCATTGACTCAGGATTGATTCCACTGTACTTAACCCTTATTATGATTTTGAGATAACCCTTTTAATGTTTCCCTTCTCTATAATATAATTAAGTGTACGTTGAATGAGATTTCAAGGTTCAAGTTAATTTTATGTTATTATGTTTTTTGTTTTATTTTATTTTATCCAATATGAAATTAGTAACATGTTTCAATCTAGTATTAAAAAACTAATAAATTTTTTAGTAAGTTTAATATATTGGGACTTTAATCATCAATATATACCATTGAAATAAAGTAAGTCCCTCGCTCCAAGAAAATGGAGTAAGGTTCACAATTATTTTTGTCTGAGTTCATTTAGATCAATCATTGGGAACTAGATTTAGGATAATATTGATTATGGAATATAACAATATGAAAGAATTTTAGGATTAGTATAGAAACACATCCAAATGTTTTAGATTTGTATATATTATGTGTGTATTCCTTGAAATTGATAACATTGTGGATAGTAATAGTTGATGTGGTTCTAGAACATATGTACCTAGGGGAAAAACATTGAAAAGGGATTTTCATGCTTGATTCAGGAATAACCTAGAACAGAAAGACATGCCTACATTTCACTTGTTTTGATATATTCATGTGATATTATTATGAAAATTCACAATTTCTTTACAAACCATTTAGATGACTTTGATGTATTGATATAAAAAAGAATCCATGTTTATATAGTGAGAATAATTAAAGATACCTTTTTCAATTTTTGATATGTATTTCAGTAGTTTTGGGATTAAAACCCACATAATATAATGTTATGATATGATCTATCGAATGAATTTTTTTAGAAATGTAACCTTGAAGGAATACAGGAATCAATAATTGTAACATCCCAAGTAAGTAATGAATAATAAATTTTTTTATCTATGTCTATTAATGATTAAGATAGTGTTTTAGAGGCTTAAAATGAAAATAAATACAATCTTAAGCATGGAATACACTAATATTCTTAAAAGATTATTTTACTGCCTTTTGATGGAAAACCCTTTTTAAATCAAACTTTTGACAATTTTATAATCTATATTTGTCAAAATAAACTTATTCTTTATTATTGGGACATCAAAATTTACTTTGTGTGAATTTTTGGTATTTTTCTGACAATGTTCATTTTTTAATGAATATTGCAAAATGTTGTATTTTAATTCAAAAACTTTTTTTAATATAATTTATTAATATGATTAGATTATCTTTTGAATTGGTTTTAAAGTGAAATTACAATATATTTTTACCATTTAATCCAATGGTGGTCATTGGAATCAACTTTACTTTGAAATTGGACTTAAACTAGTGTCAATCTTTTCATAGATATTGTTTCAAAAAAACCCGCTATTTGCTCTGACAGCGGGAATTAATTATTAAATTAATTAATGTGACTTATATGTTTTGAATTTTGTAAAATAGACTTCATTTTTGAATTTGGAGTATCTAATATATCTTATGGTGAATTTTTGGTAATTTTCTGAAAAACTTCAATTTTTGATGAATAGTGAAACCACTAAGTGGTATTTATAAAAACTGATTTTTCCGTTTAAATGAAATTTTGCCATAATTGTGTTTTGAATTTCAAAAATCTGATATACATGGTTGTCATTAAGAAGTAAAATGTGGTTCAATGAGATTAAAATAATTTTTTGGTGAATAGTAACTCTTAAGTTCTTAATCACGATTAGAGGTAATTAGTGTAATTTAAGGTAAGAATAATGTTTTAATAAAATGAAATGACCTAGAAACATGTCCTACCCTTATTGGATGTGTCATGTCCGACCAAGAAAAGCCATGGGTCAACTTGGGGACCCCATGGAGCCACTTTGGTTGGGAAATTACATAAATAACTTTTTATTTAATGTTAAAGTAAAAATGACACAAACATGAGTTATTTTACTAAAACAATTTTTACATGGGCTTATACAAGTCATATTTTTGACGAAAATATTCATTAGAAAAATAAAAAGATTTTCAACATCATAGGATTTTTTTTTATAATTTTTAGACATTAAATAAATTAAATTATTTATGACATCATGATGATGCAGCGATGACCTCATTATTTAACGATTTAAATAAAATGGAAAGATAATGTAATATCTAAGACCTACACAAGTCCAAAACCTATTGGATGAGTGGATTTCGAACCATTATCACCTTATCCTCGAATTATATCAATGTGGGACCTTTTGAATCCGAAACTCTTTTTAAAATAAAGTAACTTATCTTTACTTTCCAAGAGTGCCCCTCCTCTCCTCTTATAAAAGGCCCCCACCTCTACCTCCTTACCCACACTCACAAATCCTTCGGCTCGGCCAACCCCTGCCCATTTTGTCTCTCCACTTCCCTCTATTACTCTTTGAAGCCTCAATTTGGGCAGAAGTCTTCCCAAGGAAGCCTTTGAGCTCAAACCAAAGGGAGTTACCCGATTTTAAGGTAATGTCTTCTTTTGAGTCCTTCTGTTTTATTTTGCTTCTCCAACCCCCTAAACTCTTTTTATTATTTTCTTTTGTAACAAATCCAGTATCCTAAATATACTAGGATGTTGTTATAATAAGGATTCTAGCTACACTTACACACACCTACATGTAATGGTTAATGAACATACTGTTTCCGTGGATGGTGAAGTTATGCCTCCCGAAACGATGATTGTTCAACATTATTTTAACACCTTCAAAGGTGGCCATTAAGATGTCACTATATTTATATATGATATATAATATGTTTATGTTTTCCTTAAGCTTATATATTTTCCTTTTTGGTCATACCTTTATGGTTTCCATTATGGGTGAACGTGATATCTTCATTTAAGGAAGTGCGGACTACCGCCCCTTAAAGTGAGTTGATTCATTAAATACCATATGTGGGACGTATAAAGGATGTAAATATGATATTATATATGATATTATACTGGAATTATAATATACCTTTATATCATTATGATTCCATTCTATAAAATATGAAATAGAAATGAAAGTAGTATCCATACGTACGTACGGCTTACCGTCTCCATGAACGGTGCATTTCATTTCTTACCTCTAAATGATTATGTAATATTATAAATGCATGCATGTACTGGATATATATGACATATATGATATCTACATCATGAATACCATTCTGGATATAATGGATACATGAACAACATGTAATTATAAAGGGCTTATTTTTTACTCAAGTACCAATGATCGTTAAAACGGCCGTTATTAACTTAAATAATTACATAGTGTTCATGACATGGTAATAAGTGATATAAAAGGAATAATGAACTTGAAAAAGGTTCTTAAGCAAGTAGAAATTAACTCATGTTTATTATTTAGGACATTAAAGAACGACCGAGTCAAGTCGGACCTGAGGTATGGGACTTCGTCTCAATCTCCTTTCATTGAGGCATATTTTGTTTTATACACAACCTTCTTCTATACGGCGTATAAACCCCTTTGACTTTTACATTTATCCAAAATAAATATTTTTTATACGAAGCGTTTTACTAAATGACAAAAGGGAATGTTTTGTCGTACGTATGCGGTGACAACGACTTCTCCGCCACCATGACCATTATTTGAGTTTCGGCTTCCTCTACAAGCCATACCTTCTTTTTAAAAGAAAAATAAATACCATGTTTTACTTTTCTTTTATTTTGGTATTGAAAATGGTTTTCATAATGTTTTTATATCAATGTGTTGTATTGATATCTCGTGATTGAATGGTGGAAATGTTATGTTTCCTTTATGCATGTTTTATGTGATGCGATTATGTTGAGGTTCTTGGGAATTATTATGAAGATGGGTGGTTCCATGATAAACTAATGGCGGGTGATCCTGATATAGCTCTCCAATGCATTGGGTAACGCGAAGGAGTGAAACGTTAAGGTTTCTCCGAAGAGATTTATGGAATATACTATGATGGGTATTCCAAACGTAACCAAGAGGGTTACTACCTACGTAAGAATGTTATGAATGCCCCAAGTTACCTTTTATGTCTTATGATTTCTATGATTTATTCATGATTTTATGAGGTATGTTAAAGTGCTTATGTTTTATTGGTAAAGTATGATTTCATTCTTATGTATATATGAACTCATGTTTCCTTTCCATATTTTTATAACCCTTACTGAGCTTTTTATGCTCATCCCAAGTTTTTTGAAATGTTTTTCACAGGTCAAGGGAAAGGTACATGATATGATGATAGTGTCAAGGAAGTGTAAATAAATAATCCATGTTTTATTTTAAATGTGTTTCCATTGATGGGAATGAATAATACTCTCTTTATGTAACCACTTTGTTTATATGTGGAATGTAATGCATGTTTTATGATCTAATTATCTAAAACTATAAACCCGAAAAGATCCTCAATGTGTAATCTTTAAACTTTTGTGATCAGTATATATTTCACACTTTACTCCATACAAATTATGCCTCCAAATTTTTAAAGCAAAAACAACAGCAGCTAATTCCAAATCATGTGTAGGGTAATTTACCTCATGAGTTTTCAACTGTCGTGAAGCATAAGCAATTACCTGATCATTCTTCATTAGGACGCAACCGAGTCCTTTCAATGAAGCATCACTGTATATAACAAAATCACCATTCCTGGAAGGTAGTGCCAAAACTGGAGCATTCACCAATCTTCTTTTCAATTCCTGAAAACAATCATCACAATCTTTTATCCAGATAAACTTAACACCATTCCGAGTTAGCTTAGTCATTGGACTAGATAACCGTGAAAAATTTCTAACAAACCTTTGGTAATAGCCTGCCAAACCAAGGAAGATAAGAATCTCAGTTACATTTGTGGGTCTTCGCCATTCTTCCACAAATTTTGTTTTTGTAGGATCAATAGTTATCCCATCTTTAGAAACAATATGACCAAGGAAAGAAATTTGTTGCAACCAAAACTCACACTTGCTGAATTTCCCATACAATTTATTTTATTTTAAGGTTTGAAAAATGACCCTTAAATGTCTTTCATGCTCCTCTTTACTTTTAAGAAACACTAAAATATCATCAATGAAAACCACAACAAACTTATCAATAACACATGGAAAATTCTATTCATTAAGTCCATGAATACAACAGGTGCATTGGTTAGCCCAAAAGGCATTAATACAAATTCATAATGGCCATATATTGTACGGAATGCAGTCTTCGGAACGTCTGCTTCCTTTACCTTCAGCTGATGGTACCCCGATCTCAAGTCAATCTTTGAAAAAAACTGAGCTCCCTGGAGCTGATCAAACAAATCATCGATATGAGGCAAAGGATATGACTAGAATTAATCAAGGATTATGATTTTACAATTCATTACCATCTGGAAAAAGCAAATAAAGTGGCTGATGCTTTGAGTCGAAAAAGTAATGATTCTTTAGCAATGTTGCGTTTGGAACGTGATACTTTGGTTAAGGATTTGATGAACTTTGGCATATAATTTTTTGGTGCAGGATGTTCTTTTATTTTGTTTTAGGTATCAGTGAGATCATCTCTATCAGATAGAATCAAGCAAGAACAGAAGCAAGACAGTGAGTTGTAGAAAAAGGTAGAGCTGGTTCAGAAAGGTAAGTTGCCTAAATTCAACATTGATAATGATTGTGTTTTGAGATTTGGGAAGAGATTGTGTGTGCCTTGCGATTCACAGTTGAAGAGAGAGTTGTTATGTGAAGCTCATAGTTCTCCGTTTTCAGTTCATCCTGGCAGTACTAAGATGTATAGAGATCTGCGGGAGTATTACTTCTGGGATGGAATGAAAAGAGATATTACTGATTTTATTGTGAAGTGTTTGACATGTCAACAGGTTAAAGCAGAGCGTCAGTTACCGAAAGGGATGCTTCAGCCTTTACCAGTGCCAGAGTGGAAATGGGAGAATATATCCATGTATTTTTTTGTGGGATTACATAAGACATCTCGAGGTAATAATGCAATCTGGGTTATAGTTGATCGCTTGACTAAATCTGCTCATTTCCCTGCTACACGAGATACTTTTTCCCTAGATCAACTTTCCCGTTTGTATCTTAAAGAGATAGTCAGGTTACATGGAGTTCCTCTCTCCATTGTATCTGATCGTGATCCCAGGTTCACTTATAACTTTTGGAAAGGCCTTCAGAAGTCGTTGGGTACTGAATTAAATTTTAGTACAGCTTTTTATCCTCAATCGGATGGGAAGTCAGAACGAACAATTCAGACCTAGGAGGATATGCTACGAGCTTGTTCGATGGATTATCAGGGAATTTGGGACCAACATCTATCTTTGGTTGAATTTTCGTATAATAACAGTTTTCATTCCAGTATACAGATGGCACCATTTCTGGCATTATATGGGAAGCGGTGTTGAACTCTAGCTTTCTAGGATGAAGTGGGTGAAAGGAAGTTGATGGGACCAGAATTGGTAGAAGAGATGGCAGAAAAAGTTCAGCTAATTCAGAAACACATGAGAACAGCTCAGAGTTGGCAGAAGAGTTATGCGGACAACAGGAGGAAGGATCTCTCTTTTGAGGAAGGTGATCATGTTTTTCTCAAAGTATCACCATGGAAAAGTGTGATGCGATTTAGTAAGAAAGGAAAGCTGAGTCCAAGGTTTATTGGACCATATGAAATTCTGGAGAGAGTTGGATTAGTTGCATACCGGGTGGCTTTACCTCTGAGTTTATCTCAGGTACAGAATGTTTTTCATGTTTCGATGTTGAGAAAGTATATGCCAGATCCATCTCATGTTTTGAGTCTAGAGGTAGTTCAGCTGGAAGAGAACCTATCTTATGAGGAACAACCAGTCCAGATTCTTGACCACAGGGAGAAAGTGTTACGAAATAAGGTGATTCACCAGGTAAAGGTTTTGTGGAAAAACCAAATGATGGAAGAGGCAACATGGGAATATGAAAATGCAATGAGGGATAAGTACCCCCATTTATTCGATAAGTAAATAAATTGCGGGGATGCAATTTTCTAAAGGGGGGAAGGATGTAACATCCCAAGTAAGTAATTAATAATAAATATTTTTATCTATGTCTATTAATGATTAAGATAGTGTTTTAGAGGCTTAAAATTAAAATAAATACAATATTAAGCATGGAATACAATAATATTCTTAAAAGATTATTTTACTGCCTTTTGATGGAAAACCCTTTTTAAATAAAACTTTTGACAATTTTATAATCTATATTTGTCAAAATAAACTTATTCTTTATTATTGGGGCATCAAAATTTACTTTGTGTGAATTTTTGGTATTTTTCTGACAATGTTTATTTTTTAATGAATATTGTAAAATGTTGTATTTTAATTCAAAAACTATTTTTAATATAATTTATTAATATGATTAGATTATCTTTTGAATTGGTTTTAAAGTAAAATTACAATATATTTTTACCATTTAATCCAATGTTGGTCATTGGAATCAATTTCACTTTGAGATTGGACTTAAACTAGTGTCAATCTTTTCATAGATATTGTTTCAAAAAAACCCGCTATTTGCTCTGACAGAGGGAATTAATTATTAAATTAATTAATGTGACTTATATGTTTTGAATTTTGTAAAATAGACTTCATTTTTGAATTCGGAGTATCTAATATATCTTAGGGTGAATTTTTGGTAATTTTCTAAAAAACTTCAATTTTTGATGAATAGTGAAACCACTAAGTGGTACTTAAAAAAACTGATTTTTCCATTTAAGTGAAATTTTCCATCATTGTGTTTTGAATTTCAAAAATCTGACATACATGGTTGTCATTAAGAATTAAAATGTGGTTCAATGAGATTAAAATAATTTTTTGGTGAATAGTAACTCTTAAGTTCTTAATCACGATTAGAGGTAATTAGTGTAGTTTAAGCTAAGAATAATGTTTTAATAACATGAAATGACCTAGAAACATGTCCTACCCTTATTGGATATGTCATGGCCGACCAAGAAAAGCCATGGGTGAACTTGGGGACCTCATGGAGCCACTTTGGTTTGGAAATGACATAAATAACTTTTTATTTAATGTTAAAGTAAAAAATGACACAAACATGAGTTATTTTACTAGAACAATTTTTACATGGGGTTATACAAGTCAGATTTTTGACTATAAATATTCATTATAAAGATAAAAATATTTCCTAAATCACAGGACTTTTTTTATAATTTTTAGACAATAAATAAATTAAATTATTTATGACATCATGATGATGCAGCGATGACCTCATTATTTAACGATTTAAATAAAATGGCAAGATAATGTAATATCTAAAACCTACACATGTCCAAAACCTATTGGATGAGTGTATTTAGAACCATTATCACCTTATCCTCGAATTATATCAATGTGGGACCTTTTGAATCCGAAACTCTTTTTAAAATAAAGTAACTTATCTTTACTTTCCAAGAGTGCCCCTCCTCTCCTCTTATAAAAGGCCCCCACCTCTACCTCCTTACCCACACTCCCAAAGCCTTTGGCTCGGCCAACACCTGCCCATTTTGTCTCTCCACTTCCCTCTATTACTCCTTGAAGTCTCACTTTGGGAAGAAGTCTTCCCAAGGAAGCCTTTGAGCTCAAACCAAAGGGAGTTACTCGATTTTAAGGTAATGTCTTCTTTTGAGTCCTTTTGTTTTATTTTGCTTCTCCAACCCCATAAACTCATTTTATTATTTTCTTTTGTAACAACTCCAGTATCCTAAATATACTAGGATGTTGTTATAATAAGGATTCTAGCTACACTTACACACACCTACATCTAATGGTTAATGAACATACTGTTTCCGTGGATGGTGAATTTATGCCTCCCGAAACGATGATTGTTCAACATTCTTTTAACTCCTTCAAAGGTGGGAATTAAGATGTCACAATATTTATATATGATATATAATATATTTATGTTTTCCTTAAGCTTATGTATTTTCATTTTTGGTCATCCCTTTATGGTTTCCATTATGGGTGAACGGGATATCTTCATTTAAGGAAGTGCGGACTACCGCCCCCTTAAAGTGAGTTAATTTGTTAAATACCATATCTGGGACGTATAAAGGATGGAAATATGATATTATATATGATATTATACTGGAATTATAATATACCTTTATATCATTATGATTCCATTCTATAAAATATGAAATAGAAATGAATGTAGCATCCATACGTACGTACGGCTTACTGTCTCCATGAACGGTGCATTTCTTTTCATATCTCTAAATGATTATGTAATATTATAAATTCATGCATGTACTGGATATATATGACATATATGATATCTACATCATAAATACCATTCTGGATATAATGGATACATGAACAACATGTAATTATAAAGGGCTTATTTTTGACTCAAGTATCAATGATCATTAAAACGACCGTTATTAACTTAAATAATTACACAGTGTTCATGACATGGTAATAAGTGATATAAAAGGAATAGTGAACTTGAAAAAGGCTCTTAAGAAAGTATAAATTAACTCATGTTTATTATTTAGGACATTAAAGAACGATCGAGTCAAGTCGGACCCGAGGTATGGGACTTCGTCTCAATCTCCTTTCATTGAGGCATATGTTGCTTTATACACAACCTTCTTCTATACGGTGTATAAACCATTTTGAATTTTACGTTTATCCAAAAGGAATATTTTTTATACGAATAATTTTAGTAAATGACAAAAGGGAATGTTTTTTCGTACGTATGCGGCGACAACAACTTCTCCACCGCCATGACCATTATTTGAGTTTCAGCTTCCTCTACAAGCCATACCTTATTTTTAAAAGAAAAATAAATACCATGTTTTACTTTTCTTTTATTTTGGTATTGAAAACGGTTTTCATAATGTTTTTATATCAATGTGTTGTATTGATATCTTGTGATTGAAAGGTGGAAATTTTATGTTTCCTTTATGCATGTTTTATATGATACGATTATGTTGAGGTTCTTGGGCATTATTATGAAGACGGGTGGTTCCGTGATAAACTAAGGGCGGGTGATCCCGATATAGCTCTCCAATGCATTGGGTAACGTGAAGGAGTGAAACGTTAAGGTTTCTCCGAAGATATTTAGGGAATATACTGTGATGGGTATTCCAAACGTACCCAAGAGTGTTACTCCCTATGTAAGAATGTTATGAATGCCTCAAGTTACCTTTTATGTCTTTTAATTTCTATGATTTATTCATGATTTTATGAGGTATGTTAAAGTGCTTATGTTTTATGGATAAAGTATGATTTCATTCTTATGTATATATGAACTCATGTTTCCTTTACAGATTTTTATAACCCATACTGAGATTTTTATGCTCATCCCAAGTTTTTTGAAATGTTTTTCAGAGGTCAAGGGAAAGGTACATGATATGATGACAGTGTCACAGAAGTGTCAAGAAATAATCCATGTTTTATTTTAAATGTGTTTCCATTGATGGGAATGAATAATACTATCTTTATGTAACCACTTTGTTTATATGTGGAATGTAATGAAAGTTTTATGATCTAATTCTCTAAAACTCTAAACCCGAAAAGATCCTCAATGTGTAATCTTGTAATAATTCAAGATTAAGTAAGGTTTAAGGCTGGGGCCTTATAATAATCATGAAAATATAAATTTATTCCTATTGGGATAGACTATATGTCTGGTATTGGTACTAGTCAAGTAAAATATATATTAGGTAAATTTAATCTGGTTATAAAACATAACAATGCTCGGATGGAGAATTTTGTTCAACACGACGATTCTCCAATTTATTGTTGTCTTATGTGACAGAGGCCCCCATCATTTAGTTGGATAACTAATCCAATGGTTGTTCAACAATGAGTTATGTAATTGAATAATATGTTTATGTCATTAGGATGTATTGAAACAGAAAATGTTACACTTTTAATGCATGGTCTAAAAATGATGTTGATCAATTGTGGATATTGATCCAGAATACTAAGCAGGAATAGGAAATACAACTCATGTAATAGATTGATTTTAATGACACAATATTTAAATAATATTTCCCTTTGATGAATAAGCTGATATGAGATGAATGTTCTTTAGTTATAATAAAAATGTGGAAGAAAGTGTTGTGAATGATGAGTATACCATTTTAAATTTATAGTGATATGATATAGATTCCATTTGTAAAAAGGAGTTCAAGATTGACCACATAACTGAGGTTCTTAATACTACTATCCTAAGGGAACTATTATATAAACCATTTTCATTATATGATGAAAAGAATGTTGTTTCAAACAGGAGAGAGAAGGAATTCTCGATGTGTTGTGGATTTAAAGGAATATAAGAGTAAAAGTGGATGGAAGAGAAACTATTGGATAAATAGTTGATTGGAAAGAATTTTTTTACACATGTGATAATGATGTCATGAATCACAGAAGGAAATTATTACTAGTATTGGTAGTTTTTTATGAGTGTGGAGGAAATGGTCACCATGTAAATGAATGCAAATATAATAAATAAAACACCATTATTTACTGTTTCATGTGTTTTTAAATGGTGAAATTAGAAAATTAATGCCCTATAAATCAAGGTAATATATCTTCGAAGAAGCATATAGATATTGGTAGAGCTTATGTTATTGATACAACAGAAGTAGAATTAATAGTTTTCTTTAAAATACATAAATTGTATTTCAAATTAAATTTAATGTAAAATTAGATTAATTATACATCTATTACTACAGTTTATATCATTTTTATCATTTTTATATTTATATTTTATATAAATTAATAGTAAAATATTGACCATTTTCACCTTAAAACACGCTTTCTCATTCCGTCGGTGGGATAACATTTTAATCAATTTTTTCCAATTATATAAATTTATTTTGGAAAATATGATCCCATAATATTAATAAGAATAATTTATGAAATCTAATATGTTAAATGTAACATTATACATACTTTTTAGTGAATTTAGATTAAATTAATTATAGAAATTGGGGTTAAAACGAGATTATCTTGTCGTTAAACATAAAATAGAAGGTGTATTAATGAGAAAACACTTGTCTAGTAATCATTTATTAACATATTTAGACCATATAACTTCATGGATAAAATTTAGTTCATTATTGATGCCTATTTTATTGAAAATATGTGTATACACCTAGCTTTTTTATTAAAATACTGATGTTGTCCTCTTCCCCACTTATAAATTGTCACCCATATCCTACCTAATTCACACCATCTACCCACCTTGGATCATCTAATACCTTATAAAATAAACCCCCAACTTCACTCCCTGAATATTATAATAATTATATTTCTAACAAAGAAATTATATGAAGTAATTAGTTCAATCCTCATGAGGATTCACAAAGAAGAGGTTATCCATTTTTGAATTCATTTTTATTTTATTTCCTTCTCCACATCCTTTAATTATTATTATATCCGGATTATATGGAAACAATAGTATCTTAAATACAATGAGATGTTTTATTGTTATTTTTATGTCCTAAAACATTATACACATCAATTAAATTTAGTTATGAAATAATCATTTGTGTGTACGATAGACTAACGTCTGGCGAACAGATGTAGTTCGTTTTTTTATTACCAACAATCTAGTATGGGTCTAATGTAGGAAATACGGTTCATATAGGATATTTATTATGTAAATTATGTAAATAAATTTTTTTAGTTATTATATAACACATCTGTTCATTATTTTCATTTTTTGGGATATGATAAGGTTGTTTATGTGTACGGAAAACTACTACCTCACGAACAGTTTTGATTTGTTCATGATTGGACTATAATGTATTAGAGATGGGTTTTATAAATATATCCACTGTATATGAAATAAATATGATACCATAATGGTAATATATATATATATATATATATATATATAATTTAAATTTATTTCATTCTATATGAAAAGAAAATGGTAATAGTGTCCATGTGTATGTACAACCTAACATATCCATGAACAATGTATTTCATTTTTGTAAATAAATTCTATAGATTAATGTAAATATATATACAAATAATTTAAATGATATTTAAATAATTTTTATACATTAATGATGATGAAATCATGATCAACGTAATTTAAAAAAAAAATAAATAGTCAAAACATACTCAAAACACAAGGAAATTAACACCCGAAACAACGAAAAAAACTTATTAAAAAATGTGATAAGTTGTAATAATATGATAATATGTGAAATTATAAATATTTATATGATTTATTATAATTTAATAACATAAATAAAACCATTACTCATTAGTTTAATCATCATTAGACCATAAGGAAGTGTGTGGTAAGGTATTTGTTCTTGATTTACATTCCATTGAGACATATTTATTATTATGAACCGATTCCCTTTTATAGGATATATATAGTTCCATGTGATATGTAATATCATGTATAAATAATTATTAATATATTTTAAGATTAAATTTTTATTATTTCACCCAATGGTAATTTACCTGAAAATTCCCTAATGATAAAAATTATTATTAAATCTCACCATCTTTTGTGATTGTAATCGTTCACTTGAACCAATCAATTTATTCTATGAATTTTTCATTGGAAATTAAATTTATATTAAATATCCTAATTATTTTCTCGTTTATATTATTATTTCTTAAACGGTATACCATTTTTCATATGTTGTATACATTGAATTATTTTTTCCGTATCTAGGAATAAGATTATAAATACATACTCTTTACTAAATTAGGATATTTTATGATAGTACACATCATTAAATCAATTATTCTCTATATTTTTAATTCATATTACTTATAAGGATGGGTGGGGGAAAGATAATTATGTCCCACCAATGCATCAATAGTCTTTTGTAATGAATTAGTTGGCATAATCAGACGGGTTTTCACTTGGTAGTTTTATATTGTCATTATAATAGATCATGATGGTAATGGTATAATGATTCTATAAAAATGATGTCTATTAATTAACCATTTCTATCATTTATAATATAGTTATTATTATCTATGATATTTTCATGATGAAAAAATATATGAATACATTCCATTCTCATATTATTTATTATTGAATATCAAGTTTTTGAAATGGCTGGTGTGTTCAATTATTTACCTTTATATATTGATTATTCGTTGTTGATTCAAGATAACATCGAATGTAATTAATTTATACTGATCATTTTATCTCACCCTTATTTTTACCCATTTCCCAATGACATGATAAATAGTTCAGTTAATGGGATCTCAAGGATGCAGTTCATTTTCAGTTGTTATGTATTATGTTTTATTATCCACAAAACAATGTTAAATTGGAATAATCTGTGTATGTATTTTTACAAAAAATCTAAACTCTTCAGTCTTTTGGAATATGAATCTTTTATTTCTTCCAATATGGTAATATATGGCATTTTATCTTTGCTATTTTGGTTGACATCATCACAAAAGATATTTATTGGCGATGTTAACTTCAATTTGTTGGGTTATCCAATGAAAATAATAGGTGTATTTAATAGTTTTATTTGGATTTAACAAAGTAAATTTTTGGAAAATTCCTTCATAGTCGGTTCATAAAGTGCATGTGAAGATTCTAAAGAATATATCTTAAGTGTACCTTATCATGTGTGTTGTCTTAGGCATACTCATCATGCATCTATGTTTTGGTTAATTCAATAAACATCCAGTCATTTTTGGGGGGTTTTATCAGTAGGTACAATTGTGTCATATCCTTAAAAAAATTTCATTAACAAGATGGGGATATATTTTCATTAAAAATCTGCACAGTTTTACTATGAAAAAAATTCAGAGAGTTTTTTCACCATGTAAAAGATGATGTTTAAAAACTATTTCGGTATCTATTGAATAAAAATAAAAATTAATAAATATAACAATATAGAAAATTAAAGACCATAAAATTCATGATAAATGTGGTAATAAAATTCCATGTAAATATATGGACCACACAAAATTAAATAGATTGTTAATAAAACATGAGTCCCAAAGAATGAAAATTGAGAATAAAAAAACTCAACAATGGAATGGGTAGAAATTAAATAAAAAAACATTAAAATAGAAGGATTAGAAATTATTTTCAAATAAAATTAATAAAAGTATTTTCAGGATATTATGTCTTAAAAAATAGTTATATACACCCTATAAGGTAAATTAGGTGCACAATATTAATCGTATCTCATATAGATAAATTTGAGACCAAAGTCCCTTACCACATATCCTGAATCCCATGAATACATATTACCCTCATGTATCAAAAAAGTATATATATTATTTAATTAATTCATAAGATAACTAATACCCATTTTCATTTATTATATTCTAAAATAGCCACTATCATTATGAATTATAACTATTTTCACTTTAGGCATTTTTTATTGGTGAAATTTGATTTATCACTATGACGTTCATATTCATTATTCTTGTAAATTAAAAATATAAAAGGTTAATAAAGTAACATTTAATGATTATTAATAATATTTTAATGATTTCAAAAGTTCATTTCAATTGATTTTTTTCTTTATCCTTGGACATGAAATTGCTAAACATGCATTTTTTTGTCATTATTGATGATCGATGTGTGTTTTATTATTTTATGAATTAGATATTTATATAAAGTGTCCAAGAACAAAAAAATATATTTATTTACATAATTTTATAATGTTATTAAAATAATAGTGTTCCCATATTCATTAATGATACTAATTCGTATAATTATTCATGTAACTGGTTAATTTGTATAAAAAATGAACAGACTGCGATTAAATGAATGATTATATGATGTTTTATTTCTAATATCAGTATATAGAAAAAATAATTATAAAAATTTAGTGTTTATTAGATTTATATATAATAATTGGAATTAATTATAAGAATAATATCACTTATGTGATGATATTTTCTAGTATGAATAAATCATTTGTTCAATTAGAATGCTCTTTTTGATTGTTGAATTTTTCACCATTGTTTATTACTCAAATTTTTTACAGGTTTTCCAATTTATATTTATAGAAATATTATACCTTCATAAAAAAATTTCATCCAATTAACATATTCTCATGATAATCAATATAAAAAATATATTAAATGGAATTCAAAAATTGACTCATCCATTGAGGTGATAGTATATTCAAACACATAGAATGTGATTTATTTTCCATAGAATGGTGAAATGCGGGAATATATCTTTTTATATTAGATTCTAAAATATTTTATAAATATCATAATTATATAATAAATTATCTATTATGATCATCCATATAATTTGGTTCATTAATATGAAACATTTTGTATCATTGAGGGGGTAGTATACACAATTCATGAATAATGATTTCGTATTTTCTAATATAATTTGGAATGGTTGTTAATAATTTCAACACAATTATAATAATATAAAACTATACTAATTATAATAATGTAATCATTTCAAGAAGGTGTGATTTAATTTCAGGAACTATAAGTGGGCATAAAAAATTTAAATTAGAACTAATTAGTTAAATATCTAGACCTCAATTCTTCGATTACCCACTTTTAAAAGGGGGATAATATTTTGAGGGATAATCTTTTTAGAAAAATAGTACCTATAAATGTTCTACATAAGTGAATATTATAGGTTTACAATGTGTTTTTGTTTAACAAAGGGGTTTTTATGTAAGGGATGTGTGTAGAGTAGTTTCCCCTTTATAAGTGAAAAGGGGTTGAATTTTTTGAAATACCCAAACTCGTCTAAATAATGAAAAGTATCTAATAAATAGAGTATTTAAAAAATTGATAAATAATGTATTGTGGAAGGGTTATGATACATATCTCATCTTCCATTCAATTACACAAATGTTGTTATAATTATTTTATCTACATACCATTATATTTTCAACTTTTATAATTTTATCCTTTACTGTGATAACTAGTATTTACCTTATTAATTAATAATTTGTTTCTAATAAATGGTACATTTTACAAAATTTGGGAATAATTAATAATAATTTTGAATCCATTATATAGTTTTAAAATTATAAAATTTATATAAGGTAATTAAATACGACATTTATAATGTATTAAAACTATTTTACTGAAAATTTAATAAAATATCAAATGTTACATTAAAATTAGAAAAAATATTTTAAATTAATATTATTAAATATAAAACATATATTTCATCAATATTTTTTTTTATTTTAAACTTAATTACTTTAAATGTCATAAAATTCATGGTTTTAACAAAAATGTTAGTTTCACTGTTTATATAAAACACAATCTTTTCTAAAAAATCAAAAAAAATCATCTTAATATAATATATTTATGATAATTTAAAAACCATTAGTTATTTATTAAAAATTAATATTCTAATATTGATAAAATAATCTTTTAAATGTACTAATTATTAAGCACTCTTCATAGAGTTAAGAATATGATATTTTAGGATGTTCTGGTTACCTGCTACAGTATGGTCTCAGGTAATACATTTTTCTCAGAGTAAATAATTTCATCCTAGAAATTTTAGAATATATTAGCTATTGAAAAAATGTGTATATGTCATCCTGATATATACTATAGGATTCCAGGTTTCCTCTTCCAGTCTACAATTTCTCTAAATAATGTTAACCAATATATCTCTCCAATTTCGAAACACTCTCTCTCATATGTCAGTAATTATGAAAAAATATTCTATATAAGGCAATTCATGCTCTGAAATTATTCTCTCGAATTTCATAGCATTTTTTGGATATGGAATGTGATTATTCATTTATTTAATATAGAATACATTGTTACCTTTAAAATATTTTTGAGTAATAATCAATCAAAATTCTATAACTCCATTACATTCTAGTATTTTAAGTGGTCAAATGTACCTAGGGATTGAAATTTTATTTTTACCAAATAATAAAATTACAATACTTATTGGAACCTTTAATAATATATGTTACACTAAATTAAATCTCTATAGATTCCTTTAATTATTATCTTAGCTCTTTTATCTACTATGGGATACTATAATATGATAGTGAATAGTCTTTACAATTATTGTCATCTCGTCCACATGCTCTGGGATAACAAGATTTCATTATCACAATTCATCCAAATATTTTGGTGTGTTACACCTCTCTCCATGCAATGCATCATATAGTTCTATTTGGATGCTCGAAAGGAAGTTATTATTTTTTGAAAAATACACCAATGGTAGATATTAATCCCACATGACCTGTAATTCAAGAAACATGATCTTATCATGTCTTAAAATTACTAGATAGTCCATTAATATATTCCTTAAATTTAGGGGTGTTAATTTTTTCCTATATGTATCACTATATTGATATCCTTTTGAATACTCTTATAGAATATCTATATTGAAGGAGGGTCATGATATGATATAATTGATAATGGCCCCCATGAAGCATTTTAGTTTCATTTATATTTGGTCGGTCAAGGAACACATGGGGTTTATCATCACTTATAACTAAAAAATGATAGGAAAAAGTATTGTGAAGCAAAATAAATTATGTGACTTCATTATACCATTGAGTATTTATAAGTCCAATTAAAAAAGAAATTATAATGTTTTCTATCATCTATATAAGTATATCAAGAGTCTATACAATAACCATAGGATGTTTTCTACTATCCATTACCTACTAGAATATATTTGATATGGACACATTGTTCTCATTTTTCCTCTTCATACCATCCCAATAGAAAAGTTATCGTAAATCCATATAAATCATTATTTTAATAGGATTTATGGATAAATATTATTTATTTCCTTCATGAAGTAGTTCCCTTAATAAATATTTTTTGGATGTATCATGTATCCTCTTTGTAATCATAACAAATCTATTAATATAGATGCAGATCACAAATTTTCCATCATTTACCACATTAATTTTTCTTTTTAATGTTATATTCATCCTGTTGATACTTCTATATATTTTCAGGTACTAACTTTTTATGAATTTAATAGAAAACAACTTTTGGATACCCATTCCTAAAAAACATAATATTACCATTTACAAGAAGTCTTTATAAAAGATCTTGGATAATAATCGGCAAGGATAAAATTATATGGTATATCCTATTATTTGTATCAGCCACCTTATCTTCCATCTCAGGGTAGTAGTGTCTCACCAAGTCATACCTATTAAATAGTTCCAACAATATTTTTTATATCATGTTGAGTTCCCTATAAGAAAATATGGACATAAAATTTACGTGGTCCATATATATATATATCGCATATTTCCTCATATAGTTAGTGTCTCTAAATTTTCAAAGTAAGTTTTATAACATCCGACTCGAGTACATGATTTTTGTAGTTCTATTAATGGATATTCAGTTCAATTGATGGATTAGAAACCACACTATCATTCTTCATAAAGAAATAATCATGTCAATTCATTAATGAATCACTATATATTAAAAATATATCCTTATCAGGTTGTAAATATAATAGTGGTTAATTTGTCAATCACATATTAATCAATAGAATAACATACTAAAGATCCCTTTCCCTTGTGAATTTTATCCATTTATGTTTTAAATTTTTTAACATTTTTTCCAAGATGGAAAAATATTAGACAAACCACTAATAGTATCACTATAACAATGGGAAAAATTTGATCGTAATAATGGTCATAAGATTAGGTCATTCATTAAAAACCATTATCTTTGTAGGGTAAATATATATTCCATCCATAGATTCAACAAAGCCAAGAAAAATAACGTTACCGATACACAATTCACACCTAATATATTTTCTATATAAATTCTTTTTAGAGGGTCTATAGGATTATTTAATGATGAATCTCATGCTCTACATAATTTTTAGAGTATATGAAGATATCATCAATGAAAACCATGTATAAACTATCAATATAATATTTATTAATAAATTCATCTAATCCATAAATAATAAAGGTGAATTAGTATATAAAAATATTTTTACTATAAACTTATAATTTTCATACCTTGTATAAAATTTCATTATTGTTATTTAATACTTCTTTACCATTAAATGACGATAAAAATATTGAAGATATATATTTAAAGAGATTTGGTATCCTTTAATTTAATAAAATAAGTCATCAAAATGCAGTAAATTATGATTTTCATTAAATTAGTTTCATCGATCTCAAATTAATCAATTTATAATTTCATATACATAACACACTTTTTCATGAATAAAATAGGGTCTCTCTATGGTGAAAAACTATGGAATATAAATCTATCACCATAAAAAACCTACAGTTTTTTATCTAACTGCACTAAATACACTTGTACCACTTTATATGAAGTTTTTTATTTTTATCCAACATTAGGAATCAGTTATTTAGAGAACTCATCTTCACACTGTTGTTGATTAAAATGTTATTCCTCTAGAAAAAGGGGAATTAATTTTACCACCAATGGTACATCCTCTATCCTTACTATATATTCCTTATCCGTACATTACAACTAATTTTTCTCATTTGTAATTTTGATTAGTGGCCATCATAGGTCTGTATATCCCTTAACATGATAGACAATAATGATGAGTATTTCCTTTTCACAGCTTCCTAAAGTGAGAAAGATCATCTTGAGGGATGTGAAAATTTTTTCAACAACAAGTGAATTAATAGTTTTACTGAATTTTTAGGGGTGTTATCACATGAAGTTGTCTAAAATATTAACAAAATGTTGTATATTATAAGATCAATCGATGTAAGAGATATGTTTTTAAGAACCTAAGTCAACAACACAAATATTTTAATGATCTGATTAGAATCAACCCCATCCTCATTTAAGTTTTCAGGGAGCATCCCTACATTTGATACGGTCTTGGAATGGTTAAAATATCACCCATTAACCACTATCATTTTATTATATCACACACATAACTAAATTATATGTTTAATTATAAAATAAATCTATAATTATGTTTTATAGTGCTTTCCATATATATTGATGTTTTTTCACATTACTTTTGTTATCTAAATACATTCTTACTAAACATTAATTGATACCAAAAGTATAATCCATTGATAAAGAAACACAAATCCAATATTTATATTAAATTATTTATATAGATTAAAATATTTTCTACAATACTAAATTTCATTGTAATTTTTGGGAAAAGAAACATACATTACATTTGAAAGATAATGTCACGAACCAACCCGGGTCGACCCCGAACCGGTCACCCGAATCGGTCCGCGACATGGCCCGAGAGGCGTTCCCGATCCCCACGGGCTGGCAACGAGTGCCGGGCATCAAAAGTAAACAGGTGGGAACGATTTGGCCCAATTGAAAGATAAACTAAACAGCGGAAAATAAAACAGAACAACCAAAATGAATAAAGACAGAGCAAGCAACACCACTACTAACCTGACCACGATCCAAACTCCAGGTGACCCCATGGGTCACTCCCCAATACCACAACCAACATCACTCAAAGCGAACAACTGAAACTGGAACCTGCAACAGAACTAAAAACAAGAAAACACTATAGGCGTGAGTATTAAAACTCAGTAGGTAGGCCCGACTAATTCTATTCCCAATGCACATACCAATAAATAAAGAGTTTATCAATTCCAGGTTTGAACTAAATTATATAAAATATGTTTTCCACACACTTTCATTTCTAAAACAAGTAACAGTCCATTGCCCTTTTTAATTTAGAACAAGTTTAATGTTGAAATAATAGGTGCGTTGCATTTTCAAAACATTTTGCGAACAATTTAGAAATTCAAACTTCAGTTGTTAGTCAAAAAGGAAAATCACACACAACACACACTAAGGGCAATGGTAAAAGTGGCACACCAGGGGTCAGCAACCGAACTCGACCTCTCAATCGTCCGCCACACACAAATAAACACTAAAAGAAACATGGGTCGAACCTAGGAGATCGTGAACAATCCAGAACGTACTATACATGTGACTCATCCTGAGGCATGCCATAACTCGATGACGTCATAACGCCCATAATACTACCCGGCATAGCCCTGCATGGCCTAACCGAGGGGACCAATCCCCATAGCAGCAATAACTCAGTATTCCCCTGCTATGGGGCCACTAGCCAGTGCGTGGTCTAAACTAGTGCAGCAATCGTTCTCAGAAAATTCACTCAATATGCCAGGTTCCCATGTCATCACAAGCAATAAAAAGGGGGTGCGTCTACAATGTAAATAAATCAGTCACGATGCACAAACATCACGTACAGCTCACGCAAACAACGCACACCAAAGATCACCCCCGAGTGGGATTTCCAAAATAATCCATTTCATTAAAATGTCAAACGGGCCTTCACCAATTTTAAAGTAAAACCTCATTTCTCAAAAAGTTCAAAACACTGGTTCAGAAGAAATTATTTATCTTTAAAACTAGACGCACATTTGAAGTTCCGTGAATTATGTTTAAAGGCCAAACTGGCATTCTTTCAAAACTGGGTGTCCGCCCGTCAAGAAAATGTCACATGTGTTCGGTATAAAATAAACAGCTCTTTTCGCACTAAATAATAATTTAAAGTTTTATTATCTAATATTATTTCTAATTCATTAAAAATTAATAAAACAACAAGAAATTAATAAATTCTAAATCTAAAGGTAAGTGCAATGGGGGACCTACCTCGACTCGAAGCCCGGTTACGACGACGATGCATGTCACACACTCGCGCAAGAGTACGCGCAACCTTCTGATGATCGCAACATCACGGGAAGTCTCGCCAATGCGCTGCAACAACGCAAAACCTCTCAAAATACACGCAAAAGCGAACCAAAAATAATCCTAACATATAAACAATATAAAATAACTAGCTCGACATGTTTTTAAAATATCACATCAAAACACGTATCAAAACACAACCAAACTCTTTAGTAGAATTCAATTACGACCTTTAGACACACCAACCACTTTACGCACCACAAGATCAAAGTAATAAAGAATTTGAATAATTTATAAAACATCCAAAAAAGGTGAAACCAAGGTTCACATCAAAACATACTCAGTTTCACATAAGAAAACACTTTAAAATAAAACACACAACCAGCAGAGAACCAGGGACTCAAAACAACTAAATCAAACAGTGCAAAACAAATCAATTGGTATAAACTCATACCCGAAACAACAGCGGCAAAGCGAGACATTGCTAAAATAAATAAATAAATAAATAAAAAAATTCAGGTAAAGATGACTCTGGACCAGATAAAGACCTCAAGGGTCCGCGACTCAATCTAAAAATCAAAATCCCATTAAAAGATTTAATGAACCACATAAAAATTTTATGAAACAACTCCCAACAGTGCCACGAGATATTAAACACAAAGCCCACCCAAATACCTCTTCCAAAGCCAAACGCACATCACTCCATAGTCAAAACAGAATATGCAGCCCATACACAACATAATAAACCAACTGCACAGTTTTCAAACACGGGAACCAATTTGAAATAGGTTTTCACAATAAAAAAAACACTAACATCACTTGCAAATAATACTAACAAATTAAAGGCATTCTAAAACTCAATCAAGAACAAATACGCAGCATGCAAACTCATTAAATAACACGCTATAATGATTAAACACCCAAATTAAATTGATGACAACTCAAAAATAGTAAAGCCTCTAAAATAACATTAACCCGCAAAAGAAGGAATTGACGAACTCATACATTGAAGGATCGGACCAAAATCCGAAGGAGAACCAAGCTGGAGAGGGAGCAAAGGGGGGGTTGCGCCGGACCGGAAGGGTAGCTTCGCTGGACCGGGATGCCGGGCTGCTGATTGGACCGCGAGGAGGTCGGTCGGGGCGGCTAGACGGAGCGAGAGAGGAGGGGTCGGCCGGAGTAGGCGGGTCGGCCGGAAGGGGGGGGGGGGGGGGGGGCTGTGCGCGGCGGCTAGCCGGAGGGAAAAGGGGAGGAGGGTGGCGCCGGCGTGGTCGGGGTCGCGCGGAGGTGGCCAGACGGCGAGGCGGCTGGAGGCGGACGGCGAGGCGGCTAGAGGAGAGCGGCCGGGGGTGGATGGCGGCGGACGGTGCAGGGAGTGGGAGCAGCGGAGGCGGCCGGAGCGCCGGGATGCCGCCGATGGGGGGAAGCCGCTGCGTGGCCAGAAGGAGGTGGGGGGGGGGAGATCCGCGCGAGCAGGGGGGGCGCTACGCGCAGGGGGAAAAGGAAAAGGGGGCGGCCGGGGCTTAGGGTTAGGGTTTATAAAAAAAAGAAATAACAATAAGAAAAATAAAATACTAATACTAATAATAATAAAACTAGTAAATATAAAAAGAAACAAATAATGATTATCATTTATTATCCATTTCATTTTTTAAGTAATAATTATATTTATAACAATTTAATGATAATAGTGTTATTACCAAATTAAATAATAATAAAATTTCCATTCGCGCAAACATATTCTCATTGTGAAAAATTAAACGTTAACATTGTTTTATCAATATAAAATTTTATTTATCTTCCATATTCAATTAGCTTAATTTATTTATTTAATTTCATTACTTATTTGAAGTGTCGCGCCACTGCGCATTCACTCGGACCAAACGCACAGTCGCCGCTAATGGCGCGGTGACCGTACACCGGCCCAAGGCCAACCAAAACATCAAACAAGGAAAAATTCAAACCGGGTCCCAACTAAACCTCGTCCAATTGACTCCAGACCGAGTAAACAATGAAAATAAAATAAAATAAAATGAAATGAAATGAAATAAAAAAAAACATACGTCTGAGGTCGGGGTGTGACAATTCTCCCCACCACAAACACTTTCTGCCCCCAGAAAGTCACCAAGCCAACGATTAGCATACCTCGAGTCTGTACCCAGAAAAAAAAACCAGAAGAAACTGAGAGGGTAGGGGTGACCATTACCAACACAAGTCACACCCGACCAACTCAAGTACAAACATTGTCCGAGGTTGAGGGGAGAACACGGGAGGGTTCTCCCCACCACAGAAATCTACTAACACTGAGACCTTGAAACTCGAACACACCACACCTGAGGGGGGGGGGGCAACACGGGAACTCCCAAACCGAACCCAGTCACTTTCTCCACACAGACCGAACAACTCTCAGAGACTTAAACAGGAAGCTTTCTACGAAATGACCCAACAGCTCGAGGATAAGGAATTATCTCAACCCCTCACTCACCGACCGAAGAAAAACCTCATCGCAACCAGAGTCTAGGGAATTTCTAGCCCGAACTCACAAAGGACCTCGAAACAACGCCTATTAATTTCATAAGACCACACATCCCCCCTAACACACACAATTGAGACCCAACTCAAAATTAGATTGACCCGCTCATCCGCGGGTCCATCACCCTTCAAGGAGAACCGAACGATTTCAAAACACACTGAGAACAAATAAGACCGCTTAGACTGTGGTAGAATAAGTTCATCACGCAACCGCAACAAAGGTGATCTTACAACGATAAAAAGAATAGAACAAGGAATCTTTGGATATTTTTCTTCAGAAAGCTGAAAACAGAATCCGAAGCGATGTTCTCCACACCCTCGGCAACTCCTGACTGTGCGCGAGCTTCACCCCGAGACCTGTGGTTGGGGCCCTGATGGCTGAAGCATCTCCCGCCTCACAGTCAGGCATTTTCATCTCCTGGTCTCTAACTCCTTCACGATCGACGCTTCTTCTAGAACTCTCCCCGGTGGCTTGAACAGCCGCACGGTAGCAAGACTTCGAAGGGATGCGACAAGGCGAATTAAAATGTCTGGACAGACCATACTGGTGGCACACAAGAGAGCGGTCCGACGAACTAGGAGCCGGTACCAACGACGATGGTTTCTTGGAGACAGGTTCCACCAACCCGCACCTCTTTCCAAGTGGGGAACCTTCGCGGAAATCGACCACCGTTAATCACACCCAAAACTCCAACGACGATGTGGCACATCTTTACAAGTCTAAAACTGAACCCTCAAATAAACATGAGACGGTACACACCCTAACAACCCTGGGAGTTCCCAACAACCTGAAAACCCACTCTAATTTCACAACCACACAACTGCCCCTACGGACTTTGATTACTTTGATCGATAGGCAACATGCAGAAAGAACTAGAAACTGGGCATGACTCATTAGCAACCTTAACGAACTTTCTGGGCGGCATACTCATGACAACACGAGAAAAATTATCGAAATCGGCGTTAAGCCAAAATTCAATCAAGGCAACAACACAAGTCAAGGTCAATAGGCCCATAAGCCAAACATATACAAACACAGTATAAATCACTTTCCAAAACCATCATTTTTTTTAAAACATTACAACTCACCTATGGCACCTTATGAACCGTCACATGTGCGTTCATTCAATCTCGCTCACATCATCTGCAAACAAGTGCCCCCTACGCACTCTCCTTACATACCCACGCACATGTGACCCTCCATAAGGAGTGTCAAGGTTCAAACACTTCATTCCTTACCAAATCCAAACACATATCATATTGTTCCAAACCAAAACACTTTTTCTTTAAAAACCCACTTTACTAATTTCAAAAACAATTTGGAAGGAACCCCTTTTTTTCATTTCCAAATCACTTCCATTTTCAACACACACACACACAAACCGAGTTTAATACAAAATAAAACCAACTATAAACCATCGAAAAGAGGGACTAGTGTCTGCACTTAACTCGGTGACATGGTGGTGAGCCATGCCCCAAGTAAGACATAACACTAAGAGGACCTTAAACCGGGCACTTGGACTCCACATGGGTCACCACCCCATGTGAGGCCGCAACGTGAACCGATTTGCTCCCATTGTCATCCCTTAATCCAAAACAACCAAGGACAAAAGACTCAATCCCGAACTAACCCTGGTAACTCAGGTCTCGTCACGAGCGGTGGTGATCAGGCACCGACCCGTAACCTACCTCCTGAGCCCCGACAGTCCTAATCTCCTTCTATCAGACATCCCAAATAACAAAGGGCACTCTTAAAAGCGAGGTCCGCTAAGAGCCGACCTCCTCTGATACCATTTTGTCACGAACCAACCCGGGTCGACCCCGAACCGGTCACCCGAATCGGTCCGCGACATGGCCCGAGAGGCGTTCCCGATCCCCACGGGCTGGCAACGAGTGCCGGGCATCAAAAGTAAACAGGTGGGAACGATTTGGCCCAAATGAAAGATAAACTAAACAGCGGAAAATAAAACAGAACAACCAAAATGAATAAAGACAGAGCAAGCAACACCACTACTAACCTGACCACGATCCAAACTCCAGGTGACCCCATGGGTCACTCCCCAATACCACAACCAACATCACTCAAAGCGAACAACTGAAACTGGAACCTGCAACAGAACTAAAAACAAGAAAACACTATAGGCGTGAGTATTAAAACTCAGTAGGTAGGCCCGACTAATTCTATTCCCAATGCACATACCAATAAATAAAGAGTTTATCAATTCCAGGTTTGAACTAAATTATATAAAATATGTTTTCCACACACTTTCATTTCCAAAACAAGTAACAATCCATTGCCCTTTTTAATTTAGAACAAGTTTAATGTTGAAAGAATAGGTGCGTTGCATTTTCAAAACATTTTGCGAACAATTTAGAAATTCAAACTTCAGTTGTTAGTCAAAAAGGAAAATCACACACAACACACACTAAGGGCAATGGTAAAAGTGGCACACCAGGGGTCAGCAACCGAAATCGACCTCTCAATCGTCCGCCACACACAAATAAACACTAAAAGAAACATGGGTCGAACCTAGGAGATCGTGAACAATCCAGAACGTACTATACATGTGACTCATCCTGAGGCATGCCATAACTCGATGACATCATAACGCCCATAATACTACCCGGCATAGCCCTGCATGGCCTAACCGAGGGGCCCAATCCCCATAGCAGCAATAACTCAGTATTCCCCTGCTATGGGGCCACTAGCCAGTGCGTGGTCTAAACTAGTGCAGCAATCGTTCTCAGAAAATTCACTCAATATGCCAGGTTCCCATGTCATCACAAGCAATAAAAAGGGGGTGCGTCTACAATGTAAATAAATTAGTCACGATGCACAAACATCACGTATAGCTCACGCAAACAACGCACACCAAAGATCACCCCCGAGTGGGATTTCCAAAATAATCCATTTCATTAAAATGCCAAACGGGCCTTCACCAATTTTAAAGTAAAACCTCATTTCTCAAAAAGTTCAAAACACTGGTTCAGAAGAAATTATTTATCTTTAAAACTAGACGCACATTTGAAGTTCCGTGAATTATGTTTAAAGGCCAAACTGGAATTCTTTCAAAACTGGGTGTCCGCCCGTCAAGAAAATGTCACATGTGTTCGGTATAAAATAAACAGCTCTTTTCGCACTAAATAATAATTTAAAGTTTTATTATCTAATATTATTTCTAATTCACTAAAAATTAATAAAACAACAAGAAATTAATAAATTCTAAATCTAAAGGTAAGTGCAAGGGGGGACCTACCTCGACTCGTAGCCCGGTTACGACGACGATGCATGTCACACACTCGCGCAAGAGTACGCGCAACCTTATGATGATCGCAACATCACGGGAAGTCTCGCCAATGCGCTGCAACAACGCAAAACCTCTCAGAATACACGCAAAAGCGAACCAAAAATAATCCTAACATATAAAAAATATAAAATAACTAGCTCGACATGTTTTTAAAATATCACATCAAAACACGTATCAAAACACAACCAAACTCTTTAGTAGAATTCAATTACGACCTTTAGACACACCAACCACTTTACGCACCACAAGATCAAAGTAATAAAGAATTTGAATAATTTATAAAACATCCAAAAAAGGTGAAACCAAGGTTCACATCAAAACATACTCAGTTTCACATAAGAAAACACTTTAAAATAAAACACACAACCAGCAGAGAACCAGGGACTCAAAAACAACTAAATCAAGAAGTGCAAAACAAATCAATTGGTATAAACTCATACCCGAAACAACAGCGGCAAAGCGAGACATTGCTAAAATAAATAAATAAATAAAAAAAAAATTCAGGTAAAGATGACTCTGGACCAGATAAAGACCTCAAGGGTCCGCGACTCAATCTAAAAATCAAAATCCCATTAAAAGATTTAATGAACCACATAAAAATTTTATGAAACAACTCCCAACAGTGCCACGAGATATTAAACACAAAGCCCACCCAAATACCTCTTCCAAAGCCAAACGCACATCACTCCATAGTCAAAACAGAATATGCAGCCCATACACAACATAATAAACCAACTGCACAGTTTTCAAACACGGGAACCAATTTGAAATAGGTTTTCACAATAAAAAAAAACACTAACATCACTTGCAAATAATACTAACAAATTAAAGGCATTCTAAAACTCAATCAAGAACAAATACGCAGCATGCAAACTCATTAAATAACACGCTATAATGATTAAACACCCAAATTAAATTGATGACAACTCAAAAATAGTAAAGCCTCTAAAATAACATTAACCCGCAAAAGAAGGAATTGACGAACTCATACATTAAAGGATCGGACCAAAATCCGAAGGAGAACCAAGCCGGAGAGGGAGCAAAGGGGGGGGGTTGCGCCGGACTGGAAGGGTAGCTTCGCTGGACCGGGATGCCGGGCTGCTGATTGGACCGCGAGGAGGTCGGTCGGGGCGGCTAGACGGAGCGAGAGAGGAGGGGTCGGCCGGAGTAGGCGGGTCGGCCGGAAGGGGGGGGGGGGGCTGTGATCGGCGGCTAGCCGGAGGGAAAAGGGGAGGAGGTGGCGCCGGCGTGGTCGGGGTCGCGCGGAGGTGGCCGGACGGCGAGGCGGCTGGAGGCAGACGGCGAGGCGGCTAGAGGAGAGAGGCCGGGGGTGGATGGAGGCGGACGACGCAGGGAGTGGGAGCAGCGGAGGCGGCCGGAGCACCGGGATGCCGCCGATGGGGGGAAGCCGCTGCGTGGCCAGAAGGAGGTGGGGGGGGGGGGAGATCCGCGCGAGCAGGGGGGGCGCTACGCGCAGGGGGAAAAGGGAAAGGGGGCGGCCGGGGCTTAGGGTTAGGGTTTATAAAAAAAAGAAATAACAATAAGAAAAATAAAATACTAATACTAATAATAATAAAACTAGTAAATATAAAAAGAAACAAATAATGATTATCATTTATTATCCATTTCATTTTTTTAAGTAATAATTATATTTATAACAATTTAATGATAACAGTGTTATTACCAAATTAAATAATAATAAAATTTCCATTCGCGCAAACATATTCTCATTGTGAAAAATTAAACGTTAACATTGTTTTATCAATATAAAATATTATTTATCTTCCATATTCAATTAGCTTAATTTATTTATTTAATTTCATTACTTATTTGAAGTGTCGCGCCACCGCGCATTCACTCGGACCAAACGCACAGTCGCCGCTAATGGCGCGGTGACCGTACACCGGCCCAAGGCCAACCAAAACATCAAACAAGGAAAAATTCAAACCGGGTCCCAACTAAACCTCGTCCAATTGACTCCAGACCGAGTAAACAATGAAAATAAAATAAAATAAAATGAAATGAAATTAAATAAAAAAAAAATACGTCTGAGGTCGCGGTGTGACAATTCTCCCCACCACAAACACTTTCTGCCCCCAGAAAGTCACCAAGCCAACGATTAGAATACCTCGAGTCTGTACCCAGAAAAAAAAACCAGAAGAAACTGAGAGGGTAGGGGTGACCATTACCAACACAAGTCACACCCGACCAACTCAAGTACAAACATTTTCTGAGGTTTAGGGGAGAACACGGGAGGGTTCTCCCTACCACAGAAATCTACTAACACTGAGACCTTGAAACTCGAACACACCACACCTGAGGGGGGGGGGGTGCAACACGGGAACTCCCAAACCGAACCCAGTCACTTTCTCCACACAGACCGAACAACTCTCAGAGACTTAAACAGGAAGCTTTCTACGAAATGACCCAACAGCTCGAGGATAAGGAATTATCTCAACCCCTCACTCACCGACCGAAGAAAAACCTCATCGCAACCAGAGTCTAGGGAATTTCTAGCCCGAACTCACAAAGGACCTCGAAACAACGCCTATTAATTTCATAAGACCACACATCCCCCCTAACGCACACAATTGAGACCCAACTCAAAATTAGATTGACCCGCTCATCCGCGGGTCCATCACCCTTCAAGGAGAACCGAACGATTTCAAAACACACTGAGAACAAATAAGACCGCTTAGACTGTGGTAGAATAAGTTCATCACGCAACCGCAACAAAGGTGATCTTACAACGATAAAAAGAATAAAACAAGGAATCTTTGGATATTTTTCTTCAGAAAGCTGAAAACAGAATCCGAAGCGATGTTCTCCACACCCTCGGCAACTCCTGACTGTGCGCGAGCTTCACCCCGAGACCTGTGGTTGGGGCCCTGATGGCTGAAGCATCTCCCGCCTCACAGTCAGGCATTTTCATCTCCTGGTCTCTAACTCCTTCACGATCGACGCTTCTTCTAGAACTCTCCCCGGTGGCTTGAACAGCCGCACGGTAGCAAGACTTCGAAGGGATGCGACAAGGCGAATTAAAATGTCTGGACATGCCATACTGGTGGCACACAAGAGAGCGGTCCGACGAACTAGGAGCCGGTACCAACGACGATGGTTTCTTGGAGACAGGTTCCACCAACCCGCACCTCTTGCCAAGTGGGGAACCTTCGCGGAAATCGACCACCGTTAATCACACCCAAAACTCCAACGACGATGTGGCACATCTTTACAAGTCTAAAACTGAACCCTCAAATAAACCTGAGACGGTACACACCCTAACAACCCTGGGAGTTCCCAAAAACCTGAAATCCCACTCTAATTTCACAACCACACAACTGCCCCTACGGACTTTGATTACTTTGATTGATAGGCAACATGCAGAAAGAACTAGAAACTGGGCATGACTCATTAGCAACCTTAACGACCTTTCTGGGCGGCATACTCATGACAACACGAGAAAAATTATCGAAACCGGCGTTAAGCCAAAATTCAATCAAGGCAACAACACAAGTCAAGGTCAATAGGCCCATAAGCCAAACATATACAAACACAGTATAAATCACTTTCCAAAACCATCATTTTTTTTAAACATTACAACTCACCTATGGCACCTTATGAACCGTCACATGTGCGTTCATTCAATCTCGCTCACATCATCTGCAAACAAGTGCCCCCTACGCACTCTCCTTACATACCCACACACATGTGACCCTCCATAAGGAGTGTCAAGGTTCAAACACTTCATTCCTTACCAAATCCAAACACATATCATATTGTTCCAAACCAAAACACTTTTTCTTTAAAAACCCACTTTACTAATTTCAAAAACAATTTGGAAGGAACCCCTTTTTTTTCATTTCCAAATCACTTCCATTTTCAACACACACACACACAAACCGAGTTTAATACAAAATAAAACCAACTATAAACCATCGAAAAGAGGGACTAGTGTCTGCACTTAACTCGGTGACATGGTGGTGAGCCATGCCCCAAGTAAGACATAACACTAAGAGGACCTTAAACCGGGCACTTGGACTCCACATGGGTCACCACCCCATGTGAGGCCGCAACGTGAACCGATTTGCTCCCATTGTCATCCCTTAATCCAAAACAACCAAGGACAAAAGACTCAATCCCGAACTAACCCTGGTAACTCAGGTCTCGTCACGAGCGGTGGTGATCAGGCACCGACCCGTAACCTACCTCCTGAGCCCCGACAGTCCTAATCTCCTTCTATCAGACATCCCAAATAACAAAGGGCGCTCTTAAAAGCGAGGTCCGCTAAGAGCCGACCTCCTCTGATACCATTTTGTCACGAACCAACCCGGGTCGACCCCGAACCGGTCACCCGAATCGGTCCGCGACATGGCCCGAGAGGCGTTCCCGATCCCCACGGGCTGGCAACGAGTGCCGGGCATCAAAAGTAAACAGGTGGGAACGATTTGGCCCAAATGAAAGATAAACTAAACAGCGGAAAATAAAACAGAACAACCAAAATGAATAAAGACAGAGCAAGCAACACCACTACTAACCTGACCACGATCCAAACTCCAGGTGACCCCATGGGTCACTCCCCAATACCACAACCAACATCACTCAAAGCGAACAACTGAAACTGGAACCTGCAACAGAACTAAAAACAAGAGAACACTATAGGCGTGAGTATTAAAACTCAGTAGGTAGGCCCGACTAATTCTATTCCCAATTCACATACCAATAAATAAAGAGTTTATCAATTCCAGGTTTGAACTAAATTATATAAAATATGTTTTCCACACACTTTCATTTCCAAAACAAGTAACAGTCCATTGCCCTTTTTAATTTAGAACAAGTTTAATGTTGAAAGAATAGGTGCGTTGCATTTTCAAAACATTTTGCGAACAATTTAGAAATTCAAACTTCAGTTGTTAGTCAAAAAGGAAAATCACACACAACACACACTAAGGGCAATGGTAAAAGTGGCACACCAGGGGTCAGCAACCGAACTCGACCTCTCAATCGTCCGCCACACACAAATAAACACTAAAAGAAACATGGGTCGAACCTAGGAGATCGTGAACAATCCAGAACGTACTATACATGTGACTCATCCTAAGGCATGCCATAACTCGATGACGTCATAACGCCCATAATACTACCCGGCATAGCCCTGCATGGCCTATCCGAGGGGCCCAATCCCCATAGCAGCAATAACTCAGTATTCCCCTGCTATGGGGCCACTAGCCAGTGCGTGGTCTAAACTATTGCAGCCATCGTTCTCAGAAAATTCACTCAATATGCCAGGTTCCCATGTCATCACAAGCAATAAAAAGGGGGTGCGTCTACAATGTAAATAAATCAGTCACGATGCACAAACATCACGTACAGCTCACGCAAACAACGCACACCAAAGATCACCCCCGAGTGGGATTTCCAAAATAATCCATTTCATTAAAATGCCAAACGGGCCTTCACCAATTTTAAAGTAAAACCTCATTTCTCAAAAAGTTCAAAACACTGGTTCAGAAGAAATTATTTATCTTTAAAACTAGACGCACATTTGAAGTTCCGTGAATTATGTTTAAAGGCCAAACTGGCATTCTTTCAAAACTGGGTGTCCGCCCGTCAAGAAAATGTCACATGTGTTCGGTATAAAATAAACAGCTCTTTTCGCACTAAATAATAATTTAAAGTTTTATTATCTAATATTATTTCTAATTCATTAAAAATTAATAAAACAACAAGAAATTAATAAATTCTAAATCTAAAGGTAAGTGCAATGGGGGACCTACCTCGACTCGTAGCCCGGTTACGACGACGATGCATGTCACACACTCGCGCAAGAGTACGCGCAACCTTCTGATGATCGCAACATCACGGGAAGTCTCGCCAATGCGCTGCAACAACGCAAAACCTCTCAAAATACACGCAAAAGAGAACCAAAAATAATCCTAACATATAAACAATATAAAATAACTAGCTCGACATGTTTTTAAAATATCACATCAAAACACGTATCAAAACACAACCAAACTCTTTAGTAGAATTCAATTACGACCTTTAGACACACCAACCACTTTACGCACCACAAGATCAAAGTAATAAAGAATTTGAATAATTTATAAAACATCCAAAAAAGGTGAAACCAAGGTTCACATCAAAACATACTCAGTTTCACATAAGAAAACACTTTAAAATAAAACACACAACCAGCAGAGAACCAGGGACTCAAAAACAACTAAATCAAGCAGTGCAAAACAAATCAATTGGTATAAACTCATACCCGAAACAACAGCGGAAAAGCGAGACATTGCTAAAATAAATAAATAAATAAATAAAAAAATTCAGGTAAAGATGACTCTGGACCAGATAAAGACCTCAAGGGTCCGCGACTCAATCTAAAAATCAAAATCCCATTAAAATATTTAATGAACCACATAAAAATTTTATGAAACAACTCCCAACAGTGCCACGAGATATTAAACACAAAGCCCACCCAAATACCTCTTCCAAAGCCAAACGCACATCACTCCATAGTCAAAACAGAATATGCAGCCCATACACAACATAATAAACCAACTGCACAGTTTTCAAACACGGGAACCAATTTGAAATAGGTTTTCACAATAAAAAAAACACTAACATCACTTGCAAATAATACTAACAAATTAAAGGCATTCTAAAACTCAATCAAGAACAAATACGCATCATGCAAACTCATTAAATAACACGCTATAATGATTAAACACCCAAATTAAATTAATGACAACTCAAAAATAGTAAAGCCTCTAAAATAACATTAACCCGCAAAAGAAGGAATTGACGAACTCATACATTGAAGGATCGGACCAAAATCCGAAGGAGAACCAAGCCGGAGAGGGAGCAAAGGGGGGGTTGCGCCGGACCGGAAGGGTAGCTTCGCTGGACCGGGATGCCGGGCTGCTGATTGGACCGCGAGGAGGTCGGTCGGGGCGGCTAGACGGAGCGAGAGAGGAGGGGTCGGCCGAAGTAGGAGGGTCGACCGGAAGGGGTGGGTGGGGGGGGGGGGGGGCTGTGCGCGGCGGCTAGCCGGAGGGAAAAGGGGAAGAGGGGGCGCCGGCGTGGTCGGGGTCGCGCGGAGGTGGCCGGACGGCGAGGCGGCTGGTGGCGGACGGCGAGGCGGCTAGAGGAGAGCGGCCGGGGGTGGATGGCGGCGGACGGCGCAGGGAGTGGGAGCAGCGGAGGCGGCCGGAGCGCCGGGATGCCGCCGATGGGGGGAAGCCGCTGCGTGGCCAGAAGGAGGTGGGGGGGGGGGGGGATCCGCGCGAGCAGGGGGGGCGCTACGCGCAGGGGGAAAAGGGAAAGGGGGCGGCCGGGGCTTAGGGTTAGGGTTTATAAAAAAAAAGAAATAACAATAAGAAAAATAAAATACTAATACTAATAATAATAAAACTAGTAAATATAAAAAGAAACAAATAATGATTATCATTTATTATCCATTTCATTTTTTTAAGTAAAAATTATATTTATAACAATTTAATGATAACAGTGTTATTACAAAATTAAATAATAATAAAATTTCCATTCGTGCAAACATATTCTCATTGTGAAAAATTAAACGTTAACATTGTTTTATCAATATAAAATTTTATTTATCTTCCATATTCAATTAGCTTAATTTATTTATTTAATTTCATTACTTATTTGAAGTGTCGCGCCACCGCGCATTCACTCGGACCAAACGCACAGTCGCCGCTAATGGTGCGGTGACCGTACACCGGCCCAAGGCCAACCAAAACATCAAACAAGGAAAAATTCAAACCGGGTCCCAACTAAACCTCGTCCAATTGACTCCAGACCGAGTAAACAATGAAAATAAAATAAAATAAAATGAAATGAAATGAAATAAAAAAAAACATACGTCTGAGGTCGGGGTGTGACAATTCTCCCCACCACAAACACTTTCTGCCCCCAGAAAGTCACCAAGCCAACGATTAGCATACCTCGAGTCTGTACCCAGAAAAAAAAAACCAGAAGAAACTGAGAGGGTAGGGGTGACCATTACCAACACAAGTCACACCCGACCAACTCAAGTACAAACATTGTCCGAGGTTGAGGGGAGAACACGGGAGGGTTCTCCCCACCACAGAAATATACTAACACTGAGACCTTGAAACTCGAATACACCACACCTGAGGGGGGGGGGGGGCAACACGGGAACTCCCAAACCGAACCCAGTCACTTTCTCCACACAGACCGAACAACTCTCAGAGACTTAAACAGGAAGCTTGCTACGAAATGACCCAACAGCTCGAGGATAAGGAATTATCTCAACCCCTCACTCACCGACCGAAGAAAAACCTCATCGCAACCAGAGTCTAGGGAATTTCTAGCCCGAACTCACAAAGGACCTCGAAACAACGCCTATTAATTTGATAAGACCACACATCCCCCCTAACGCACACAATTGAGACCCAACTCAAAATTAGATTGACCCGCTCATCCGCGGGTCCATCACCCTTCAAGGAGAACCGAACGATTTCAAAACACACTGAGAACAAATAAGACCGCTTAGACTGTGGTAGAATAAGTTCATCACACAACCGCAACAAAGGTGATCTTACAACGATAAAAAGAATAGAACAAGGAATCTTTGGATATTTTTCTTCAGAAAGCTGAAAACAGAATCCGAAGCGATGTTCTCCACACCCTCGGCAACTCCTGACTGTGCGCGAGCTTCACCTCGAGACCTGTGGTTGGGGCCCTGATGGCTGAAGCATCTCCCGCCTCACAGTCAGGCATTTTCATCTCCTGGTCTCTAACTCCTTCACGATCGACGCTTCTTCTAGAACTCTCCCCGGTGGCTTGAACAGCCGCACGGTAGCAAGACTTCGAAGGGATGCGACAAGGCGAATTAAAATGTCTGGACAGGACATACTGGTGGCACACAAGAGAGCGGTCCGACGAACTAGGAGCCGGTACCAACGACGATGGTTTCTTGGAGACAGGTTCCACCAACCCGCACCTCTTGCCAAGTGGGGAACCTTCGCGGAAATCGACCACCGTTAATCACACCCAAAACTCCAACGACGATGTGGCACATCTTTACAAGTCTAAAACTGAACCCTCAAATAAACCTGAGACGGTACACACCCTAACAACCCTGGGAGTTCCCAACAACCTGAAAACCCACTCTAATTTCACAACCACACAACTGCCCCTACGGACTTTGATTACTTTGATCGATAGGCAACATGCAGAAAGAACTAGAAACTGGGCATGACTCATTAGCAACCTTAACGACCTTTCTGGGCGGCATACTCATGACAACACGAGAAAAATTATCGAAACCGGCGTTAAGCCAAAATTCAATCAAGGCAACAACACAAGTCAAGGTCAATAGGCCCGTAAGCCAAACATATACAAACACAGTATAAATCACTTTCCAAAACCATCATTTTTTTTAAAACATTACAACTCACCTATGGCACCTTATGAACCGTCACATGTGCGTTCATTCAATCTCGCTCACATCATCTGCAAACAAGTGCCCCCTACGCACTCTCCTTACATACCCACGCACATGTGACCCTCCATAAGGAGTGTCAAGGTTCAAACACTACATTCCTTACCAAATCCAAACACATATCATATTGTTCCAAACCAAAACACTTTTTCTTTAAAAACCCACTTTACTAATTTCAAAAACAATTTGGAAGGAAACCCTTTTTTTTCATTTCCAAATCACTTCCATTTTCAACACACACACACACAAACCGAGTTTAATACAAAATAAAACCAACTATAAACCATCGAAAAGAGGGACTAGTGTCTGCACTTAACTCGGTGACATGGTGGTGAGCCATGCCCCAAGTAAGACATAACACTAAGAGGACCTTAAACCGGGCACTTGGACTCCACATGGGTTACCACCCCATGTGAGTCCGCAACGTGAACCGATTTTCTCCCATTGTCATCCCTTAATCCAAAACAACCAAGGACAAAAGACTCAATCCCGAACTAACCCTGGTAACTCAGGTCTCGTCACGAGCGGTGGTGATCAGGCACCGACCCGTAACCTACCTCCTGGGCCCCGACAGTCCTAATCTCCTTCTATCAGACATCCCAAATAACAAAGGGCGCTCTTAAAAGCGAGGTCCGCTAAGAGCCGACCTCCTCTGATACCATTTTGTCACGAACCAACCTGGGTCGACCCCGAACCAGTCACCCGAATCGGTCCGCGACATGGCCCGAGAGGTGTTCCCGATCCCCACGGGCTGGCAACGAGTGCCGGGCATCAAAAGTAAACAGGTGGGAACGATTTGGCCCAAATGAAAGATAAACTAAACAGCGGAAAATAAAACAGAACAACCAAAATGAATAAAGACAGAGCAAGCAACACCACTACTAACCTGACCACGATCCAAACTCCAGGTGACCCCATGGGTCACTCCCCAATACCACAACCAACATCACTCAAAGCGAACAACTGAAACTGGAACCTGCAACAGAACTAAAAACAAGAAAACACTATAGGCGTGAGTATTAAAACTCAGTAGGTAGGCCCGACTAATTCTATTCCCAATGCACATACCAATAAATAAAGAGTTTATCAATTCCAGGTTTGAACTAAATTATATAAAATATGTTTTCCACACACTTTCATTTCCAAAACAAGTAACAGTCCATTGCCCTTTTTAATTTAGAACAAGTTTAATGTTGAAAGAATAGGTGCGTTGCATTTTCAAAACATTTTGCGAACAATTTAGAAATTCAAACTTCAGTTGTTAGTCAAAAAAGAAAATCACACACAACACACACTAAGGGCAATGGTAAAAGTGGCACACCAGGGGTAAGCAACCGAACTCGACCTCTCAATCGTCCGCCACACACAAATAAACACTAAAAGAAACATGGGTCGAACCTAGGAGATCGTGAACAATCCAGAACGTACTATACATGTGACTCATCCTGAGGCATGCCATAACTCGATGACGTCATAATGCCCATAATACTACCCGGCATAGCCCTGCATGGCCTAACCGAGGGGCCCAATCCCCATAGCAGAAATAACTCAGTATTCCCCTGCTATGGGGCCACTAGCCAGTGCGTGGTCTAAACTAGTGCAGCAATCGTTCTCAGAAAATTCACTCAATATGCCAGGTTCCCATGTCATCACAAGCAATAAAAAGGGGGTGCGTCTACAATGTAAATAAATCAGTCACGATGCACAAACATCACGTACAGCTCACACAAACAACGCACACCAAAGATCACCCCCGAGTGGGATTTCCAAAATAATCCATTTCATTAAAATGCCAAACGGGCCTTCACCAATTTTAAAGTAAAACCTCATTTCTCAAAAAGTTCAAAACACTGGTTCAGAAGAAATTATTTATCTTTAAAACTAGACGCACATTTGAAGTTCCGTGAATTATGTTTAAAGGCCAAACTGGCATTCTTTCAAAACTGGGTGTCCGCCCGTCAAGAAAATGTCACATGTGTTCGGTATAAAATAAACAGCTCTTTTCGCACTAAATAATAATTTAAAGTTTTATTATCTAATATTATTTCTAATTCATTAAAAATTAATAAAACAACAAGAAATTAATAAATTCTAAATCTAAAGGTAAGTGCAATGGGGGACCTACCTCGACTCGTAGCCCGGTTACGACGACGATGCATGTCACACACTCGCGCAAGAGTACGCGCAACCTTCTGATGATCGCAACATCACGGGAAGTCTCGCCAATGCGCTGCAACAACGCAAAACCTCTCAAAATACACGCAAAAGCGAACCAAAAATAATCCTAACATATAAACAATATAAAATAACTAGCTCGACATGTTTTTAAAATATCACATCAAAACACGTATCAAAACACAACCAAACTCTTTAGTAGAATTCAATTACAACCTTTAGACACACCAACCACTTTACGCACCACAAGATCAAAGTAATAAAGAATTTGAATAATTTATAAAACATCCGAAAAAGGTGAAACCAAGGTTCACATCAAAACATACTCAGTTTCACATAAGAAAACACTTTAAAATAAAACACACAACCAGCAGAGAACCAGGGACTCAAAAACAACTAAATCAAGCAGTGCAAAACAAATCAATTGGTATAAACTCATACCCGAAACAACAGCGGCAAAGTGAGACATTGCTAAAATAAATAAATAAATAAATTAAAAAATTCAGGTAAAGATGACTCTGGACCAGATAAAGACCTCAAGGGTCCGCGACTCAATCTAAAAATCCAAATCCCATTAAAAGATTTAATGAACCACATAAAAATTTTATGAAACAACTCCCAACAGTGCCACGAGATATTAAACACAAAGCCCACCCAAATACCTCTTCCAAAGCCAAACGCACATCACTCCATAGTCAAAACAGAATATGCAGCCCATACACAACATAATAAACCAACTGCACAGTTTTCAAACACGGGAACCAATTTGAAATAGGTTTTCACAATAAAAAAAAACACTAACATCACTTGCAAATAATACTAACAAATTAAAGGCATTCTAAAACTCAATCAAGAACAAATACGCAGCATGAAAACTCATTAAATAACACGCTATAATGATTAAACACCCAAATTAAATTGATGACAACTCAAAAATAGTAAAGCCTCTAAAATAACATTAACCCGCAAAAGAAGGAATTGACGAACTCATACATTGAAGGATCGGACCAAAATCCGAAGGAGAACCAAGCCGGAGAGGGAGCAAAGGGGGGTTGCGCCGGACCGGAAGGGTAGCTTCGCTGGACCGGGATGCCGGGCTGCTGATTGGACCACGAGGAGGTCGGTCGGGGCGGCTAGACGGAGCGAGAGAGGAGGGGTCAGCCGGAGTAGGCGGGTCGGCCGGAAGGGGGGGGGGGGGGGGGGGCTGTGCGCGGCGGCTAGCCGGAGGGAAAAGGGGAGGAGGTGGCGCCGGCGTGGTCGGGGTCGCGCGGAGGTGGCCGGACGGCGAGGCGGCTGGAGGCGGACGGCGAGGCGGCTGGAGGAGAGCGGCCGGGGGTGGATGGCGGCGGACGGCGCAGGGAGTGGGAGCAGCGGAGGCGGCCGGAGCGCCGGGATGCCGCCGATGGGGGGAAGCCGCTGCGTGGCCAGAAGGAGGTGGGGGGGTGGGAGATCCGCGCGAGCAGGGGGGGCGCTACGCGCAGGGGGAAAATGGAAAGGGGGTGGCCGGGGCTTAGGGTTAGGGTTTATAAAAAAAAGAAATAACAATAAGAAAAATAAAATACTAATACTAATAATAATAAAACTAGTAAATATAAAAAGAAACAAATAATGATTATCATTTATTATCCATTTCATTTTTTTAAGTAATAATTATATTTATAACAATTTAATGATAATAGTGTTATTACCAAATTAAATAATAATAAAATTTCCATTCGCGCAAACATATTCTCATTGTGAAAAATTAAACGTTAACATTGTTTTATCAATAAAAAATTTTATTTATCTTCCATATTCAATTAGCTTAATTTATTTATTTAATTTCATTACTTATTTGAAGTGTCGCGCCACCGCGCATTCACTCGGACGAAACGCACAGTCGCCGCTAATGGCGCGGTGACCGTACACCGGCCCAAGGCCAACCAAAACATCAAACAAGGAAAAATTCAAACCGGGTCCCAACTAAACCTCGTCCAATTGACTCCAGACCGAGTACACAATGAAAATAAAATAAAATAAAATAAAATGAAATGAAATAAAATAAAAAAAAACATACGTCTGAGGTCGGGGTGTGACAGATAATATATTCTATGAATACATTAACATTATTATCCTTTTCATCATATCCCTAAAAATTACATTTATTTATCCTATTGGATATCTAGTGAAGAGAAAAAATAAGGGTGATCTATGATTCATAGAATGTAATAACATAATGTGTAGGATATCATAATATAAATATTGAATAATGGATATTATAAGAATAAATAATCAACCTGAATTCACTTTCAGTTGAAACTAATGTTGTTTTATATTTGTGAAAATAATATAAAACATAGATAATAATAATAATTGACCTCAAAATTATGGAATGAATAATTTTGACTTCAAAACATACTTTTAATCCCTTATCCCATGAAACTATAATGATATAGGTAGAGGTATGAATCAAAACCAAATCCTTGTAATATCATGATAGTTATTGATAAATCAAGGGGAAATGTCATTTTGGAACACAACCATTATATAATTATATCCTATTCAATCATCATAATAGTTGAAAATACATATAATTCCCACCCCTAAAGAACATATGGTTATTTAATTATATGGTTATGAATAAAATAAAAAAAATAAAAAAAATATCATTTCTTATTCAATTGAATAATGTGGATGTCTAGGATAACATCCATTAATCAATATATAATTTATGTGGAATAAATAAATTTACATAAATAACACTTATCAATGAAATATAGTGGAGAGGGTATCTTCATTGTTTTGGATCATTCATGGAATATTTTAATTTGGTTTAATAGTTTTTACTAGTAGGAGTCAATGTAAATTATATGAATATTTTTTATCATTGTTCATAACATTATTAAAATATTCTAAATCATATAACTACGATGTGTATAACCAAGTATTTAGTATCTATCTCACTCATCATGCATCATAATAAATATTGATTCAATTATCAACAAAAAAAGGATTGGTTTTATTACCACTAGGTGAATCTATTCCACATCCACATCCAATGTCTCGTATCCAAACCAAAAATGTTTCTTCAGAGAATAAACACACATGTTTACATTATCAATGATTGGTATAGATTTCCCACATAAAAATGATATAGTTCTAGATCTATTTTAGTATCAAATAAATAAAATGATTATAATTGAGGGTAATTAATCCATGTATATAAACCCAATAAAACTCATGAGGAATATGGTATAACTCATCTATTAAAATTTATTCTCCATATAAGAAGAAACTCGTGGTGAATACAACAAGAGTCCAAAAAATGAAAAATGATATGGAAACACCCACTTACTGAATGGGAAGTAATTTAATGAAACACTCAATAAAGACAGGGATTCTTAAAAAGTTCATCTTTACTAGGTTATTAAAATTACAAAAAGATATTTTTAGTAATAATATATAATGTTCCCAATTATGCTCATGACTTTTTCAGTCATTATCCCAGAAGATGGAATATAAAAGTAGCATGTTTTGGTGATTTTGATGATCGATGATTTTTTAAAATTAATGTATTAAATATTAAAATAGCATATCTAAAACCAAATACAAATAATTATTTTCATATATATATTATTATGTTTTTATTTATATTCCCATACACATTCATGATATAAATACATAGTAATTTTCTTGTTTTGGTCAAACATGTCTTAACATCAACATACACTAATTTAATAAATGATTATGTGGATGTTTAGTAGTCATATCAGTATAAAGAATAATAATGATCATATTTGGTGTTAATTAGTTTCATGAATCATAATTATAATAATGTATAATAATAATATAACTTATATGATGTTATTTCATACTATGAAGAATTTTATTTATGATAGAATGCTTTTTTGGATAGAAGAATTTACCACAATTGTTTATTACTCATATTTGAATTACTTTATTAGATTTATCATTCTATGACAATATTGATTTGACGATCATAATTTTTATTGGTCATAAAAATTATTGTAATCATCCAGGTAATGTTTTGATGAAAATAAAAATCATAATTCATCATTCTGTGGAGGCAATAGTGTACACTTATCGGTGGAAAATGATTTTGTATTAAATAAAAGGGGAAAGTGAGTAATATGATTTTTGGATTATTACATATAATTAACATATCATACAAATACATTAAATTCCATATTATGATACTCTAATTATGATGATGGAGGAAAATCAGACACATATCATTATGGAGGCGAAAGAACTCACAATGTATGAATAACAATTTTTTTTATCATAATAGAAATGAGTAAGGGATTAATGATTATAACATAATTATCATAACATATGAGTATAATGATTATATTTATTATATCCATATATTATGGTTTATTTTAATTTGATTAAGAATAAGCATACAAATAGAAATTGAAATGAGAACAGAGAAGTTGGAAGTTTATACCTCACATCTTAGATTGTCTCCGTTTAAAAGGTTGATAAAACTTTTTTAGATGGACTTCTGAGAATAAAATAACTTATTAATGGTTAATAGGAATATTTATGAAGGTATTGGTTAAATGTTTTGTATAATTAATTGGGTTGTGGTGTAAAGGGGTGTGGGGATATGATATCTCCTTTTATAAGGGAAACGGGATGGGATTTCTATAAATACCCAAAAAACCTTATTAATGGAAAATACCCTAAATTAATTTATTCCAATATTGGTAGACAGTGGAATGTAGAAGTGATACTTTTTAGAATGAATATATAATTCAATTGAAAAATTTTCGAAAATCATTTAAACCCATTATTATTAGATTTTCCACTTTTACTATTTTATCATTTACTATGGTCCATAGTATTTTCTATAATAATTTATCTTCCATGAATAAAATCATTTTTAAATATTTTGGACTTAATTATTCTAATTTTTAAATCCTTTTTTATAGTAAAATTTATAATATTGATAAAAGAAAATATTAAAATTTATAATTAAAAATTAATTGAAATTGTTTTTGTGGAAAATGTGAATTATGATTTAAGGTATAAAATATAGAATTATAAATTAATCCTAATAATGTAAAACAATTTCGAAATATAAAATATATAATTCTTAAATATATGGTATTTTTGGTGTTTTATTTTTGTTTTACATGATAACTATTCAATAAAAGTATAGGTTTAAAAAAATGTAATTTTCACTACTCCAATAAAAATAAATATTATCAAAAAACCCTAAAATTTCACATTAAGAAAACATGTTTTTGAAAAATTATAACATGAATATAAATTTTTAAAAATATATAAAAAAATCTTGAGAATAAAATTTTAAATATGATTTTTAATATATTTATTTAGAATTTTCTTTCTATAATAATTCAGGATATGATTTTTCCTATCTAAACATGGATCTTGGTTATTAAATCACTTATATCAAACTACATTTAAATAATCTATAAAAAAATATAGAATTTTATGTGATAATACTATTATATGTGGTAGGTTCGTAGAAAAAAATATTCTAGCTACTAAGGTAGAATAATATTAATACTATAGTTAATTAATATCAAAAAATCATGTACAATCCCCTGTCAACTATTAACCCATTTCAACTTTTCCTCACTGAACATATTTTCATAAAATATAATTATATACAGAGTATTAAAAATATAGTAGAGGATATAACATAAAGAAAATTCCTCACTAACATGTTTACCCTCATTTTTGAATGATATATTTATTAGTGCTCCCATCCCTTCTTATATACATATACCATGACAAATTATAAGCACCTTCAAACCATGGTTTCATACCAAAGTTGAATGTAATATCTATATTCTACATAATTATAACATATCCAAGTCTACTATATTCCAAAACCATGATCATGACCTAAAAACACACTATTGTCTGAAAAATGTGTGGGTGATAGGAATAAGTCATCATTCAATATAATCCACTTCATTGAAATTTGGGGATCACCAAATAATCAAGACCACATATCAAAATTAGTATGGTTTCACATCATTGGTGTTTCTATATAATAAATGATAGGAAGTATAATATTATATAAATATTATGTAGTTTTGATTGAACATCCATCCCAATAAAAAAATAATACAATTATTCCATAATTACAACCACACCACCATGTAGTAATTTTTGTCTACACTGACCACAAAAAACATAACCTACAATACAATATAGAAATAAGTTATATTTTCAATTTTTCTACTTCTTAATTGGTCATTACATCACAAAATATTATTTTAAAATTATAATTACATTGTTTTATATTTAATTAATTATTTTTAAATCATATATTTGAACACAATAACCAAAATTAAACATTAATTAGATCATTTACGTAGTTGTTATAATACACTATTTTTCATTTCATATAATTTATCAATATTAAAAATTTCATTATTTAAATTTATATACCATATATACTAAAATTATCTCTATAAATAAGTTTAGTTATGAACATTATAATTTCATAATGTTATTATAATAACTACATGACCATTCTTATTATTCGAATTTTTTAATAAATAAATTACATCCTTATAAATGACTAGTAGGGACACCTTATCCATATATGTAATGTTATACCAAGACATCATCAGATTATACAGAGAAATAATTTTACACCCAGTTCTTGTATAATATCAAACCAATATATATTATTTAATGTCACAATATAGCCACAATATTAAACAACAAAATTCACTTTAGTTTTTAAATTTTTCATCTTTTTGACACTATATTATCGACATAACTATAGATTTACCACATCAAAAAAACAATACTACATTTTAAATTCTATTAATATATTATAAAAAATCAGATACAATTACAATCAATATAAAATAAATAGTTGATACTATAATCCTATATTGTAATGCACAAAAACACCTATGTTTTATTTAAATTCATCTTATTTTTTATAATTTTTCAATCTCATCATATTAACTGGAGAACATAAATCCTAATAAAACCAAATTATTAGGAATATATATCCCTAAATTGTTGTCCATTCTTCATCTATAATATCATATGATCGATGAAAATATACATAATGTATTCTTATTTTCACAATGATTCTCCGAAAAAAATAAAATACAAAATAAACCACAACCTTTCATCTTTAAAATCCATGCATCGATACTATGAATTTCTAATCAATATATAGTAAATGTGAGAAGATCGAGAAATGAAATAATAAGAGTTCCATAGATCATATTAATAGTGTCTTCTAATGTTAAACACATAGAGATCACCCAGTGGAACTTAAACCCAATATTAGATTTCCTCATTAATAACTTAGGATTCAATGATAAATAACAAATAAAATGATAACATAGTGTAAAAAAAATTTATAATTAATTTTTTTACCAAACCATATTCTGTTCTATAAAACATAGTGTGGAATAGGTTATTGAATAGTAATATGAAAAAAAATATTTCATAAATGATGATTCGGTTAAATCATCACTAAAAATTTTAATTATAAAAATATGACTTTAATAATAAAAATAACATGTACATAAAATTATGATGATCTCTTTTAGATTCATACATCAAAAAAAAGACTACTATGGTTTATTTCTTCCAATCATAATTATATTCTAGACCTCATGCTTAATGATGATGTGGGTATACTCCCAATTATTAATATGGGCTCCAAAAACATTAAGTTCGAACTATTATTTTAATTTTTTTATTCTGTTAAAACATGTTGTGTAAAAAAAATTAGTTCTAACAAAGAAATGTACACTCTAAACTCCAATACCTACATCTTAGAGTCATTTCCACTCCACTATAAGTATTTAACAAACCATGTTGATTCCAGAATCCTTATCATATAAATGGATCCCCTTCATCATGGCTTCCACAAAAACTAAAATAAAGAGGTTAAACTCCACAATAAAACACTGAACTCACTACTTCATATTATAACACTATAAAATAATATTGTAGAGGAACAATAAGGTTTATTCTATGTACATACCAATAAGATTACTATTATGCTAAAAATATTATAACATAATTAAAACATAAGATACTTTTGGGAAATATATTTAGTCATCTGAAATGAAATAAATACATTATAAATTATAATGATCATATTTAAACAAATAAACTCATTATCAGATCCCGATCTACTATGAGAATAATGGTTTTAAAAAACGTTGATATTTAGTACACATTTTTTAACATTTCTTCAAAATACATTACACGAGGAAACCACAACTCTATAATATTCACAGCAATGTAATGTTGTGATCTTGTAACACCTTCTCTCAAAGATTGAATTTTTCAATGGTTAATTCCATGAAAGTCATATTCGCCTCAGTATCCATGTCACCCCAAACTATAACATCAGTTTAATAATGAGTATATTTCCAAAATCTATGAATCAAGGATGATATTTTGAACATGATATTTCAAGGGATGAAGAACATAAATATACATCAACTTTTTAGTTCACTCCCTCACCTCATATGTGCGCACAAAATAAGTAGAAATATTACTACCTCTACCCAACCTCCATTTTATTAAATAAGGAATGCCCTTTGAAAACAATTGATTAATTATTTAAAACATATAAATCATCATATTCATATTTATAAAATACTTATAATTGTCTTGAGTATCATATTTTCCCATAAAACTACCATTAATATCCATGTTATACTCTACACCAAATTTAGACCTATAAAGACAAATTTTTTATCAGATATCGATCCTATTAGTTTATTTAAACCTAAGTGGTATTATTATTATGTATTAAAAATTATAAACCCCACCTTAGGGAGGGTGGTTTTTTATAGGAAGAGGAAATGGGGATATATGATGGCTGCACGAAAATTACACAATATGTATTTGGGATACATGACACGTATCAAATGCATGTTGTGCAACTGGATTTGATGGAAAATCAAATTTTAAATGTGTTATAACCATATTGGAATATTAAGATCATTAAACAACAGGTATAAAAATTAAATATCATGTAAATTCCCATGATTGATTTTTTTATAGAGACATGGCCTCTATTTTTAGATAAATACTCACCCCACACCTCTCCCTTGTCTTGGAACCCACAATAGATCCCTAATATAGATTTTCTACCATTTATCCATCTAGACTACAATTATATATCCATATGGCACATTGGAATCATTCTAGAAAGTTCTTTATTATTCTTGGTCCTTTATTTATTTCTCTTCTCCTTGATGGATTTATTTATGTGTAGGATAATATTCCCATTTTAAGTCATTTTTAATACCTATGATTAATTCAATTACAGTAAAAAATAAGGGATGATATTACATGAGGAGAGTTCTACATGAATTAGGTAGGGGGTCTATTACATATTCCTCATGTCTCTCTATTCTATGAAATTCCATTATTGTGGGCAAGCCAGAATGATCGGGTGTTTCCTATCAAATTCACATTCCAATATTAAAATCATCATTATCATGTTTTAGATCCTTCTACAGAAATAATATTTATGTTATTTTAGTTTTTAACCACAATTCTATATACCCTTAATAGTGTGCTCCCTTCTATTTGACATTGTGTCCAATTATGACCATTTGTGCTATGGTTTGATGTCATATGACATGGAATTTATAATATTATGTTTTTAATGATATAAATTTATTATAAAGGGCTTTTAGTTGTATATAAATCACTTGAACATTCTAAGTAATGTTTTCTAATTAATTAATGATCCTTTAGAATAATTAATGGAATTTATATTTATATATATCACATGGCCTAATTAATTATAAATGTATTTCTTCTGGTTGATTGTACATAGCCCACCTTGGTAATTTATTTAAAATGTAAATGATTAAACCAAAGAGAATAATATGAAATTAATGTAATTTTTAGTTTCATTTGTTATTCGTCTTTTCACATAATATGAATGGAAACATAATGAACCAATTGAATTTTTATTTAGATTGATTTTTACATTGTCTAAACTAATAAATGAATTATGTAAAAGGTTTCTATTGCATAGGGACATTTTGTTCACTATTGTAGTGGTCATACTAAATCCATTCTTTAATTTTCGAGGTAATTACATGAGAACATAGAGGAAACCATTCTAATTCAAGGAGTTTACTACCGAGTGACATACCCACTATGTATTGTGGTCCTTGACGACATGTGGATCCCTTGAATGACATCATAAGATCCATTCAATATATTTTGGATTTTAGGATTCCTCAAAAACACTTTTTAGATCAATCATGTTACCTTCAGTCATGTGGCACCATTAATAAAATCCATTGGGCCCATTCATAAAGATCTCATTATACTATGGATGAGATCCTTAGACAAGGTTATAATCCTATTATGGTGGAATACATTCATCGATTCTCCTTGGATTACACTCAGACCCCTTATAGCCAGGCTACATGTTATTAATGAGTTTTCTTTATCCTTCAGGATATGGATGTCTTGTTTATTTCCATGGATACACATAATTGTTATCATCGTTATAAAATTATTTTTTATACCATGGATCATTTAATATTATAATTATAATTTAATGATTTTTGTGTTGGTTATACATCACATGAATTATCTATATAAACTGATAATAAATGAATTAATTAAATAATCCCATGTTTAGAGACATTTATAACTGAGGCTAAAGTGGGTATAAATTATCATTATGGATTTGTTTTATATTTATATAAATACCTTCACACTATCATGTTATATTTCACAGACCGCACTATTGAGACATTCTTGATGGTGGTATACAGAGATTTATCTCACACCCTATCTAGGCTACCATTTGTACCCTTGAAGATTATTTGTATATAGGTGTTGAAAAAGGGAATTGTCCTACATTGGACACTTGATCATATCATCTTTATTTAATATGTATTTTGGTGGAAGATAATATGATGGTACTTGGGATTCTTAATACTATTTGGTGTATTTGTCCTTTGTAAAACATTTTTTTGCTTTCATCCATTTATAGCATTTTTCCAATTTTCTAGAGATGTGAAATAAATTATGATAACTTTTTATGTGAATCAGTTTAATATTATGACTATTATATGCTTCATGAATGTTTCTATATACTTCTTCTCTAGCCGGTTAGTTTTCATATTTGATATATTTTCAATTTTTACTATGCCATTATTTATAAATAATTCCATTATTTTACCATTGTTATATTTATCTATTATGATCCTATATAGTTATAAGATAATAGCCTCCACATAGATATATAATTCTCTCTCATTTTAGTCTATAGCCAGCATAATATGGGGAGGGTATCTTGAGGACATGATTCCAACTTGGATCATGTAACATTTGAGTAGAACCCCGGTCTGGGACGCCACAAAGTTCTATCTGAGATTTATTTTCTTACACTACTATATTGATTCAATAGAAATTGGATAAGGATTTATTATTAACCTCATTATAAGTCATTCTTGGGATTAGATAACCCATGTATCGGGTAAATACTATTTTTAATTAAATGATAAATTATTTTCATGTATTTCACTTATTACAGTTAACATATTTTCACCATTTAGTGATTCAAAAGTCATGTGATGGTTATTTATTATTATTATGATCGAGGATTATCTTTAATACTTGGAATTATGTGATGAGGGAAATGAATCATTTTTACATGAAAAATTATGGGTGCCTAGAAATAACATTCCATGTATATTACACGCCATATAGGTGGATTTAATTACTTTCATTGCATCTGTTGCATGTGATTTTTGACTGAACCTTGGATGGTTTATATGCATATGAAAATAATATCATATGAATGGTTGGGAATTAATTATATGACGTTTTATAATCAATATAAATAGTATTTTTATATATATGTTGATGGTTGAATCCTAAATATCTAGTTTCTAACCATGTCATATATATACCTATTGATACATTAGCTGCTATTTGTCTATGATTGATTGATTTCCTATTTCAATTCAAATGTTGTATGGGCCCTTGTGGATTGGAATGTGTGATTTACTAAGTTGATCTATTTTTTATATAACTGGTTACATTCTTATACATAATGACGATTATGTTAAATTAAATTAAATCATTTTCATTTTAAATTTTAATTTGTATATGCACTAATTAATTTGGAATGATGATACATTTAATCAAACATTGTTATACATATATAAGAAAATTAAATCATAAAATTTAACTATTGACTTATAAAAATGAAATTCCTTCTAGTAACAAAAGAGGTGTAGTGTAACTAAACCATCATGAAGTAGTACCTTTTTATTATTAATCACGAACACTTTCCAATAACAAATCCTTATAATTAGGCAGTGGGGGATGAATACTTTGGGAAATGAGGCCATTTTATGTGTTTTTCATATGCTACTATTATGTCTATGTAAATATTAACCTACATATTTTTCATGGAATATATAGAGCTATAATATATTGAGTTCATTTATTCATGCACTAGGAGGGTGGAAACGACCATGTTCTAGATATAGTTGGCCCTAATCCACTATTAAACCCACCAAGAGTTACACCTAAGGTACCATATATTATACCTAATCTGGGAACTAATTCTCATCTACCTAAGGGTTTTCTAATTCTCATGTAGTCCTTGCTTGGTACTTCTCGACCGGCACCTATGATGGATGATCTGACACTTGTGTTATAGCAGTATCATCCTCCAAACATTTTTGAGGATGGTTGTCCACAAGGTATTGGTTCATGTCTTGAGGTTTCATTAACTATAATTGATCATCTGACGATACCTCCAGTGAGGCGGGTTGATCTTTATACATACACGACGTGTGATTCATCCATGTGCTAGGGGATGTGATTACCTTATATGAACATCACCAGGGAATGGTCTAGGATGAATTTTAAGCGACCTTTTACATCCAATTATTTCCTTAGACAATGAGAGTTGACAAATATAGATATTTCATGTACCTAGAGAAGGGTTCTATGTCCTTCATGGAATATTTAGTACATTTCATGGAGTTACAGAACATTGCATTGCTTATAGCCAGTGATGATCTATCATGTACTAGATGTCTTTTGGATGTAATTAGTTATTTAATTCATACTTAGCTGAATTTCAATGGCCTACCTACTTTTTCTAAATCATCATTTTTGTTCTTATCAACAAGCACATCCTGGGGGATTTAAATAGTTCTAGAAAAATTCGCTTAGTTCCATTGATGATAATTTATTCATATAGTAGAAGTAAATTCACTTGTGAGGGTTCTCATCAGGGATGTGGTGGTAAGAGTACTTTTACTGGTATCTTTATGGGTAACCATTAGTTTAGACATAAGGTGATTCTGAAGCCTCATTGTGATAGAGACCCCCTTGAATACTGATCATTTGGATATATGGGGAATCTTTAGAGAATATGTTAGACCTATCCATCTACATTTAGTCAAAGATGATCCTCACCCACTCCACTTACAGGAGTGGGATTCGTTTCACTACATACGGTGGGGAGTTGGAGTTAAACCAGATGGATAGGTTGAGGATGAGGTTATGGTCATGGTATCTAGACATCTAATAACCAGATCTTGCAGAGAATTCATGATCAGGGTAGTCCAGATATGGAAAGTGTTCATCAATCTAGCCAGTTTCATGTTTTATAGTAGATGGGAACATGATTAGATTCCATGTCCATAGAAAATATAAGGTACTATTATAGTAACAAATACTATTGTATCTTCCTTATTATAGACATGTTCTTCATAGTCCTCAATTTTAGTATCATATTTAAAAATTTGTGCCTTGTAAATTTAGTAATTCTATGGTGTGAGAATCATAGAACCATCATTGTGTGTGTGATATGAGGGAATATCCAATTTCAGGGACATCCCATTGAGAAATACCTTTATCCCTTCATATGTGACCTCATTTCCCACAAAATAATAATATTTTATGTCATTCTTGGGATGGAATTGTAGGTTCCATATGATTCCTATGAGGATTTTAATTGTCGTAGGGTATCATTTACATCACCAAAGGGAAGTATTTGTCACCCTAAGAAGGAGTGAAATTTCTAATCCAATAAACATGGACAAAATCATCATGTTCTAGGTGGAGACCACATAGATTTATTGTCTATCCATTGAGAATGGTTTACATCTGTTAGACTGTCCTATAGAAGTAGATCATTTTAGGGATTTTTCCCAATGTTCTTTCAGGCTTAAATCATATTTTAAAGGTAAGGTTCACAATTTATCTTGGTTCATGATAAGAAATAAATTATAGTCATCCATATATTATGGATCCTACTGAGCTCCATGAGCTTAACAGATAGTTAAAGGATCTAGAGTCTGAAGGTTTCATGAGACCGCTCAATTACTCTTGGGGGTCACCCATTATTTTCGCAAAGAATTTAGATAATAACCTTTATATATGAATGTACTATAGAGAGTTGAACAAAAATATGGCTAAAAACTGGTATCTATTTCTTAATCATTTGTTCTCTTTGACCAAAATCAAGATGTTAGGGTGTTATCAATGATCGACATGCAATTTGGATATCATCTTGTTCATCTCATGCCTTCAAATATAAAATGTACATAATTTTTTAGTTGGTGTGGTCTATATTATTACCATTATATATAGTTAGGGCTTACAAACAATCATTCTATATACTTTCATTTGATGAATATGGGATTCTGCACCTATCTAGATCCCTTTGTCATCGGTTTTTTGGATGACATCTTAGTGTATTCTCATACTCAGGGCAGCCATACTAGCCATCTTGTGATTAAAACAAATACACTAAGAGAATATCAACTATATTCAAATATTTATATGTGACACTTATAGATTATGAATTTTCCCTTCATGGAATATATTATCATTGAATTTGGAGTATTAATTGTCCAATAAAAGGTGAGTTTCGTAGTTTTCTGGGAGATTCCCAACAACATGTTTGAAATAAGGGGTTTATTGGTGTTGGTTGGATATTACATGAGCCTTATATGAGTTTTCAAACCATTAAGATCCTCCTAAAGGTATTATAATGATGGTTCGTATGTTCCTATTGTCAGAATAATGTGAGAAATCATTTCTTTTATTGAATGGAAGGATTATATAGATTCCCATTTTGCATCTTCCAATGTATTAATTGTCTATATAGTATTTTTTTGATGAATCAATAATCCTAATGGGTTCATTGATGATCCATGAGGATAGTTTTTTTCATATGGATCATGACTATAGAGGCCTCTTGATAGAAATTACTCAATGCACAACCATGATCTAGCAGTTATTATCAATGAGTTGTGTCTTTGGAGAACCTATATTATGAGTGAGAACATTATATTCTATACAAATACCAATATCCTCATATATATAATTTTTATCATGACTTGAATATTAGAAATACAATATGTGTCGAATACCTTCATCCTTTTGACATTGGAAATGAATATATTCCTAAAAAAGGAAATGCAGTAGTGGATGCACTAAGTCAGAAAACATGGTAACATACTAATTTGGAAGCCAATGATGAATGGAACCTTATTCTCCTATTAACTTAGATATAGATAGAGTTTCATGGAACTCATTATCATTATTTCATTGTATCCTTGACAGTGACATCTTCACTCTTTTGTTGAGTGAATTGTAGGTAGTTTTTGGACCTATAAGACATTGTTTTCTAGGAAATTATTTTGGGTGAAGACCCAACACCATATTTATCTATTGATAGAGATGATATTTTCCATATATATGGTCATTTATGGGTTACTAAATATTTAACATTGGAACTAATTCATGATCCCAATAGTTCTTAGTGGGATGTTCATCAAGGAATCTCTATAATGTATCAAGATATTCGATGCCAATATTGTTGTCCTGAGATGAAACATCAGATATCTGGAATTTTCACTTTTTTCCACATATAAATAGTATATGATAGAGAACCAATATATTTCTGTATTTTTACATCCATTATCGGTCATAGAATGAAAATGAGAAGATGTTTCCATGGATTTAGTCATTGACTTACCATGGTTATGTCATGGTAGCGGCCCAGTTTGGGTAGTTGTTGACTGACTATTGATAGTATCCAACTTCTTTAAAACATTTGATACATTCTCAATTAATTAATTTGGAATGTTCTATATATTTTTTATCATATGGATACAAAAGTTCCCTATTAAAATTGTTTCAAATAGAGACACTCATTTTACATTGAGGTTTTAGAAGGGGTTAAATTAATCTCTGGGTATACATGAGCTTCTGTGAATAGATTTCCATCCTCCGACCAATGGACATTCAGATTGGATGGTATAGGTGTTAGATGACAGGCTCCGGACAAGTTTCCTTGATTTTATAAATTCTTCTGTGAAATATATCCCTCTAGTAATATTTACCTATAATAATTTAACTTTGGTGATAACTAATATGGACCTATATGAGGCCTTATATGGTAGGTCCTTCCATTCACCCATGTACTCGTTAGACATAAGAGAGTCAGTGCTCCTAGGGCTGCATAATTTATACCATACATTAGAGTAAGTGAAACTGATTAGGATGTCTAAGTCTAATGTTTAGTTTAGAAAAAAATATATGTTGACCGCTATCAATGAATGGATGAATTCATGTTCCAAGATCATTTTTTCTAGTGGGTATCACCTTGACATATACAAATATATATTCAGGTGGAAGGTAATATTTTTTACCTAACTTATAGTGAAATTTATGATTCTGGATAGAGTTAGTCAAATAAACAATGATTTTCTAATTCCTAATCTGTATCATTCCATGGAAATTTTTTTTGATGTTTCACTACATCAAAATTTACATGTTGACCCAGCTCATACATTTAATCTCGTTGATGTTGAGTTAGATATAGATTCTTATTTGGGAATTACCTGGTACACATAATTAACCATAGAAAAAAGACTTTATGATTCCAGTTTATCCCTTTTGTATAGGTGTTATTCAATCATGTATGGGTATATGATGATAACTAGGAGTGGGAGGCTAATGTATGTGACTAGTGGCTGAAGTTGTTCTCAGAAAGTGTATTTCCACCATTAGAAGGTGAACTCAGAGATTATTTCCATTAAGGGGGAGACAGTAAGAACCTAGTTTCTTCTATCATATAGGGATACTTTTAGTTTTCAGTTACTCTTTTTTTCATTCCTCTTATGAAATAAAAATGTGAAACCAAGATATAGGGTAGGTGTATTTTAGAGGAAGAGTAATGGGGTATGTGGGATATATGTATTCTAATTACTTAACTTGTATTTATAATACATGGCATGTATCAATGTCATGAAATTTTATGGAATTGGTAGACCAACTCCTGATGTTTAAATAGTGTTACCCCTCAACGTATACCCCAAGCCTTACAGGGTTTCAAATTTATTAAAACGTCCTGAAAATTCATGAGTCAGTTTTTTTAAATGGATGAAGGGCCTCCATTTTTAGAAATATCTACACCCTCACCTCTCTCTTGCACATGTTCTTCCCATGAAGCCCCATGTTTTATTCTACTATTTTTTCTCCATCACTACACTGATTCTAGATCCATCTATGATGTGAGAAGCATGATAGTATTATATTCATTTACCTTATGCCAATCATCATTTGAATTCTCCTCAATGGGTTTATTTATCTATATGATTATATGAACTATTTTTAGGATGGTGATCTTTTCATCAAATATTTTCGGATCTAAGAATTATTTAGGGTCAATACTCGTCAAGGAAAATTCTATATACATAGGGTTGGTGGTCTATGACATAACCCTCATGTATCTCCATTTTATAAACTACCATCTTTATGTGTATTCCAGAATCACAGGGTGTTGCATGTTAAATTCACATTCCTTAAATTTAATCACTGTGATTATTTTTAAGAGATTGTTACATAAAAACTATTCTTTTTTGTTGGAGTTATTTACCTCAATGATACCCAAACTGAGATGGATAATCCTTTCTTTATTCCTTGTTTGCATGTTCTTCCAATATACACCATTTTTCAGGTTTGTTATGTCTTGGAATTTACAAAGGTAAGTGTTCTAATTAAATGAATGGATTATAAATGGACATGAACTATATAGTAATAATATGAAATTTTTATATTGCCTTCTCTAATTAACTAATTATTATTTAAAATGATGAATGAAAAGTATATTTATATATATTATATGGCCTGGTAAATTATTAATGAGTTTCTTGTGTGTTCATGTCCATAGCTTTCATTTTCATGTATATTAATGGTTAAGGAATGAACTAATTAAATGAATATGAAATTAATGTAATAAATGGCTGCATGTCCTATTATGCTTGACAGATAGTGTGAAGGGAAATGGAATGAACCAATTTAATTGTTAAAGGGAATGAAGGCTGCATTACCTAAAATTATAAAGTAGTTCTGTATAGGGTACCTATTGTGTATAGAACTTTTAATCATAATAGGAGGGGTAAGACTCATTACAACCATTTATTCCTAAGGGAATCACATGAGAACTCATAAGATGCCATTTTAAACCAAGGATCTAGCTTCCAAAAGAGATACATACTAGGGAACAAGGACCTTTTCTACTAGATGATTCCCAACATGATGACATATGATTAGTTCACTATATTCAGGATATTCGGATGCCTTAGATACACTCATTGGATCTTTTTTGTGGTATCCACACAAGTGGAACCATGGATACACCACATTGTCCCTCGTTATTCATATCCCAATTTACCTTGGATGATATACTTATACTCAGATAGAAAGTTTTTATAGTGTAATTCCTTGGGATATACCCCTAGGATTACAATAATCCCCCTTATAGATAGACTTAATGTAATTAATTAGATGGATCAACCCATGAGGTCATGGATTTATTTGATATCAACTTTTGTCCCCATTATTATTTTATTCATTATAAGATTCCTTTTTATACATTGGTTAGGTTACTATTATAATTATAATGGTATTATAAAATTGGTCGTTAAACGTCATGTGACTTATCTATATAAACTAAACATAAATGTATCAGTTAAATTATATTTTGTTCAAATAGATTTCTAGTTGAGGATAAATAATGTATCAGTTTTTATTATATAATTTGATAAAATTTATATAAATAGAAACGCACTATTAGTTTATATTTGAATTAATGGTTTTTATAGACACAGTTAGTGGTATCCTATATTGATTTTTCTCACACATTATTCATGATGTCATTGGTTCAACAATAATTATACGTATGATGCTATTGAAAATGGGAATAAACTTGCTTTGGAAACTTAATCATGATTTTATTATTTAGGAAGGATATTGGTGGCTAATCCCATTGTAAGTACATGAGATTCCAGATGGTTTGTTGCCTTTTTTATCTCTTTGCCTAGCATGAATTTCTTTCTACCATGAAAACCTATTTTACAATTTTATAGATGTATGAGAAAAATTATAATAATTTTAATATGATTTTTATCCATATTTTTATTATAATTTGTTTCTTAGATAATCCGATATGCTTCCGCTATGATGGGAAACTTGTCTAATTGTAATATTGATTGTTTATGTTCGGCCTTCTATATAGATACGCATCAACTATTTACCTTTTAATATATTTATCCAATTTTCACGTCCAATGTTATGAGGGTATTTTCTCCCCAGGGAAACACCCTAGTCCCTCCATACTAGTAGATAACCTCTCGTATATGGGGAGGCACGCTTGAGGACATCTGGCCAACTAGGCCCTAGGTACCTGTCTATAACACCTGGGTCCGGGACGTAATGAGACCAATGATCACTAAAATTCCTAACACATCATACTAAAATGTTTATTTATATGATATTTCATAAAATATTAATTGTTACCATTCAAATAGTAAGATAATAATTGTTATTATAAGAAAAAACAACTAAATTTGACACCTTTACAAAAGAAACTCCAAAATGAAGAACATGATTATTAAACATGCTCTCCAGTGCCTAGATTATTTGTACGCACTTCTCATTTATCTAATGAAGAATTATAATTCACGTTAATAAACAATGTCCACAATAATATTAAAAACACTAACATTCTATCTTCATTAAATGGTAATCTCAACAACCAAATATCAACCTTTGAACATTTTGAACCATCACTACCTCTACTACTTATACTATCACAATCATATCAACACATAATTAGTCATTAATCCTAAATAAAAGAGAAATTATTACTAGTAAATCCATAATAACGAAATAAAATTATATTATTATAATTAACAATAAAAAATATCATGAAATCCATAAATATGTATTCCTACTTCTACTAAGGAATAACAAATTGATGCAAGAAACTATATAAATCTCAATTCATAATGTTCTATTACATGTGCGATTAACAGTGATAAATGAATTTTTCTAGAAATATCTTCAAACTCAACTACTATAACCCCTCTATAACATCATGGTATACCATATGCATACAAAGATTTTATTTTATAGGTGATCTATGAAAATAATATAGATTCACCTCTCACATCACCTATATAAGGAACAACCTCCTTAAAAATAATATGTAATTTATGTCATATACTATTAATCCTTTGAGTACATCATCACGAATAGTATGATCTCTACACAAATCCACCTTAAGAAACCCTAGGATAAATGTATCCACATTCTAATATAAAGAATAATTCACTCTTATCTAAAATTGTAAAACTCCACCATTAACATATGTTACATAAAGATACTTATATAAATGTTTGTACATTATCTTATAATAAACAACATTATCATGGGAACCATCACCATGTATCTTCGTTCCCAACACATCGACTTTGTTACTACCTATTACTAATTTATAATAGATCATGAAGTCTTATTCCAACAAGAACCCCACCTCTCGTCTGACACAAATTGAAATCACAATGTGAGAAGATATATTGTGTGACTTTTTTATCTGTAATTACTATAAATATATCTATAATAAGGTATTTTCTCTATTTATTTAAGGATTATGTGAAAATAGACCTCAATAGTTTGTGGTAGTATTATTTATGATCATGAGGTTTTAATTACTGGGTCCCACACATTTTCTGTAAAAAAAAATACAACCCAATACAATATGAGAAGAATTGTAACAAAAATAAATCATTAATAATTGTCTAAGAAAATAAAGAAAGATAAAATGGATCATATTTTTCTTCAAATAATAAAATACCACCTTACAATGATCTACTTTCACAAAATAATGATCATTCCTTGTACAACATTACAATGTTTCACAATTAAAGAGTAATTAGATCCAGACCACTAGTAATAACTTAGAAGACCAAATAAACTACAAACTATTTATTATTTATGGCCAATAGCATAAAATAAATCGTATCAATCTATATTGGATTAAGATATTCTTATTTATTATTAATAATAAAATTAAGTACACCTAAGGTGTCATAAAAATACAATTTGATAGGATTTCATAAAACTGATATCATATGAGGATCTCTAATGCTCCCTTAAATGGTCATCATGAACCTCTTATGTCCTCAAATACACTAGGGTGTCATCATTAAATTCTACCACAAAATAATCCAAGAACCCATAGAATACTATGTTCAATAATCATTGGAAAATTATAGTGGAATTTATAAATTCAATGGGAATCACCATAAACATAATGTTTCTAATTACACAACTAAACGTGGTATTCTAAAATTCATCCATAATCACTCTCATTTGATTATATCGTGTTCTAATATAAATATAACAGACCAACTAGTCAGCATTAACTAATCCAACAAGATATTCATCCATTTCTGAGTATATCAACTCATCACTATCACCGTGAATAGATATTAAAAATAAATAAAAAAATATAAATTACCATTATTCATCTTCATTGAAAAATCTAAATCTCCACAAGGAGAGAATTTTATTTGGTAAACCACATTATCAAATCATCATCAATTTGATTACATCAATATGAAGTCATTTATGGAACCATCATATACGAGGATATAAAAATATAAGAGACACCTAGTTGTAGCACTATCATAAAATCAATCAGAAATAATTAGGGTACTTCCATAACATCTTTAAAAAAGATATCAAGAAACTCAAACAAACGTTTTTTAAACTTCTTCAAGTGCAGCTTCATTAAAATAAATATCAACTCCAACATCCTTAATTTTATTGGATAAAGATATTTTTAATCAATTTAATGATAAATCTCTATAGAAAACATCATATTATATCCTTCAACATCATATAAAACAATTATCCACTAATAATAATCAATGATTTAGTATGTAGAATATGACCAATCTACGTTAAAAATGAATTTTTATAATTATAGGAATAATAAAAACAACTATAACATCAATTATTTCTTCCCAATTCCTAGTTCACACCCTCGACACACATCTCCCAACAAACAGAGATCTCTAACCGGAATATATAACCATAAATACATTAGAATGCTGTTCACCGAAAGTCTCTATACTCAAAATAATGTAGGTTAAATAATAAAGTGTGATGAACTTATATACATTAAGGTATAAAATATTTTTTAATTAAAAAAAGGTTCCCCTTATTGATCTCAAGTCTTCCTTGAACTAGATACTACATAACATGAATCAATATATATACTATACTAACATATTATCATCTCAAATATCATCCACCACCTCAATAATATAAACAATAATGTCCCAACTGGTAGGAAAAATTTCTAGGCTATCATCTCAATGTTTTTTCATTCCTCGATGGTCAAAAAATCATGATGACTAGGTCATTACTGAAAATGATTAGGTTAAAATCTTTTTAAAACAACTCTTATCCATTTATTATCACTTTTATGACACTATAATTATTAATTAGATATGTAGAATATGTTAATTGAAAATATAATAATCACACCATAAAAAGAAAAAAATATTTTATCATGTATGTTAAATGACCATGAACACCTCTAGGGAAATTTTAGAAATATGGTTGAGGGATAATCCTTATAGTTTGAAAACATATTTTCCCAAAAAAAATATCTTTTATCCCCAAATAAATTATTAATAAATTCAGGTAAAACAATTTCATGATAGGGTTATGCCAATTACAATAACCTTGATCATCAACTTGATATTTTATGGAAATAAAAAATAACTAGCTTTTAAAAAATATATAGATAAAATCAACCCCGATATACAAAAACCAATTTTATTTATCAAGTAAATGATTAGAGGAATATAATGAATGTATCATGAATATCACTCTAAATTATTCCCCTTTGGACATCCCCGTCTATATGAAGATAAAATCATGTCACCAAATCCCTGAAAATGTTTAATATATGGAATTAGATGTAAACAATATCTTTAATTTCTACCATCTCACCTCTAACTCATCATAATGCCAAAGGAATCAGTTTTTCCATATTTTTTCAATGCCACTTGATAATAAAAACACAAAATGAATCTAATTCCACTTGTAGAAATCAACCTAAAAAAATATCAAACTTATTTGTCCACATATTCACCTATTGATCAATAATATATCCCTTATACATTGGCAACCTTCACATTTGTTACCCATATAAGATCACCACCCCTGACTACTCATCTCATAGGTGAAATAATATATGATCTATTAGAAAATCCTATTAGACATACCTAATATATACAAAACAAGGAATCCATCCACTATCCATATATGAATGTATAAAATTATACATATATTTTAATGATATAAATTTAAATATTTTATTTTAATTAAATTTTAATTCCTTTAAAATATTCCACAAATTTATATAAATTTGGAAATAAGAATGACATTGTAACAAAACTATGTATTTACCCTATAATATTTGAAGACATGGTTAAAGATGTTTATAGAAATATTAATATACTAGTGATAGATCATAAGAACTATATAGAATTTATTTTCATTCCCTGGATTACATAACTTGTTATATTCAAATAAAATATTTCCTAAAACCAAATATAATTATTTATTTCCCACTCTAAACTCCATATAGTAAAAACATTATCATTGATATAATACTATCACCTCCCATAACCATAATAACCCCTCCTAGACTTGTTTTAATGTTGAATGTGACCCATAAGTCCCTTATATAATATATTGGGGACTAGTGACAATGGTATGAAACATGAATCATTGGATGCATCGATCTGTTTGATACTTGTAAAAATAAACTAAACCAATAATAAATACCAAATGAATAAATAAAACCATATTAAATTAAATTAAATATATATTTATGTGTATATAATTTATTAAATAATATAATAACATCTTTCAAGAAAAATATCAATAAGTAAAAAATATCACAAGGGATGCAACTCTAAAGTGATCTAATTTCCACACCATGACAAAGTAAGGTTCATCATGCTCTCTAAAACTATAATTAAAATATATTAAAATGGTATATAGATGTATAGATAAGAAAAAAAGTATACTAATTATGTACCTCAACAAAACTCTTATTTTAATGTGGAAAAACCATTATAATAATTTTTTAATAAATTGCAAAACTGAATAGTATCCCATTATAGGATAATTATAATCCCATTTCATCATTAGATCACTCTCAAAATCCTTACATTATATCACTATATAGTAAATTATGAAAATATATAAATGTTTGTATCTTTTACCATCTCACAGTAGCTCTAATTTCAATTAATTGGTAATAAAATATGTCTTGGTGCTCACATATATTCTTATATTCATATTCATTGACCATTTTAAGGTAATTACATGTCATAGAAACATATTAAAACTATATTACATGTCTATATACCATGAAAACATTTATTTCCTATTACCAAAACTATAACTACCAAAAATTACACTATATATGGATGGAAAAGAGGGAGGTAGATTATTTTTTACCACTTGTATCACTCACAACCTAAATATTTTTGGTTTTCTTTTAAAACTGACATTAAACAGTTTTATTTAATATTACTCTACTCATTTGGTAGATATTAAGAAATAAAATGGTATATGAACAGAAATAAATGACATAATAGTGTTACTCATTTCAACTACATCTTCTAATACCCATATTCGTATAATAACTACAATAGAAAACAATATTAACCACTATCCGCATAATAAAACACTAAATGAACCATAAAAACTAGTATCAAGTTAATATTAAAATTCTCACACTTATTATTTAGAAATTAATTCATGTAAAATTATTTTCTACATATCATTATAGATTTTCATAATTCATTAATTCATTAGAAAAAAATATTTAAATCCATTAAAATATATTAAGATCTAATACAAGAAATAACATAGTTTTAATAATTCACTATCCACCTTCAATATAATTTATCAATAATTCTAATTTAAATTATAATATTACATTTATCATATATAATATCATTATCTACTTCAATAAGTTTAATTCAGTTCACGATTTAATTATAATTATACAAAAATAAGAAAATTATAATTCCACTTATTTAAATTATTTATTAATTTTAGTACATATTCATATATGGGCCATAATAAAGCAATTTAAATTCCATCCACATTGTACTATCACATCAACAATATATTCTAGAAATTATTTTACCACCAAATCTCATATTATATCAAAATACCACAAGTTACTTAATATAACCACACAACCATAATAACAAAATACATAATTCCGATATTTTTTTATTTTTTATATAAAAACTTGTGAATATAGAAAAGTAAGTATCTCACACATAAAAGTTTTTTGAGATTAAATAACTTGTGTTATTTTTACATAAAATGAGATGTGGTGGTAGAATATTTGTTGGAATAGTTTTCTGATGTGATAATATAGTGTGTATGGAATGTACATTGTGTTATTATTACCAATATATGAATATGTACTAATATGAATGAATAATTTAAGTAAGTGGTAAATCACACAATATCATTTTGTATTTAGTCACATTTATATCCCAAACAAATGGGTTTTAGTTCTCCCATCCCTTAATATACCCATATACCATAAACATGATCAACATTTACATTACACAACCATATAATAAAACTATATACCAAAACCACATATAATAAATAGACTATATGATTCATCTAATATTCCACCAAAAAACACACTATAGTTATAATTTATATTGGGATATAGGGGAATTAAAACATATGTACTAATAACACTATATATGTTGGGTGTTCAACTAGTACCAAATGACCATATCAAGAGCGCAGTAATATATATTGGCATTTGTGGTGGGGAATACGATGTAACCAAAGGTATAATGTTATATAAATATAACACAATCCTATCATATGGTCTAAATATATCAACCCCATATTTCAACATATGATCATTATACCAACACCACTATACAGACATTACTATCGTTACTAAACTGAAAAAAACACCACATGGACCAGAAAAACAATTTAAATGTTGAATTTATAGTTATTCCACATATTAGACAATAATTAATTCATATATTTTTATTTTCTACATATTCCTACAAATTCACCATTTAATTAATTCTTTTAATTCAAAACATGAAACTTTTTAACATACATGGATTGTTTATTATGCTTGTATGATAGTTCTTACAATCTATTGTCCATTTCCCATATAAATTATCTTATATAAAATTTTCATTTTACTATTACTAGTAAATAAATATGGAGAACCCTTTTATATATTTAATAATATGTACCTCTCATGATATGAATTGCTAAAGGGGTTTATTATTTGAACTCAATAAATACGTGGTCCATATGAAACTCATTTTCAAATCGAGGATATCTTTATATCTAACTAATGATTTTATTCAATGGATGAGTTTTTATAATAAATATTTATTATATGTATGTTATGGAATATTTTTGGAGATGGTTCATTTAGGATATTGTGTATTTTCATTTTGTATTCAATTGAATCATGCTCACGGATGAGTTGGAGCTCTTTGGAGATGGGTGAAAATGTAAAATATTGAATCAAATCATGTAATTTCAATGATTATTAAACCATAATTTTATTGGTTTTGATAAATTTTGTAATACCCTATGATTTTGTGAATTATTTTTCAAAATTAATTTATTCTTTTTTCTATTATTCATTTCACGCAACACTGAAAACCGTTATTTTATATATTTTAAGGATCTATGTTTGGAATTAATTATACAAAATTATGTGTTAATCATTCACTACACCCAATATAAATGTTATCTTGTTATATATGGAACACTTATCTTAGCTTAAATTATACATAAGATCAACATTTCTTGACAGCCCGTGTAACACACAAGATAGAGTTTTACCAAACAAAACTATATTTTTTTAATATTATTATTTAATATATTAAGACACAACATAGAAATTTCGTAAAATATTATGAATATAATTATAAAAACTATTTAAAACCTATGTTTTAAGAAAATATAAAATGAATTCATTAGTTACAATGAACCAATTTAATATAAAGGAAATATTTTAATATAAAACTATTTTTAAGCTCATAATGTTATTTTATCATGATATATTAAATTAATTACAATTATTAATATATATTAAATTAATATATATAATATATGTTCCATAAAATATTTTTTTATTCATCCAATATATACTATTGGAATATGATAAGAACAACCCCAATATTACAAATAAAAACATATTTTTTTATTTAATATATTTTACCACCTTTTAATGGAGAACCTATTTTAAATATATATTTAGGTACTTTTAAAAAATTTATATATCCAAAAAAAAATTATTTTTTCAATATAAAAATAAAAACAAGGTTTGGGTGATTTTTTGATATTTTTCTCTGATGTTTCATTTTTAATGAATAGTAAAAAATAATGAAATTTGACTCAAAACATATTTTTCATCTAATTTATTTATATGGTTAAATTATCATTTTAATTTTTTTAAAATAATAATTAAATCAAATATTTTTCAACTTATCCAATTTAGGTTATTGGAATCAATGTTACATTGAAATTGGATATAAAAACTTATCAAACTTTTGAACGATATTACTTTATTAACATGCGTTGTCATCTCATCTCCATGATTAAATTTAAATTTATTTTTTCCACTTATATTATTTGAATTTAAAAATTTATACATCATATTTGTGATAATTACATTTTATAATTTGTAATATAATTAACTTATTTTTTTCCCAAAAATATTTTTGAAGGTAATTAAAATTAACTACGATGATTAAGATGAAATTAAGTTTAACAAAGTAATAAAACCTAAACATAAGTCATAATATGACCAAGAAACATGTCATAAATACACTGTATCAAAATATTTCGACCCTATACTCCATTTTATTTAGATTTTAATTTTATTGGATCCACATTCAATATAAAAACGTGGGTGGGGTTTCCCTTTTCTAAAATCTTAAAAAAGTGCCGCTCTTCCATCACAATAAAATGTAACCTCTCCTCCCTCTTCCTAACACCTCTCAAACCACGTAGTATTGACCAAATATTCTCAATTATATCACTAGAATTTATACCTTACTCTATCAATATACCCTTTGGGAAAAAATCTACCAAAGGATTCCCTTTTGTGCAAACAAAATGGAGTAACCAAAAGAAAAGAAAACATCCTTCAACAATATTTGTTCGTTTATTTTGCTTATAAAACCCAAAAATTGTATTTATTTCATGATAATATAAAACAATAACACCAATATTTTTCTATTTTGTTATAGTAGTGGTTCAAAATACTCATACACACAACATTTTGTAAAGGGAAACGAACTTGTCATTCGTGTACCGAGAACTACCGCCACAGAAAATTAACATTATTTTTTTCCTTTGACACATCTAAAGATTGGTAATTATTATGGAAAATATATTTATATATGATATATATATATATAATAAATTTATTATTATTTATTTATTTTTTAAAACATTAAATTATTCTTTCGATTATTTGTAAACACGGTAACATCGTTTGTGGAATAGTGGACTACTCCCCCCTCAAAGGATTGTGATTCATTCACAGGATACATGGAATGAATAAATTATGGTATTAATTATAAATATGTGAAGAAAATAAAATATATATGATATTAACGACATAATTACCTTTCTAGAGGTTTAATATATACCAAATTATCTATTACCCTTTCACACACTTATAATGCGACAACATCATTCGTGGATGTGTGAACTACCACCACCTCGACATGATATGATCCCATTTATGTAAAAATAATTATATGTAAATGTATAAATTATTAAATGGTATTTATGATATAATGATAATTATTTAAGGATTAATTTTACATACCTTATTTCCATAATGAACTTTGAGAAATTTGAGAGTTTCTCTTACGTACGAACGGCCTGTTGTCCACATGATTCTGATGTTGATTAATTTTTCACTACCAAAATAAACGATTGCTTAAAAAAGTATAATTAATGTATAAATATTATAATAATTTCTTTATTATTATTATTTATATTTTTATACAATGACCCATTTGATCATAGTCGGCCAACCAATGACATTTTTAACACACGAACTAAATTTGATCAAAACACTCAACACAAACATAATTGTTTTAGTAGTTCTATAAAACTAAGAAATAAGTAAAGTAAACATAATAATAAATATCAAGAATCATATGAAGAAAATAATTTATTAACATAAGTTTATTATTATGGAATAAAAAGACACATGAGACATGTTGAACTCAGGGTAATGAAATTTCATTTTAATCTTTATTTTAGTGAGATACATGCCTTATTCACCAATAAAATATATTGTGTAGTGTATATACTGATCATGAATATATTCTATGACTCATAAAAATAAATCTATGGTAATTTATAAATCAATTATATTAACTTATATTAATGTTTATTAGGTTATAAAAGGTGTTTAAAGAGATTGTATATGTTTTCAAGGAAAATATTTTTGAAATGGTTTACAAGAATCATTGTAAGTGTCAAGGAAAAATGTTTTCACAAAGTTTATGAAGCTTCCTTTAAAATTTTTTATGATTTTTTAAAATGAGTTTTTTTAGTTTATTTCTTTTAAAAATAATTTTTCAAATTATAAGGATATTTTCCTAATAAATTCTTTTTAAAATTTATTTTTAAATTATTTCCCATCTATGATTACATCTGTTTTTGTTGCTCATTCATTTCTGGGGAAAAGATTCAATCATTCCATTAATATTACTTATCTAAATGTATTAATATTTGGTGGAATGATTTCTATGAATCTTTTCTCTATTTCATGAGTTATATTCTTTTGAAACATTCTTCTTTGTTGGGGTATGATTTTGATGAAATTATTAAGAAACCTCTATATTTTCCAACGGTTGTTATATGATTAGATTTTTATGTTAACCATTTCATTTAATGGGTTATTATATTTTTGTTTATGATTTTTTGGAACATTTATTTATGATTTCATTTTTAGATGGGTGCTACTTATATCTTCCTCCAATGTAACACCCGAGACTTTTATGTTATATAAATCATCAAAGGAATCTTTTTCTACACAACACATTCTTGGCTTGCTTTACACGCAATCGCGACCTTCCTCGATAGCTTGCGTCGTACGCAATATCGAGTTTCACTAAACAACAATATGCTATTAAAACTAGCCGTTATGAATAGTAATAACCACTTTTTGAAATTTTATAAATTTTATTTTTCAAAATGGACTTCATTTTTGGACTCAGAATATCGAAATTAGCCTAGGGTGAAATTTTGGTATTTTTTCTGAAAACTTTCAATTTTTGATGAATAGTGAAACCACTAAGTGGTAGGTTAAAAACTGAATTTTGCATAAAACTTAATTTTACCGCTTCTGTGAATGGAATTTCAAAAATCCGAGAGACACGGTTAATATCAAGGACTAAAATGTGGTTCAATGAGATGAAAATAATTTTTTGGTGAATAGTAACTTTTTACTATTTTTACCGCGGTTAATAGTAAATAGGGTAACTAAGGGTAAATATGATATTAATATTACCCTAACACATGTCCTAATTCTATTGGACAAGTGTAATTCGACCAAAAACAAACTTAGGAATAAAATATGACCATTTAGGCCCACTTGGATTAGATTAGGATATTTATTATTAATTTATTTAAAGAAGGGTTAAAATAGTTAAAATCAAAGTTTAATAAGTAAATCATTTTTAATATAGGGTTATACATAAGATAAATTCGATTGTAAATATTCATTAGAAAGCTAAAAATATTTCCTACATGATGGTATTTTATTTGTAATTTTTAGACATCAAATAATTTAATTTATTTATGACACAAAGATGATGCAGTAATTATCTTATTAATGAAATATTGACAAAATTGATAATATAAATACAAAAATAAATGTAATTTGAGACTTTTTATGAATTCCACTAATTTTCTAGGTTACTATGATATATTAGTATTGATTTAATCAACTTGGTTCGAACATATAATTCTGTTATGACTTTCACAAAAATCATATATCAAATAGTGTCAAAATTGACACAAAATAGTTTTTAAATCAAATATTATATTATTAATTGTTATTTTATTCCTACAAATCTAAGGTTCGGCCAAATGACTTAGATAAGGATATATATATATTAATAATAAACAATTTGGGGTTCGTTTGGCATGTTATAGTAAGTGTATTAACCATATAGTGAAAGAAAACAAAAAGACACGGTAAAAGTTAAATTAATTAACTTAGAGTTAAATCTAATTGATAAGGTTAAAATAATACCCTAAACTTGTCTAAATCCTATTGGTTGATAGGATTTCGACCCATCCCCACTTTAGCTTCGAAATAAGACCCTTTGGAACCATTATAAACCGATTTTGACTTTAATATAAAATAATATTTTGAGATATTCCTAAGGTGCCCCTCTCCTCCCTTATAAAAGGGCACCTCCTCCCCCTCCTCCTCACACCAATTTGAGCACTCAAGCTCGGCCAACCCCTGCCATTTTCCCTTCTCCACTTCCCTAGAATAATCATAGAGGTCCTGGTCTTCTCCAAAGACCAATATTAGTTCCTTAAGTGGAGGATTCAAAAAGGCGTTCCAAAGAAGAGGTAATATCCATTACCGATCTTTTCAATTTCTTTCTTCTTCAACTTCTTCTTCTTTAGTTGTTTCATGATAAAGTAATAACATCAGTATTACTTACATACTGATATGTTATTATAAATATGAAACAACCCTAATTCACCTTCTATCCATCCTACGGAAAAATGAAATCACCGCGCGTGCGTACGTACGGAATACCGTCTCCACGCCGTGGTGTAATCTATTTTCCACCATCACCTTACAAGGATGGGTATAATGGTGTAATCAGTAACTATATATGATTATTATTAAGTAATATTGATACTGAAATAATATATATATACTCCAATACAATTCCACGATCATAGGAACGATATCATCACTCGTGCGTACGTACGGAATACCGTCTCCACGATGTGATGCGACTCGTTCTACATGATCTTCATTTCATAATGATTATATAAATGAATTGAATGAATGAATATGGTATATAATACACTAATAACATTCTGGAAATGAATTATCTATAACCTAAAGATAAGAATAAGAATTTATTCGACAAAACACGCATAAGAACAAAAAGTTATAAAGACCCGAGTAACAAGTAACAATGAAATATTACTAACAAGAAGCTAATAATATGACCATATATGATCTCATATCAATATGTATGATTCTGGAATAAGTAAATAACATTATTTAAACCATTATACAGGATCTTCGGACACGAACAAAGCAAATCGGACCTAAGGTAAGGGAAATATCACAATCTCATTTTTATCCGAGATTGTTTATTCGTAAGTATTTATTGGGGTGTATTTTATCATCCACATCCATGTTCCTTCAATATGTAATATTGTTTCCATACACTTACAATAGTTTAAATCCAATTTTACTCTTCGGTGAGTTTTTAGTAAAGAATATGAAAGGAATCTTTTGTCGCTTTTTCATACGAGGTACTTTTTGACTTTTCCGACAAAAGTACGAAGAATGTTTTTTTTAACTTATACGGCATAAATGGATTTTTAAAACATTACTTCAAAGAAGCTTCCTTTACAAGTTTTCAAGTTTATTTTTAATCAACTTCTTTTATTTTAAAGTTGTATGACATGTTATGAAAGGAAAAATGTTTTTGAAGAAGAAAGGATATTTTCCTCAAGAATTCAATTCAAGTGTTTTATCAAAATTATTTTCCATCTAAGATAATAAAGGGTTCTGTTTCTATCCATATTTTTACATTGGTTTGACTATGTTGTGATGGAATTATGTTTATGAATTCCATTATCATATATGAATTGATTTATGATGTCGTGATGTTTCAAGAATCCCATTTTTGTTATATGTGTTATGCGATGATGTATGTTTTATGATTATGTGGAACACATAAGAAAGGATTCATTATAAGATGGGTGGGACCTATATCTCCCTCCAATGTATTGGGTAATGATTTTATATCTCATGAGATAGACATGGCTGGAACGGAAGGTTATTTCGGTTCAGTGATACAGGACTGAAACGAGGAGTGAACTCGGTTCAGAAAGGGACTTTGTCCACTAAGATAGTCTTGGAAATGAGTCATGACTAACAAGAAATGATTTTCCATGATTATGTGTGCATGCCACAAAGATTCAAGTTTTATGTTATGATTATGGGGATCTCATTTTCACTTCTATGATTTATTCCATGTTAAGATATTATGATCTCTTTTGCAGGTTTTAATTTTCAAAAAGATATGATATGATTTTTATTTCCTTTATTTGCCCTTGCTGAGCATTTGAGCTCACCCTTTTATGTTTTCTTTTCCCCAGGCCAGGAATATGGATATTAAGTAGAATATGCTAAAAGGGACCCTAGATATGATGAAATAAATGGGAGACACTGTAGAAGATTTATGAACCAGTTGTTTATGTTTCCCAGTTTCTAAAGACACTATACCTATACGGTCCTTTGTGGTTTTGTCATATGTTGTAATAAGTGTGATTCAATTTTGAAGTATTAACAATGTATGTAAAGTGTGGGTCGTTATAGTTGGTATCAGAGGAAAGGTATAGTCAACCTTTGGAAACTAGGATGTGAAAGCCTTAGTAAGAACCCTAAGGATAAGTCTAAGCATAGAACACAATCTTAGAAATGGCCATGAATAACCTAGGATAAGACCATAAGCATGAAAATTTTATTCTTGAATTATGTGGTTTCCTATTATAATTAGTGTTGCTCACACTATTCTTCTTGGTTTTAGTCAATGGCTGGAACCCGAAGGAACCGTGTTAATGCGGAATGCGATGGGCAATGCAATGATTGTCCCCCTGAGCAACCAAATGATATGGGAGCTGGAATGCAAAATCTTGTAGCCATTATCACACAACTTTCTCAAGCTATGAATCATGCAGGACTTCCAAACGAGCAAAGGAAGGAGCAACATTCTGTTGAATCCTTCATGAGGCAGCGTCCACCATCTTTCAGCGGGTCTACTGATCCATTAGTTGCTGAACAATGGATTAGTACTACTGAAAAGATATTTTCAGTTCTTCAATGTTCTGAGCATGATAAAGTCATCCTAGCAGTGTATCGTTTGGAAGGAGATGCTGATCAATGGTGGAATCTTGTTAAGAATACAAGGAAAAGAGATGAAATTGAGTCTATGGAATGGGACGAGTTCAAGAACTTATTTTTCAATAAGTACTTCCCTCGTATTCTCCGAACAAAGATGGAGAAAGAGTTCCTTGAACTGAAGCAAAGGGATGATGAATCTGTTGGTACCTATGAAGCAAATTTTACCAGACTTGCAAGGTACGCTTCTGGTATTATTATCCAACCTGAGAGTAAGATCGATCGATTCTTTAGTGGCTTAAAACCAAGTCTTCGAAGGGCGTTATCCATAAGGGACTTCAATAGCTACGAGGAAATCGTTCGATGTGCTCTCAAAGTCGAGATGGAGATTGGAGTAACCCATCAGTCACATGGGTTTGATAAGAAGAGGAAGATGGAATTCAAAGAAAAATCTAAAGAGCACACGGAAAAGAAGATGAACTTTCCCTTATGCTCAAAGTGTGGAAAGAAACATGGAGGGAGTTGTCTTAAAGGGACAAGTAAATGTTTTAAATGTGGAAAGGAAGGTCATCGGGCATTTGAATGCCGTGATAATGGGAAGAAGATGTCTAATGATGCAAACAAAGGAAGGGATACACATAGTGAACCTGCTACACTTCAATGTTTCAAGTGCAAGGAGATGGGGCATTATGCCAATCAATGCCCAAATCCAAGGGTTGATGATGATGGTCGATGTCAACAAACTCTTAAGGCTAAAGAAAAATGAAAGTCACATGAAATTTCTATCAGCGATGTGGAGTATGATAATGATGTGGTGAAAGGTACACTTACCATCCACTCTAAAGTAGCAAATGTTTTATTTGATTCTGGATCCACCCACTCATTTATTTCTGAAAAATTTTCTAAGGGTATCACCGTATTACCTCAACAATTAGATGTTGAGTTAGCTGTGACAACACCTAATGGCACATCAATCGCATCAGAAGTTTATAATTCTTCTCCGATCGAAGTTTGTGGGAAAGTGCTTCCTGCAAATCTTGTGATCCTTCCTTTAGTGGAAATTGATGTGATTCTTGGCATGGATTGGCTTTCTCTACATGGAGCTCATATCAATTGCCAAAGAAGGGAAGTCACATTTCATATTCCAGATCAACCTACGATCGTCTATCAATGCAAGGATGAACATAACCTTCCAGTGGAAATTTCTTCCATCTTATGGGTATTGATTCCACTAAATGAAGGTTATTTATCTCAAATAGTTGGTGAGAAACTCACGATTAAGAATATGCCCATTGTACGGGAGTTTGATGATGTCTTTCCGGAGGAATTACCGGGTCTTCCACCAAATCGTGAACTTGAGTTTTCAATAGAACTCGTACCGGGTGCTTTGCCTATTTCAAAGACACCTTATAGAATGGCCCCAATTGAGTTGCAGGAATTGAAGAAGCAACTCCAAGAGAATCTTGATAAGGGATTCATACGCCCTAGTGCGTCACCTTGGGGAGCACCTGTTCTATTTGTTAAGAAGAAAGATGGATCAATGAGACTCTGCATTGATTATAGAGAACTTAACAAGATCACTATCAAGAACAAATATCCTCTCCCACGCATTGATGACTTATTTGACCAACTACGCGGAGCTCAATACTTTTCCAAGATTGATCTTCGTTCAGGGTATCATCAATTAAGGGTCAAAAGGGAGGATATACCAAAGAAGGCTTTCCGTACAAGGTATGGACACTATGAGTTTATAGTGATGCCATTTGGTCTTACTAATGCCCCTGCTATCTTCATGGATCTAATGAATAGAGTCTTTAGAGACTATCTTGATCAATTTGTGGTAGTCTTTATAGACGATATTCTTGTCTATTCAAAGAGCAAGGAAGAGCATGAAGATCACTTGAGAATTATATTGAAGACCCTGAGAAAAGAGAAGCTTTATGCCAAATTTACCAAGTGTGAATTTTGGCTTCAAAAAGTTGCATTTTTGGGTCATATAATCTCAAAAGAGGGGATATCTGTGGATCCAGCAAAAACAGAGGTTATCGAAAGATGGTCAAGACCAACAACAGTAACTGAGATCCGAAGTTTTCTTGGATTGGCTGGTTATTATCGACGTTTTGTAAAAGATTTTTCACGATTATCTAATCCACTCACCAAGTTGACTCGGAAAGGAGTTAAGTTTGTCTGGACAGAGGAATGTGAAGAGAATTTCAAGGAGTTGAAAAGAAGGTTATCCAGTGCACCTGTGCTCACACTGCCTTGTAGTGGAGAAAGGTTTGTGATCTACAGTGATGCATCCAAGAAGGGATTGGGGTGTGTTCTTATGCAAAATGATATGGTGATAGCTTATGCCTCACGACAGTTGAAAATCCATGAGCAAAATTACCCAACACATGATTTGGAGTTGGCTGCGGTAATCTTTGCATTAAAGATTTGGAGGCATTACCTTTATGGTGAAAGGTGTGATATTTATACTGATCATAAAAGTTTAAAGTATATTTTCACACAAAAGGAGCTGAATATGCGCCAAAGAAGATGGTTGGAGCTGATTAAGGATTATGACTGCTCAATCCATTACCACCCTGGTATAGCAAACAAGGTGGCAGATGCATTAAGTCGACAAGACCATGCTAGTTTATCCATGATGAGGATCACAAAAGATCCAATATTTATGGATTTACAAAGGATGGATCTTGGAATTATAATGGAAGGGGAAAAATCTTATCTTTCTCAAATGAATGTTCAACCATCTATACATGTGAAGATTAAAGAGGCACAGAAAGAAGATGTTGAGTTACAAAAGAAGGTGAGAAATGTTCCTGAATTCAACCTTGATTGTGATGGGATAATAAAGTTCAGGAATCGGGTTTGTGTTCCTCCCATCCCTGAATTAAAGAAAGAGCTGCTGGATGAGGCTCATAGTTCTTCATTCTCTATTCATCCTGGAAGCACGAAGATGTATAGGGACCTGAAAGAGTACTTCTGGTGGGATGGCATGAAAAGAGATGTTGCTGAATATGTCTCTCGATGCTTGGTTTGTCAACAAGTTAAAGCTGAGAGACAGAAGTCTAAGGGGATGTTACAACCATTACCCATACCCGAATGGAAATGGGAAAACATCACTATGGACTTTGTCACAGGACTTCCTAAAACATCCAAAGGCAATAATGCTATCTGGGTCATAGTTGATCGTCTTACAAAGTCTACACACTTCATTGCTATTAGAGAGGATTTCTCTCTAGATCAGCTTGCCAGGATATATGTAAAGGAAGTGGTAAGATTGCATGGAGTACCACTTTCTATTATATCTGATCGAGATCCGAGATTTACCTCGAAGTTCTGGCGAAGTCTTCAGCATACTCTGGATACAGAGTTGAGTTTCAGCACTGCTTATCATCCCCAGACAGACGGTCAGTCTGAGAGAATAATTCAAACCCTAGAAGATATGTTGAGAGCTTGCTCTATGGATTTCAAAGGAGGTTGGGATCAACACCTACCTTTGGTGGAGTTTTCTTATAATAATAGCTTTCACTCCAGTATTCAGATGGCTCCTTATGAAGCTCTCTATGGAAAGAAATGCAGGACTCCAACTTGCTGGGATGAAGTTGGGGAAAGAAAGCTATTAGGACCTGATCTCGTTGATGAAATGGCAGAAAATGTCAGATCTATTCAACAACACATAAGAGCAGCTCAGAGTCGACAGAAAAGTTATGCCGACAACCGAAGAAAAGACCTAGAGTTTGAAGTGGGTGATAAAGTGTTCTTACGAATATCTCCCTGGAAGAGGGTTATGAGATTTGGAAAGAAGGGGAAGTTGATCCCTAGATATATCGGTCCTTTTGAAATACTGGATCGTGTTGGGAAGGTAGCTTACCGATTGGCGCTTCCACCGAATCTCTCTCAAGTTCATGATGTGTTCCATGTATCTCTCCTGAGAAAGTACATACCAGATCCTTCACATGTACTCAGCTCAGAAGTTGTACCGCTGGAGCAAAATCTTTCTTATGAAGAACAGCCGATAGAGATTCTGGATCGTAGCGAAAAAGTCCTACGAAACAAGACCACTCGCTTGGTGAAAGTTTTATGGAGAAACCACCAACTTGAAGAAGCTACATGGGAGCTTGAGGATATGATGAGGGAGAAGTATCCTCATTTGTTTGTTGCAAAGTGACGAATTTCGAGGGCGAAATTCTTTTTAAGGGGGGTAGAATGTAACACCCGAGACTTTTATGTTATATAAATCATCAAAGGAATCTTTTTCTACACAACACTTTCTTGGCTTGCTTTACACGCAATCGCGACCTTCCTCGATAGCTTGCGTCGTACGCAATATCGAGTTTCACTAAACAACAATATGCTATTAAAACTAGCCGTTATGAATAGTAATAACCACTTTTTGAAATTTTATAAATTTTATTTTTCAAAATGGACTTCATTTTTGGACTCAGAATATCGAAATTATCCTAGGGTGAAATTTTGGTATTTTTTCTGAAAACTTTCAATTTTTGATGAATAGTGAAACCACTAAGTGGTAGGTTAAAAACTGAATTTTGCATAAAACTTAATTTTACCGCTTCTGTGAATGGAATTTCAAAAATCCGAGAGACACGGTTAATATCAAGGACTAAAATGTGGTTCAATGAGATGAAAATAATTTTTTGGTGAATAGTAACTTTTTACTATTTTTACCGCGGTTAATAGTAAATAGGGTAACTAAGGGTAAATATGATATTAATATTACCCTAACACATGTCCTAATTCTATTGGAAAAGTGTAATTCGACCAAAAACAAACTTAGGAATAAAATATGACCATTTAGGCCCACTTGGATTAGATTAGGACATTTATTATTAATTTATTTAAAGAAGGGTTAAAATAGTTAAAATCAAAGTTTAATAAGTAAATCATTTTTAATATAGGGTTATACATAAGATAAATTCGATTTCAAATATTCATTAGAAAGCTAAAAAGATTTCCTACATGATGGTATTTTATTTGTAATTTTTAGACATCAAATAATTTAATTTATTTATGACACAAAGATGATGCAGTAATTATCTTATTAATGAAATATTGACAAAATTGATAATATAAATACCAAAATAAATGTAATTTGAGACTTTTTATGAATTCCACTAATTTTATAGGTTACTATGATATATTAGTATTGATTTAATCAACTTGGTTTGAACATATAATTCTGTTATGACTTTCACAAAAATCATATATCAAATAGTGTCAAAATTGACACAAAATAGTTTTTAAATCAAATATTATATTATTAATTGTTATTTTATTCCTAAAAATCTAAGGTTCGGCCAAATGACTTAGATAAGGATATATATATTAATAATAAACAATTTGGGGTTCGTTTGGCATGTTATAGTAAGTGTATTAACCATATAGTGAAAGAAAACAAAAAGACACGGTAAAAGTTAAATTAATTAACTTAGAGTTAAATCTAATTGATAAGGTTAAAATAATACCCTAAACTTGTCTAAATCCTATTGGTTGATAGGATTTCGACCCATCCCCACTTTAGCTTCGAAATAAGACCCTTTGGAACCATTATAAACCGATTTTGCCTTTAATATAAAATAATATTTTGAGATATTCCTAAGGTGCCCCTCTCCTCCCTTATAAAAGGGCACCTCCTCCCCCTCCTCCTCACACCAATTTGAGCACTCAAGCTCGGCCAACCCCTGCCATTTTCCCTTCTCCACTTCCCTAGAATAATCATAGAGGTCCTGGTCTTCTCCAAAGACCAATCTTAGTTCTTTAAGTGGAGGATTCAAAAAGGCGTTCCAAAGAAGAGGTAATATCCATTACCGATCTTTTCAATTTCTTTCTTCTTCAACTTCTTCTTCTTTAGTTGTTTCATGATAAAGTAATAACATCAGTATTACTTACATACTGATATGTTATTATAAATATGAAACAACCCTAATTCACCTTCTATCCATCCTATGGAAAAATGAAATCACCGCGCGTGCGTACGTACGAAATACCGTCTCCACGCCGTGGTGTAATCTATTTTCCACCATCACCTTACAAGGATGGGTATAATGGTGTAATCAGTAACTATATATGATTATTATTAAGTAATATTGATACTGAAATAATATATATATACTCCAATACAATTCCACGATCATAGGAACGATATCATCACTCGTGCGTACGTACAGAATACCGTCTCCACGATGTGATGCGACTCGTTCTACATGATCTTCATTTCATAATGATTATATAAATGAATTGAATGAATGAATATGGTATATACTACACTAATACCATTCTGGAAATGAATTATCTATAACCTAAAGATAAGAATAAGAATTTATTCGACAAAACACGCATAAGAACAAAATGTTATAAAGACCCGAGTAACAAGTAACAATGAAATATTACTAACAAGAAGCTAATAATATGACCATATATGATCTCATATCAATATGTATGATTCTGGAATAAGTCAATAACATTATTTAAACCATTATACAGGAGCTTCGGACACGAACAAAGCAAATCGGACCTAAGGTAAGGGAAATATCACAATCTCATTTTTATCCGAGATTGTTTATTCGTAAGTATTTATTGGGGTGTATTTTATCATCCACATCCATGTTCCTTCAATATGTAATATTGTTTCCATCCACTTACAATAGTTTAAATCCAATTTTACTCTTCGGTGAGTTTTTAGTAAAGAATATGAAAGGAATCTTTTGTCGCTTTTTCATACGAGGTACTTTTTGACTTTTCCGACAAAAGTACGAAGAATGTTTTTTTAACTTATACGGCATGAATGGATTTTTAAAACATTACTTCAAAGAAGCTTCCTTTACAAGTTTTCAAGTTTATTTTTAATCAACTTCTTTTATTTTAAAGTTGTATGACATGTTATGAAAGGAAAAATGTTTTTGAAGAAGAAAGGATATTTTCCTCAAGAATTCAATTCAAGTGTTTTATCAAAATTATTTTCCATCTAAGATAATAAAGGGTTCTGTTTCTATCCATATTTTTACATTGGTTTGACTATGTTGTGATGGAATTATGTTTATGAATTCCTTTATCATATATGAATTGATTTATGATGTCATGATGTTTCAAGAATCCCATTTTTGTTATATGTGTTATGCGATGATGTATGTTTTATGATTATGTGGCACACATAAGAAAGGATTAATTATAAGATGGGTGGGACCTATATCTCCCTCCAATGCATTGGGTAATGATTTTATATCTCATGAGATAGACATGGCTGGAACGGAAGGTTATTTCGGTTCAGTGATACAGGACTGAAACGAGGAGTGAACTCGGTTCAGAAAGGGACTTTGTCCACTAAGATAGTCTTGGCAATGAGTCATGACTAACAAGAAATGATTTTCCATGATTATGTGTGCATGCCACAAAGATTCAAGTTTTATGTTATGATTATGGGGATCTCATTTTCACTTCTATGATTTATTCCATGTTAAGATATTATGATCTCTTTTGCAGGTTTTAATTTTCAAAAAGATATGATATGATTTTTATTTCCTTTATTTTCCCTTGCTGAGCATTTGAGCTCACCCTTTTATGTTTTCTTTTCCCCAGGCCAGGAAGATGGATATTAAGTAGAATATGCTAAAAGGGACCCTAGATATGATGAAATAAATGGGAGACACTGTAGAAGATTTATGAACCAGTTGTTTATGTTTCCCAGTTTCTAAAGACACTATACCTATACGGTCCTTTGTGGTTTTGTCATATGTTGTAATAAGTGTGATTCAATTTTGAAGTATTAACAATGTATGTAAAGTGTGGGTCGTTATATCCAATGCATTGGGAAATTATTTTAATCTCGTGAGATAGACTTAGATGGTCTTGTGAGTGAACCTTGAATACTAAGATGATCATAAGTGTGAACCAGGACAACCACGATTGTATATGGAGTGATCTCATACTACTATGATGTACATGGGAGTGATCTATGACTACCAATATGGTATAAAGAGTGAAATTATACTACTAATCTTGTCTTGGCAATAGTTCTCTAACTGCTATAGAAATCATATTATATGATTAGGTGTTTTCCACAATTCTATGTTTTTTTATATGTTATGATTTTATAACTTATGTTTTTTCCTAATGACTCATCTATTATTAACTATCATGATTTATTACATGATTCGTGGTAATAATCATTTATATGTGTCGTATGATATTTAAAAGTGTTTATCGCACTCATATGCTCATGTAAAATCTTACATGTCTCCATAATTTACCCTTACTGAGGATCTAAGCTCAACACTTTTTTTTCCTTACCAGGGTTATAAAGACATGCATTATATATAATATATTTAAAAAGGGTTATATTCAGGAAGAACCCAGTGAGATACAATTTTTCATGCTTATTTACCTATGTTTATGTTTCTATGTTTCCAAAGACACTAAACTAAAATATGATTTGGACATCAATTTTTGTATTGTTTAAAGTATTTCTCAAATAATATGTAATGTATATTGACATTAATTATAGGTCATTATAGTTTGTATCAGATTAAATTTTTATTTATAAATTGGAAACTGTAATGCAAAAACCTTAGTGAGAACTCTAATGAAATTTATAAGGATAATTCATTGGATTAGGAAAAGTATATGAAAATGTCATAGAATTTCTGTAATGGATTTAATGTATGGTTTCCCAGAAATTAATATCTATATAGATTGTATAAGTGTACATGCTTCCGCAAAATTTGTACCTAGTAGAAAAAGCCCAGACAAGGTGTCATTATCCTAAATCGGGGTAACCTAAAACAAAACAAGGGGCCTTACAATGCACTTGGATTGACACTCCCAGGGGATATGATTTGATAATTTAATGACTCTCCATAAAAAATTATAAATTATTTTAATAAATTTTTTCTATTAATAACCTAGTAAAACCCTAAGGATTCATATATTAATGAAGGTCTTAAAATTTAAACATTATTTAAGTGACTTTTCTTGATTATGTGGTTCCTAATTATGATAATCATCTATTAATAGATGCTTTCTAGTTTTATCCAATGGAGGGAATCATAAAAAACTATATTAATGATTAATGTAATGGAAAATATACTGATGAGAATTTAAATGGGATTTCCACTAGGGTAATGGATATTGTGATCATTCCTAATCAATTTTCAAAGAACATGATCAATAGCTTGTACATTAACAGACTATTGGACTCACTAAATATGAGAATCAAGTACTTCGCTAAAAGTCTAGTTAATGGAGACCATATATGAGAGATGATTTGGTTTCATTTGTGTCATGAATGTGTAAGGAATCACATAATTGACTCTTTAAGAGGAAAAAGAATTTGTTTGATTGTGGAAATGAATGACACAAATCAATTCACTGCAAAGAAAAAATGAGGGGTTCGACTAACCAAATGGAGTGGAATATTTTCCTCTTTTAGACTCCATAAAAGGTTAAATAAATTTACTATTGAATGAATGGTCCTTATAAAAATTCATTTCCTAAGTCAAAATATTCTAATGGCAATCAGTAACGGGGTACGAGTAATGGTAATATTGCTACTGATGATAAAAATAAGGTTAATAGGTGAATAGAAAAAGGTATTAAGTAATTGGATGAGGTAACCTTATAATTTATTCTAAATTAAGTTTAAATATCAATGTTTCTATGCTTTTTTATTCAGGATGTGTGGAGTACAAGTGGTGAAGTTTGAAATTATTTTTCATTTAAATTTTTTTTCTTTGGATTTAAAATATTATGTTTAATGTTATCGATCAATGGAAAATTTTATTTAAAGAAACTTTTATATTTTGGTTGTGAACCTTAATATATATCTCATGTTAAATAATTTTTTTAGATAATGATATTCTGATAAGAATAAGTATATTGGACAATACTATTTCCCCTAAATCAAATTAAGGACTTGTTAACAAGTGGTTTATGCTATCAGCTATACAACATTTTTCTAATTTAATTAATATATCCAATATACACGGATTTATAGAAAAATGAATGTTTTCAATATGTATTTATGGTAATTTAGGTCATTACCATGTTTCATGAGTATAATTGATGATGGTATTCACATGTTTTGAATGTGGAAAACAATAGATAATTTGTGATATATTGGGGAACAATGATATATTTATTTTTGACCTTCTTTCTAATGTTTTGGATTTATGAATTTTGGAAGGTATATAAGGTTAATGTGTTGTGGATTGTTAATGTTGAACATCATATGAAGTATTTTTGTAGTATTTTTTTATTTAAATCTTTTGTTAAAATGATATATTGTGATTAAACTTATTTCAATCATGTACATAATGTTTATTTCCAAAATTATATAAATGATGTTTTATGAAATGAAATCATGTATTTTAGGAAACCACCCATCATGTTCGGTAAGCTTGTAAGTCTATAATCCATGACCGAAGGACAATATGGGTTTCACACCTACCTCTGGCCTACAAGATGTCTGCATTAATGTGAAATATTTTATTTAATTATTTTGTGAATAAATATCTTGTTTGTGATTGATGACCTTAATCACTCATAAATATCATCGCTTTTACTCAGAGTCCAGGTTTTCAGTTGACAACAATGTTCACCTTCGTGGTATCCTAGTTATGAGTTACATTTAGTAACAATTATTCTACCAAAATTCATTCTTAAAGGTTGTTTTATTATTCGGTTTGATGATATGGGTATATATGAATTTATCTTTAAATAACTGAACATTTGATAACTTAGATTAATTTATAGGGATATATATATTTTATGATCGGTATAATGTAACATTTTTGTATTTTTTCAATTATTTTTTTCAAATTAATATATTCTTTTTTATATTTTTCATTTGACAAAACTCTAAAAAATACATAATTTATATATATTAGATAAATATTTTACCTTTAATTATATGAAATTAAATTATAATCATGCACTTAAAATAGTAAAAAGGTTAATATCATTAATATTGAACTCTGATTTCATCTTACATTACACACAATGCTGACATTCCATGACGGCATGCGTAAAACGAAATACCTAGTTTTACAAAACAATAATATATTATTAAAATATTTTTATTTAATATATTAATAATTAACATAGGTGTTGTGTGAGTAGTTATGAATAATATTAATTAACTTATAAAAATATATGGTTTACACATATATAAAATGAATTCATTAGTAACATTTAACCTATTGAATATAAATGGAATATTTTTAGAGAGAACTGTTTTTATGGTCACAATGATTTTTTATCCAAATAAATTATATTATTTAAAATTATTAAGTGATATTAATTTAATATATATATTATATATTTATTTAAATATTGTTTATATTCTTCGAATAGATTTTATAGTCCTAGTATAGAGACAAACTGAATATTAGTCATAAAACCTATAATTTTTTTATGGCACATTTACGGCCTTTTAAGAGAGAAAATATTTTAAATATAAATTTCTAAACATTTCAAAAATTTATATTTAAAAACAAATATCATTTTTTAAATTTAAATAAAAAAATTATATTGGGGTTAATTTTTTTTCTGTAATGTTAATTATTTTAGTGAATATTGAATATTACTGAAATTTAACTCAAAATAGACATTCCATCTATATTATTTATAATTTTGAATTTTATATTTAATGGTACTGAAGTATAATAGGAGAAAATTATTATAAATTTATAAATTTTAGGACCTTCGAATTTATTTTACATTGAAATTTGTTATAAAAACATATTAAATATTTGAATGTTTTTAGTTTAAAATCCTACATTGTCGTCTGATCTGAACGATTAAATTTTAATTAATTTCTTCCACTTATGTGATTGAAATTTGGGAAAATTGAATCCATATTGGAAATCATTATATTCTATAACGTATAATAATATCAACATATTTTTTTCCAAAAGTATTAGTGATGTTAATTAAAACTAATTATAATGATTAAGATACAATTAATCTTAACAAAGGACTAAACCCTAAACATATTGCCTCATATAACCTAGAAAAATATAAAAATTACATTTTATTGAAATATTTGTACCATATACTCCATTTTATAGTGTTTGGAAAATTATTGGATACACATTTAACAAAAAATGTGGGTGGGGTTTCAATTTTCCAAAATTTTACAAAAGTGCCACTCCTCCTCCACATTAAAGGGGTCCCTCAATCCCATATCCCTTCACCTCTCGATCCTCTTTTATAAAATATATACATCCCAAAATAGATACCCAAAATAATTCCCTTCATTTTTGAATCCTCCATTTATGATTAAATTCATCCAAGGAATCCCTTTGGTGCATACTAAATAAACATAACTATATAAGAGGTAACAACCTTTCTCAAGCTCCTTTATTTTTCATTCATTGTACACCAACTAAAATATCCTTATTTCACGATTATATAAGAAAAAATAATCCAAAATATAATGATATTTTTTATATTATGTTTTAAACATAAAATTACACATTCCCATGTCTTATGGGTAAAGAACTTACCGTTCGGGTAAAGTGAACTAATGCCTCGCGAAAGGACGATTATTAATTTTTTTCCTTTTCCACCATTCACGGTTGGGAATTAAAATGGAAGTAATGTTTATATATGATATATATGATATATATATATATAATAAATTTATTATTCTGTATTTATTTTATAACACATTCCATTACTCATTCCATTATGTGTAAACATTTTAACATCGTTTGTGGAAGTGTGGACTATCACCCCTCAAAACAAAGTGATTCCTTCACACAAAATGTAGAATGTATAAAAGATGGTTCTAATTATAAATATTTGAAATAAAGAAATTATCAATGATATTTATGACATAGTTATCTTTCTTGAAATATAATATATAACATATTTTTTAATATCCATTCACACACTTATAAGGTGATAACATCATTCATGGGTGTTTGGGGTACCACCTCATTGACAAGATGTGAAACCTTTTACATATATATATATATATATATATTATTAAATTTTATTTTATATATAATGATAATTTATTGAATGAATAATTTTACTTACTTTCATTCCATAACGATCATCTAGAAATTGGAACATTACTTATGCATATGTACAACCTACCGCCTCTATGATTGTAACAATGATTCATTTTTCATATCGATATATAATGATTTGTTTTAAAAGAAAAATTTATTTATGAATATGATTATAATTCCATTAGTATAATTCTGTATGTGTTTATATAATGTGTCCTCTCACCATAGGCGGCCAACCAAAGTTGTTTTTAACACATGAACTGAATTTGGTCCAAACACCAGACTTATGCTTAATTATTTATGTTATTGTATAAAAAATTGTAATAAGTTAAGTAAAAGTAATAATAAAACATAAAATAGATGCAATTAAATTAATTAATTAATGTAATTTTTTATTTATAAATAAAAAGACACATGATACAAGTCAAACTCAGGGTAAGGGAATTTCATCTCACACTTTATTTGAGTGAGATATAAGCCTTATTCACTACTCGCTTCTTTTCAGGGGTGTATATACTTCCAATTAATTTATTCTATGACTATTATACTTAAATTTATGGGTTCTTAAATATCCATTATTTGATATTACTTTAATATATACTATGATCAAAATACGTTTTTAAGAGACTTTTATATGTTTTAGTGGAAAACATTTTTAAAATTGTTTACATGATTTATTATATATATCAACGAAAAATGTTTTCAATTAGTTTTTCAAGGTTCATTTTCAATTATTAAATTCTATTTAAAAATATCTTAGTTTTAAAATGGTTTTATATTTTAGAAAATAGTTTTCAATGCAGAAGGATATTTTCCTAGAGAATTTTGTTTAAAATATATTTCTCTTCCCATATAAGATTACATCTATTGGTGTTACTCATTCCTTCATGAGGAAAATATTTAATGTATCCATTAATATTACTAATATGGTTAGTTTATGTTTCTATATAAATATATTTATGAATCCAATTTATATTTCATGGGTTATATTATTTTAAAATTCTATTCTTTGATGATTTATTATTTTGATGGAATGATTTTGAAGCTGGTATATCTTTACACATGTTAATATATTATTAATTGTGAACGATACACATTTCATTTCATGGGTTATGATATGATTGATTATGATTTTATGTCATGTGTATGTGTTATTTCATTATGATATGGGTGGGACCTACATATCTCTCTAATGTATTAGGTAATGATTTATATCTCATGGGAGTTACTAAGATGGTCTTGGGAGTGAACCTTGACTACTAAGATCACTTTTAGAGTGATCCATGACAACCAATATTTTATAAGGAGTAAAATCATGCTACTAATATGGTCATGAGAGTGATCAATGACTGAAAATATGATATGGTGTGTGAACACATACTACTAAGATGGACTTTGTAGTGATGCATTAACTATTATAGAAATAATATTATATGCTTATGTGTTTTCAATAATTTGCTATTTTATTATTATATTATGCATTAATGGATTATGTTAATTATTTCCATATGAATCATGTCTTATGGAATTTCATGATTTATGAAATGATTCATGTTTTTGATCACTAATATGCAAGCAATGATATTTAAATGTTTTTATTACACTCATATTATCATGTTTATCCTTACTTTTCTCCCTTGTTTACCCTTAATAAGAATCTGAGATCACCCTTATCATATTTCTATTCTGAGGATATGATGATATATATTATATATTATGTGTTTAGGAAGGGTTTTAGTCATGAATATCCTAGTGGGAGAGAATTAATCTCACTTATATAACTGTGTTCATGTTTCCATGTTTCTGAAATCAATAATGTAATATGGTCTTTTGTCATCCATTTATGTAATGTTTTAAGAATTAGGGAAATATAATATAAATTATATGTATGATAATAATGGGTTTTTATAGTTGGTTCCATAGGAATTTTTTACATAAATATTAGAAACTAGGATGAGATGAACTTAGTGAGAAATACAAGGACATGTCTATAGATAAGTCCATGATAAGGAATAGAATAGGAAAATGTCATTGAATTTTGTTAAATTATAGTGTGACTGGTTTCCTATAAATAAATTATTGTCTAGAATCTAAAATTTTATTTGGTTCTCAAAAAGATATACCTAGCTGTAACAAGTTAGAGAAAGTGACTTTGGCCTGACTTGGGGTAAATTCGTACACGACAATGGGCCTTAATACTCACCAGTTTTGACACTCCAATGGGATATGCATTAGGAATTTACATTCTTAATGATCCAAAATAATATATTTCAATATAATATGATTATAAATGACCAGTGATAAGCCTAATGTGTCCTCGATTTATGAAGTTGTCATAACTTTTACATCCTAGGAGTGACTTTTCATGATTATGTGTCTCCTCACAATGAAAATCATTTCTTATTCGATGATTTTTAGTTTTATCCAAAGGAGAGAATAAGAAGAAACTATATTAACATTGAATGTGATGGAAAATCAGTTAATGATAAGTCAAATGGGATGACCACTATAGTTAAGGATGTTGTAATCATGCATAGTCTATGTTAAATTAACATGATAAGCAATGTGTACCTTAACTAACGCTCAGAATTACCAAATAAGATAAATAAGGAGTTCATTGATATATTAGGTAATGGAAACCATGGAAGAAATAATATTAGGTTACCTTTGTGTCAAACATGGGAAAAAATCTCATATGTGAATGTCGTAGAGGAAGATAATTTTTTTCTGTGGAAAAAAACACACAAATTAATTAAATAGATAGGAAAAAAGATGGGATAGACTAAACAAATTGATGGGAATACATGCCTCCCTAATACATCATTAATAGTTAAATTATTTATGTATTGAATGAATGGTCATTATAAAAATATATATCCTAATTTGAAATAATCATAAGGAAATCATCATGGGGGTATGAGTAATGGTTATATTGTTGATGGTGATGAGTCTATAGAGGAAATTAGAATGAAAATACATATTAAGATTTATGATGTGGTAGCATTATTAGGTTTTACATATGAAGTGGAATAATCATTGTCACTATGTACTTGAATCAATATTTATGTAGTATGAATTGTGAAATATGGAAGGATTTTTCTATTTATGTTCTCCCCTATAGATTTAAATGGTTATTTTGAATGTTTTCGAAAGACTGGACTATTGATTTAATTATAAAGGGATATTTTGAATATGAACCTTAATAAATTCCTTATGATAAGAGAATGTTTTTTGAATAAAAATATTTTTATAGGAATATGAAAATTGCAGAGTACTAATTTCATTGAACTAATTAATTAATTATTTATAAGTGGATCATTCAATTCGGTTTACAATGTTTTTTAAATTTAAGGAACACATCCAATATACATTTAAATTAAAAAACCACACATGTTTAAAATAATGATTTATAATAAATCGAGTCATTACCATGTTTTTAGTGAATACATGAGGATGGAATTCACATGTTTGGAAAGTGACAACCAAGAGATGCTTTGTGATATACGAGGGATTAATGTTAAGCTAATTTTCTACCTTCTTTATATGGTTTTGGATTTATGAATTTCATAAGGGTTATAATGTGAACAAATTAACTAATGTTTATGTTAAACATATGATGAATTATTTATGTAGTGAGTTTGTATTAAAAACCCTATATAAAACAATATCTAGTGATTAATATTATTTCAAGGATTTCCATCATATTTATTTTTAAAATAATGTTATTTTATTTTTCTAAAAGGAAATAATTAATTTTAGTAAACAAGCCATCATGTCAACAAAGGACGTAGGTCTTGATACAATGACATTAGGATAACATGGATATCATGCCTACCATTGTCCTATGTGACGTCTTTATTAATGTGTAATTTTTTGTAGTAAAAAATTGGATAAATAAATATGTTGTTTTTGATTAATGACCTCCATCACTCCCTAATATTTATGAATTTCCTCCATGTACATGTTTTTATTTTCCTCCAATGTTCTCATTTGTGGTAACCTTGATAGTAGTTACTTTCTATAACAGTTATGGTTCCATCATTATTTTTTTATGGAATCTTTAAAATTATTTTTACAATGTGGGCTTCTATGATGGAAACTGTAACACCCCAGGTAAATAAATAATATGACATCTTTATATTTATCCATACTTGTGAATCAAATATTAATATTACTTTAAAGGGGATGCAATGCTCGATGGCGTACCCAATACGCAACAACGAGTTTCTTGGGAATCTTACGTTGCACTCTAATAATAAAATAATATCATTTTAAATGGAAGTTAACATGTTGCCATTGTATTGGTGGGAATGGAGATAAATAACTAAAATATGATTATATATGTTTTTTTAAATGTTTTTACATTTATCCAAAGGCTTAAAATACGGAAAGAATTCAATTTTAGGCTTTCATACCCTAATTTTCACTAAATGTTCACTTATCGCCTTCTGATGGAGAACCGTCATTAAATATAGTTTTGATCACTCTTATACATTATTTTGGACCAAATAAAACTCTTCTTTAGAATCGGGACATCAAATTTTACTTTGTGTAAATTTTTGGTATTTTTCCGATAAAGTTCTTTTTTTAATGAATAGTGTAAAATGTTGTATTTTAATTCAAAACCTCTTTCTAATCTAATTTATTTATATGATTATATTATCATTTTAATTGTTTTTAAAGTGAAATTAGAAAATATTTTTACCATTAAATCCAATAGTGGTCGTTGGAATTAATTTCACATTGAAATCGGACTTAAACTAGTGTCAATCTTTTGATACTTATTGTTTTATAAAAACACTCTATTTGCTCTGACAGCGGGAATTAATTAATAAATTAATTAATGTGACTTATATTTTTTGAATTTTGTAAAATAGACTTCATTTTTGAATTCATAATATCAAATATAGCATAGGGTGAATTTTTGGTAATTTTCTGAAAAACTTCAATTTTTGATGAATAGTGAAACCACTAAGTGGTATTTATAAAAACTGATTTTTCGTTTAAATGAAATTTTGCCATCATTGTTTTTTGATTTTCAAAAATCTGACATACATGTTTGTCATTAAGAAGTAAAATGTGGTTCAATGGGATACAAATAATTTTTTGGTGAATAGTAACTTATTAAGTTTTTAATCGCTATTAGTGGTAATTAGTGTAGTTTAAGGTAAAAATAATGCTTTAATAAAATGAGATGAGCTTGACACATGTCCTAACCCTATTGGTTGTGTCATGGCCGACCAAGACAACCCATGGGCCGATTTAGGGGACCCCATGGAGCCACTTGAGTGAGATAATGACTTTAATGCTTTTTTTTAAATAAAGGTGAAAATGACACTAACATAAATTGTTTTACTAAAACAATATTTAGAAGGGGTTATACTTATAATATTTTTGATTATAAATATTCATTAGAAATCTAAAAATATTTTCTACATCATAGTATTTTTTTTATAATTTTTAGACTTTAAATAAATTAAATTATTTATGACATCATGATGATGCAGCGATGACTTCATTATTTAACGATTTAAATAAAATGGAAAGATAGTGTAATATCTAAAACCTAAACATGTCCAAAACCTATTGGATGGAAATATTTCGAAGCCTTATCATCTTATCTTCGAAATATATCAATGTGGGACCTTATAAATTCGAAACACTTTTGAAAATAAAATAATAGTTTCATGATTTCCAAAAGTGCCCCTCCTCTCCTCTTATAAAAGGCCCCCACCTCTACCTCATTTCACACACTACTCAAGCCTTTGGCTCGGCCATCCCCTGCCCATTCACTCTCTCCACATCCCTCTCCTAATCCTAGAGGATTCCATTTGGGCATAATCCTTTCAAAGGAATCCTTTAGGCTCAAATCAAAAGGCGTTACACTTTTAAAGGTAATTCATTCTCTCTTGTTCATTTGTTTTATTTTGCTTCTCCAACCCCCTAAACTATTTTTATTCATTTTTTTGTAACAACTCCAGTATCTTCAATATACTAGGATGTTTTTATAATAATTATTCGAGCTACACTTACACACAACTACATATAATGGTTAAAGAACATACGGTTTCCGTGGATGGCGAATTTCTGCCTCACGAAACGATGATTGTTCAACACTCATATAACACCTTCAAAGGTGGACATTATGATGTCACTATATTTATATATGATATATAATATGTTTATGTTTTACTTAGGCTTCTGTATTTTTAAATTGTGGATTACCTTTATGGATTCCATTATTGGTATACGCGATATCTTCATTTAAGGAAGTGCGGACTATCGCCCCCTCAAAGTGATGTGATTCGTTAATGCCATATGTGGGACGTAAAAAGGATGGATTTAAAGTTATTATATATGATTTTATACTGGAATTATAATATACCTCTATATAATTATTATTTATTTCCATTAAAGTATGAGATAGAAATTAAAGTAGCGTTCATGCGTACGTACAGCTTACCGTCTCCATGAACGGTGCATTTCATTTCTTATCCCCAAATGTAATGTACTATTAAAAGTATATGTATATAATGGATATATATAATGAATGATACATATAAATGATGAATATAATTCCGTAATTAAAATATATATACCTCTCATTTAATTTTAATTCCATTAATATGAGAAAGAAATGAAAGTAGCGTTCATGCGTACATACAGCTTACCGTCTCCATGAACGGTGCATTTCACTTCTTACCTCTAAATGATTATGTAATATTATAAATACATGTGTATGCTGAATATATATGATATATATGCTATCCAAATCAGGAATGTCATTCTGGATATAAAGAACCTTTGACCACACGAACAACATGTAATTGTAAGAAGTCCATTTTCGACTTAAGAACCAAATATCGACAAAACAAATATTATTAACTTAAATGGTTACATAATGTTTATAACATGGAAATAAGTGATATAGAAGTAATAATGAACTTTAAAAAGGTTCTTAATCAAGTAGAAATTAACTCAAGTTTATTATTCAGGACGTTAAAGAACGATCGAGTCAAGTCGGACCCGAGGTAGGGATCTTACTCCTCTCTTTCTTTTTAAGTACACTCTTTTATGTCATTCCCTATAAAGCTAATCTTTCTTGTTATTGGGATGTTATTTTATATGAAACTTACTATAATTTTTATGTTCATGTGATGAGAGACCCTATTCTCTCTCATCAATCCATTTTGGAAGTTTTGTGTGGCACTGTTAGGCTGCCGAGTTTTCGTAAGGGATTTTTCATCTAAATTTTATTCCCGTGAGATTTATGCTACATTTGCCACGATTTACTTTGAGTGGTGTATGTACTGACCATTATTTTACTCATTGTGTAATATTCATTCATTTATGATTATTTAAATAATTTTTTTATTGTCCTTCTTTCACGGGGCGTATGTTTCGAAAGATACCCATGTCAGTAAGGGAACCTTTCACCCTCCTCTTGTTAAAAGACGTATTTTGTTATGTATTTTAATTCACATAATATTTTGTTGGGATATGTTCTTCTATATCCTTATTGATGTAAATTTTATGTCCAAGTGATGAGATACCCTTTTTTATCTCTCATCAACTCATTTTCTGAATTTTTGAAGTGACGCCGTTAGGCTGTCAAATTTTTGCAAGGGAACTTCTTAGCCCAAATTTGATTCATTGGGATAAACTTGTACTCCTTGAATATGTTGTTCTATGAATATGTGTGAATAACCTCTGATTGTTTTACACTTAATATCCACTTATATTTTGTGTATTCGTTTGTCACACATAATTATGTAATTGATTTATCCTTAAACCAAGGATACCGTCTTTGTAAGGGACTTCGTCTCAATCTCCTTTCATTGAGGCATATTTCGTTTTATACACAACTTTCTTTTATACGGTGTATAAACCCCTTTGACTTTTACTTTTATACAAAAGGAATCTTTTTCTATGAAGCGTTTTACAAAACAACAAAAAGGAATTTTTCTTTTAACGTACGCGGTGACAACGACCTTTTCCGCCGCCGTGAGTATTATTTGACTTTGGCTTCCTCAACAAGCCATAATGTTTTTTAAAATAAAATATATACCATATACTTTTTTTGTATTTCGGTATTGAAAATGTTTTTGATAAAGGATTATATGATGTCAATATATTTAAATGATATATTGTGATTGAAATGTGGAAATGTTATCATTCCTTTATGTTGGTTTTATGTGTTATGATTTTATAATGGTACTTGGACATTATGACGGGTGGTGCCGTGAATACCAGGACGGGTGGTTATGTTATAACCTCCAATGCATTGGGTATGGAAGTCAGCCGTATGGCTATTCCATTATGTATGTATGGAAATTGGCCGTATGGCTATTCCATTAAGTTATGTGTGTGGGAGTCGACCGTATGGTTATTCCACTTAAGTATGTTTATGTCCCAAGTTACCTTTATATATGTTATGTGTTCTTTATATGGGTTTTATGGTAATCCTTTGGTTACAAAAAGGTAAGTAATGATATTTTATTCAATGAAGAGTTTTTACTACTTCATAAAGGTGAAAAGTATTACTTTGATAAAGTATACATGGTCTACTTTTTGTTTTGATAAACTAATAGTTTTTATTCTTTGTGTATCGCTTACTACGTTTTTATGCTCATCCCAAGTTTTTTGAAATGTTTTTCACAGGACTTAGCATGGAATAGGGTCAAGGATGGGATCAAGGGAAAGTCATGCTACCTAAAACATGAAACTAGACATGTTTCTTTTTAAGAGTTTTTATTTTATGGAAATTTAGTAGAAGAGACTACTTTGTAATCTTTTGAGATGTAATAGTTATGTCCTAATTCTCTAAAACTCTAAACCTGAAAAGATCCTCAATGTGAATTATTCATTTAATTCAATTTTAAGTAAGGTTTAAGGCTGGGGCCTTATAGTTGGTATCAAAGGTCGGTTTAGATAACTTTATAGGTTAGGGTATTCTTTAATCATAAGTGACATTACCATAATGGTGAGGATTTCAGACAGAGTCCTAGTTTTAGATAAAGTGAATGAGTAAGAATATCTTAGTGTTTATCTTCCTCATTAATACATGATGGTTTTTTTCTTATACTCACACTGACCCTTTTTGGTTTTAGTAAATGGATGGATCTAGCAGGCACCAAGGTAACGGTGGATGTGAAGGAAACTGTGACAGTTTTCTGAGCGAGAAACTGAATGATAAGGGAGCTGTAATGAGAACTCTTGTGTTTATCCTCAACCAACTATCTGGAGTTATGATTGACCACCTAAACCTTGGTGATTTCTATAAGGCATCATATATGTGAGAAACAAATCCCTATGTAACTACAGGTAGTAATCATAAAGGTAAGTGTGTTAAAAAACCCATCTGTCAAAGATGTGGAAAGAAACACCTAGGAAAATGTTTCAAAGGGACAGAAATATGCTATAGATGTGGAAATGAAGGTCATAAAGCAAGAACCTACCATGGAAAAAGGAAGCATCCAGTTGACTCGAGGAATGGGAAAGAATTTATACCTGAGGGATCAATTGAATGTTTTAAATGTGGTGTGCATGGTCATTATGCAAACACATGTCCCATGACGAAGTTTTGTGAATGGGATCCCCAAGATCATACAAATAATCGTTTACCAATACCTAATGCCATTCCGATTGAGGATGAAGAAACCGACAATGACCAATCAAAGGTATGAATTATTTCTTAACTTTTGTTTTCTATTTTGGGATCTTAGGATATGATTCATGATTTTGTTTGTAGGAAAGTGGTATTTCAGAAGACGTTGGAAAGGAATGGTTAATGGATCATGAAGAATGATTAATGGGTAACATGTCAACATATAAGGGCTTCAAGAGTTATGGTGAAATTCATAAGAGTATTAAGTGTCTTTTGATGATGGGGTACATTAGAAAACATTTTATAGTATGTGTAACACTGATGTTTAATATATGAAAATTTTATTCAAGGAATAGTTATCTTTTCTTTTGTGGACATAGTTATAAAGAACCATTTGTGTTTATATGATCCTTACTTTTGAGGTAATTATGGGTTACTATATGTTATGATTGAAGTGAAAGGCATGAGTTAAAATTGAGGTTAAATTATGTTATGGTTATTTTTGATGATTTTATCCCTTTTTGGGGAATGATTTACGAATTATATAGTTTTGGAAAAAGGACAACACGCAGACCGTGTGACAACCCGCCGCGTCGGACAAAGCTGCGGGAATCGAACCCACAACCAATGTGCGATTGGTATTTATCGCCTACCACTGGACTACGTGAAGTCCCTGGTTAGTCTGACTAATTATTTTTAGTTATATGATTTTATGAATTAAGAGTAAGTTGATTTTGGGTTATTTATGAAAATGATTGACCTGTCATGGAGGATATGTGATTAGGATAATTACTTTTCAATACGAGACTTTAGGAGCAACTGATGTTGTTTGGAGATAAATGTTACGATTTAACTTGGAAGACTATGTGACTAAATCCTTCAAATGTTTGGGTTTCAATCTTAGATTGGTTTACTTTGAGGAATTTTGTGGACAAATTGTTTATCAGATGGTCCTCGTTGAACTTTGGGTTTTGTTGGACAAATTTTGGAGATTAAGAATAGATTTTCTTTCTAATGGGTTATCCTTTTTTGGGTTATCTGATGTTGTACTAATCTTTTGGGTTTTGGTTTTGGTTAAAGTCTAAAGACATGGGAAGTATATAGTTCTCTTTTTTGGGTTAGGTAATTATATAGAAGTTGATTATAGTACTCTTAATGTGAACAAGTCTCCCTAAATACACATCTTTTGGAAAACAAATATATGTGTTTCTGTAAAGAATCTAATAAAAGTTGAAATTCAACATGATAAGTTATTATGATTCCTTATGAATAAATTCCTCAATAAAAAGTAACTTAAAACAAAAATGTTTTCTATTAACTTTTCCTACTGGGGAATCGAATACCGTTTAACCCATCACAAGTTTGTGATTTTCTCATGGTTAACTTTCTCCTAAACATGTTTTCTATCACTCTACATCAGAACATGACCCTATGTTTTCTCCTCCATGTCCATGTTTTCATACTTGGAATCCTAGTACGGGTAAACTCAGGTGACCTTTGTACTTATCTTTCTTTATTTTAAAGTGATTGTTTTACCGACTCTTCTTCTGATGTGGGACTTTCAAGGATGTTTCCAAGCCCAATTTTAAAATTGTGAGGACGTAATTCCCAAAGGGGGGAAGGATGTAACCCCCCATGTAAATAAAGAATATGACATCTTTATATTTATCCATACTTGGGAATAAAATATTAATATTACTTTAAAGGGTATGCAATGCTCGATGGCGTACCCAATACGCAACAACGAGTTTCTTGGGAATCTTACGTTGCACTCTAATAATAAAATAATATTATTTTAAATGGCAGTTAACATGTAGCCGTTGTATTGGTGGGAATGGATATAAATAACTAAAATATGATTATATATGTTTTTTTAAATGTTTTTACATTTATCCAAAGTATTAATATACGGAAAGAATTCAATTTTAGGCTTTTATACCCTAATTTTCACTAAAGGTTCACTTATCTCCATCTGATGGTGAACTGTCATTAAATATAGTTTTGATCACTATTATACATTCTTTTGGACCAAATAAAACTCTTCTTTAGAATCGGGACATCAAATTTTACTTTGTGTTAATTTTTGGTATTTTTCTGATAAAGTTCTTTTTTTAATGAATAGTGTAAAATGTTGTATTTTAATTCAAAACCTCTTTTTAATCTAATTTATTTATACTATTAGATTATAATTTGAATTGTTTTTAAAGTGAAATTAGAAAATATTTTTACCATTAAATCCAATAGTGGTCGTTGGAATTAATTTCACTTTGAAATCGGACTTAAACAAGTGTCAATCTTTTGATACTTATTGTTTAATAAAAACACTCTATTTGCTCTGATAGCAGGAATTAATTATTAAATTAATTAATGGGACTTATATGTTTTGAATTATTTGAAATAGACTTCATTTTTGAATTTGTAATATCAAATATTGCTTAGGGTGAATTTTTGGTAATTTTCTCAAAAACTTCAATTTTTGATGAATAGTGAAACCACTAAGTGGTACTTATAAAAACTGATTTTCCGTTTAAATGAAATTTTGCCATCATTGTGTTTTGATTTTAAAAAATCCGACATACATGGTTGTCATTAAGAAGTAAAATGTGGTTCAATGGGATAAAAATAATTTTTTGGTGAATAGCAACTTATTAAGTTTTTAATCGCGATTAGTGGTAATTAGTGTAGTTTAAGGTAAAAATAATGCTTTAATAAAATGAGATGAGCTTGAAACATGTCCTAACCCTATTGGTTGTGTCATTTCCGACCAAGACAACCCATGGGTCGATTTAGGGGACCCCATGGAGCCACATGAGTGAGATAATGACTTTAATGCCTTTTTTTAAATAAAGGTGAAAATGACACTAACATAAATTGTTTTACTAAACAAAATTTTATAAGGGGTTATACTAATCATATTTTTGATTATAAATATTCATTATAAATCTAAAGATATTTTCTACATCATAGTATTTGTTTTTTAATTTTTAGACATTAAATAAATTAAATTATTTATGACATCATGATGATGCAGCGATGACTTCATTATTTAACGATTTAAATAAAATGGAAAGATAATGTAATATCTAAAACCTACACATGTCCAAAACCTATTGGATGGAAATATTTCGAAGCCTTAGCATCTTATATTAGAAATATATCAATGTGGGACCTTATAAATTCGAAACACTTCTGAAAATAAAATAATAGCTTCATGATTTCCAAAAGTGCCCCTCCGCTCCTCTTATAAAAGGCCCCCACCTCTACCTCATTTCACACACTACTCAAGCCTTTGGCTTGGCCATAACCTGCCCATTTACTCTCTCCACATCCCTCTCCTCATCCTATAGGATTCCCTTTGGGAATAATCCTTTCAAAAGAAGCCTTTAGGCTCAAATAAAAAGGAGTTACACTTTTAAAGGTAATTCATTCTCTCTTGTTCATCTGTTTTATTTTGCTTCTCGAACCCCCTAAACTCTTTTTATTCATTTTTTTTGTAACAACTCCAGTATCTTCAATATACTTGGATGTTTTTATAAGATGTATTCGAGCTACACTTACAAACACCTACATCTAATTGTTAAAGAATATACGGTTTTCGTGGATGGTGAATTTCTGCCTCACGAAATGATGATTGTTCAACACTCATATAACACCTTAAAAGGTGGCCATTAAGATGTAACTATATTTATATATGATATATAATATGTTTATGTTTTACTTAAGCTTCTGTATTTTTCATTTGTGGCTTACCTTTATGGCTTCCATTATGGGTATACGCGATATCTTCATTTAATGAAGTGCGGACTACCACCCCCTCAAAGTGATGTGATTCGTTAATGCCATATGTGGGACGTACAAAGGATTGATTTAAAGTTATTTGATATGATGTTATACTAGAATTATAATATACCTCTATATCGTTATTATTTATTTCCATTAAAGTATGAGATAGAGATGAAAGTAGCGTTCATGCGTACGTACGACTTACCGTCTCCATGAACGGTGCATTTCATTTCTTATCCCCAAATGTAATGTACTATTAAAAGTATATGTATATAATGGATATATATATTGAATGATACATATAAATGATGAATATAATTCTGGAATTAAAATATACATACCTCTCATTTAATTTTAATTCCATTAATATGAGAAAGAAATGAAAGTAGCGTTCATGCGTACGTACGACTTACCGTCTCCATGAACCGTGCATTTCATTTCTTACCTCTAAATGATTATGTAATATTATAAATACATGTGTTTGCTGGATATATATGATATATATGCTATCCAAATCAGGAATGTCATTCTAGATATAAAGAACCTTTGACCACACAAACAACATGTAATTTTAAGAAGTCCATTTTCGACTTAAGAACCAAATATCGACAAAACAAACATTATTAACTTAAATGGTTACATAATGTTTATAACATGGCAATAAGTGATATAGAAGTAATAATGAACTTTAAAATGGTTCTTAATAAATTATAAATTATCTCAAGTTTATTATTCCGGATGTTAAAGAACGATCGAGTCAAGTCGGACCCGAGGTAAGAGATCTTACTCCTCTCTTTCTTTTTAAGTACACTCTTTTATGTCATTACCTATAAATCTCATATTTCTTGTTATTGGGATGTTATTTTATATTACACTTACTATAATTTTTATGTTCATGTGATGAGAGACCCTATTCTCTCTCATCAATCCATTTTGGAGGTTTTGTGTGGCACCGTTAGGCTGCCGCGTTTTCATAAGGGATTTTTCATCTCACTTTTATTCCCATGAGATTTATGCAACATTTGCCACAATTTCCTTTGAGTGGTGTATGTACTGACCATTATTTTACTCATTGTATAATATTATTTCATTTATGAGTATTTACATCAATTTTGTATTGTCCTTCTTTCACGGGGCGTATGTTTCGAAAGATACCCATGTCGGTAAGGGAACCTTTCACCCTCCTCTTGATAAAAGACGTATATTGTTATGTCTTTTAATTCACATAATATTATGTTGGTATATGTTCTTATATATCCTTATTGATGTAAATTTTATTTCCAAGTGATGAGATACCATTTTTTTATCTCTCATCAACTCATTTTCTGAATTTTTGATGTGACGCCGTTAGGCTGTCAAATTTTTGCAAGGGAACTTCTTAGCCCAAATTTGATTCATTGGGATAAACTTGTACTCCTTGAATATGTTGTTCTATGAATATGTGTGAATAACCTCTGATTGTTTTACACTTAATATCCACTTATATTTGGTGTATTCGTTTGTCACACATAATTTTGTAATTGATTTATCCTTAAACCAAGGATACCGTCTTTGTAAGGGACTTCGTCTCAATCTCCTTTCATTGAGGCATATTTCGTTTTATACACAACTTTCTTTTATACGGTGTATAAAGCCCTTTGACTTTTACTTTTATACAAAAGGAATCTTTTTCTACGTAGCGTTTTACAAAATGACAAAAAGTAATGTTTCTTTTAACGTACGCGGCAACAACGACCTTTTCCGCCGCCGCGAGTATTATTTGTCTTTGGCTTCCTCAACAAGCCATAATGTTTTTTAAAATAAAATATATACCATATACATATTTTGTATTTCAGTATTGAAAATGTTTTTGATAAAGGATTATATTATGTCAATATATTTAAATGATATATTGTGATTGAAATGTGGAAATGTTATCATTTGTTTATGTTGGTTTTATGTGTTATGATTTTATAATGGTACTTGGACATTATGAAGGGTGGTGCCGTGAATACCAGGACGGGTGGTTACGTTATAACCTCCAATGCATTCGGTATGGAAGTCGGCCGTATGGCTATTCCATTAAGTATATATGGAAATTGGCCGTATGGCTATTTCATTAAGCGATATGTGTGGGAGTAAACCGTATGGTTATTCCACTTAAGTATGTTTATGTCCCAAGTTACCTTTATATATGTTATGTGTTCTTTATATGGGTTTGTTGGTAATACTTTGGTTAAAAAAAGGTAAGTAATGATATTTTATTCAGTGAAGAGTTTTTACTATTTCATAAAGGTGAAAAGTATTACTTTGATAAAGTATACATGGTCTACTTTTTGTTTTGATAAACTAATAGTTTTTATTCTTTGTGTATCCATTACTGAGTTTTTATTCTCATCCCAAGTTTTTTGAAATGTTTTTCACAGGACTTGTCAGGGAATAGGGTCAAGGATGGGATCAAGGGAAAGTCATGCTACCTAAAACATGAAACTAGACATGTTTCTTTTTAAGAGTTTTTATTTTATGGAAATTTAGTAGAAGAGACTAATTTGTAATCTTTTGAGATGTAATAGTTATGTACTAATTCTCTAAAACTCTAAACCTGAAAAGATCCTCAATGTGAATTATTCATTTAATTCAATTTTAAGTAATGTTTAAGGCTGGGGCCTTATAGTTGGTATCAAAGGTCAGTTTAGATAACTTTAGAGGTTAGGGTATTCTTTAATCATAAGTGACATTACCATAATGGTTAGGATTTCAGACATAGTCCTAGTTTTAGATAAAGTGAATGAGTAAGAATATCTCAGTGTTTATCTTCCTCATTAATACATGATGGTTTTGTTGTTATACTCACACTGACCCTTTTTGGTTTTAGTAAATGGCTGGATCTAGCAGGCACCAAGGTAACGGTGGATGTGAAGGAAACTGTGACAGTTTTCTGAGCGAGCAACTGAATGATATGGGAGCTGTAATGAGAACTCTTCTGTTTATCCTCAACCAACTATCTGGAGTTATGATTGACCACCTAAACCATGGTGATTTCTATAAGGCATCATATATGCGAGAAACAAATCCCTATGTAACTACAGGTAATAATCATAAAGGTAAGTGTGTTCAAAAACCCTTGTGTCAAAGATGTGGAAAGAAACACCTAGGAAAATGTTTCAAAGGGACAGAAATATGCTATAGATGTGGAAATTAAGGTCATAAAGCAAGAACCTGCCGTGGAAAAAGGAAGCATCCAATTGACTCGAGGAAAGGGAAAGAAGTTCTTTTTGAGGGATCAATTGAATGTTTTAAATGTGGTGTGCATGGTCATTATGAAAACACATGTCCCATGACGAAGTTTTGTGAAAGGGATCACCAAGATCATACAAATACTCGTTTACCAATACCTAATGCCATTCTGATTGAGGATGAAGAAACCGACAATGACCTATCAAAGGTATGGATTATTTCTTAACTTTTGTTTTCTATTTTGGGATCTCAGGATATGATTCATGATTTTTTTTAGGAAAGAGGTATTTCGGAATAAGTTGGAAAGGAATGGTTAATGGATCATGAAGAATGATGAATGAGTAAGATGTCAACATATAAGGGCTTCAAGAGTTATGGTGAAATTCATAAGAGTATTAAGTGTCTTTTGATGATGGGGTACATTAGAAAACTTTTTATAGTATGTTTAACACTGATGTTTAATATATGAAAATTTTATTCAAGGAGTAGTTATATTTTCTTTTGTGGACATAGTTATAAAGAACCATTTGTGTTTATATGATCCTTACTTTTGAGGTAATTATGGGTTACTATATGTTATGATTGAAGTGAAAGGCATGAGATAAAATTGAGGTTAAATTATGTTATGGTTATTTTTGATGATTTTATCCCTTTTTGGGGAATGATTTAAGAATTATATAGTTTGGGAAAAAGGACAACACGCAGACCGTGTGACAACCCGCCGCGTCGGACAAAGCCGCGGGAATCGAACCCACAACCAAAGTGCGATTGGTATTTATCGCCTACCACTGGACTACGTGAAGTCCCTGGTTAGTTTGACTGATTCTTTTTAGTTATATGATTTTATGAATTAAGAGTAAGTTGATTTTGGGTTATTTATGAAAATGATTGACCTATCATGGAGGATATGTGATTAGGATAATTACTTTTCAATACGAGACTTTAGGAGCAACTGATGTTGTTTGGAGATAAATGTTACGATTTAACTTGGAAGACTATGTGACTAAATCCTTCAAATGTTTGGGTTTCAATCTTAGATTGGTTTACTTTGAGGAATTTTATGGACAAATTGTTTATCGGATGGTCCTCGTTGAACTTTGGGTTTTGTTGGACAAATCTTGGAGAATAAGAATAGATTTTCTTTCTAATGGGTTATCCTTTTATGGGTTATCTAATCTTGTACTAATCTTTTGGGTTTTGGTTTTAGTTAAAGTATAAAGGCATGGGAAGTATATAGTTTTTTTTTTGGGTTAGTTAATTCTCTAGAAGTTGATTATAGTACTCTTAATGTGAACAAGTCTCCCTAAATACTCGTCTTTTGGAAAAAAAATATGAGTTTGTGTAAGGAATCTAATAAAAGTTGAATGTCAACATGATAAGTGATTATGTTTCCTTATGAATAAATTCCTCAATAAAAAGTAACATAAAACAAAAATGTTGTCTATTAACTTTTCCTACTGGGGAATCAAATACCATTTACCCCATCACAAGTTTGTGATTTTCTCATGGTTAACTTTCTCCTAAACATGTTTTCTATCACTCTCCATCAGAACATGACCCTATGTTTTCTCCTCCATGTCCATGTTTTCATACTTGTAATCCTAGTATGGATTAACTCAGGTGACCTTTGTACTTATCTTTCTTTATTTTAAAGTGATTGTTTTACCAACTCTTCTTCCGATGTGGGACTTTCAAGGATGTTTCCATGCCCAATTTTAAAATTGCGAGGACGCAATTCCCAAAAGGGGGTAAGGATGTAACACCCCAGGTAAATAAAGAATATTACATCTTTATATTTATCCATACTTTTTAATCAAATATTAATATTACTTTAAAGGGGATGCAATGCTCGATGGCGTACCCAATACGCAACAATGAGTTTCTTGGGAATCTTACGTTGCACTCTAATAATAAAATAATATTATTTTAAATGGCAGTAAACATGTAGCCGTTGTATTGGAGGGAATGGATAGAAATAACTAAAATATGATTATATATGTTTTTTTAAATGTTTTTACATTTATCCAAAGTCTTAAAATACGGAATGAATTCAATTTTAGGCTTTTATACCCTAATTTTCACTAAAGGTTCACTTATCGCCTTCTGATGGAGAACTGTCATTAAATATTGTATTGATCACTCTTATACATTATTTTGGACCAAATAAAACTCTTCTTTAGAATCGGGACATTAAATTTTACTTTGTGTAAATTTTTGGTATTTTTCCGATAAAGTTCTTTTTTTAATGAATAGTGTAAAATGTTGTATTTTAATTCAAAACCTCTTTTTAATATAATTTATTTATATGATTAGAATATCATTTGAATTGTTTTTAAAGTGAAATTACAAAATATTTTTACCATTAAATCCAATAGTGGTCGTTGGAATTAATTTCACTTTGAAATCGAACTTAAACTAGTGTCAATATTTTGATACTTATTTTTTCATAAAAACACTCTATTTGCTCTGGCAGCGGGAATTAATTATTAAATTTATTAATGTGAATAATAAGTTTTGAATTTTGTAAAATAGACTTCATTTTTAAATTCGTAATATCAAATATAGCTTAGGGTGAATTTTTGGCAATTTTCTGAAAAACTTCAATTTTTGATGAATAGTGAAACCACTAAGTGGTACTTATAAAAGCTGATTTTCCGTTTAAATGAAATTTTGCCATCATTGTGTTTTTATTTTCAAAAATCCGACATACATGGTTGTCATTTTGAATTAAAATGTGGTTCAATGGGATAAAAATAATTTTTTCATGAATAGTAACTTATTAAGTTTTTAATCGTGATTAGTGGTAATTAGTGTAGTTTGAGGTAAAAATAATGCTTTAATAAAATGATATGAGCTTGAAACATGTCCTAAACCTATTGTTTGTGTCATGTCCGACCAAGAAAACCCATGGGTCGATTTAGGGGACCCCATGGAGCCACTTGAGTGAGATAATGACTTTAATGCCTTTTTTTAAATAAAGGTGAAAATGACACTAACATAAATTGTTTTACTAAAACAATTTTTAGAAGGGGTTATACTAATCATAATTTTTATTATAAATATTCATTAGAAATATAAAAAGCTTTTCTACATCATATTATTTTGTTTTTAAATTTTAGATTTTAAATAAATTAAATTATCTATGACATCATGATGATGCAGCGATGACTTCATTATTTAACGATTTAAATAAAATGGAAAGATAATGTAATATCTAAAACCTACACATGTCCAAAAACTATTTTATGGGAATATTTCGAAGCCTTATCATCTTATCTTCGAAATATATCAATTTGGGGCCTTATAAATTCGAAACACTTTTGAAAATAAAATAATAGTTTCATGATTTCCAAAAGTGCCCCTCCTCTCCTCTTATAAAAGGCCCCCACCTCTACCTCATTTCACACACTACTCAAGTCCTTGGCTCGGACATCCCCTGCCCATTTACTCTCTCCACATCCCTCTCCTCATCCTAGATGATTCCCTTTGGGAATAATCCTTTCAAAGGAAGCCTTTAGGCTCAAATCAAAAGGAGTAACACTTTTAAAGGTAATTCATTCTCTCTTGTTCATTTGTTTTATTTTGCTTCTCCAACCCCCTAAAATCTTTTTGTTCATTTTTTTTGTAACAACTCCAGTATCTTCAATATACTAGGATGTTTTTATAAGAAGTATTTGAGCTACACATACACACACCTACATCTAATGGTTAAAGAACATACAGATTCCGTGGATGGAGAATTTCTGCCTCACGAAACGATGATTGTTCAACACTCATATAACACCTTCAAAGGCGGCCATTAAGATGTCACTATATTTATATATGATATATGATATGTTTATTTTTTACTTAATCTTCTGTATTTTTCATTTGTGGCTTAACTTTATGGCTTCCATTATGGGTATACGCGATATCTTCATTTAAGGGAGTGCGGACTACCGCCCCCTCAAAGTGATGTGATTCGTTAATGCCATATGTGGGCCGTACAAAGGATGGATTTAAAGTTATTATATATGATGTTATACTGGAATTATAATATACCTCTATATCATTATTATTTATTTCCATTAAAGTTTGAGATAGAAATGAAAGTAGCATTCATGCGTACGTACGGCTTACCGTCTCCATGAACGGTGCATTTCATTTCTTATCCCCAAATGTAATGTACTATTAAAAGTATATCTATATAATGGATATATATAATGAATGATACATCTAAATGATGAATATAATTCTGTAATTAAAATATACATACCTCACATTTAATTTTAATTCCATTAATATGAGAAAGAAATGAAAGTAGTGTTCATGCGTACGTACGGCTTACCGTCTCCATGAACGGTGCATTTCATTTCTTACCTCTAAATGATTATGTAATATTATAAATACATGTGTATGCTGGATATATATGATATATATGCTATCCAAATCTGGAATGTCATTCTGGATATAAAGAACCTTTGACCACATGAACAACATGTAATTGTAAGAAGTCCATTTTCGACTTAAGAACCAAATATCGACAAAACAAACATTATTAACTTAAATGGTTACATAATGTTTATAACATGGAAATAAGTGATATAGAAGGAATAATGAACTTTAAAAAGGTTCTTAATCGAGTAGAAATTAACTCAAGTTTATTATTCAGGACGTTAAAGAACGATCGAGTCAAGTCGGACCCGATGTAAGGGATCTTACTCCTCTCTTTCTTTTTAAGTACACTCTTTTATGTCATTCCCTATAAAGCTCATCTTTCTTGTTATTGGGATGTTATTTTATATGAAACTTACTGTAATTTTTATGTTCATGTGATGAGAGACCCTATCCTCTCTCATCAATCCATTTTGGAAGTTTTGTGTGGCGCTGTTAGGCTGCCGAGTTTTCGTAAGGGATTTTTCATCTCACTTTTATTCCCGTGAGATTTATGCTACATTGGCCACAATTTCCTTTGAGTGGTGTATGTACTGACCATTATTTTACTCATTGTGTAATATTATTTAATTTATGAGTATTTACATCAATTTTTTATTGTCCTTCTTTCACGGGGCGTATGTTTCGAAAGATACCCATGTCGGTAAGGGTACCTTTCACCCTCCTCTTGTTAAAAGACGTATTTTGTTATGTCTTTTAATTCACATAATATTATGTTGGGATATTTTATTCTATATCCTTATTGATGTAAATTTTATTTCTAAGTGATGAGATACCCTTTTTTTATCTCTCATCAACTCATTTTCTGAATTTTTGAAGTGATGCCGTTAGGCTGTCAAATTTTTGCAAGGGAACTTCTTAGCCCAAATTTGATTCATTGGGATAAAATTGTACTCCTTGAATATGTTGTTCTATGAATATGTGTGAATAACCTCTGATTGTTTTAAACTTAATATCCACTTATATTTGGTGTATTCGTTTGTCACACATAATTATGTAATTGATTTATCCTTAAACCAAGGATACCGTCTTTGTAAGGGACTTCGTCTCAATCTCCTTTCATTGAGGCATATTTCATTTTATACACAACTTTATTTTATACGGTGTATAAACCCCTTTTACTTTTACTTTTATACAAAAGGAATCTTTTTATATGAAGCGTTTTACAAAATGACAAAAAAGAATGTTTCTTTTAACGTACGCGGCGACAACGACCTTTTCCGCCGCCACGTGTATTATTTGACTTTGGCTTCCTCAACAAGCCATAATGTTTTTTAAAATAAAATATATACCATATACTTTTTTTTATTTCGGTATTGAAAATGTTTTTCATAAAGGATTATATTATGTCAATATATTTAAATGATATATTGTGATTGAAATGTGGAAATGTTATCATTCCTTTATGTTGGTTTTATGTGTTATGATTTTATAATGGTACTTGGACATTATGACGGGTGGTGCCGTGAATACCAGGACGGGTGGTTACGTTATAACCACCAATGCATTGGGTATGGAAGTCGGCCGTATGGCTATTCCATTAAGTATGTATGGAAATTGGTCGTATGGCTATTCCATTATGTGATATGTGTGGGAGTCGACCGTATGGTTATTCCACTTAAGTATGTTTATGTCCCAAGTAACCTTTATATATGTTATGTGTTCTTTATATGGGTTTTATGGTAATCCTTTGGTTACAAAAAGGTAAGTAACGATATTTTATTCAGTGAAGAGTTTTTACTACTTCATAAAGGTGAAAAGTATTACTTTGATAAAGTATACATGGTCTACTTTTTGTTTTGATAAACTAACAGTTTTTATTCATTGTGTATCCCTTACTAAGTTTTTATGCTCATCTAAAGTTTTTTGAAATGTTTTTCACAGGACTTAGCAAGGAATAGGGTCAAGGATGGGATCATGGGAAAGTCATGCTACCTAAAACATGAAACTAGACATGTTTCATTTTAAGAGTTATTATTTTATGGAAATTTAGTAGAAGAGACTACTTTGTAATCTTTTGAGATGTAATAGTTATGTCCTAATTCTCTAAAACTCCAAACCTGAAAAGATCCTCAATGTGAATTATTCATTTAATTCAATTTTAAGTAAGGTTTAAGGTTGGGGCCTTATAGAAACCGTCAAATATGAAACCATTGATAAATTAAAAAAATTTACAGGGTGAAATTAATTAGGGGGGTTAATGTAACAGTCTGATAATTTTTGAATTAATTTTTTGAATTAATATATTCTTTTTGATATTTCTCATTTCACGTGGTATAGAAAATTATTATATATATATACATATATATCCAAGAACAATGTTTTTCATGCATTATATGAAAATACATGTTAATCATGCACTGATAGAAATATAAACATTAGATTCTTCTATATGGAACACTGAGGTTAGCTTATGTTACATGCATGTTTGATTTTCATCGATGGCCAATGTAACATAGAAGACCGAGTTTTACAAAACAATAATATATTATGATAATATTATTTGTTAATATACTATTATATAATATACCCATTAATTAATAATTTATGAATTTTATTTTCTATATTATTAATACCTATGGTTTAGAGAAATATAAAATTAATTCATTTGTTATAATGAACCAATTTAATATAAATGGAATTTTTATAGAAAACTATTTCTTTTCTCACAAAGCTATTTTATCCAAGTAAATGAAATTAATTAAAATTATTAAGCGATATTAATTTAATATATATATATATATTAAAATAAATATTTTTAATATCATCCCAATAGATTTTATAGTCCTATGATAATAACCAATAAAATATTACACATAAAACCCTATGTTTTTATTAAGGCACATTTACTGCCTTTTAATGGAGAACCTATTTTAAATATAAATTTTTGAACATTTAAAAAATTTATATTTCAAAATAATATTATTTTTTTAAATATAATAATAAAAAATAGTTTAGGTTGAATTTTTCTTTATTTTTCAGTGATGTTTAATTTTTTAATGAATAGTGATAAACAGTGAAATTTTAGATAAAATTGTTTTTTCATCTAATTTATTTATAAGGATAAATTATATTTTTAATATATTTTGAAGTATAATTAGATCAATGTTTTATAAATTTATCCAATATATGATATTAGAAGAAATATCATGTTCAAATTGGTTATAGAATCCTATCAATCATTTGGACATTTGTTTAAAACCCCACATTATCTTTCCACCTGTATGATTAAATTTCAATTATTTTTTCCACTCCTATGATTATAAATTGAAATAATTTCTCCCATATTTCAAATAAGTATAATTTATAACTTATAATATGATAAAAATAGTTTTTTACAATAAAATATTTTTATAGGTAAATATAATTACATAAAACAATTAAGATGAAATTAAGCTTGACAAGGGACTACACTCTAGTATTAATGCCTAATATGACCTATTAACTTGTCCAAAATCCATTGGCTCGAAATATTTTGAACATAACCTCCCATTTATCAAAATGGGGAATTATGTTATCCACTTTCAATAAAAAACATGGTTTGGTCTTCACTTATTATAAATTTTACCCATGTGCCACTCCTCCACTATCAAAACACTCCTCTCCTCCTAATTCCTCACACTTTTGAAGAAAAATTTTCTTGACCAAAGACAACCCAAATATATCCTCATATTTCCTCCCTTCCTCTTTTAATCCACGATTATTTAATAAATCCATCAAATGGGTCCCTTTGATGCAAACCAAAAGGAGATTCCTAAAGAATAGCTAACATCCATTCTAAAGAACCATTATTTATATTCATTCTCACCAACACAACTTCTATTATTACGTGATCATATAAAAAAAGTATCCTAAATATACTAAGATGTTTTTATAATGTGAGTTTGACCAAGATTTACACACACCACCATCTAATGGTTCATGAACGTATTGTTCGTGTACGGAGAACTACATCCTCGTGAAATGATGAGTCATCATTATTCCATCCCCACCTTCAAAAATTGGGAATTATGATGGAAAATCAGTTTATATATGATATATGATATTTATATATTTATATATTTTATTTATTCATTTGTATTTATTTTATAATTCATTCCATTATTTTTTCCATTATTTGAAAACAAAATAACATTGTTTGTGGAAGTGTGGACTACCACCCCTAAAAGAAATGTGATTCATTCACATGATACATGTAATGTATAAAAAAATGTTTTAAATAAAAATATTGGACATAAATAATCTCTATTATATTCGTGAAATTTTTAATATTCCTTATATATATAATATAAATTTTTCTTTATTACCCTTTCACACATTTATAGTGTGATAACGTCGTTTGTGGACGTGTGGAATACCACCTCCTCGACACGATGTGATTAATTTGACATAGAAATAATTATATATATATATATTATTACCTATTATTTATTATCTAATTATTATTATTTTAGTATTAATGTTAGTTACCTTCTCTCCATATTTCTCGTTGAGATATTGGAACATTACTCATGCGTACATACGACATAGTGTTTCCATGATGTTAATATTGATTCATTTATCACAAAAATATATATTGATTTCTTTTAGAAGTATAATTAATAAATAAATATTATATTTATTACTTTTTTATTATTATAGATATTTTTATATAATTTCCCATTTGACTATATTTATCTAACCAAAGTAATTTTTAGAACATGAACCCAATTTCTTAAACACACACAACTTAACTTAATTATTAAAGTTGTTGTAATAAAAAATTTATAAGTGACGTAAAATTAATAATAATCATGAAAAAGGTTATGAATATTGTAATTAATTAATTTTTTTGATTATTCTTGAATATACTACACATAAGAAAAGTATAACTCAACGTTAGAGAATTTCATCTCACACTTCATATAAGTGAGATACATGATTTATTCACCACTCATGTTTTTTTAATGTATGTATTGCTCATAACTATATTCCATTCCCCTTATACATAAATCTATGTGTATTTACATATCCATTATATGATCATACAATATTATGTGAAATGATCTAAATTGGGTTTTAAGAGTCTTTTATAAGATTCTAATGAAAAAGCTCTGAAATGGTTTACAAGTTTCATTATATGTTTCAACGAAAATTATTTTCAATTTTTTTTAAAGATTAAAATATAAGATTTAATGTATATTTAAAATGAAAATAGTTTTAAAAAGTTATCATGATTAAATAAAATAAATTAAGTAAGATATTTTCTTCATTAATTCATTTAAATCATCTTTCAAATTTAATTCCCATCGAAGATAACATCTATTGGTGTTACACATTCTATTCTGGGGAAATGATTCAATAATTCCATTAAAATTCCTACTATAAATGGTATATATTTTAATAAAATTATTTTTTATGCATCTTGTATCTCTTTAATGGGTTATATTCTTTTAAAACCCTCTTCTATGAAGATTTATGATTTTAATGAAATGATTATAAAGCCTATATATTTTTTCACATGTTATTATATGATTACATGTTTATGATATCCATTTCATTTACAAGGTTATGATATGATGTATTATTATTTTTTGTAACATTAATGAATGATTCTATTATGATAAGGTTGGGGCCTATATATCCCTTCAATTAATTGGTAAAATATTTATATATCACGAGATTGATTAAGGTGGTATTGGGTATAAACCATGACTTATATGATGGCCATGGGAGTGGACAATGAATACCACGATTGTAAGATGATTGAATTAATTCTAATATGATAGTCAGGGGAGTGAAACATTACTATGAATATGGTATGGGTAATGAACCCATACTACTAATATGGTCTTGGAAGTAATGCCTTGGATAATATGGGGATCATATTCTATACTTATGTGTTATCCAAAATTCCAGGTTTTACTCAAGTGTTATTCATTAATAGATTGTGATGTTTATTTCCTTATAAATAATGTATTATTAAAATTCATGTTTTATTCCATGATTTATGTGTATTATCTTTGATATTTATGGAAAGATATTAAATGTTTTGATCGCACTCCACTGCTCATCTTTATTCATATATGTCTACAATGTTAACCCAAAGTAAGCATATGATATCACACATTTTTATGTTTCCCTCCCTATGTTATGAGTATATGTATTATGTATGATTTTTTTAAGAAGGTTTCCAGACATGGGGGATATATTTGGAGATAATGTATCTCACCGTTTTACCATTTTTATGATTTCATGTTTCCAAAAGCACCCAACTGACACTGTCTTTGGGAATTTATTATTTTATTGTTTTATTTATTTCTCAAATATGATTTAATGTTAATGTACGTTAAGACTATATAATAAAAAAATTATCTTCGTTGATATATTATAACATAAGGAATAATTTATTCTACATGATATGGTAGTATCCTTGAGTTATTTCTATATAAAAATTTGTTTATCGCATTTGAAAAGGAATATGGTAAAAACTATTTTGGTTGTACTATAATGATAATAGAGGGGAATGGGAAAATATTATGTTTCAATATTGTATCATGGAAATAATATAACATGATAAATGAGTTTACATGAAATAATTATAATCTATTATAGTTCTGTATATTTTACTCTAAGAATAAATTTAGGAATTAAATATATTGTCATTATTCCATGAAAACCATCCTTGAAGAATAAATTTTATCATAAGTTTGGGAGTTATGTGGTATCATGTAGTGAAACAATAGTTTATTTTTTAGGTTTGGTGATGTGAATAAAACCATAATATAGTTTGATAAACCACTTAATTAAATAATTTACGGATTTGTTTTGAAAATCTATTGTTTATTTAAGTTTGAGTCATCCCATGTTGTGATATTACATTAATTCCACAATAAATCTTTATATAAATAATACATTTATTTTTTGTTCTATAATAAATGAATACTCCATGAAATATTCTAATTTTGACACCACATATATATTAAAATATATTATATGTAACTCTATAATATTTATTATATATTATTCATTAAATTTTATTTATTAGTGTAACAATATAGTAGGATGAATTGCACTAAATGATAAGTTATGTCCTTAAATATTTCCTGACCCACATAAATATAGGTTACTGTGATGAAAAGGAAATAATTTATGAGATTCAACAAGAATTATTTGACATATTTGATAACATTTTAATTTGAATAACATGGGTCTAACAAAAGCCTAAATTCAAAAGGAACTTGTTTAATGTGAATAGAATATTTATAAATTTATTAACGACAAATGTTAATATTTTATTATTAATTAATTAATATTCTCTTACATTATTATTTATTCAATTTATATTTAATTAAAACATGGCTAGTGGAATAACTACAATTGTACACCATGGATCGGCCACTACATAATATCGGTGTGTAAAACATATATATACCCTTCTACCGATGCGTTTTCATACATTTTCACTAACAAATCACCATATAATCACCCTTGAAATCAAATTTTTACTATTTTAAGGTGGATAAATTGGAGATTGATAGTAGATATTTCTAATACCACTTATTCACTTTACCCCCCTTCATCCTCTCAGTAGTATGTTAGTCGCTCATGGGTCATTCACTTGGGATCAAAGATGTGTTGCTTGGAAAAATATTTTTTTATTTCTTTAATCCTATGTTACCATTCATGGGATATTAGAGAATTCATGATATGAATTTCTAGGTATATTTCTATGAATATTATTTTATTAAAATTAATTATATTTTTTATTGATGAAATTGAGGGTGTGAATAAGTATATTAAAAAAAGGGATTCCCCATGTTTAATTGCAAAGGATTACATTTATGGATATAATGGATAGCCTTGTATCATCGTTAACATGGCCTATATATTATTTATATGATTGAGAATGTTTTTTATATTTTTAAAATATGGGAAAAATTTAACATAATTTAAATGGTGAATATAAATATTGAACGAAGAGTGCAAAATGATTTATTTTTCATCACACTCAAATCAAATTTTAGACCCATAGTGAAAATGAAGGTATAAAATAGAATCTATAGAAAACTCCATGAAACCCTTAATGCATAAAAAAATTTAAATGGTTTATCATTAGAAACATACCTTCCTCGATTTGAGGATATAATAATCAGATAATGTGAATAAATGGATTGAATCGATTCCTGATTAAACAAAATTATTAGGTTAATTTACAATTATGGTTAAATTCTTAGGGATTCCACTATGATTGATATTTTGATGAAAATCACCGCAGATAAATTTGACTCAAAGAGTTCATCCATTAATGTAAATGACCTAGATGAGTTGTTAATTGAAAAAATAAAAAATATTATCATCACTTATGTTATGAGAATATTGATAGAATTAAAGAGTAATGTAAAAGCATTCAAAAGTTCATTCAATTATTTAAAGGGATAAAATATTATTTAGTCAAATAATTCTCACGAGAAATAAAATTACTCAAAAGATAATTCTATGGACTTTAAAAAATGTATCTATTTTTTATAAAAAAAATGTTGAGAGGAAGAGTTAAGTATAAATATATGTTGTAATTTAGAAAAAAAATTGGATGAATTTAGAATTTTTTTAAAAGGTTACCTTGAGAAACAATATTAACAACACAAGGATGATTAACCCAAAATCTCATATAGGAAGTTTAATATGGATAATGGTCATACTAGATGATGATTGTTAAAAGTAAAAGGGATACTAAATACAATTGAAAAATTATTATCATGCCCAGATTTCATATATTATAATACGTTCATAAAAAGAGATAGATATGAGTTAGAAAGTTATGGGGAAAATACCTCCATGGAAAATAATGAATTTTTTTAAAACAATATAAGTAGTGAAACGGTAGCATGCATCATTAAAGAAGAATGCATACATGGGGTGAAAAGATAACAATTTTATGATAATTTTGACTACTTGGTGTTATTTAAAGAAAATATGATAAAAAAATTATAAAAAATGTATCGATGATTAGGAGTGATTCCTCAATAAAAATCCTTGTTAAGTCAAATGATGATGACAATTCAGTGGTAGAAATTTATTTCAAAAAATTATGGAATATATAAATTAAATACATAATTAAATATATGAAATTATTTTCATTAAAGCAATAAAAAAACTCAATAAATGATGAAGAAAAATCCCTTATTCTGAAACTGGTAGAATATGAATATTAGTGAGAAAATTAAATTTTAGGAAATGTGAAAAAATATATGACAATGTTTTTATTTCTACATGATCTCTTTATTGATATTATATTCTATGAATTATAACTATTTTGGTCACCTGGGATTTTAATTCCAGTTCTTTCAGCTTTGAAAAGGGAAAAAATGTGATTCCATCAACTAAAAATAATCACACACCCATTTTTATGTAGGATGATAATGATAATGACATTAATGGAAAAGAGATGTAGAGAGATAAGTAAATTAATCCTACAATAATGTTAAGGGAAATATAATGTAAAAAATATCATAAACATGGGGAGTTTGAAAACATGTAGTGGATATATATTTATTGAAAACCCTAATGAGAAAATATTAAAGAATCCGTATCCTTTATGAGGATTTTTCAAATTAATGTAAGATTTTTATTTTGTAGAGTCTATGCACATAAAGAATATATGTTATTTTATAATCTATAAATCCTAAAAAATAGTGTTGTTTAATTCACTAGTAGTAAATCTTAAATTCTAATAGAACAACGAAGACAACATTCCAAAAGGAAACTTCAATTACGCGGTTATTTTAATTATACTGAGAAGACATAAATGAGGTGTGATCTATCCATATACACCACTCAAAAATGTTATACCATTTAACTAGAAAAAAATAGAAAAGGAATGGTTCCAAATATTTTTAGTGGAATAATACTTAAGGTAAGGCAATGGTAGTTGAGGATTCCCAAAACAATATTTAATGAAGGGAAGATATGTATTCTTGGTAATGTTTTTTCATCACGCATGAAAAAAATATCAATTTAATGAAATAAAATATTCTTATATAATTTTTCTTTTTATAAAAATTATTTATCACTTCATATAGATGGTGTTAAATATAAAAGTTTTTTAATAAAAAAATAATGTGATGTTCTCTTTGTTGATCAGTTGAGACCTAATCTTTTAACTTTTTATAAAAATTAAGATATTTATAATGAGTTATCTTTAAAAATAAAAAATGTTTCATTAAATTTTCAATGTGGTTAATAATAAATATTATGTGGAAATAAAAAATAGAGAAGTAATTTTAAGTTTTAAAAATATAAATTCATGTTACATGAGCATAAACTGGGAGAACAGTGATTTAAGGACCTATCCATTTTGGGAAAAAGATTATGGTTAGGGTTTTTATCGGTTATTCTATGAGAAATATTTCAATTCTATAACCACAGTGACTTAAAATTTTTATTACATTTCATAATAGAAAAATGTTAATAATAGGAAAATTTATGTGGAATGATCTTTAGTTAGTTTACTAAGATGTGTCAAAATCATTGAGCAAGACTTCCACAAAATGAGATATGTATGTCATAATACTTCTTGATTATCTTACTCATATGAATTATTTTTAATTATGTTTAGTAAATCAAAATATTTTAAGAATCATAAAAAATATCAAAGAATTGTTTTGAATCAAATAGGGTATTTCATCAAGGGATTCTCTTTTGATAAGGTATATAAATATAAGAATGGGTAGATCAAGGATTATCATTAGAAGCGTGGGATAATACATGAATAAAATACCCCATAATGACCAAAAAAATGGATTCATTGACTATGTCACGACCCATCCTTATGGCCCGTGCCGTGACTACCCCAAGACCGCCTCCCATATGACAAGGGCTGGTGCCTAGCACCAAAGGCTTAAATCCCGATAATATTCAAGGTGTTGCCTTTATAAAGTAAACAAACACCACAAAGTACGCAAGCTGGAATAAACACTAAGTAAGCAGTAAAACATGTGCTGAAAGTAAAAGGGGCCAGAAATACAATCCCAAAAGAAACATAAATCTACAACTGAAGGTAAAGTACAACTCAAGGACAACAGCTGAAATGTGACAAGCCGCTCCTGGATCATCCTCCGGCTTCCTACCTGAAGGGTAGGCACATCAATCCACGCCCGTATGTCTCCTCTGGGTACCGAATCGTCATGATATCCACCTATGGGCACTGTCTCGTCATGATATCCTCTTCCGGGTACGATATAGCTCTAAAATCCTCGACCACGATCAGTGATGTCCGACGTCTTCAACCAACACAATGTAGCAAGGGCGGAGCCCGTGCAGTGGTGAGTATACGATATTCAGTAGGGACCCCGAGACCCCTGAAGGTCTCCCTAAATCCACAATGGATAAACCACAATGAAAAGATACAATCACGAAGTATCATCCAACACTACTTAGGTATATGCCCATACAAATACCTAAGTCATCAAATCCATTTTAGCTCCAACTCATGAGCTCAAGTAAAATCCAGTCCACTTAGGAAAGTAAAACATAATCCACAGAGGAAAGTACGACCCAATCCACTCAAGAAAGAATAGTCCAATCCACATAGGATATCAAGTCAATCACATCGAAGATAATGATTTAAAGTCAAGACTCATCTCACACAGGTATACTACTCACGAAGAGGGCTGGAGATGATTAGATGTAGCCTCTGAATCATCTCCTCTGCTGACCCACGTAGGATCCAAGTATAGTAGTCATCGCTGCCGATCCCAAGGAAGATCCAAGTATAGTATTCATTGTCATTGAACCCATGGAGGATCCATGTATAGTAGTCATCGTCATCAAACCCACGGAGGATCCCAACATGGTAGTCGAACCCATGGAGGATCACAGTACAATAGTCGTTCTCGTCGAACCCACGGAGGATCCCAGTACGGTAGTCGTCCTCGTCGAACCCATGGAGGATCCCTATGCAGTAGTCTTCCTCATCGAACCCACGGAGGATCCCAGTTCAGTAGTCATCCTCATCGAACCCACAGAGGATCCCAATCCGGTAGTCGCCCTCGTCGAACCCACGGTGGATCCCAGTACAGTCGTCATCGTCGTCGCAGTCGCAACCAGCTCTAGGGTTCCCGCACACTACACGCTCATTCTGGGAGGGTCTGCTGGACATGCCTAGGGGGTTTGATACATCAACTAAAACAAAGTCCAGAGTTGATGTATCCCAAAGTTCAGTCTCTCCAATAGGAACTCAACACAACATACGGCGCGTAAATCGGACGCCCGGTCTGAGAGTTTTTGGCTTTTTCGTCCCAGGGGCCCGGTTGGTTTTTAATTCATAACCCACCCGACCATACTCCAACTACGTCCAAACCTCAATAGGAGTAAGCCAAAAGAACCGTCTTAGTTAGAGGAATCCAACAAAGTCAACGGCACATCATTCGGATGTCCGGAGCTCAAGTTATAAGTGTTTCCGCTCCGAAGGCCCGGTTGGTTTCGTGTTCGAACCAACCCGGCTGTACCCAAATTTCTCTGAAACCTTGAGTGTAATATACCTAAACGACCGTCTTGATCCAAGGATCACATCACAATTGACGGTGTGTCGATCGGAGGTCCGTAGACCAAGTTACAGACGTTTGAAAGAATCTGTCCGTTTTTAGGAGGTTTGGGCCCGGACCGACCCGACCCAAAACCACCTCGGCGGCCCGAACCGGGTTGACCCGACCCGGGTCCAGGTCCAGCCAATTTGGTCGCGGCCTAGCCCAGATGGCACGACCCAGCCCAACCGGCGTGGCCCGGCCCGACACGGGGGTTCGGCCCGGCGCGGGCGGCCCGACCTGGCGCGGGGGTTCGGCCCGGCGAGGGCGGCCCAACCCGGTGCAAGTGACCACGGCTCGGAACGTGGCCTAGAAGGCATAAGGGGGGAGTGAAGCCCCCTTTTGCGGAATGGCAGACCCAGTGGGGTCCGCCCTAATTGAACCCAGGGGTTACGCCCCCCGGTTTGCTCAGAAAACGGCCGGCTGTTTTGCCGGCCTTGTGAACCACTGCGAGACCCGTGAGGGGTCCCACCCCCTGGTGCCTCGGTGGCCAGCCGTGCCGGGCCGCCGCCGCGGGACCCCGCAGTCCCGCCCTTCCGAAGCGCCAGCGGCCGGTTTATCCGGCCGCCTCTTGGTTTTCCGCCGTGACCAAAGGGTTGCTGCTCATGAAGCTCCGGCAGCCGGGGAGTCCGGCCGACCCCTGTTGGTGACCGCCGTGGCCTTAGGCCATGGCCCTTCTTCGACCGGCGCAGTGCATCGGCGCCGCGCCCCTCCGTCGCGGCCTGCATTGGCCATGGAATTCCCTCGAGTTCTTCGGCATGGCACGACAGCACTGCCCACCACCTCCACAACTCTTTTCATTACCGCGCGGTGCCTCAGCACTGCGCCACCTTCGTTCGATCCACAATGAGTACAATAAAAACAGGGGTAGGAGGTTCGGCCTTGTTCCTACAGTCCGGACCCCTCCCATTAAATCGATAACATGCGGCTAAAAGTGTAACGATGGATTCCAAAAATATTCAATAACATTAAATCAAACCCCTACTTCGAGGAGTTGTTTAATGATGATCGTCGCGGGAAAACAACGTCATGGAAGACGGTGTCGTGGAACAAGGCTCTGTATACATCGTCGATTCATTCCCGATGAAGGATGCATCGTCCCCCTTTCTTAGACATGAAAAGAAGATTGAAAGGCGTGTCATTGTTCTTTGCGTTCTTCTACGAGGAAGAAGATGTTCTTCGAGACTTTGGTTATTCTCTCCCCAGATTTCACACAATGATTCAACCAAAAACAAAATAAGACATTGTCTTATTTTATTCAAACATGCCAACATTTTTAAAATTCAAAATGAATTCACCGAATTAATTAAATTTTGTTGTCAAATTAATAAGGCATTTAATTGGAGTCCATTAATGTGGAAGAGTGGATGAGTTACAAAATTAATTTCTAGAGGGGGGGTTAATTGCGATGTTAGGGAAATTGAAGGAGGTGGGTGTTCGTGTGGGCCCCACCCCAACTTCCTCACAACTTCCTTTCCCTTAACACTTAAACCACTAGTGGTATAATAAAAAATATAATTGTAATGCGACAATATTTTTATTTTTCAATTTTTTTAAGAATTCCTCCTGAGAAAATGCACCTTCGTGAGAGGTGTTCCTAAGAAATTATCGACGCTGCGGTTTCATCGTTTCCCTCAGATTTCAATTCCGATCACCGGGTCATAAGTTAGAAAAACCCTCTCATTCGTTCACGGAATCCACCCGAGCTAAACTTCGGAATATTATTCTGGGCACACCGGGCCACGGAATCAGGCGCCGTCAAAAACTGCGTACTCGTAGAATTTCAAAGAAAATTAAGAAAAAAAATCTCCCTTGAAATTTATGGGTCTTTACATTACTCCCAGCTCAAGGATTTACGTCCCCGTAAAGATACGTCTCAAACTTGGGAAACAAATGAGGGTACTGTGCACGCATCGGAGCCTCCCGCTCCCAAGTGATCTCCTGGAGGTTCCCGTGCTGCCACCTGATGCACATTAGAGGAATCGACCATCCACATAGGACCTGCTCCTGTCGATCCTCTATCTCCACCGGGACCTCCGTAAAATTCACCCCATCGTAAATGTCCATCTTCCCATGGTCGATGATATGCGTCGGGTCATGCACGTATCTCCTCAGCTAAGATACGTCGAAGTCATCATGCACTTGGTGCAACTGAGGTGGATGGGTCAAGTGGTAAACCACCTCGCCTACCATGTTGAGGACCTAGAAGGGTCCGATGAAGCACAAAGATAACTTGCCGGCTCGGCCAAATCTCTGTAATCCATGTCGAGGTGCGACCCGTAAGAAAACGTGGTCACCATCCTTGAACTCTAGTGGTCTCCACCTCCTGTTGGCATAAGACTTCTATCGTCCCTGAGCTATCCTCCTCCACTCCTGGATGACCTGAACCTTCTCTGGTCCTACAAGAGTTGCAGATATTTCTTCTTTGCCGATAAGAGAAATTGGGTCTCATCCCTTGGATGAGCAACGTTCTTTGCCTAATATGGTCAATCCTGACATGAATGATATTAATCCAAGCCATGGATGACGTCGTAAGGCCTCGACGCTACTACTAGGAGATCCAACCATTACTCTCACCTCCAAGGGTCGAGTCACGCTTTCAGAAGCAGTGTGTGGTCACTAGGTCTCCTTCAGTAGAAATCTCGAAAGTGATGGAGAAGTCAATAGTTTTTAATCAGAACCTCTTAGTATCAACTACATAAAAAGGACAGGGAAGAAAATGTCACAAGAACGAGTGTCATTTATTACTGAAGCTCAAGGTACAAAGACACAAAACATCCACAAACACAACATCAACAAGGACCGAAGAAACATGAATAAAAGTCTCCATGATTGGATCTAGTCCCGCTCCTGTCCATCAGCTCCCAGAACTCAATGGTCATAAACCTCAACTGCCTGAAGCTGATCTCTCCCCTGTCCACCTGTTCCCTGCGGTCGGGGTGGTCTTCCTAGTGGTGGTAGGGCCTCAAAGCATCACCCACCACCCACTGCTCGGCCAACTCCTCTGCCTCGTCCGCCTGATCCCTGCGGACCGCCATGGTCGAACCTATGCCTGGGAGGTCCCTCTACTACCTGATGCTCATCTGAAGGACGAGTCAGGTAGTCTCGAGCAATGAGACCCTGCACACCACATTCATAACACTTCCTTCTCCTCGTGTGGATGGATATCCTTCATGTTCCCCGCACAACCAAATCTGCATCATGAGATTGCTCATCTAATGGTCTGGCCCGCTTGGACCTCTGCGTCATCTGTCTACTGCCAGCTGCAGAAGACTCCGCTACGGGTCTTCCTACAGAGGGTCCCATCGCTGGTGACTGCTCAGCGAGAAAACTCTCCACTAGAAGGGCTCTCTCCAACACCCATGTCTGCGTCGTAATGTTGAGGGAGATCATCAAAGCTCTGATCTCATGCCTCAGTCTCTGCTTGAAGGTCCAGGCCCTGAAGAACGTGTCCCGTACCATATCTGTGGAGTAGCGTGGGAGATTAGTAAACCTCGCTGAGTACTGGGCCACGGTCATGCTGCCCTAACGAAGATGTAGTAACTTCTGAATGTGCACCACACAGAGGGTGGATGGGACGAACATCGAGCGAAAGAGGCTCTCAAAGTTCGTCCAAAGATGTGATGCCTCGTTGTGCACCTGGAGCATCAGGATCCACCATCTGCCTGCTGCCGTGTGTAGGATACTCGGTGCAAGGATCACCATAAGGTCAGTTGGTGTCCCCACTAACCTGAAAACTCGAACAACAGCCTCCAGCCAATCCTCGACTGCCTGAGGGTCCGTCTCCCCGCGGAACTTGGGCGGTCTCTGACGCTGAAACTCGTGTAGTGCACTAAGGCGACGTGCACTCTCTGCGGCTGGGGCTGGTGGCATCGGTGGCTCGGCGGGTAGAGGTATCCCCGGTGCCTCCGCTATAATAGGGCCCTACATCGAGGCCTCGTCGCTCGGTGGGCTGTCATCTCGCAAAAATCTCGGAACCCTAGCTGGATGTCATTGTGGGGCCATCCTGAAAAGAAACATGTGCGTCGCGGTCAAAACAATATACCCGGTTAGTTGACACAAAGTAATCACAAAGAAATATTTTGAAACACACATGCAATCTATGTTTTCGTGCACTGAGTCGGAAATTAGAAGTCAGGGTCCTGGTGTATGGATACGTCGGCCACCGCACCAACACGGGACTCCCTAGACTGATAACCACACTCAATACCCTCAACACTATTACATCACATAGAATAAAGATCAGAGTCCTGAGTTCTGTGGTAGGTCCGAACTCCTCTGATACCAATTTGTCACGACCCGTCCTCAGGGCCCGTGCCATCACTACCCCAAGCCCGCCTCCCATAGGCCAGGTACTGGAAACTAGCACCAAAGGTGTAAATCCAGATAATAGAGAATGTGTTGCCTTTATAAATTAAAGAAACACCACAGAGTATGAAATTTGGAATAAACACGAAGTAAGCAGTAAACAAAAGTGCTGAAATTGCAAGGGGCTAGAAATACAAGCCCAAAAGAAAGGTACAACTAAAACTGAAAGTAATGTACAACTCATGGAAAATATATGAAAGGTGACAAGCCACCCTTGGATCATCCTCTAGCTTCCTACCTGAAGGGTAGGCACATCACTCCACGTCCGTCCGTCTCCTCCAGGTATCCACTCATCGAGATATCCACCTCCGGGCACCATCTCGTCATGAGATCCTCCTCCGAGTACCGTCCAGCTCTACAAGCATCAACCACGATCAGTGATGTCCAACGGCTGCAACCAACACAACGTAGTGCAAGTGAAGCCCATGAAGGTGTGAGTATATGATACTCTGTAGGGACCCCGAGACCCCCGATGTTCTCCCTAAATCTACGAAAGATAAACCACAATGAAAAGATACAATCACAAAGTATCATCCAAAACTACTTAGGTATATGCCCATATATATACCTAAGTCATCAAATCTAGTTCAGATCCAACTCACGAGCTCAAGTAAAATTTAGTCCACTCAGGAAAGTAAAAATTAATCCACATAGGAAAGTACGGCCTAATCAACTCAAGAAAGCATAGTTCAATCCACATAGGATATCAAGTCAATCACATCGATGATAATGATTGAAAGTCAAGACTCATCTCATAGAGGTATATTACTCACGAAGAGGGGTATAGATGATTAGATGTAGCCTCTGAATCCCCTCCTCTTCCGACCCACAAAGGATCCAAGATTAGTAGTCATCACTGCCGAATCCACGGAGGATCCAAGTATAGTAGTTATCGTCGTTGAACCCACGGAGGATCCAAGTATAGTAGTCGTCTTTTTCGAACTCACGGAGGATCCCAACACGGTAGTCGAACCCATGGAGGATCCTAGTACAATAGTCGTCCTCATCGAACCCAAGGAGGATCCCAGTATGGAAGTCATCCTCGTCGAACCCACAGAGGATCCCGGTGTGGTAGTCGTCCTCATCGAACCCACGAAGGATCCCAGTCCGGTAGTCGTACTTGTCGATCCCACGGAGGATCCCAGTCTGGTAGTCATCCTCGTCGAACCCATAGAGGATCCCAGTACAATCTTCACCATCGTCGCAGTCGCAGCCAACTCTAGGGTTCCCGCACACAACACGCTCGTTCCGGGAGGGTCTTCTCCATGAGCTAAGGGGGGTCAATACATCAACTGACTCGAAGTCCAGAGTTGATGTATCCCATAGTTCCATCTCCCCAATAGGAACTCAACGTGATAGACGGTGCATCAATTGGACGCCTGGTCTGAGAGTTATTGGCCTTTTCGTCCCTAGGGCCCTGTTGGTTTTTAAGTCATAACCAACCCGACCGTACTCCAACTGTGTCCAAACCTCTAGCAGAGTAAGCCAAAAGAACCGTATCAGTAGGAGCAATCCAACAAGGTCGACGACATGTCATTCGGACGTCCAGAGCTCAAGTTATAAGCGTTTCTCCTCCGATGGCCCGGTTGGATTTGTGATCGAACCAACCCGGACGTACCCAAATTTCGCTTAAACCTTGAGTGTAGTATACCAAAATGACCGACTAAATACAAGGATTGCATCAAAACTGACGTTGCATCGATCAGATGTCTGTAGCCCACGTTAAGGACGTTTGAATGAATCTGTCCGTTTTTAGGGGGGTTTGGGCCCAGACCAACCCGGCCCAAAACCCCCTGGGTCGGCCCGAACCTGGTCGACCCGACCCGGGTCCGGCCTGGCTAGCCTGGCCCGGCCCGGCGTGGGTGCCTACTTCTCGGCACATGGCCGAGCAGGCGTAATGGTGGAGCGTCACCTCCTTTTTGTGGAACGGCGGACCTAGTGGGGTCCGCCCTAATTGAACCCGGGGGTTACGCACCTGGTTTTCTCGGAAAAAGGCCGGCCGCTTGGCCGACCTTCTAAACCGCCACGGGACCCGTGAGGGGTCCTGCCTATTGAAGCTCCGGTAGCTGGTCGTGCCCGGCCGCCCCTTGCTGGTGAACGCCGTCGCTGGACCCTGCAGTCCCGCCCTTTCGAAGCGCCGGCGGCCGGTTTATCCGGCCGCCTATAGGTTTTCCATATGGTCAAAGGGCCATAGCTCTTGATGCTCCAGTGGTCGGGGAGTCCGGCTACCCCTGTTGGTGACCACCGCGGCCTTAGGCCATGCCCCTTCTTCGACCGGTGCGGCGCATCGGCGCCACACCCCTCCATCGCGGCCCGCTTCGGCCGTGGCATTCCCTCGAGTTCTTCGACACGGCATGATGACATCGTGCACCACCTCATAAGCTCTTTTCGTTTCCGCGAGGTGCATTGGCACCGCTCCACCTTCATTCGAGCCACAAAGTGTACAACAAAAAAAGGGGGAGGTGGGTCAGCCGTGTTCATGCGGTCCGGCCCCTCCCGTTAAATCGATAACAAGCAACTAAAGGTTTAACGATGGATGCCAAAAATATTCATGAACATAAAATCATACATTTACTTCAAGGAGTTTTCGAATGATGATCGTCGCGGGTAAATGGCGTCGCAGAAGACGGCATCACGGAACGAGGCTCCGTATACGTCGTCGATGCACGCCCGATGAAGGATGCAATGTCCCCCTTTCTTTGACACGGAAAGAATATCGAAAGGCGTGTCGGTGTTCTTCGCGTTCTTCTACGAGGAAGAATATGTTCTTCGAGACTTTGGTTATTCTCTCCCCATATTTCACACAACGAATCAACCAAAAATAAAATAACACTTTGTCTTATTTGATTCACACATGCCAACATTTTGAAAATTTAATATGAATTCACCAAATTAATTAACTTGTGTTCTCAAATTAATTAGGTGATTAATTGGCGTTCATTAATGTGGAAGAGTGGATGAGTTAAAAAATTAAATGCTAGAGGGGGGGTTTAATTGGGGTGTTAGGGAAATTGAAGGAGGTGGGGGCTCGTGTGGGCCCCACCCCAACTTCCTCACATCTTACTTTCCCCTAACACTTAAAGCACTAGTGGTATAGTAAAAAATATAATTGTAATGAAACTATATTTTTATTCTTCACTTTTTTTAACAATTCCTCCCGAGAAAACGCACCTTCGGGAGAGGAGTTCCTAAAAAATTATCGGCGCTATTGTTTCATCGGTGCCCTCTGATTTCAATTCCGAGCACCGGATCAAAAGTTAGAAAAACCTTCTCGTTCGTTCACTGAACGTACCTGAGCTAAACTTCGGAAAATTATTTTGGGCACACCGGTCCTCGGAATCAGGCACCGTCAAAAACTGCGTACTCGTAGAATTCCAGAGAAAATTAAGAAAAAAAAATTTCCCTTGAAATTTACGGGTATTTACAGACTAGATGGATTAAAATTTTCTATATATGGGAATATTTATTTTGTAATATCATGACACGTCCGAATTATTTTATGGACAAAGACTGAATGTTAGTATCAATATCCTGTACTAGTGACTTCAGTGATGAAATTATATCAATACACCAAATAAATTCTGGTTCAAGAATAATATATAATTGAATAACATGAAGGTGCTCAAAACACATTTCATTATGAATAATAAAGTAAAACAATTGGTAATGTTTATCTAGAGATTAAATGAATGTGTATTTCTTGGGTATACACTATGTGAACAAAGTTATCCCTATTATATAAATAATATGTGGAATATTCATGATGGAATTGAATTAATATTAGTGGAAAATAAAAAATAATAACAAGAATTATTTCATACTTTTCATTAAATTTAAGTGAGTGGAAATAATACATTTCTTGTGGACATTATCGATGAATATGAATATTTTTACAACTCTTATGGTGATTCAGAAATTTTTTTGGAAGTGGAATCAAGAAAATAATTTTTGAGATAGGATCAAGAGAGTGATAGCCTAAATAATGTAAATAATTTCCATCATACCATTATGAGTTTCTGCGTTTAAAAAATTATTTAGATAGGAATTTTAAATGATCACTATATTTCAGTGATAGAAGAAGTGATGACCATAATTGAAAAGTGTGACACAAGATAATTGGTGCGGAATCGTAAGGAATAATATAATATTATGAATAAATTAGTCATCTGAAAAAATAATGACAAATGATAAGTAACATGGAATAAATATGATTTGATTGCAATGTATACTCTATAATTTTAGGTATTCATTTTGTTGAGAATTTTTCTCTAATCATATGTAATGATGTGTTTTTAATCAATTTTGAAAAAACTAAAATATATTGATAATGGATGTCAAATTAGTGTTTATAAATAGTAAACATGAAGAATACGTTTTTATTGAAAAATAATATTTTTTTAACATTTAGAATAATGGATTTAATCCATCAAATATGAAAAATTAATTTAATAGGGTCAAATAAGTGCCTATAGTATGGTATTCAAATCAAGATCATTAGTTATGGATAATGTGATTCAATAAATAAATTAATATTCAAATATTTATGTTAAACTATATTATACAAAAACTCATGATGATAATTATGTTGATGAAATTATATTCCCAGAAATAAATAATAAACTCCTTAGGTATTGCCAATTAATGAGAAGATCGTCTATGGAATCCTAGCTTTTAATTTCATAAACTGCCATTAAATTTTAAAAATAGATTATATTTTTAAATTTCATTAAATGAAAAAACGTACATAATACATGAAAAATTAATAAATTACTTTAATACAATTAATAAGCTTAATCATAGGTCTATCCTAAGTACATTATGTACATATGATAACCTAGGGACATACATCAAAGGAAAGGGAGAGTATACTGTCTAGTAAGGGAATGCAAAAGAAACCATTTACATTTTAACATGTTAAATATCGATAAGTTATTTAGAAATGACATAAATTATTGAAAAAAATGAATATAAATATATGAATAACATGAATAATTACATATAAATGTGGCTGAAAAATTTATTTTAGACATTTATAGTCATATCACCATGGGTTGTCACTGAGGTGTCAGAAAAGCTAACAAGGTTATTCATTAAGTTATTGTAAAACATGTCATCTACAGAGATTAAATTATATAACCAAATAATTGTAAAATTTTCAAGTTTCACCATTCAAGATTCTTAATTAATTTGATCCACATCGATCATAATAAAAAATTTCATAAACAACTCATATATGATAAAATAAATGGGTTTCATTTAAAAATATCTGTGTATTAAAAATTTCTTAATGATAACATCATTATGTAATTTTTAACCCATAGAATGGGAAAATGAATTTTATGTATGCGAATGACAGAATAAAATAAATATTTTCTATATATTTTTGAATCCCCTATAAATTAATGAGGTTTTGTAATTTTGATAATGAAAATAATAGGGAATTTGGTGATGGGAAGAAGGAAATTTTGGTAAATAAAATTTACCTCATACCCGTATAAAATGTGCTTATAGAAAGGGGAATAGAGACGGGATCAAGGTATAAAATTGATAAAAAATAATTTTTATATAATTCAATGAATAATAATTAAATAAGATAATGTGATAGAAATATTTCGAATTCATATAGAAAAATATATTCTAGGAACGATTGGAAGGAAGGACATTTTTCTTACCTTGAAGGCTAGTTCAGAAAACAAGATGATGGGGGAAAATGCGGGATTATAAACACCTAGGGAGGTAAAACTACCAGATCCTCATGAAGGAATAATTATTAATGGATGTAAATGGATAAAAATGTGGGTATTTATAGACAATATGGTGGTTTTGTTTATTAATTTCTAAATATAGGCTTGGGAGAAATAAGTAGTGTTAAATACAAAACCATGGGCTATGCTATGGTATTTTCCAATGGTATTGGACACATAGATCATATTTTATGTCATATTTTCGCATAGGAGTCGACCAAAATTTTTTATTATTTATTTTGGCAAGGAAAATTTATGTTCTCACAAAATTACATTTTTAAAGTTATAGTCTTTATTTTATAATTTGGAAAGTAATTTTTAATTTTTTAAAATGATTAAAAGAAAATAAACTACATTATATTAGTAAAATAACCTAATTTTTGTTTATTATTTAGGTTAATTATTTATTACATCATTATTACATAGTTATTATATCATTGAACATATTGAAAAACTCAAACTTCATTTTTTACTATTTCTGAAAAATAATATATTTTAGATAATGATCAAAAATTCACCCTAACATAATTTTGAAAATATTATTTCAAAAATGATATTTATTATATCATAACAACTATAAAATATGATAATTCTATGTTTTTAATATTGAAATAAAATTTTAATAAGAATTAATATAGGACTGAAAATGAATAGTAAAATTTCTGAAAGTTGAAAGAAAAAATATTTTATCCATTATATTTAAATAAGATTTATTTATATAAAATTTCACTAAAATAAAATTATTTATAATATATTAGTTTGTTATGAATTTTCATGTCAATTTTTAAAAATAAAAATTCATTCTGAAAAATCAGTTTATCTCAATTTTATTAAGGAACACTATTATTAAAATAGAAATGATAGAAAAAAATAATAATTTATAACAAGGGATTAAGGTTTAGAAAAAAATTCTAGAAATGTAACCCCTTATAACACCAACATATGTCCGAATAGTATGTTGTGAAAAAGTGAAATACTCTTATTTTGGTTCTGCTAACATTGTCCAAGTGGTAATTTCTACTAACATGATCTTCTCCCATAGGTGATTTCATTCAAGATTCACTTGTTGAAGCTCAGCTTGTGATTGGTCATGAGAAAAGCCTCATCATGATACCCCCCCAACCATGTTCTAACAAATGGGATTTGTATGGAATGCCACCACTGGTTGAGTCAATAATTTATAAATTATGAAATTGTTATCATTTTCTATTTCTACTAGTAAACACTAATTATAAAGATAAAACTATTAAATAGTTTCCAATGGTCATATAGACTAATGGTCATAATTTAAAAATGGTAATATAATGGTCGAAACCCAAATGTCACATTTTATATTATAATCACTTAATTATTAATGAAATATAGTTTTGTTGAGTACAAAATAATATAACACATATTTTCAAGAAACAAATATCATTCAAAAAGTCTGGGACATTACATCGTCTTTTAGATTTAAATGATTGGTGGCAAGGAAATAATTTAGAAACCAAAATTCAATAATTTAGGAAAAAAATCCTTCCCTAAAAATAATTTCATGCTCTCATGTTACTAAAAGGGATTGAATAAAAGAATGTAGAGATTTTTATACTCCTATATAACATTATACAGACACATCTATGGATATAAAAATAAGGAGTGTGATTATAATAGTTTTATGGTGGATTATTAGAATCCCTCTCTATTTAATAATTTCAAGAATTAATAATGTCTTATTTGTTAATCTTTTTTCACGACCGTAATGAATTCCAAAGAATTCACATTTTATGGGAGAAAAATGGACAATTAAATACATAAAATTAACTCTTTATTTTGGTTTTATGAATAAAAAGAATTCCTCATTAAAAATTTCTATATATAATTATATAGTTTGGATAGGATTTGTTAAAATTATAAATTACTATCCAGTAGGTTCTTTCATTTTTGTAGAATAAGTGTTACTTCACAATTTTATAATTTAAATTTTGATAATGTATGATAAAACAATGTTTGAGTACTTTTTGTATAATAAGACTAAACTCAAATGGCATATACAAATTCATCATTTCATGAAATTAGGGTAAATATATCATACCCATAATTGATCAAATGTGATAATATAAGTGAAATTAGTCTACAAAAGAATCTGGATCAATATTAATGATCAAAGAATGTTGATATTATGTAGAAATTAATCAATGAAAATTTGGATCATAGTGTAATTTTATTCAAATAACATTCAAACAAGGGTAATGTTTTGGATATCTTACAGAAAACAATATTAAATAGAACCATTTAGTACATGAGACTAATGTTGTGAGTGGGTCCTTACACAAAATCCTAATACATTTTATTTGTAATTTGTCTGTTCCCATTCCATCTTATTTGTTTACAATGGGGGAGAATAAATAGAGGTATATTATTGTCTATGAGGAGAGACCACATTTTCTTTTTCATATTACCATTAATGGGGAGAGAAATTTAATGGTCTCCCTAATGATCGAGATCTTGAGGTGTTAGAAACCAAGGTCCAGAGAAGAGAACATGTGTTTATTTTCATGCTTCACATAAATACAATTTTGGGAAGATGAAAATTTTGAGAAATTGGTGATTGAATTACACTAATTATGTGAAATGGAAAAGGGGAATCTGATTTGACTTCTATTTAGAAATGTTAAATATGAATCTTAACATATCATTGGATAAATTTCTCTCATTATTACCCCGTAATATTTTATGAAATATATTTTTCAAATAAATTTATTTTTATTTATATATTGGGTTACATAAAAAAATAATTTTAAAGAAACAAATTCTTATATATATATATATATATATATATTTGGTTCATACAAAATAATTTTTTTTGAATTATGTTGATGAAATAAGAACACAATTTACTTTAAATGTCATTTTATTCCTCAAAAATACATTTCATATTCAAATTATTTTTATCAATTTTTGTGTGTGTATAATATATATAGTATCTAAAACTATTAGTAATATAATCAAATAAAAAGTTAAAATATTTTAAATTAAACTTAATAATTATCTTATGGTGAAATTTTAGATATTATCTAAAAATAATGGGTTGTTAGTGAAAATATTGTATTTTGTAAATATTTTTATATCCTTTCATTAAATATCAAAATATTATGTCTAGTTTATATTTTTATTTCAAATAATGTGAAATAATATCCAATGTATTTATAATAATATAATTTATTTCATATATATCAGTAATTTTCAATATTTTTGTATAAATCTATTTTTATACATAAAATAGGTATTTTTGTAAAGTTTTGTATGTGTATTTTTTTTACTTCAATTTATCAAAATAAACCCTAATGAAGAATTATAAAAGTAAAATTATATATTTTATAATTACATAAATATTAATTTAAATTCATATAATTAAGAGTATTAGTCATAGAGTTAATATAGAATCAGAATTTCTTCGAAAAAAATCATTATCCCAAAACGCGTATTTCATTTCATTTTCCACACTTATTTTGAAAATAATTTTTGATAGGATTATATAATTTATTTTAAAGAATATTATATATTGTTTAGATAATAATTTAAAAATTATTTTACATTTAAATTTTTGGTAATTTTCTGGGAAAATTAATTTTTCAATCAACACTGAAAAATAATGGTTTCTATTGAAAATAAATTTTTCATTTAAAATATTTATAAGGATTTATTTTTATTTTAAATTATTTTAAAAGTAAAATTAACTAATATATATTATAATTAATCCAATTTATGTAAATTTAGTAAATTTTATATTGTTTTAGGATATTAATTCCTTTTAAACATTTAAAAAGAGTATCACAGAAAATCTGTTTTTTCACCATGTTTATGAGTTAAAATTTAAAAGAAATTGTCAAATTATATAATATTAATTTCTAAATAATTATTCCATATTTGAAAAAATAATAATTTATAATATATAATAGGGTTAAATTTATTTATCATCAAAATTTATAGTAGAAATAATAATAATTAATTCATGTTGTTAAGATTAAAACGAGTATACCATTGGTTTAAACAAAAAAGATTGGATGTAAAATTAGGTAAAAAATATTACAAATAACATATCATTGACATATTTACACCATATAACCTATAATTTTCTAATATGAAAAATTTTAAATCGTTTTTGTAATAATTAATTAATTGGTACAACTTTTTCATTTCAAAAATTACATGTTTGTCTCGTCCCACACATACAAAAGGGCCCATATCCACTCCTATTAAATATTTTTAAAACATTTGGTTCTTCCCATACCTTAGTAAATACGTTTCATACTTCCATAATAATATTTTATAGTATGTGTTTTGATGAAAATACAATCTATAAAGGATTTTGGTGTAGACCTAAGGAGGTTATCTGAATAAGAGGTATTGTTCTCAATCGCGTGTTTCTATATTATTTTCTCTTACAAATCCTTAAAATCACATTAAATATTTATGATAAAATAATAACAGTATCTAAAATATACTTATATGTTGTTATTTTAATTCAATATCGTATATTGACAATCATTTCCTTCAAATGAAAATCAAAACCATCGATCGTGTATACGGCGACCTACCTCCCCGCAAAATGATGAAATTCATTTTCAATCATCCCATATCATGGATAAATTTGATGATATATTTGAAATATTTATATGGTATTTATGAAATAAAAATAATTATATAATAATAATATCACATATAAATTCTTAAATTCAAATCTAGGGGAATATGTTAATATTGCTCGTGTGTATAGTCGACTACCCCCACATGATATGATGTGATTGATTTTTTACTCAAGAATTTAATGGAAGGTGGTAAGGATAAATTAAATTAATAAATTATATATATATATGAAATTATAATTATTCATTAAAATTTACATATTATTTAATTTCTGTTCTTTCCATCCATCGATAATATGGATATAGAATTCAATCAAACATATGACATATAGTCTCCAAGAATAGTGTAATCCATTTTCCTAAACATATTATAAGGGATAAATAAAATTATGTATAAAATTAATATATATATATATATATATTATTTATATAAATTTCATCATTATTCAAATGATGGAACCATAATATTAGAAAAAGTTCTCAAACTTCTGAGAAAAATATACACGAAAAGAAAGGCAATTATTACCTAAACTGTGATTTTTGAAAGAAAATTTGTTTTGAACAGTTGATGAAATTTCATTAATAAATCATATATGGTATGATATATATGGGTATAGAAATTTAATATTTAAATAATATTTCCAAATTTATAATACATAAATTTTTAATGGGTACGATGTAATTCGAGACATAATGTCAGGAATTTTGTCTCAAATTTTCACAATATGACATATGTTATGTTATCCACATATCTTATTCTATAAGGTGTATATATAGAACTATGAAATATTATATATTAAATTTATTTATTATCATGAATTTAATGTGTTATTTAATGTAATAATTTTTGATGCTTTGGATTCAAATGTAACAAAAGTGTATGACAAATTTATAGTCCCTGTTTTATTTATGGGAGACAAATTCCATATTCACTACTCCTTTCTTTTTTGTGGTGCATATAGAAACCCGGAATGTTTTTTAGGATACTTATAAATATAATTATATTATATACATATCAATTTAATTTTATATATTTCATGGTTCATATTAATCAAAATATACCAATGTGATAAAGGTTTAATTTTTCAATCTCATTGTTTATTGAGATTGTTTTTAACATGATTCCAATGATTTGATATTATAAACTAAATTTTAAGAAAAAAAATTATTTTATTCACTTATATTTATTTTTTTAAATTAATAGTTCTCATTTCATTTTCTAATATTTATGTCCTTAACATTCAAAATATATTTTTGTTATGACAAAAATGACATTATTTCTCTCTTTCATCGAAAATTGTTTTCCTTCCATGTCTATGTTCTAAAAATATATTATAAAGGATTTTTTTTCTATTATAAAATAATATTTAAATTTTTTTACCCATGTATAAATTTTTAATAACAGAATAAAATGAATCATTGTTATATTTTCTAAACAATTCCATTTTCAATTTTACAGAAAATGTGAATGAAATTTTACTTTTAACATATAAGGCAGGATAATAATTTATGGTTTTCCATTCCATATAATTTTTTAAATCTTACAATATAAGATTCCATGATTATTTTATAATTAATGTTTTTTCAAATTTATATTGTGATGTTTTTAAAATACAATCTCTCATGTGAAAAGTTTGTTTTTATCAAGAATGATTTATGGGTCATTTATGTAATTCCTATTCAGCAACCACAATAACCTTCGGTGTTGAATATGTTTTACCAGGGATATGAAATTTTTTTACCATCATTATCTTATATATATATGTGGTTCATAATTATGATAAATACTATTTTATGAAACCTATTCCTTTTCCAAAGGTTATTCATTCATTAATTGATTATATTATTATGAAACATGCTTCATCCCCACTGGTTATGATGTTCTGAAATTTTTACTGAATCTATTTCATATAAAGGTGATATGATATGATGAAATTATTAAATTCCCCAATTATTATCATGGTTTTAAATATAATTATTTTTTATGTTCTGTTGGCACATATATGTATGACATTCAATTTATTATGGGTGTATACATTATAAACCAAGGATGGTGATTTTTTATAACCAAGGACAATGTAATGTTATATCCAAGGATTAATCATTATTTTATAAACTAATATGGGTGGGTAATATATATCCCTTCAAATCATTGGGTAAATAATGATATCACATGACATTAGAAGGATTGTAATATGTGAGTTAGCCCAGTCCAGTAAAGTAATTTTTCCACTATGATAGTTTTGGGAGTGAACCTTGACCTATAAAAAGATATACTGAGTTAACCCATTCGACGATGATAATTTTTTAAAGGGTCCTTTTAACACCCAAATCATTCATGATATGCTTCCTTTTTAAATAAATAAATAGCGTGCAATGTACGCAACACCGAGTTCAAGAGCACCATAACATATCAATCAAGCCATTTAAAAATGGTTTGGAATAGTATTAACCAAATTTTGAATTTTATATCTGATATAATTTTAACATTCATATTTTTTGTTTCTTAGACATAATATAAGGACATGTTTAATTTTTTGAGATAAAAGAAGTATTTTTCCAATAAAATGCATTTCCCACCTTTTAATGGATAACCCTTTTTAAATAAAATATTTGACAAATTTATATATTCAATTTGATGAAATTAAATTTTTATTTAGAAGAGAGACAGAAAAATCTTCATTGGATCAATTTTTGTCTCTTTTCTGATAACATTCATATTTTGATGAATGGTGAAAATTACTAAATTTTATTTGAAACCAACTTTTTTAATCGACAGAATTAATATTGTAAAATTAAATATTTATTGGTTTTAATGTATAATAAGAATATATTTTTATTATTTAATATAATTTAGATAATTATAGTTATTTTTAAATTTAAATTTTACATAATCACATGTCAGTCATTTCATAGTTTTTACTTCTTAAAAACTGACTTTTTGAATTTGACAACATGTATTAATTGATAATTAAATACTAAAATGTTTGTGTTTAGAATTTGGAAAAAATTATTCTATATTTGGAATTGTTTAAATATTTTCCTTTTATTTTTGGGCCTTATTATTAGTAACTTCAATAATTATGTTTATTTTCCATCATTTATGGGTAAATCAGGTAAATAATGGTAAATATTTTTATTATAATCATATAAAACAACACTAAAAAATGTAATAATCCTATTTTATGTGATATTACTGACCATATGAATCATTAAGATTATTTTAGGACCCCTTGGGATCACTTTGGTGTGATAATTACATGTTATACAAATTAATTTATAGTAAAGATAAATATAACATAAACATGTATATTTTACTAAAACAATTTTAATATAGGATTTTATGACAGATCTCTTTGACTAAAAATATTCATTATAAAAATAAAAATATCTCTTACATCATGGAAATTTAGTTTTAATTTTAAACCTTATATAATTATATTTGGTTATCAAACAATAATGATGCATTAGTTTCCCCATTAATGAATTAATCAAATAAATGATATTATAAATATTAAAATAAATATGATTTTAATGTTTGTATGACATAAAATAATTTTATGGGTTATATTGGAATATTGGGTATGATTTAAAGGCTTTGGTTCAAATCAATAATGTTTTTATGTATTAAAAAAATTATTTACTAAATAATGATAAATTTTACATTAATGATCTTATAAAACAAATACTATTTTATTAAATGATATAAAAATCATAAAATTTCATAGTTTGTCCAAATAATATAGATAGTGATACAAATGTCATCAATTATACACTTTAGGATCCTTTTATATTTTATATTACTTAAATTAATCAAATAGTATAAAAATTTACGATGATATGGTAAGAGTTAAACTGTTTATCAAAGGGTTAAATTAAAAAGATAAGGTTAATTTCCTGACCTAAACATGTCTAAACCCTATTTTTTGAGATGATTTTGGATCATCATCATCTTAGTCTCTAAATATATTAATATGGATCTATTAGAAACCTGAAATAATGTTATAATAAATTATTATTTCAATCTATTCCTAAATATCTTTTCATCTCTCTTATAAAAAGAAACCTCCCTTTGTATTTAATTCATACATCCAAATCCCTTTGGCTCGACCAACCCCTGCCCAAATATCCTCCCAACTTCGTTAACATGGTCTTATAGTCAAAACATTTTGCAAAGGGCAAAATTAAGGAGTTCTTTTGTGCAAATCAAACAGAGACACCTAAAAAAGAGGAGTTTCAGACACGTATGGAGAGTATCTAACCTAAGGTATGAGTTAATTCCATGATCTCATTATTATTCGAGATTGGTTATTTGAATGTATTTTTTGGGATATATTTATCATCCATGTCCATTATTCATAAAAAAAATCAAAAGGAATATTTCCCAGTTTTATGGAAGGGTATCGTTAACTAGATAATCATTTTAAATGTTTTAAATAATTATTTTTCAAAATATATTTTATTAATGTCCATGATTTCAAAATGATTTTCAAGATTTAATTATACAGAAATTATTTTTTTAAAATGTTAATTCCTTTCAAAAGTTTCAATGTTTTATGGGATACACTGATTCTAAAATATCATTTAAATGTATTCTTTTATAAATTGTGTGACTTTCAAATGATTTCATGAAAATGGATATTTCCCTTAGAGAGTTTTACTTATCATTTTCAACTATGCCAACATACATTACTGGATATTATTCTTGATTGTGGTTGATTTATTATAATATAATCGTCCCTATTTAATTGGATGAGTTGTGATATGTATGATTATAGATGTGTTATTTATTACCATTCACGATATATGGTTAAATTATTGAAATTTTGTATAGTAGTTTTAATATGGATGATTATGTTATGTTTCACCCTTTTAAAGAGAGGAATGCATTGGGATTAGTATGTGATTATCAGGGCCATATGTAGCCCATTGATTCATTGGTATGTCTCATTAGACAAACTAGTGTCTTGGTACAAGGCCTTGATAGAATATTTTTTAATGGTTTTGGAACAAGGCCATGAAGTAGTGGTTATTATGTATGGCATTATGCATTCCCTCTTTATGAAATTAGTTATTACATTTGATTATTCAACTAGTAGAATACCCATATTCATGTTTATATAGAAATGTTTTCTTTGTTTTTTTATATCATGTTCATGTATTTTTTTAATTAGGCTGATATTTTTATTATACATCATGACATAAAATTTTATTGCTTCCGATAAATTATTTACCCTTACTGAGCATTAGTTTTCAACCCTTTCTATTGTTGTTTTCCCTAGAAATCCAAGAAATGTATTATGGTTGATATGTTGGGTTAATATAAGGGAATAATTTAATTATTAAATGATTATTTATGTTGTGTTTTATGTTAGAAACTGTAATGTAACATTCATGTATATAGTCTATTTTCCAAGACTTACAAAATGATCTATCCTTCGAGAAATGATTCCTTGTAATCATGCCAATGTATAAAAATGACGCACTAGCTCTGGGTAACTAGGTTCATGGAGTTACAGTTGGTATCATGAAATGTTTAGCAATAACCTTGGAAAGAGATTTAAAAAACATAGATTACTGATCACAACTCAAAGATAGTCTTTGAGGATAAGTATAGAAGAACCCCATATAATTATGGTAAAGTAGGTATTGCATGGATATTACAAGAAGTATATACCAATCTAGATACTACATGTGGACGTGGTTCGGGAACAGATATACCATGGGGTGAAAACTCTGACAAGGTGTTCAAGGCTTGACTAGGGGTAACCTGGTACATGACAACAGGCCTTACTGCTCACCTAATTTGACACTCCAATGGGATATGATTTGGATAATTCATATATTATTTATAAACCATTATGTCGGATTTATGATTAAATATTTCCACAAAGGAACCTTGTTCATGATTATGGATTAGAAATGCATTAAATTATCAATTTATTTTGTGTATTTTACTAGTTTGGAATTATGAATTGTGATTCATAAAATAATATAATGTATTACATTGTTTATAAATGGAAACTAGTGAATGAAATGGAAATCGTATCGATACATGTAATCCACATAGGGATTTCCCTCATATGAATGATCATTATAGTGGAGCGAGTGAATAAACTAGTACTGAAAAACTTATAACCATACTGAGATGGTTGAATCTGGTTCTTAATAATAACCTTACCTGTATTGAGCATCTTGATCCACATCACGGAGGATAAATATTAGATCACATCATTAGACAACAACCACCAACATTCAGTGGGACTATTAATAATTTTGTAGACAAACAGTGGATAAGTTCCTTAAAGAAATTTTTTTTTCTTTTGGATGTAAAGAAAGGGAAAAGGTTGTTAGGTAATTTTATCATCTCTCAGTAGATAGAAAACAATGGTGTTCATTAATTAAAAATACAAATTGGGATGTAGAAGTGGGAAATATATAATGGAGTTATTTTAAAGAACATTTTCTATTAAAATACATTCCTCGTGAACAAAAAACTGAAATGAAAAAACAATTCATGAGCATATGGAAAATGTAGAATGAAAATGTTTCAATGTGTGAGGATAACATCATATGGTTAGAAAGGCATGCTACTGACTACCTAGGTAACCCAAGAACATATTTGATCGATTCTTTGATGGGTTAAAACATTTCCTCTAATAGGCACTGGTCTCACAAACTTCTTCATCATACGAAGATATAGTCACATGTGATATCAAGATAGAAAAGGAATTCTCTATGAATTATGACATTAAATTAAAGATATATAAGAAAATAATAGTGGAGAAAGAGACAAATAATGGGAAAATGGAAATATGGATGTTCCTTTATTTGATAATTGTGGGAGGAAACACACTAGTACTTTTCTAAAAGGAATGGGAGTTTGTTAAAATGTTTAGAAAAAGTTTGTCATGCTTGTGATTGTAAGGGAAAGAAAGAAGATGTGAAATTTTATAATTTTAATAAAATGAGAAATTATGAAAATGATTCTACAATGCATCAAGGAAGTATATATAAGGAAAAAAATAGATCAAGGTCATGATAATGTTGTTACTACAGTCGAAGTGGAATAATTAATATATTTTTGTTTTTTGATTCAAGAATTATATTTTGGTTATAAGAAGAGTGTGATATATAATGTACTGTAATACTTTTTTGTTTTCATTAAGGTAATAATATGTTGAAGGTAATAGTATATTAATTATTTGACAATAAGATCAAAATAAATCTTTTTGGGGAATCTGATGTTACAAATGGATTTTGGAAATTTAGATATGTTTTAGATAGCGATTAGAAAGAAGTATTTTCGATAACTCTAAAGTTTTGAATAGATTATGTATAACTTTGGATAGAATAGTTTAAGGGTAAAACATTTTTTAAAATTATTTTTTGAATTTTATAATACAATAGTTTTTGAAAAATGACATATTATAGGTCATGTGAAAAGTCCTCGCATCAGACAAAGATGCGGGTATGAAACCCACAACTGATGTTAGATAATGATAAATAACATATCACTACTCTACATGAATACCCTGGTTACTATAAACTATTTTTCATTATTTAAATGGTCTATGTTTATATTTGCATCCTTATACGATTGAGATAAATAAAACATTTGTGATTTTTATCTTTTGAAGTGAAAAATGAGTTTGTGGTACGATTTAGTTAATGAATGAAACTCTAATTGTATATTAAGTATGCTTCCTTATGTTCTTAGTATGTGAATTAAATTTATTCTAATACACTACGAAAAGGATAATAAAATCAAAAATGTTTTCCCAGTAATTTATTTTCAAATGAATCAAATGGTCCCTATGATCAACGTCGATTTATTACTTTTTGATTGTAAGCATTATCCTCATAATATTCTCTATCCATCAGAACATGATGATTTTCTGTCACTTCCATATCCATTTTTTCCTACAAGGAACCCTAGTATGTGTTATTTCTAGTAACCTTCATACTTACCATTCTTTATTTTAAAATATAGGCCTCATTAATCTATTTTTTGATTTGGGATTTAATTTAAGATGTTTTGAAATGAAAAACCCCATGTTTTCAATCCTGAGTTTAAATTGTGAGGACACAATTTATTGAAGGAGGGTATAATGCAACACCCCAATCTTCAACGATATGCTTCTTTTTTAAATAATTCAATTGCGTGCGATGTATGAAACACCGAGTTCAAGCACCCCACGACCTGTCAAACGAGCCGTTTAAAAAAATGTTATGAATAGTATTAACAAAAAATTTAATTTTATATCCAATAGAAATTTTACATTCATATTTTTCATTTGATAGACATATTATGAAGATAAATTAAATTTTTCAGAAAAAAGATGTATTTTTTAAATTATGTACAATTTCTTCCTTTTAATGGTGAACCATTTTTAAATATAATATATGAAACTTTTATATATTCAATTTGATGAAATTAAAATCTTATTTAGAATAATGACATAAAAATTTAGTTTGGATAAATTTTTTTTACCTTTCTGATAACTTTGATATTTTGATGAATAGTAAAAATTAATAAATTCTAACTGAAAACAAATATTTTAATCAAACTTATTTATAGTTTAATTTACAAATTTGAGTGGATTTAATGAATAATTAAATTATATATTTATAATTTAAAATAATTTAGTTCATTGGATGTAATTTCACATATAAATTGAACATAGAAACTTGTCAATCTTTTGGTAGTTTTTATTTCTTAAAACATCGATTTTTTGGTTTGGACAACGAGAATTATTTTTAAATTAATTATTGAAAATAATGTGTTTTTAATTCAGAAAAATGGATTCCATATTTGGACTAATAAGGTCCAATTTTTTAAAACTGGTACATTTTATTTTTGGACATTATTAATAATAATTTCAATAATTTCTTTATTTGTCATTGTTAATGTGTAAATTAGACCAATATGGGTAAAAAAATAATATTATAATAATATAAAACAACCCTAACACATGTCCTAATCATATTTTATGATCTATTTCCGACCATGGGCATCCTTGAGATTATTTGAGGACCCCATGGGACCACTTGGGTGTGATAATTACACGTTATAAGAATAAATTTATTGTAAAGATAAATATAATATAAACATGAATCTTCTACAAAAATACATTAATATTTGGTTATGTGACTTATATAGTTGACTATAAATATTAATTATAATGATAATAATATTTACTACATCATGGTTTTTTATTTTTAAATTTTAGACATTAGATAATTTAATTTATTTATGACAAAAAATGATTCATTATTTTCCTTATTAATGAATGAATAAAATGAATGATATTATATATATTAAAATAAATATAGTTTGAATTTTTTTGATGACATCCAATAATTTTTTGGATGAAATTTACATATTAGGTATGATTTAATTCCTTTAGTTCAAATGATTCATGTTTTTATGTCTAACAAAAATCAACTACTAAATAGTGACGAAACTGAAATAAATGACTTTTTAAAAAAAATACTATTTTATTAAATGATATAAATTCCATAAAATCTAATGATCGTCCAAATAACATAGATAACGCTAAAAGTGTCATAAATGATCCACATTATGTTCCTTTGTAATTTTACAGTAAATCAATTAATCATATAGTATAAAAATACATGAAGACATGGTAAGAGTTAAACTGTTTATCAAAGGGTTAAATAAAAAATATACGGATAATTTATTAATCTAAAAATGTTTATAACCTATTGGTTGAGAGGATTTAGACCCATACCAATCTTATCCTCTAAATAAATAAATTTGGACATATTATAAACTGAAAATCAGTTTATTATAAATTAATATTTCGAGATTCTACTAAAGTTCCCATCACCCCTTTTATAAAAGGGAACCTCCCTTTATCTTTAGTTCAATAATCCAAAGCCCTTTGGATGAGACAAACCCGTAACAAATATCCTCCCAAGATACCTTGCATAATCTTATAGTCAAAATGTTGGGTAGAAAACTAACTTAAGGAGTCTTTTTGTGAAAATGAAAAGTACACACCCGAAGAAGATGAGTTTCAGACACATATGGATAGTATTAGACATAAGGGAAGGGTTAATATACCAATCTCATTATTATCTAAAATTGCTTATGTGTAATTATTTCTTGTGAAATATTAATAATACATGTTCATGTATCATAAAATTGTTTTTGAAAAGAATATCTTATGGTTTTGTGGATGGGTATCTTTTACGAGATCATCATTTTAAATGTTTTAAATATTTATTTTTCTAAATATATTTAATTAATATACATGTTTTCAAAATAAATTTCCGGATTTATTTATATTGATATGAATTTTTAAAATTTTAATTCCCTTAAATTGTTCAAATCTGGTATTGGACATTTTTAATCAAAAATATCTTTTAAATGACTTCCTTTATAAATAGTGTGACTTTTTAATGATTTCATTAAAAATGGATATTTATCTTCGAGAGTTTTACATATCATTTTCAACTATGTCAAAATCTTTTACTAGATATTATTCTTTATTGATCATGAATTATTATAATACAATCTTCCATATTTTATTGAATGAGTTATGATATGTCTGACTGTGGATGTGCTATTTTCATAAAATTTATGGTATATGGTTAAAGTATTAAAATATCGTATACTAGATTTAAAAAAAAATTATTATGTTAATTTTCACCCTTTTCATTTTAGGAATACATTCGACATAGTAAGTGATAGGTGGGGCCCACTATATCCCTTTGATTCCTGAGTAGAACTAATTAGACAAACTACTATCATAGAACAATGCCTCGACAGAATATTTGCGAATGTTCTTAGAAAACGGCCTTGACGTAGTTGTTATTATGTCAAATATTATTCATTACCTCATTATGAAATTAGTTATTACATGTGATTATTCAATTAGTAGAATATCTATGTTCATGTTTATATGGTAATTATTTATTTGTTTCTTCCATATTATGTTCTTTTTTATGTTTGAAAAGGATTCTATTTTTATTATATATCATGTATTAAAATTTTTTAGCTTCAGATGAATTATTTACCCTTACCAAGCATTTTAGCTCACCCCTTTCTTATGTTTTATTTTCCCATGATTCCAAGAAGTTTTTTTTGATATTTCGGGTTAATCTAGTAGAATAAAACCATTCTTGAAAGATTATTTATGATGTGTTGTATGTTATAAAGTATAATGTAACGGTTATGTATGTTATCTGTTTTCTGAGAATACTAAACTGATCGGTCCTTCAGGACTTGATTACATGTAATCATGACAATGTATTAAAATATTGCATTGGCTCTGGGTAACTAGGGTCAGGGTATTGCATCCTTTACTACTAATAAAATTATTTTCCATGATTTTTTGAATTATGAAAATGTATATCTTAAACCAATTTTATTCTCAAATGCCACTTTTTTGGATTCTATTACTATTAATGTCTTATGAACTATCAATTTGTATCTCGTGACTCAAGTTTATGATCTATGATATGAAATGTACAATTTTCAAAAATTAATAACTTGATCTCACACACTTATGATCAATATATTTTGATATCTTCTTTTTTTACCATTACTAAGCATTTTAATAGGCCCTTTCTAATATTTCCTTTCATAAAATTATGAAGAAATGTATTATGTATCATATGTATAGGAAGGGTAATAATTATAAATAACAAATTGAGGGATGATACACTTCACATATAAACCAATTGTTTATGTGTCTGTGTTCAAAGAGTAACAAGACCTATTCGATTAAGTCATGGATCATTATGTTATGAAATTACTATTATTCTATTAACATATAATATATATAGAAAATGTGGGGATCGTTATAGTTTCTATTAGAGATATGTTGAGTTACTCCATTGGAAATAATGATTATAATACTTTTGTGAGATCACTAAGGACATGTCTAATGATATCTATCTCCATTAGTAAAATCATAGTAAAATGTAATAGAATTTTTTTAAATGATAGAGTGAGTTATTTGAATATTAATAAATCCTTATCCATATAGTAGATGTGGACATGGCTCTAGCATAGTTATACTTAATACTAATAACTCTGAATAGGGTACATTGAGCTGAAATGGAGAATCACCTACTATATTAAAATGAGACTTTCTACACACATGGTTTGACACTCTTGGTGGGACATGAATTTAAAATTAAAAAACACTTTACAAACCATAATGAAAAATATTAATAGATACTGATTATTGATGAAAAAAGGAGAATCCTATGGTTTCATAGATTGAAAATAAAGTGTCATTATTTAGACAGAAATTAAATATTTTTTCATGGTTATGTGGTTTTCCACTATGAATATTGTTTCCCACTCTATTAAATTTCATTTTACTCAATGGTGGGAACCAAAAGAAATTGGGTTGCTGCTTAATGTTATAGAAAATGTGATAATGAAAAACCTAATGGGATGATAACTATAAAGAAGGATATTGTGATTATTAAAAATCATTTATTATGATATATTACTAACAACATAAATAGAAACAATTTCTAAAAATCACAAATTAAGATAAAGATAGAGTTTATTGAGAGCATGAGTGGTGGGGTTCATATAGGAAAGGAGATTCAGTTTATTGTATGTGTTGAATGTTTTAAGAATGACTAAAGGGGTGATCCCCAAATAAAGAGAATATATTTTATATGTGGATAAGAATGGAATAGACTAAATAATATCCAATGTAAATGAAAAAATTATGTCTTATGTAATGGATTAGAAAAATTATTTCTCAACAGAAATACAAATGGTTGAATGTTTAAAATGTGGAATATATGGGTAATATAAGAATCGATGTCCCTAGGGAAAAACTTATGAAGAGAACAAGTAATGTTTCATTAAAAATTTTTTTACACTGATGATGAAGATACTAAAAATAGCTTATAAATGGAAGAAGTAATTATGGAATTAGCTGATGAGGTGTGGTTAATGGCTTAAGAAATAATTTTAATGATTTAAGTATTTATGTATTTAAATTCGATAATAATGTTATGTAAATCATAAAAAATATATATGTAAGGATTTCTTTGCTATATCTCTTTCAATAAGTATTATAAAAAATATTTCAAATGATACTAATGAACTATTAAATAGATTTAGTGGAATGTTTTTGTTTTATAAAGAACACATAATTTAGAAAAGAGAACCCTTAATATGATTCTAAGATTGAGAATTTTTTTTAGTTTAAAAAAACACATGATTGTTATGGATAATATAAATTGGATAATATTAATAACCATGTAACGGATTTATGGGTTTTTAATAATTTGGTTTATCATAAAATTGATGTGGTTTATATTAATTTTGGATTTATTGAATATATCCAATAATCTTTGTTTTATTTGTGGAATTTTGATTCGTGTATGTTTTCATTGATGTTTTATATAAATTATTGTTTTTACCATGTTTTTATAGAATATATGACCATGGTATTCATATATTTGGTATGTTATAATTAATATATAATTTATTCTATTTTGGGGACTACAATCAAGTAGATTTTGGAAGATTTAGGGGCCTTTTTAATAATTTTTTAATTTGGAATGGGTAATAAGGTAAAATATTTATGGAATGGATTAACATTAAATATAGATTCGGTTTTTGAAATTACTATGTTATGTCACCACATGAATATTTATTTTTATTTGTTAACATAGTAAGACCATTTTGGGTTTCATTATAACGAGAGATTGATATATATTTTATAGTATTTTATAAATCCAAAAATCTGAATCTAATAAAAAAATGAAGAATTCATCATCATTTCATGGACTATGATATGAAGGTGAAATTTGTCGATTCCAAAAAAAAATTAATAGATTGTAATTATAAAATGGAAATAAATAAACTATGTATATTTCCTCTTGTTCTCCATATTTAGATTAAAAAATCCCTTCACCATTTGAAAAAATGATATTGAGTGAAAGATGATATCTCATTCCCATAATTTTGATGAATTGATTTAGTTTTCCTAAATTTTTTTGGTTTTGATTTTATGTTCATTTACAATATCATGATCATTCATTTTATTCTAATCAAGGACATAATGAAATTAATTTTTATTCATGTCAATATATTCACTCATCAGTAATGAATTTTTTTTGACACCTATTTATGAATCAATCCATATGTCCCTAAAATTTCAATTTACATTTATATTTAAGAGGATCTATTGTAAAACCATTTATGATATGGGTTTTTTATAATAGATTTTTTAAATTTCATACCCTTGATTACCGTGATGAAGTTTAAATTATGAAGATACAATTTTTTTAATGTGGGGTTGAATGTGCCACAAAAATATTTTATAAATTGTTATTTACAAATAAATTTTATTTGTTTTATAACTTGTGCTAAAAACTTAACTTGGTTTTAATTAACCACCTTATGAAATAAGCACATAATTTTCAGTAAAAATGAATAAATTCATCAAAAATAAGCTTTATTCAAAAATGATATTTGTTAATTTTGAGTGTGGATGATATATTCATTTTATAAAAAAAATTTATTTTATTTTATAAAAAATATATCAATATTTAAACAAACATATCAAAATTTTCATACGGTGAAATTTTTATATGTTTCTTAAATGATTAAGTTTTTTTGTGAAAATGCCAATTTGGTAAATACTATCATTTACAGTAATAATATATCATTATTTAAGTAAAATATAGTTTTTAAATAATGTAAAATTTTCTCAATTTTGTTAATAATATTATAATTAATATCATTTGTATCAATTATTTTCATGACTTTGGTATTAATCTATTTTTATACCAATAAAGGTTTTTCCCTATACAGATAATCTTTAAGTGGATATTGTTTTTCTAATTTAATTAACTCAAATAGTGCATAATAAGGAATTATATATATTTAATCTAAATAATATATATTTATGTATATTATATTATTTTCATATAATGAAGGGTACCAGTCATATAGTTAAAATAGAATCATCTTTTCCATGAGAAATATCCATTTTCCTGAAAACCATTTTCTATCAATTCTTCAAGACTTATTTTATAATAATATTATGTTAAAAATAAATTTTTTTTAAGAATAAAATTAATTTTTTTGATCATAATGAAAAAATTATGCTAGGATGATGTTTTTGAATTTTTTTGAAATGATTATTTTTTCGATGAATAATGGAAAATTATTGTTTTTATTGAAAAAATTCCTTTCATTTAAAGAAATTATATGGATAAATTTTTTAGTTTTTTTTAAAATGTATAATAAGATTAATTATATTATATTTAATTAAATTTATTCTATTAGATAAACTTAATTATTAATTTGACATGAAAAGATTTAAAATATTTAAAATTATAAATTTAGAAAAGAACTTTTTTTGTCACGACCCCCTCACCACAAAGTGTACACCTCCTAGGCCAGCAATTCGAGAAGGGAGATAATAACCCCTGAGTCCTGCCTCCAGTAGGCCCCGGGATGGCGACTAGAACCAACAGTATAGTAACACACAAAATGGGAGGCATTTCCCTCTAAGAGAACAGATGTAGAAGAGAGAGATAAGATAAACACCAATCAACTTAAACATAGACTATAATATAAACAAAAAACCAAGTACAAATATGAAATGCCATGAAAAAGTACTACAAATAAAAGGGAAAAACATCAAGTACCCAAAGGAAAGTAAAAACGGCAGCAACCACAATCCCAAACAGCTCCTGCAACCCCATGCTAGTATAAACCAGCTTGATCTCCAACCTGCTCCAAGTGACCTGAATAAGTTTTTATATATACATAGGGTGAGTATAAACAGGTATACTGTGTTCGAAGCCTCACCATAGAAACTCTCACCAAGTAACGCATACAAAAATTTAGCATATAATAAATAATATTAAGGGTACCCTGCTACTACTTCCCCACTGGTTTGCCGTTTTCCCCCAACGTCGCACGTCTTGAGCATCTCTCTCCAAAAAGACTTTCCCGCACACACCTGGGCAAAGCACCACAATATGTACCTCGTGCAACAAAACCACCACATCCACACACCAATGTAACCAGGTAGTTTCTGGGAGCCACCACATCTCACATAACGTGTATCATACGTCCGGTATTATACCTCAAGCCATTACATCCCATACTCTAAGTAAGGATCCTCAAGCCATCACAGCCTATACATGTTACACCTATAATAGTACATAGAAAACTATATCCAGAATATATTTTTATGAATAACCACAAGACATTACATCCCACTACACACATATATGGTGAAAACTAACCAATGTGCCTTCCAAAACTAGTAACTACCAAGAGAAGGGAGTGGGGACAAAGGGGGTAATCAGTCATCCATCCTCCCACCAGAATGTTGGGGAAAACACCCGCCAGGGCTCAGAATCCCTAGAGGGTCAGTTTCCCTTACTTTAAGGGTGGAGTATCGTATCAAAACACAAAAATTACAGGATATATTATATCTCACAATCACACTATGGGATTTATCTAGTCTTAGACACAACTGCAACTAACGTCTCTCAGACTCCGGGATGCTACTTCTAAGACTAGGTATCCTATAAGAATACAACCATTTAAAGAGCTTTATTAGATAGATTCATTCTGTTTTTATTAGTTCCACTGTACATTAATTAATTCATTAAACATTAATTAACCATGAACAATTCCACATTAAATTTCATTAGAATCACACCCAAAGTCAATTGTTCCTTCAAAAATTACAACCTCATCATTATGTTCCAGCATCTCCATCCCAATGGGTTATTACCATTTATTAAATTATTCATTATTGAAATACTTTTCGACATTCCCATGCATTCTACAAAAACATTATATGCTACTAAACCCAAGGGGGATGAACATGGTGAGTAGATGTACTACCAATCGACTCTTTGCCGCTTATAGCAAGAGCATATACCCATCCTTCCTTGAGAAGCTAAACACGGAATGCACATGGCATACCCCTCATGTATATTCCTCTTTTGGAAGAAGGGTAAGTAAGACCAGCTTCCTTGAGAAGTGGGGAAAAGTAAAGCAGATAAACAACCAATCAAAATTACCAAGAATCCAACAATCACATCCACTCCATTCCATCATCCATGTTGTCTTCCCTGACACCCACATGCATAAACTGATTCATCTCGCCACTCTAGGCATCCTCTGTCGCCACAACCAAAAGGGCCTCCATGCCTCCACATATTACCATAACCATCCAGGCTCACATTAAATCACAAGCAGCACTTAAACAAACATATTCGCAATTGGGTTCTTGGCCCTTAAACAAAGAAGAGGGTAACCCAGAACCATACAAGAAAATATCTTTTAACAACCACCATTTTTTTATCCATCTTGTGTTAACTGATTTATTTTTCGTTGGTTCCAAATTCGGGAAACCTAACCAGTATGTTACCACAAATTATTAAACATGCTTACTACACTAATTTCAATAACATTAAATTACAATAAGAACTAGATTCGTTTTCATGCCTCTTTATCTTTAGCCAACAACTATCAATTAATCCCAGTTTACGTTCTTTACCGATTTCCATCAAGAACAAACATCTAAGAAAAGAAAGCATAGATATCACACTATCTTGCATAAAAAGAGGCAATAACATACGATCGATATCAATTTATTTATCTAGTTAAAATTTTTATTATGTCAATTACATTATCATCCATTGGTATTAAACATGCTAAAAATACAATTGCATGTAAAACAAAGAGATGAAACAAATCCCCTACCTCAAAAAGTTCCTCACATTCTTTATCCAAACTACAGGTCACGATCCTCCTCTCATGACAACTACATCCACCCGAGGAAGCCATGGTATGATAGCACCAACCAAACCCCAATAAAAACCCCATTAGAATCATGGAGATTACATGCTATAACCTGGAAAGGAGTAATAGGAGGAGATCATCCATAATGGAATGACTATAAAACATACCTTATATCGAAGATTTACTGATATAGCTCAATTGAATCAAAATAGAGAGGAACCAATCTAAGGAGTAAAGTTTTATTGTGAAACTCTTATGGGAAGGGTTGAAAGGTTATAACATTTCATAGCCGAGAAGAAAGAGGAAGGACAAGGGAGGATGATATCATGTCCCTTTGGAATATTTAATGCTTCGACGATTTAAGACACGCTTAATTCCCCATTAAAAGTAGATCACATTAACCCTCGTGGTTTGACCATATAAAAACATCTCAAGCCATAGGAATAATTAATATAAGATTTATGGACATTGAATCGTTCTTAAGAGGATGTAAAATAAGGCTTTAAATGTATTTTATGTCAAAGTAAACGTCAAAGGGGTGAAACTGTAGGAAGCTAGAAACACTATTCACAGTCCACTATTAGAAGTCCGTTGTTAGAAGTCCACTGTAAGAAGCCTACTGTTAGAAGTCCGCTGTTAGAAGTCCCCTTTTAGAAGTCCGTTGTTAGACGTCCACTGTTAGAACCTCACAGGTAGAACATTGTTCACTAAATCCTCATAGATAGAACATTGTTCACTAAATTCTCACTGATAGAACAATATTCACTGATAGAACTATTCATAGAATAGGAAATTTGGAAACAAAATACTAGGGATAAGTCACCTTGACCTCCAGGAACACATCAAACACAATATTTTCACAATGTAGTGAACTGGAGAGGTCCAAGCCATTGCATCGGATTCCTCTAAAAACATTCTCGTCCTCAAAAATTCAAAAAACACCTAAAGAGACACAAAAATGGGGTCCAAACAACCACCCATCGAGATACCTCTCAAAAGTGAGCAAGGCACAAAAGGAACAAATGAAAATTCCTAAATAAAACATGAAAGGTCTAACCAAAAAGGGAACATTGTTACATGAAAAGAGTTAAACATAAAAAAACTCTGGGTACTGATCACGTATCTGCGACTCACATTCCCAGGTACTCAACTCCATTCCACCGTGTCGCCACAAGGCACGAACTAAGGGAATTGAACACCCACGCAACACCTTCTCTTTATGGTCTTGGATATCCAAAGGTCACTCCTCAAAGGTTTCATCATCATCAAAATCAATTTCTCCCTAATTGATTATGTGAGAGTCATCATGAATATAACAACGGAGATGTGATACATTGAAAACATCATGTATCCGACTCATCTATTGGGGAAGTGCAACTTGATAAGCCACAACTCGAGCACTAGCTAACACCTTGAAAGGACCAACAAACCGGTGAGAAAGCTTTCTCCCACAACAAAACCTCCACTGCCCATGATGAGGAGTCACCTTCAGAAATAGATGATCCCCAACATTAAACTCTCAGGGCCTCCTTCTTTGATCATAATTTGATTTCTAATGATCGTGCATAGTCTTCATTCTCTCACGAATCACCTGAACCATCTCGGTTGTATTCTGCACTAGTTCCAGTCCGAGAATTGCTGACTCTCCGACCCCAGTCCAGTACAACGGAGAATGGCATGGTCGACCATACATGGCTTCAAAAGGTTCCATACCGATGGTGGAGTGAATACTATTTTTGTAAGAGAACTCCTATAAGGGTATATGCCTTATACATGAGCCCCCAAAATCAATAAAACAATAGAGAAACATGTCTTCAAGAGTCTGGATGGTTCACTATGTCTGACCATCTGTTTGAGGATGAAAATTAGTGCTAAGGAATAGTTGAGAACCAAAATCATGTTAGAGACCTCTCCACACGCTGGAGGTAAAACAGGGATCTCAATAAAAAATGATCATCCACGGGACTCCATGAAGTCGCACCACCTCCTGTAGATACTACCTCGACACAACATCAACTGACCATAACTCCTTGATTCTATGAAGTGGGCCGATTTTGTTAACTGATCCATTACCACCCAAATAGCATCATGTCCTCCCGGAGCTCGAGGTAAACCTATAATAAAGTCCATTGAGATATCCTCCCACTTCCACTAAGGAATCTATAATCTATGGAGATGACCAACAGGAACACTGTATTCGGCCTTCACCTTCTGGCAGACTAAATATCAAGACACAAACTCTCCAACCGCATGATTCAGCCTAGCCCACCAAAACTGACTCCTCAAGGATCGGTACAACTTTTTCACTCCCGGATGTACTACTAAGGGTGAACTATGGAACTCTCAGAGAATCGTTTCGCGCATTGTCAAGGGAACAAACCTTCCATGATACAACACTCTGTGTTGTTTGTACTCCGACCAACCATCAGGGGCCTCACCACAAACAAATCGGTCTCTCCAGACCACCACCTTAAGATCCCCCAACTGGGACTCTTCCACCTTCTACACCAGGGATGATTGTACTGTCATATGAAAAATACAACCTCTACCCCCAACTTCTCCCATATCAAGATGCAATGCTGACAGTTCTTCCATTACTCTCCAAGAATCACTGGATTCAAGCATAGCATCACTACGTGACTTTCGGCTCAGTGCATCTGCTACAACATTCCCTTTTCCAAGTTTATATGATATTTTGAAGTCATATTCATGTAATCACATCATCCACTGACATTGTTGAAAGTTCAAGCCACGCTGGGAGATAACATATCTCAAACTATTATGACAAGTGAAAACCACAAAGCCCTCACCAATGAGGTAATGTCTCCACAACTTTATATAAAAGACCACAACTGCCAGTTCATGATCATGGGTGGCATAGATGCCTTCATGGGGACACAACTGCCGAGACACATAAAAACAACTAACCTATACTGCATGAGAACACATCCTAACCCCAGATGTGATGCATTGCAGAAAACATCAAACTGGTCTCCCTCAGCTAGAAGACAAAGAAATGGAGCACTTTACTAACTTCTCCTTTAGATACTCGAATGTTTCCTGACACTGATCAGTCCATATGAATGTCTGATCCTTCCTAGTCAAAGCTGTTGTAACACCCCAAGCTTCTACGGTACGCTTCTTTTTAAAAAATGTGATAGTGTGTGTTGTACGCAACACCGAGTTCTAACACAAAATAACTAATCAAACTAGCCGTTATGAATAGCAATACCTACTTATTGAAATTATATATATATTATATTTCAAAATGGACTTCATTTTTGGATTTGAAATATCAAATTTATCCAAAGGTGAAATTTTGGTACTTTTCGGATAACTTTAATATTTTGATGAATAGTGAAAATTACTAAATTTTAATTAAAAACAACTTTTTTAATCAAAATAATTAATAGTGATAAATTATGAATTTGAGTGGTTTTAAAGTATATATAGAATATATTTTTACCATTTAATAAATTTTTTGTCATTGGAAATAATTTTACAATTAAACTGGACATAAACAAGTGTCAATCTTTTGATAGTTATTATCTCTTAAAAACACGCTCTTTGTTTTAACAACGGGAATTAATTTTAAATTAATTTCTACCACTTCTGTGTATTGAATTTGGAAAAATGGATTCCATATTTTGAATCAGAATTTTCATATTTTTTAAATAGGTACCTTTTATTTTTAGACATTTTGAGTAATTACTTCGGTAAATATTTTATTTACCATGGTTAAGGGTAAATCCGGTAAATAAGGGATAAAAAATAATATTATAATAATACTAAATTACCCTAAAACGTGTCCTAGCCTTATTTTTTGATACATTTTAGACAATAGGAATCTTTGGGTTGATTTTGGGACCCCATGGAGCCACTTGTAGGTGATAGGGACACTTAATTTTAATTAAGTTAAAATAAGTACAAAAATGACATAAGAATATTTCTTTTAGAAAAACAATTTTTACATAGGGTTATATATGTTGGATTTTCGACTATAAATATTCATTAGAAATATTTAAATATTTCCTACATAATAATATTTTATTTATAATTTTTAGACTTTAAATAATTTAATTTATTTATGACACAATGATGATGCAGTAATTACCATAATAGTGAAAAATTAAAATAATTGATATTATAAATACCCAAATAAATATAATGTGAGACTTTTAATGAATTAAACTAATTTTCTAGGATAATATGACATATTAGGATTTATTTAATTGACTTTTTTCGAAGTAATAATTCTGTTATGAGTTTCAAAAAATCAACTATTGAATAGGGTCAAAATTGACATAAAAGAGTTTTTTAAAACAAATATTATATTATTAATTGATATTAAATTCCTAAAAATCTAAGGTTCAGACAATATACTTATATAATGATATTTATATCCTTAATGGACCACTTGGGGGTCTCTCGGATGTATATCGTAAGTTTATTTACTATATAATATAAAAATACAAAGTGACATGGTAAATGTAAAACTAATTAACTAAGAGTTAAAACTAAAAGATAAGGTTAATATAGTAACCCAAACCTGTCTAAATTCTATTGGTTGAATGGTTTTCGACCTATAACCACCTTAAAATTTTAATAATCATCTTTGGAGCCATTAGAAACTGAATATGAATTTATTATAAATTAATATTTCTAGCTTTCCAAAGGTTCCCCTCACCCCTCTTATAAAAGGGCACTCCCCCTTCCCATTACTTCACACCTTCAAAGCCTTTTGGTTCAGCCAAACTCTGCCCAAATACTCTCACAACTTCACTTAATACAACCTAGAGGCCTTATTGTGATCAGAAAGCCAAACTAAGTATCCCTTTTGATCAATTCAAAAGGAAGAATCCGAAGAAGAGGTAATGTTTTCACCACCCTTTTTCAAATTCATCTCTTCTTCCACTTCTTAGTTATTTGTTATTACCATTCTAAAATCGTAAGTCCAGTATCTTATATATACTATGATGTTATTATAAATATGGTACAACCATATTTATTATTCTATCCAACCTTTGAATAACATGTCACCATACATGCGTACTTACGGCTTACCGTCTCCACGTCGTGGTGTAATTGTTATTCAATATATTATTATTTGGATGGGTATAATAATGATGTGTAACTCATTTAAATAATAAATATAACATGATAATGAATATATATATATTATATACTATCCAATTATATATTATTTTAATATCAAAAGAATGATATTGTCGCTCGTGCGTATGTACGGACTACCATCTCCACGAACGCGATGAGATTCATTCTCCATCGTATCCATTCAAGTATAACTCTCATTTGATTATTAATAATAGTATCTAAGGACTTGACATAATTCTGGATATTATTAAGATACAACCTATCCATTAAAAACATGGCTTACGTAACAAAACATATAAAATAAAACGAGTAAGTTAACACCCAAAACAACTATAATACTAAGATATTATTGACAAATCAATGTTAAAAGATCATATATGGTATCATATTAATGTATATGATTCTTGTATAATTTAATAAAAATTATTCCACCATTATAAAAGAGGTTAACCTACCCCAACTAAGGAAAAGTACAAGGTAAGGGTTATTTCTCAATCTTTTCAATATCTGAGGTTGTTTATATGTAATTATCTACTAGAATCTCCTTATCATCCACATCCATGTTTCTTAAAAATGTATTTCAAAACATTTTTACTATTTAAAATAACATGGTTTAAAGTCATGTATACCCTTTTTTTACTTTTTATAAGATTTTAATAAAGGAATCATTCTGTCGTTTTCCAAACAAGGTGCTTTTAACATTTTCGACAGAATTAAGGTAAGAATTTTTTTTAACTTATACGATGGGTGTGGTTATTTTCTACCGTTATAAAATCGTCGAAGCTTCCCTTACAAGCTTATAAGAATATTTTCAAGGAAAATGTTTTATTTGATAAATATATGACTCTTAAATGACTTCAAAAATAGAAAGAGATATTTCTCTAAAAAGAGTTTTGATTTCATCTATGTCAACATCCTTTGATGGATTTTACGCTTATTTGAAGTTAATTTATTATGACACAAAACATCTATATTATATTGAAGGTTTTGTGATATGTTTGACTGTGGATGTGCTATTTTTATACCATTCATAGTGTATGGTGAAAGTATTGACATTTCGTATCCTAGTTTTAATACGAATTTTTATGTTATGTTTAAACCTTTTCCTATGGGAATGAATTGGACTTAATATGTGATGGGTGGATCCCGCTATAGCTCCTCGATGCATCAGTAAGTATCATTAGACAAACTAGTGTCTTGGCACAAGGCCTTGACAAAATATTATTTGTATTCTTGGCACGAGGCCTTGGCTATGTGGTTATGATAGTCTGGAATTATGCATTACATCATTATGAATGTGGTTATTGATATTGCATGTGATTATTCGATTAGTAGAATATCCATGTGAATACGTAAATGGAATTATTTCATTTTATTTTTCCCATAATATGTTTAAGTTCAAGTTTAAAAGGCTTTTGTTTTAGTTATACATTGCCTTAAATGTTTATTCTTATTTATGAAAGTTTCCGCTATATTGTTATCCTTACTGGGCATTTGATCTCACCCCTTTTCTATGTTTTATTTTTCTCAGGGTATGAAGAAGTAAATTATGAATGACCTTCCGGGCTATTATGTGGGGATATGAGTGTGGAATATGAAGAAAAGATGTTGTTGTAGTTTTCATTTTTATGATGTAATGTAAGACTTATGAATATATCGAGTATTTCCAAGGCTACTAAACCAATCGGTCATTCGAGATTTGATCCTTCATGTGATCATGAAAATGTTATGTAATAATGCACCGACTCTAGGTAACTGGGGTCGGGGCGTTACAGTTGGTATCAGAGGAAGTTTAGTACAGACCTTGGAAGCTATATTTAGATAAACTCTGATTAGAGCACGTAGACCTAAGATGTACCTTGAGGATTAGTATAGAAGAACTTCCTAGAATTTTGGTATTGTAGAGATTTTGTGAGTTTTCCTAGCAATACATCACTATCTGGATACGAGCAGGTAGAGGCGGCTCTGGCACAGATGTACCTAGGGGTAAAACCCAAAAACACCACTTTGAGCTAGACTCGAATGGGAACTGGTGCACGACAACGGGCCTTGCTGCACTCTTGGTTACGAAACTCTGGGGGGATATGCTTAGGATAACTCTCATTTTCATTACAAATCATTATGAAAGGTTTATGAGTATATACTTCCTCAAATAAATTTTTTTTATGATTATGGAATATATCCATAAATAGTTCAATTTATGTTAAGTGTTTTATAAGTATGGGATTATGTATTTTGATTCACAAACTAATCTAGTTTATGCCATTGTTTATAAATGGCACCTAGTGGAAGAAATGGAAACCGTATCAATGCACGCACTCTATGTAGGGATTTCCCTCCTGCTCAAGATAATTATAGTGGAGCTGGTGATGCAACTTGTTCCGAACAGCTAATCACCATACTAGGACAACTTACTCAGGTTATGAATAATAACTTTACCAATATGGAGCACCTTGATCCACATCGTGGAGGATCAATGTTAGATTTCTTCATGAGGAAACAACCACCATTTTTCAATGGGAGTACAAATCTCTTAGTAGCTGAGCAATGGATATTTTCCCTAGAGAAAATATTTCAGGCTTTAGGTAGTAGTGAAAGGGAAAAAGTTATCATGGCAGTTTACAGCCTCACTGGAGATGTTGGTCAATGGTGGTCATTGATTCAAATTACGAAGGAAGATGATGAAGTATAAAATATGGAATGGAGGGAGTTCAATGATCTGTTTTTAGAAAAATACTTTCCTCGCGACCACCGAGCAAATATGGAAAGGCAGTTTCTGAGTATGAGACAAAAGGAGGATGAGAATGTCGTAAAGTATGAGGCTAACGTTACAATGTTAGAAAGGTATTCTGGAGATTATATACGTAACCCAAGAAGTAATATTGATCGTTTATTTTATGGGTTAAAACTATTTCTCCTTCAATCATTAGTCTCACAATCCTTTTCATCATACGAAGACATTGTCTTATGTTCTATCAAGACCGAAAAGGAATTCTATAAGTCTTATGAATTTAAAGCAAAGCAAGAGAAGAAGAGACCTACTGATCAATCTGGGAATAGAAATAAGGGGAAGAAGGAAAAGGTTGAATATCCATACTGTGGTAAATGTGGTAAGAAACGCCCCGGTACTTGCTTGAAGGGAACATGAGTCTGTTACAAGTGTGGTGAAAAAGGACACCAAGCTCGTGATTGCAAGGGGAAGATGGAAGCAACCAATGTTCAGTGCTACAATTTCAGGGAGATGGGGCATTATGAAAGTGAATGTCTTAAGCGTTAGGAGAACTTACCTCAGAAAAGGCCAAGGGATCAAGGCCAAGATTATGTTATCACTACTGCTGAGGTAGAAGCTCCGAAATACGTGGTGGCAGGTAATTTAATGGTTTCCTCAAGTTTAGAAAATGCAATATTTGTTTCTAGATCATTGCATTTTTTCATATCTTCCCATATTTCTAAGAAAATTAGATATTTCCAATTTGATTTAATAAGGGAGTTTTCAGTTAAAACTCCTAAGGGAAGTATCATTGCAACAAAGTTTTGTGAATCAGTCCCCATTAGAGCACATAAATGTTCTTTATCTTCTGATCTCGTCGTCATACCTATGATTGAGTTTGATATAATCCTCGGTATGGACTTGATTTCGAACTATGATGCAATGATTTATTGTAAGAAGAAAGCGGTTACGATTCATGATGTTGATGATAAGGAACACCATATCTTTAAAGAAGAATTGTCACCACCTAATTCTTATTTAGATCCACCCCCAGTAGCTCAACTAAATTCAATTATTGGGGAGTAAGAGAATGAAATAACTGTGGGTGAGGAAAGGAATGTTCAAATAGAGGATTTACCTGTTGTGAATGAATTTGTAGATGTATTTCCGGAAGACTTACCAGGACATCCTCTAGAACGAGAAGTTGAGTTTCCATTGATTTAATTCCTGGATCAAGGCCTATATCAAAGACACATTATAGAATGGCCACTGTATAATTAGTTGAACTAAAGAAACAACTAGGGGAATTGAGTAATAACGAATTTATTCTCCCTAGTGTTTATCCATGGGGAGCCCCTATTCTTTTTGTTAAAACGAAAGACGGATCTATGAGGTTATGTATCGACTACAGGGAGATCAATGCTATAACAATAAAGAACAAGTATCCCCTACCACGCATTGATGATTTATTTGACCAACTGCATGGAGCTCAATACTTTTCAAATATTGACCTTCGATTTGGATACCATCAGTTGTGTATGAAGAAGGAAGACATTCTGAAGACAGCATTTCGAACTAGGTACGGGCATTACGAGTTTACTGTAATGCCTTTTGGATTGACTAATGCACCCTCTGTATTCATGGAACTGATGAATAGAGTTTTCAAGGAATATCTCTATGAATTTGTGGTGGTTTTTATTGATGATATCTTGGTATACTCAAAAATCTACGAAGATCATGAAAATCACTTGCGCATTATCTTGAAGACTCTGAGAAGACATGAATTATATGATAATTTTAGCAAGTGTGAATTCTGGCTTCAGGAGATTTATTTTCTTGGCTATATTGTCTCTAAAGATGGACTCTCTGTTGATCCTTCTAAGACCATGGAAATCCAAGAATGTCCAGCACTGACGAGTATAACTGAGGTACGTAGTTTTATTGGTTTAGCAGGTTATTATCAACGTTTCATCCAGAATTTTTCCCGATTGGCTAACCCATTAACGAAGCTCACACGTAAAGGGGTTAAATTTGTTTGGAAAAAATAGTGTGAAGAATGTTTCGAAGAACTAATTAGAAGATTAGTCAATGCTCATATATTGAATCTACCATTGGGGAAGGATGGGTTCGTTATTTATAGTGATGCATCGAAGAAAGGACTTGGTTGTGTCCTTATGCAGAATGATAGGGATATTGCCTATGCATCACGACAGTTGAAAATTCATGAACAAAACTATCCTACTCATGATATAGAGTTAGAAGTTTTGATCTTTGCATTGAAGATATGGAGGCACTACATCTATGGTGAAAAATGTGAGATTTATACTGATCACAAGAGTTTGAAATATATTTTCTCACAAAAAGAACGCAACATGAGGAAAATTAGATGGCTTGAATTACTCAAGGATTATGATTGCACGATACACTACCACCCGGGGAAGGAAAACAAGGTGTCAGATGCTTTGAGAAGAAAAGATCATGGAGTTATGAACAATATGAGAATTGAAAGGGATCCAATTTTCATGGATCTAGTGAAGATGGACATGGGAATAACCAGGGAAGGAGAAACATCAATTCTTTTTCAAATGGTTGCCAAACCATCTTTACTAGAAAGGATTAAGATTTCTCTGACCGATGATGAGGAATTTCAAAAGAAGATTAAAGCTGTGAATGATGGGAGACTGAGACTCTTTGTGTTTGAAGATGGAATTTTGAAATTCGGGAAGAGACTTTGTGTTCCCGATATACCTGATCTAAAAAGGGAATTGTTGGATGATGCTCATAGTTCTAATTTCTCTATACACCCGGGGAGCACCAATATGTATGGAGATTTGAAGGAACATTTTTTGTGGGACAATTTGAAGAGGGAGATTGCTGATTTTGTGTCAAGATGTATGGTTTGTCAACAAGTGAAAGTTGGAAGGCAACACCCTGGAGGAGTCATGCAACCTCTTCCCTTACCGGAGTGGAAATGGGACAATATTACGATGGAATTTGTCATGGGGATACCAAAGACTCCTAAAAGGAACGATGCAATATGGGTTATTATTGATCATCTTACCAAGTCAGCACATTTTCATTCTATAAGAGAAGATGTACCACTAGAATTTCTAGCAAGACTATATATTAATAAAGTTGTGAGACTTCATGGAGTAACCCTATCGATTGTTTCTGATCGTGATCCACATTTTACTTCAAGATTCTAGAAGAGTCATCAGAAATCCCTGGATACAAAACTTCATTTCAGCACTGCCTACCACCCTCAGACAGACGGACAACCAGAATGGACTATTCAAACCTTAGAAGACATGTTGATATCCTGCTCACTTGACTTTCAGGGTATGTGGGATCAATATTTACCTTTGGTAGAATTTTCCTATAACAATAGCTTCCATTTGAGTATTGAGATGGAACCATATAAAGCGTTATACGGAAAGAGATGTCGCACACCAACCTGTTGGGATGACGTTGGTGAAAGAAAACTTGTAGGTCTAGAACTGGTGGAGGAAATAATGGAAAAGGTGAAGGTAATCCAAAATCACATCAAAGCAGCTCAAAGTAGGCTGAAGAGCTATGCCGATAATTGAAGGAAGGATTTGGAATTTCAAGTCAGTGATCATGTTTTCTTGAAGGTATCTCCATGGAAGGGAGTCATACATTTTGGTAGGAAAGGTAAATTGAGTCCCAGGTACATCGGACCTTTCGAAATTCTAGAACGAATTGGGGTTGTAGCTTACCGATTGGCAATGCCGCCAAGTCTCTCTAAAGTTCACGATGTGTTCCACGTATCTCTGTTGAGGAAATACATGCCTAACCCAACACATGTAATCACCTATGAAGAATTAGAACTGGAACCCGATCTGTCTTATTGTGAAGAGCCCGTCAGGATTCTTGATAGGAGAGAACAAGTAGTGAGAAATCGGACGACGCGTCTGGTAAATGTTTTGTGGAGAAACCATAAGATGGAAAAGGCAACGTGGGAACCCGAGAAACATATGATGAAGAACCACCTGAGTCTTTTCATGTGATAAGTATTCTAGAAATTTCGAGGATAAAATTATTTGGAGGGGAGAATGTAACACCCCAATCTTCTACGGTACGCTTCTCTTTGAATAATGTGATAGTGTGTGTTGTACGTAAAACTGAGTTCTAACACACCATAACTAATCAATCTAGCCGTTATGAATAGTAATACCTACTTTTTGAAATTATATATATATTATATTTCAAAATTGACTACATTTTTGGATTAGGAATATCGAATTTATCCTAAGGTGAAATTTTGGTACTTTTTGGATAACATTAATATTTTGATGAATAGTGAAAATTAATAATTTTTTATTAAACACCACTTTTTTAATCAAAATAATTAATAGTGATAAATTATGAATTTGAGTGGTTTTAAAGTATATTTAGAATATATTTTTACCATTTAATACAATGTTGGTCATTGGAAATAATTTTACAATTAAACTGGACATAAACAAGTGTCAATCTTTTGATAGTTATTATCTCTTAAAAACATGGGTTTTGTTTTAACAACGAGAATTAATTTTAAATTAATTTCTTCCACTTCTGTATTTTTAATTGGAAAAAATGGATTCCATATTTGGAATCAGGATGTTCAAATTTTTTAAATAGGTATCTTTTATTTTTAGACATTTTAGATAATTACTTCAGTAAATATTTTATTTACCATGGTTAAGGGTAAATCCGGTAAATATGGGTTACAAAAAATAATATTATAATAATACTAAATTACCCTAAAACGTGTCGTAGCCTTATTTTTTGATACATGTTCGACCATAGGAATATTTGGGTCGATTTTAGGACCCCATGGAGCCACTTGTAGGTGATAGGGACAGATAATTTTAATTAAGTTAAAATAAGTACAAAAATTACATAAGCATATATCTTTTAGGAAAAATTTTTTTACATAGGGTTATATATGTTGGATTTTTGACTATAACTATTCATTAAAAATATAAAAATATTTACTACATAATTATATTTTATTTATAATTTTTATACTTTAAGTAATTTAATTTATTTATGACACAATGATGATGCAGTAATTACCATAATAGTGAAACATTAAAATAATTGATATTATAAATACACAAATAAATATAAATTGAGACTTTTAATGAATTAAACTAATTTTATAGGATAATATTACATATTAGGTTTGATTTAAAAGACTTTTTTAAAAGTAATAATTCTGTTATGAGTTTCAAAAAATCAACTATTGATTTGTGTCAAAATTGACATAAAAGATTTTTTTAAGAAAAATATTATATTTTTAATTGATATTAAATTCCTAGAAATCTAAGGCTAGGAAAAGATACTTATATAATGATATTTATATCATTAATGGTCCACTTGGGGGTCTCTTGGATGTATATAGTAATTTTATTAACTATAAAATATAAAAATACAAAGTGACATGGTAAATGTCAAACTAATTAACTAAGAGTTAAAACTAAAAGATAAGGTTAATATAGTAACCCAAAACTGTCTAAATTCTAATGTTTGAATTTTCATCAAACTATCCCCACCTTAACCTTCTAATAATCAACTTTGGAGCCATTAGAAACCGAATATGAATTTATTATAAATTAATATTTATAGCTTTTCCAAAGGTGCCCCTCACCCCTCTTATAAAAGGGCACCCCCATACCCATTACTTCACACCTTGAAAGCCTTTTGGTTCGGCCAAAATCTTCCAAAATACTCTCCCAACTTCCCTCACTACAACCTAGATGCCTTAGTTTGATCATAAAGCCAACCTAAGGATCCCTTTTGATCAATTCAAAATGAAGAACCCGAAGAAGAGGTAATGTTTTCACCGCCCTTTTTCAAATTCATTTCTTCTTAAAGTTATTCTTTATTTGTTATTACCATTATAAAATAATAACTCCAGTATATTATATATACTTCTATGTTATTATAAATATGGTACAACCAAATTCAGTATTCTATCAACCCTTTGAATAACATGTCACCATACGTGCGTATGTACGACTTACCGTCTCCACGTCGTGGTGTAATTGTTATTCAATATATTATTATTTGGATGGGTATAATAATGATGTGTAACTCATGTAAATAATAAATATAACATGATAATGATTCTGTATATATTATATACTATCCAATTATATATTATTTTAATATCAAAAGAATGATATTGTCGCTCGTGCATACGTACGGACTACCGTCTCCACGAACGCGATGAGATTCATTCTCCATCGTATCCATTCAAGTATAATTCTCATTTGATGATTAATAATAGTATCTAAGGACTTGATATAATTCTGGATATTATTAAGATACATCATATCCATTACAAACATGGCTTACGTAACAAAACATATAAAATAAAACGAGTAAGTTAACACCCGAAACAACGATAATACTAAGATATTATTAACAAATAAATGTTAAAAGATGATATATGATATCATATTAATTTATATGATTCTTGTATAATTTAATAACAATTATTTCACCATTATACAGGAGGTTGACCTACCCCAACCAAGGAAAAGTACAAGGTAATGGTTATTTCACAATCTCTTCATTATATGAGGTTGTTTATACATAATAATCTACTGGGATCTCTTTATCATCCACATCCATTTTTCTTAAAAATGTATTTCAAAACATTTTTACTATTTAAAAGAACATGGGTTAAAGTCATTTATACCCTTGTTTGACTTTTTATAAGAGTTTTATAAAGTAATCTTTCCATCATTTTCCAAACAAGGTTCTTTTAACCTTTTCGACAGAATTAAGGTAAGAATGTTTTTTAACTTATATGGCGGGTGCAGTTATTTTACACTTTTATAAAATCATCGAAGCTTCCTTCACAATATTATAAGAATATTTTCAAAGAAAATGTTTTATTTTATAAATATATGACTCTTAAATGATTTCAAAAATAGAAAGAGATATTTCTCTAAAAAGAGTTTTGATTTCATCTATGTCAACATCCTTTGATGGATTTTATGCTTATTTGAAGTTTATTTATTATGATACAAAACTTCTATATTATATTGAAGGTTTTGTGATATGTTTGACTGTGGAAGTGATATTTTTATACCATTCATAGTTTATTGTGAAAGTATTGACATTTCATATGCTATTTTTAATACGAATGTTTATGTTATGTTTAAACCTTTTCGTATGGGAATGCATTGGACTTAATATGTGACGGGTGGAGCTCACTATAGCTCCTCGATGCATCGATAGGTCTCATGAGACAAACTAGTGTCTTGTCACAAGGCCTTGAAAAAATATTATTTGTAGTCTTGGCACGAGGCCTTGGCTATGTGGTTATGATAGTCTGGAATTATGCATTCCATCATTATGAAAGTGGTTATTGATATTGCATGTGATTATTCGATTAGTAGAATATCCATGTGAATAAGTAAATGGCTTTATTTCATTTTATTTTTTCCATACTATGTTTAAGTTCAAGTTTAAAAGGCTTTTGTTTTAGTTATACATTTCCTTAAATGTTTATTCTTATTTATGAAACTTTCCTCTATATTGTTATCCTTACTGGGCATTTGAGCTCACCAATTTTCTATGTTTTATTTTTCCCAGGGTATGAAGAATTAAATTATGAATGACCTGCAGGGATAGTATGTGGGGATATGAGTGTGGAATATGAAGAAAAGATGTTGTTGTAGTTTTCATTTTTATGATGTACTGTAAGACTTATGAATATATCTAGTATTTCCAAGGGTACTAAACCAATCGGTCTTTTGAGATTTGATCCTTCTTTTGATCATTCCAATGTTATGTAATAATGCACCGACTCTAGGTAACTGGGGTCGGGGCGTTACAATTGTTAGTGGAGTCACAAATCTTGAAAAATTGGCTACGAACCTCCTATAGTAGCTTGCAAGACTAAGAAAGATTCACACCTCTGACAATATCTTGGGGGATGCCCAAAACACAACTGCTTCTATCTTAGATGGATCCACAGTTACTCCCTGTTGGGACACATCATACCCCATGAAATGGAATTCTTGATCCCAAAACTAACACTTCAATAAATTTCTGAGTAGCAAATGTTGACGAAGAAATCACAAAATGGCTCGTAGATGCTCTGCATGCTCCTCTTCAGATGTGGAGTACACAAGGATATCGTCGATGAAAACTACCATAACATTTTCTTGGAACTCATGGAACACAACATTCATCAATCCCATGAATACAGCCAGATCATTACTCATGCCAAACGGCATTACAACGAACTCATAATGCCCATGACGACATCAGAAAGCAGTCTTTGGGATATCCTCATCCTTCACACGCATCTGATGATATCCTGACCGCATGTTGATCTTTGAGAACCAAATTGAACACTTCAGTTGATCGAATAAATCATCAATTCATGGAAGAGGATAGTGATTTTTTATTTTCACTTTTTTTAAGTGACGATAATCGACACAGAACCGCAAACTACCATCAGCCTTCTTCTCAAACAAAACAGGTGCACCCCATGGTGACACACTTGGCCGAACAAAACCGCACTGCAACATACCATCATGTTGTATTCGTAACTCTCGTAACTCCTAAGGGGCCATCCTATATAAATACATATAGATAGAAGATGCTCTTGGTTGTAGCTTGATCTGAAACTCGACCTCTCTTCAAGGGGGTAATATTACAACCTCTTCTAGAAAGACATCAGGGTACTCCTCTATGACCCTAAGAAATGCCAACTACTGATCCTCTGAGGATCTCAGCATCAACTCATCCATCATGGATGATAAGGATGGAACCTGCCAATAACCCATCTGAGGGTCTCTCTCACTAACAAACACCACTTACTCTCCATCCGCACTAATGAAGATGACCTTTTTCCTGAAGCAATCCACGAATGCTTGCACTGAATTCAACCAATACATGCCAATGATGAAATCATATGGTTGTATTCATAAACATAGTAAATATCCTCAAGAGCGGTGTTGCCCCATCAATATCTCACAGTCTCTACATACATCATCAAGTTAGCTCGACCTCCAACTGGCGTCGTCAATGCCAAGGGCACTGGAAGCCTCTCTACCTCAAGTCCCAAAGCATGGACAAGGGTAGGTGACATGAAGGACTGTGTGGCTCCTAGATCTAACAAGGCATAAAACATGATAGATAATCCGAAAAGTGTACTTCGAACAACATCTGGCTCGCCTGGAACTGGAAATGCTTGAGCATAAAGCTGACCACGACCTCCTCCACGACCTCTCTGACAGTGATGATGACCACCACCATGGTCACGCTCTGCTCTCTGAGGATGGGGAGCGTCAGGGGGATACCCTCTACTTTCCCCATCTACCCTCTGCTGATCTAATATTGGTGCAACCGGCTAATGCTTCCTCGGTTGGAACTGCCTCAACGAAGGAACATGGGGCATAGCGCCTTGTGCACGATGACTGCTCTGAATGTTTGGGCACTGCCGCTGCTGATGACCATGACCACCACAAGAAAAAAAGTTCATGATCCCTTGGCATAAGCCTGAGAGTATTTGCCTGTGGTGAAATGAGATGTGATGGGCTGGGAACTACCCTCAGCTGAACGGAATCTCTTCTACCCTGAAAACTGGGAACCCCAGACAACAGCTCTGCATCGTGAGGAATCATGTCGATTCCCCTCTCGTGATGATCCGGTCCGGGCCAAAGTCCTCTCAATAACCTATGTCCTCGATAGTACCTCAAGATATGTTTTCAGCATAAATGGGGTGACCAGGCGCTGGATCTATGGATGCAAAGCCTCCTCAAAATGCCTCTCTCTGGCCTTCACATCTTGCAGTAGTTCTAAAGCATATCGTAAAAGGTTCCTGAAAAGGATTCCAAACTCTAAAACATAGGAGCTCCCATGTCGAAGGGTAAGAAGTTTTTGAAGACTGGACGCTTTCGCAGTTGAATAAAGAAACTTGACTCGAAACCTATCTCAGAACTCCTTCCATGAGATCGATGACTCCTCACCATCCCCGATAAACAATAACCACCACTTCCTTGCTTCTCCATGCAACATCGTCACAACCAAGGACACCGAGTGCTCCTACCGAGCATGAATCGAACAATAGCCTATCTCGACCCCCACTAACCAGTCTTCCATGAGTGCATCTGAAACAGAGCCCTCATACTTCTATAGACTCTGGCACTGAAACTCTCGAAGTGTCTTCCTCTAAGTTTCATCATCGTCAACATCTACCCTACGGTGATCTGCTGGAATAGCCTGATAGACATTTTCTGGGTAAACGTGACCAGGACGTCGACCTGGAGCCATACCTGTTAAATAACAACTTTTTTAGTTCATAAACATGGATTATGGAAGACTCAACATTAATTAATTCATTGTTTTATTTTATTCATTTTATGTTATCATATCCCAAGTTCTACCCATTCAAACACAGGTACAAAGATGAATGATGCATGATCCTTTCCTAGGTCTCTACCCTGAAACTTGTATCACCTTGTTTAGTAGCCATCGTAAACTTAATAGTCCGTACATCAGATCATAGGGGGCCCTAAACGCCTATGTCTCAACCGGTCTCCAGTGATTAACTCACATGCTAAACATGAATGACAACGTTGCCCTACCAACCCATGCAACCTCACCTGTGATTAACTCTAAACTCCATCCTATCCCACAACCAAACCTTTGATACCACTCTGTCATGACCCCATTCGGAAAAAGTTCTCCCCTCCTGGGCCGACAATGCGAGAAGGGAGATAATGACCCCTGAGTCCCGCCTCCAGTAGGCCCTGGGTTGGCGACTAGCACTAAGGGTATAATAACACACAAAATAGGAGGCTTTACCCTATAAGAGAACACATGCAGAAGAGAGAGATGATATAAACACCAATCAAATCCAACTCAGACTACAATAAAAACAAAAACCCAAGTACACATATGAAATTCCATGAAAAATTAATAAAACTGAAAGAGAAAAACTGCAAGTACCCAAAAGAAAGTAAAAACAGGAGCAACCACAAGCCCGAACAGCTCCTTCAACCCCATGCTAGTAGAACCTAGATTGATCTCTTACCTGGTCCAATTGACCTGAAAAACATTTTATATATACATAAGGTGAGTATAACAGTATACTCATTAGGATCCTTCCTGAAGCCTCTCATGCAAAAGTAAATAAATCATGCTAAAGCACAGTGAACAACAAGTGAAACTAACTCCTCACCTAAACAAATATACTATGTTCCCAGCCTTACAATTGAAACTCTCACCAAGTAACGCATACAAGAATATATCATATAATAAATAATATCATAGGTACCCCTCTACTACTTCCCCAATGGTTTTCCACTTTTCCCCAACGTCGCATGTCCTGAGAATCTCTCTCCAAAAGGCTTGCCCGCACACACCTGGACAAAGCCCCACAATATGCACATCGTGAAACAAACCCACCACGTCCACACACTAAAGTATCTAGGTAGTTTCTGGGAGCCACCACAGCTCGCATTACGTGTATCATACATCGGGTATTATACCTCAAGCCATTAAAACCCATACACTGAGTAAGGATCCTCAATACATCACATATTATAGACGTTACACCTATAGCAGTACATATAAAACTATATCCAGAATATATGAGAGTGAATAACCACAAAACATTATAGTCCTCTACACACATATATGGGGAAAACTAACCAATGTTCCTACCACCACCAGTAACTACCAAGAGAATAGAGCAGGGCCAAAGGGGGTAGTCATCCATCCATCCTCCCACCAAAATGCTGGGGAAAACACCCCCCAGGTCTCAGAATCCCCGAGGTGTTAGTTTCCCTTACTAACAGGGTGGATTAGCATATAGAAACACCAAAAGTATAGGATATATTATATCTCACAGTAACACTATGGGCATTACTTAGTCTTAGACACTACTACAGCTAACATCTCTCAGACTCCGAGCTGCTACTTCAAAGACTAGGTATCCTATAAGCACACAACCATTTAAAGAGTTGTATTAGATTACTTAATTTCCATTTTTTCAGTTATAATGTATGTTAATTAATCTTTTAAACATTAATTCACCATGAACAATTCCACATGAAATTTCATTAGCATCACACCCAAAGTCAATTGTCCCTTCAAAAATAAAAACCTCATCATTATGTTCCTGCATCTCCATCCCCATGGGTTAACACCATTTATTCAATTATTCATTCAAGAAATACTATCCCACATTCCCAGGAATTCTAGAAAAACATTATAGGCTACTAAACATAAGGGGGCTCAACACGGGGAGTATATGTACTACCCGTCAAGTCTTTGACACTTATAGCCAGAGCATATACCCATCCTTACTTGAGAAGCTATACACGAAAAGGACCTGGAATACCCCTCATGTCCTCGCCACTTTCGGAAGAAGGGTAAGTAAGACTAGCTACCTTGAGAAGTGTGGAAAAGTAATGAAGATAAACAACCAATAAAAATTACTAATCTTCCAACAATCACATCCACTCCATTCCATCATCCCTTGTGTCCTCCCTAACACCCACATGCATAATACTATGCATCTCGCCGCTCTAGGCTTCATCTGCTGCAACAACCAAAAGGTCCTACATGCCTCCTCATATTACCACAACCATCCAGGATCACATTAAAACACAAGCACCAGTAAAACAAACATCATCACAATTAGGCTCTTGGCCCATAAACAAACAAAAGGGTAACTAAGAACCCTACAAGCAATTATATTTTAACAACCACCAGTTTTTTAATACATATTGGTTTAACTGATTTATTATTCGTTGGATCCAAATTCAGGAAACCTATCCAGTAAGTTATCACAAATAAATAAACATGATTACTGCACTAATTTTATTAACATCAAATTACAATAAGAACCAGATTAGTTTTCATGCCTATTTATCTTTAGCCAACAATTATTAATTAATCTCAGTTTACGTTCATTACCGATTTCCATCAAGAACAAATAGCTAGGAAAAGGAAGCATAGATATCACACTATCTATCAAAAGTAGATGCAATAACATACGATCGATATCAATTTATGTATCTGGTTAAAATATTTATTATTCCAATTTCATTGTCATCCATTGGGATTAAACATGCTAATAATACAATTGCATGTAAAATAATGAGAACCAATGAATCCTCTACATCAAACAGTTCCTCACGTTCTTTATTCACACAACGGGTAACGATCCTCCCCTCACGACAACTGCATCCACCCAAGGATGCCAAGTTATGGCAACACCAACCAAACCCCAAGAAAAACCCCATTAGAATCATGGAGATTACATGCTATAACATAGAAAGGAGAAACATGAGGAGATGATCCCCAAAGTAACGACTATAAAACCTACATTATATCGATGAATGGCCGATATAGCTCAGTTGGATCAAAATAGAGTGGAACCAATCCAAGGAGTAAAGTTTGATTCTGAAACTCATACAGGAAGGATTGAATGGTTATAGAGTCTCATAGCCAAGAACAAATAGAAAGAACAAGAGAGGATGATATCTTGTCTCTTTTGAAGATTTAATGGGGTGATGGTTTAAGATACGCCTAATTCCCCATTAAAAGTAGATCACATTAACCCATGTGGTATGACCTAGTAAAAACATCCCGATCCATAGGAATAATTAATATAGGATTTATGGTCTTTGAATCCACCTTAAGAGTCCTTAAAATAAGGCTTTAAATGTTTTTTCGTCAAAGGAAATGACAAAGGGGTGAAACTGTAGGAAGCTGGAAACACTGTTCAAAGTCCACTGTTAGAAGTCCGCTGTTAGAAGTCCGCTATTAGAAGTCCGCTATTAGAAGTCTGCTATTAGAAGTCTGCTTTTAGAAGTCTGATGTTAGAACCTCACTAGTAGAACACTTTTCACTAAATCCACCCCGATAGAAAAGTGTTCACTGAATCTTCATTGATAGAACACTGTTCACTGAGGGAACTCTTCACCAAATTAGAAATTTGGAAAAACAAATACCTTGGATAAGTCCTCTTGACCTCCCAGAACCCCTCAAACACAATATTTTAACAATGTAATATACTGGAGAGGTCCATGCCATTACATTTTTCCTCACATCTGGGGGTTTAATTTTAAAAAAGAATTATAATTATATTAATTTATTTTGTAAAAATATATTAAATATAATTATTATGAATAATTAATATTAATTAATTTTTCAAAATTATTTTTGGGTGAAACTAAATATTAAAAACATTAGAAAATAATTATCATGTTTATGGTAAAAACATGTTTACTAAGGGATGTTCTAAATAGATATGTTGAAAAATGACTTACAATTTTTAAAAAACCCATTTTGTATACATATGTTGAGCTTATAACCTCTAATGTTTTATAATTATTTTTTTTCTGCCTTTTTGAATTCATAAATTTTCATTACACCTCTTTCGTTTAATGAGTAATAAGTATTTCCACCTTCGCTTATAAAAGACAATAGTATTTCCTATCATACTCACTCATCCAAAACACTTTGGACCAACCATGTTATAAAAAATACATTCATTAATTCCTTAATCACATCCTATATGAGATTTTTTATTAAAATTTTATCCTAGGAACTCTTTTTGTGTAAATGTATCGAGGTTATTAGAAGAAGTGGAATCATTATCAACTGTGTGTTTCTATTTTATTTCCTATTACACATGCATAAAACTTCATTAAATTTTTTTATATAAAAATAAAATTATTTACAGGATATTTTAGATTTTATTATGTTAATTTAATAAAAATATACTCACCTCCTCTTCTATGAAATGGGAAACAAAACCATGAATCCTGAGTACGTCGAACTACCACCACGCAAACTGATTAAATTTATTTTCCATTATCGCCTCGCATTCATAGATATAATTATATATTTAACATGTTTATAAAATATTTAGTACATATAAATATTTTTGAAATTATGATATCACATAATCATTCATACTTTATATTCTATTGGAATTTGATAACATCGCTCATGTGTATGGTGGAATACTACCTCAGGAAGTGAATTAATTTTTTTTCACTTATGATTTACAAGGAAGGTACTAAAGAAATATTTAATAAATATATTTTATACAAATTAAATATTAATTATTATATAATGGTGATTTGTTATTTTCATTTCTTTTATTCCATCTCTTTAGAATATGGAAAACACATTCAGGCGTGTGTATGGTCTATAGTCTCCATGAATAGTGAAGTTAATTTTTCTTTCAATTGATTGATGGATGAATATAATTAGACATATAATTAATTTATATATAATTTATATCATTATTTAAATTTTGGATATGATCTAACAAGAATCAACGTACACAAAAAAAACTACTAAAATGAAACAAACAAGAAAAATAAATAAGTTATTACTCAAAACATAATTTTACCATTGAATTATATATAAATGGGTTATAAAATTTCATAAGTAAATAATATATGTTATGATATATATAAATATGGTAATGGAATATATTTATTATAGACAAATATTTATTATGAATAAATTTTGAATGTGTACAAAGGAGTTCGAGATTTAATGTAAGGGATTTTGGCTGAGATTGTCTTTTTGGTGGGATATGTTATATTATTCACTTATTGTTTATTATGAGGTGTATATAAATCAATATTTATATATAATAAAATTTTATTCAATTTTTTATTTAATGGAATTTTTTCATGGGGCATAAGATTTAAAACCTATCAAGGAATATAAGGGATTTCTAGTCTCCCATTTTTTGTGGGAGACATATGGAATATTCACAACTCTTTTATTTTGACAATTGTCTATAATAACAAAGGGTGTATTTCATGATCTTTTTCATTACAATTATCTTATATAAATATTTATATATTTTTCTTTATTTCATGGGGATTACGATTCAAAAGATACCAATGATGTAAACGCTTAATGTAACAATATCATTGTTAACAAAGAATCATTATGATATTATTCCAATGATCAAATATTATGATATAACTTTCATAAAAATCATTAATTTTCCTCTCATCTGGTTATTTATTAAAATTTTATTTTTTCATTTCATTTTCCTCACTTAATATATTAACAATTACGAAATAATTTTTTCAAGGAAAACTTGACCTTATTTCACTCTTATGACAAAAACACTTTTCCTTTGGTGACCATGTTTTTTAAAAATGTTATAAAGACAATATTTATTGTTAAATATAGATTTATTAATGAAATGTTAAATGATTTATTAGATTAGATAACATTATAAATAATATTCATGAAATTTTTCAAATAATCCCCCATTTTCTTTTATCAAAAATTTAAAATAAATATATATTTTAACTTGTACGACATGAACATAATTTTCCACCATCACAAAAAACCAATGTTTTAAATGATCAATTATAATATTAAACTTTTATTTTCAAATATATGTAATTTCGTAATTTTTGTCGATCATTTAGTATAAAAAATTAATTTTTCCTAGTGAAAAATGTTATTATCCTCAATAATGTTTTAATGTTCACGTATGGAATTTATGTTCATCAATGACAAAAACATATATAATTGATTATGATTTACTATAAATATGATCCAGTTTTATAATTTTAATCATTTATATTGATGTTTTATGATTATAATGAAGATTTATTTTTGAAACCTATTTTGTTTCATTGGGTTATACTATTGTTATTGGGGACATGATTATAAAACATGTTTTCTTTCCATAGGTTATGAAATGGTGATATATTTATTGGACCCATTAGTATTCCACAGGTTATGATATGATGAAATTTTTACTCATATCATTCCTTTTCTTATGAATTTATATGATGAATGTTTTATGATAATTAGAAAATATTTACATTATTTTCATTATGTTACAGTTGGTTTCGTTATAAACCATGGAAGGTGGTTAGATTAAAACCATGGATGGGTTGTTATGTTGTAAACTCAGATCAGTGGGCCATATATCTATATTTAATGCATTGGAAAAATATTGTTATATCATGGGATAAATACTATTTCAATATGGTGTGACCCTCGTTAAGTAAAGGTCCATGTACTCTATGGTTGTGTAATGAGTGAACTGAGACTACTAAGATGGTTTGGGGAGTGAACTCATTCCACTATTATAGTTTGTAAATGAACGTTTCCTAATAATGAAATTATTTTCTATGAATATTGTTATTCCAATAATTAATTTATTATGTAAATGTAATGATATAATAACTCATGGTCTATGATTCCATAATTATTTATATGTTATGAATTGTCAATATTTATTCAATGGCTCATTTTCCTATTCTATGTTATCTAAGGTGTTTAAAAAAAATTATTCTCTTATTATCATACTGTTATCCACATGTTATGTCGATAACTCCCTTGTTTAAACTTACTGAGAATTAAATATCACCCTTTATTTTGTATCCATTCCCCATGTTACAAAAAATGTTATTATGTATGAATTTTTTAATAAGGGTTCGAGTTATGGAGAATTTAGATGGAAATTATAAAGTTTTCTTATAAACCAATTGTTTTGGTTATAATTGCACAATAACTATAAAAATATGTTTTGGATCATTATGTTATGTAATGAGTACCCATCTATTAAGATATATTATATATATAAGAAAATATTTTCCAATAAAATAATAATCACCCTTCTATGTTATGGTGAGGTTTTCATATTATCAAAATATTGGATTGATTTTATAAATAGTTTAATGAGAGAGGTGAAAAGAAATTATTTCATTGAAAATATATACGTGGATGGGTTGGGAAATTTTTGGAGTTGTGTTAGGATTTATAGATTTGAATTTATACTAGGGATTATGAAACCACCATTTGAATGGAGGGTTCACAATGCATCATGATTGAATTTATATTCACCGGTGAATTATTTTACTTATATGATATGGAATCATCCAAGATTTATTCCAATGAATATGTATTTTTATCATACACGTGAATGAATAATTTAAAATAAAATTTTACACATAATCATTGTAATGATAGAGAAATAAGTTAATCATAAATGAGAAGGTTGTTTCATAGAGTTAAACTGATATATGATATTTTTTATCAAATTAAAAAATAAACATGATATATCCTATTTGGTTACACGAGGATCAAACATTTCCAAAATTAATGAGGATTTGACTATTATATAAATACCATCATGGGAGAATGTGATTAATTTCTTGATTATTAGTCAATTATACCTATGTTATGAAATAATGATTCATTTCCTAGGGTATAGTGATGTGAATAAAACCATGACTAAATTGGATAATCCACAGCACTAGAATATGGATGAATTTTTTTGGACTCTATATCTTTTCATATCCAGGGAATGTGAATCATACACATTTCATGACACAATGAGTATAGAAACAAATAATTTTTGGATTTTTCATTGTGGAAAATTTGAATATATCACACTGTAATCTACTAAACATTTTATATATAAATTCAATATTTTTTTGAAACACAATTTTCATTGAGATATATTATTTAATTTTATTATTGTATAAAGTTCGTGTAATAGTAGGAGAAATCATGCCATAAAATGGGTTGATTTTATAAACATGTTGTGTCCCACATGTAGATAAGTGGGTTGGGTTGAATTAGAACACTATGAGATTTGAAACCATCATTCAAATATGGATTTATATGATTCTTAAGAGAATAATATGGGTTCACAATATTTATAAAATATGGAGGAACTTGTGTATGATAAGAAAATAATATTAAATTTTCTATTCTCATTATTTATCATAAATTAGATTTCAATACATTTCACTTTCTATAATACATTTTAATTTGGTAATAAATTATAACATGATTTTTGGGATTACAACTATTTGACACCAATTATTAGACGCCTGATAAAAAATGGAATTTAAACCATCTAAATCCTCTTATGATATTGTGTATTATTAGAATATCACTCTCACATCATCCCCATCATGATAATATTTTTATAATACAACATAGGAAAATAGTTATTATGAGTTGTTTCATTGGCTACCATGGATTCACCCCTAGTGGTGGATAACCTTTTCCTAGTCATTTTAATTAATAATTACATTAAATAGATTAATTTGTTCTATTAAACACTTAATTTAATGTTAATGAGAAAAATATTTCTAATTACCCATTCCTATTTATTAAATCATTTTTTATTTCATTATATCTTCATATATAGGTAACAATTATACATTATCCAAACCAAACTCTTTATACTATTATATCAAAATCCAATACCAAGTCACATTCATAATGAAACATCCCATATGATGTCAAACTACCCCATGTTATTTGATCTCACCATGCTTCCAAAAAATAAAACAATATTATATTTATTACTTTACCACTTCATTATAATGTTATTGATAATTTATCATTAAAATGATAGCTCTTATATAAAATCAAATATATTTCCATTTTATAAAATTCCCTATGAATTAATCATCCACTGATTATGACAAAAAAACTATATATAAATATATGACAAAAAATAAAAAATAAAAATATGATTCAATTGAAATAAACATTATTTATTATTTCACGACCCATTTCCTAGGGCCTGTTTTGGGACATACCCTAAGCCCACCTATTAAAGTCTAGGGGTTAGCGACTAGCGCTGAAGGAGTCAACCTGCAAGTGGGAGGAATTTTCAAGAGTTCCTGTATGCAAACACATTCCCAACCATGTCCATTAAACTGAGAGAGAAATTAAGTATACTGAAACATGTTCTGAGTAAATGTATAACTGAAATCAAGTGGGCCAGAATACAAACCCAAAAAAAGACTGCAAATAAGAAAGTGCAAAGGGGCTCGGGTAGCCATCCACTGAAAGCCCAACATGATGGTATGAGTAGTGTATCTTCTGGTAGCTGAGGTAATACGTCATGTCTGCCATATCCTACTAGGCCCCACCTTCTCCTAAGACACCAGGTACTCCCTTGAAAAATATTTTGTTTATAAAAAACACAACACATGCTGGCAAAGTCTTTGTAGGGGTGAGTAACACAGTACTCATTAGGGGACCCCTATACACCAAGGAGAAATACCAAAAAGCAACAACAAATAAAGGAAACAAAGTAAAGACATATAACACCACATATATTATATAGTAGGAACGATTTTTTTGTTATAGAGATGAATGTTTCGTTCTATTGTGGAACTCATCCCAACAGAATCACTACTCATTTTTCTTGCCACTAATGATCCACATGACTTCTGCTTGTTTGTTATGACACTAAGGATCCACTTGACTGTTGCTCATCTGACCTGGTCAGACTGACATGACCTACACAGCCCGGTGGTCCCACATACCCCAATTTAATTCGACAGGACCAACTTGAACTGGTTTGGGTCAGGGTAGGTGCAGTACGACCTAGGAAATGAGCCTCGGTGGGCCAGACCCAGTTTGGCTGGTGGTCCACTCACCGAGTCACCCAGTGACCCTGTCTCATCTGGCCCGGCCCAAAGGTTGCAGGTCCAGCCAGCTGGGAATGGGACCTTCCCGTCAATGCGGGGTCAGACCCTCCTGTTGGCTGGGGGCGCGGCCCGCCAGGTAGAGCCCGATCCGCCAGGGGCTGACCTGTGGTGTGTTCCCGGGACGTCGCAGCCACCATCGTGTTGCATTATTCTCTGAACACAACCCTCAAGGAGCGGGATGATCCTTCCATAGGGAGAACTCCTTTTACTATGTATAGAGTCTGCCATGGCCAAAAGGCCATGACCTACCCTTCACCATGGTCGAGTGTCCATGTCTCTCTAGGTCGTACGGGCGGCCCTGACATGGGTCGCTGCCTCTATGCTATCCCGGTCAACGCCAATCCTCCATGCCTTCATGGCCAGCTATCTGCTGCCTCTTTCTACAGTGGTGTGTTGACCCCCTCTACAAGAATCCCCCGCCACAGGCCCCTGGAGTTCCTCTAGTGGTCCATTTCTCGATAGACCTGTGCCTACGGGCCTTACGGTTCACCGCCATCCCTACATTGGCCTCAAATTTATCCTTCCACAGTTTTGTGAATATTTCCATGAATAATTCACATGCGGATGGACCCGGGCCTTGTTCATGTCGGCTCGCGCCCTCAATGATAGTGGTTTAAAATAGGGGATGATCAGAGGATATCCATTCAATGAACAATAAGATTACTCCTGAATAGAAAACAAAAGAACAAAAACCTCCTACAGGAACACAAGATCTGCGGATTAACTTATTTGTGGATTAATCAACATTTACCATTTATAAAAAGAAAGGGGAAATCAAAAAACCAAAATCAAACCCCTACCGCAATGACGTTTGTTTTCACAACACATTGTCCCCAAGGGTTCAAGAGGTCAATGGTGTTCGTCATTCTTCGAGTTACATCGATGTCGATGACATCCCACTGATGTTCATTGTTCTTAATTTAGGGGGAACTTCGTGGGATGTTTGTGGGATAATACTCATAATTTAATACTCATTCCACCAATGCATCAACTATTAAAAATAAAACACGTCGCAACATCGTTGTTACGCTGCGACATCACATCTTTACACTGTTTCATTTATAAAACTTCATAGATGTTATGTATCACTAAAGTGTTGTTACGCTATGAGTTTATGATTCATTAATGAGTCTAATTAATGCGCCTTGTCATGACACCGTAGCGTCTCCACCCTGCACTCAAAGGTGAGAAAAGGAAGAAAATAATTTTTCAAAAGTTATTTTACTTTTTTGTGAATGGTCCGAAAATTATCACTATTATTCTACCCATTTGGACAAAATTATTTCCTTTCTAGGAGAATAACAATGTTCTGAGTTCAATGGTGCCCTCAAAATTTTGTTCTATGAAGCGGTTCAAATGTTAGAAAAACCCACTCGCACGTTTATTGAACATACATTAAATAAATTCAAAATTCATTTCTGGGATAATTTTTCCTCGGAATCATGTTCTTTTAGAGTGTGTAGTAGTTAAATAATTCCATAAATTGTATGAAAAACATTACATAGAAATTTTGAGACCTTACAATCTCCCCAATGTAGGGCTTTACATCACAAAATCCAAATAATGGGCTAATAAATAAAATGGGTGTACTAAGCATGAAACGGAGCCTCCCTCTCCCATGTGCTCTCATGGAGGTTCTAGTGCTTCCACTGAATGTGCACTTGAGGAATAGAACATCCATGAAGGACCCACTCTTGTAGATCCACTATATCCTCTGTGAACTCTATAAACTTCTCCCAATAATCAATGTTCATCTCTCACTAGTTGATGACTTTTGAGGGATCATGCCCATATCTCCTTAGTTGCGAAACTTAGAAAATATCGTGCACCTGAGGCATATGTGGTGGAAGATCTATGTAGTACACCACCTCTCAAACACTGCTCATGATCTGTAAAGTTTTGATTATCCTTGGAGATATCTTGTCGCCCCAGTCAAATCTGAACAATCCAAGTCGGTGTGAGGCTCAAAGGAACACATGGTCTCCCTCCTCGATCTCCAATTGTCTATGTCTCATTTCCTCATAAGAAATATGTAAACACTGTGAAGTCATCATCCACTTTGGGAAGACCTTCGAATTCTTAGGGGTATCTCATAACAACTCTGGACACAAGAGTGGAACCTCCCCGAGTTCTGTTTAGAATAGAAGTGAAATGCAAGGCTTCCTATACAAGGCCTTAAATAGATCCATTCAAATGGTGGAGTGATAGTTGTTATTTTATGGAAACTCCACTAGTGGAATGTGGTCCTCCCAAATATGACCAAAATCTTGGATTCATGTAAGAAGCATGTTTTTAATGGTTTTTATAGTGTTCTCTATCTGACCATCCGTCTAGGGATGAAAGGATGTGCTCAAGCAAAGATGAATCCCAAATGCCTCCTATAACCCCTTACACAATAAGTATTTCAAGCGTTCATCATGGTCTATGGTAATTTTTAATGGCACCCTGTGAAGCGGCACTATATTATGGATGTATAGGTACCTCAAACCCTCTACTATCCCCTACACCTGGATGGGTATGGAGTGAGCCAACTTGGTGACTCGTTCAAAGATCACCCTGATAGAATCATGGACTCTGGATGTATGTCGTGACCACAACATCAAGTCCATAGAGATACCTCCCCATTTCCTCTCTAGTACCTCATTTGGATAGGCTATGCATGGTGGAACCTAATACACGACCTTCAATTCCTGAAAAGTGAGTCTTTGTGAAATGAACTCGGTCACTTATTTCATCAACCCTAACCATATGTACTGATGTAGAAGGTACTCATACATCTTCTCCACATCATGATGTACCACCAAATGGGATGTATGGAACTCCCTAAAATCCTCATCATTCAATGATTTTCATACAATATTGTGACCTATGTAAAAGATGATGTGCACCCCACCTATCAATAATCCATCAGGAGCATGTTTGGAGGATAACTGAGCACGTTGGGTCACATCGTAAACATCCACTTGTTGTGCCTCCAAGACTCGCTATATGAGTGGGGGAGTAATTTTCATGAACTGAAGGTATGTTTCTCCATCATCATCCATAAAGGATATCTGTATCAAGACTAGCTGATCCATCACCTCACTCAGTAGCTACAAACCAGTACTCCTACTAAGGGAATCTCCTACCACTTTCCCCTTCCATGGAGTATAGACTATCTCAAAGTGATAGTCCTAGAGGAACTCTAGCCATCCCCATTGTCTCAGGTTCATTACCCTATAGGAGAAGATATAACTGAGACTCTTGAGGTCAGAGTAATCAGTAAATCGTTCACCCATTATGTAGTTCCACCACTTCATCAAGGAAAAGGCCACTTCTGGTAACTCAAGGTCGTGGGTCATGTAGTTTAACTCATTATTCCTCAATTACCATGAGCCGTAGGTGATCAATGCTCTCTCCTACATCAGGACACAACCAAGACCGGTCCCAGATGCATCGCCAATGACTACATAGTCATCTCCCTTTGCTGGTAGTCTCATTTAGGGGCACTAGTTAGTATCCAACTTATCTCCTAAAAACTCTATTGGCATTTCTCCAACCACATGACGGGCTGCCCATACATCTCAATGATTATAAGGGTTCTTCCACAATGGAAAAGTTGGGTACAAATCATCGACAGTAACCTGCTTACCACAAGATGCTTTGCACCTCAGTCATGATCCTGGGTGGATCAAAAGCGAGCACTGTCTTTATCTTCATAGGTTTCCCTGCAACTATGGCCTCTAATATGACATTTACAAGAATGTAGACCTCCCGAATCAAGAATTGGAACGTCGAGATCTTACCAGAAACTGCTTCTCTCAGAGTGTATCCAAGACTTTCTGTAGGTTTGTAGCATGCTCCTCCTTTGACACTGAGTACACCATGATTTCAACAATGAAGACTAACACAAAATAATGTAGGTAAGGCTATATGATCAATTTCATGTGTCCCATGAATAGTGTTGGGGAATCGGTCACGCTGAAAGGAATCACCAAGGACATGTAGTGTCCATACCGGCATCTAAAATAATTCTTTGGTAAGTCTTAATCTTGTGCTTCAAGATGATGATACCATGATCTAAGGTTGATCCTAGAGAACCACCTCGCTCCCTTTAGCTGATCGAAGAGGTCAAAAATCCTCAACAGTGGATACTTGTTCTTCACGGTTACCCGGTTCAGGCATTGAATGTCCATGCATAACCTCACACTCTCATCTGTATTCTTGGAAAACAACACTGGTGATGAACAGGGGGAAATGATGGGTTTTATGAACCCCTTCTCTTGTAAGTCCTCTATTTATACCCTTATCTTGCAAATCTCTATTAGATCCATCTTATATATCATTGTGGATATCGATGTCATCTTGGGATACAAGTCGATGCAAAAGTATACCTCACTATGATGAAGTAGTCCCTGAACATCCTAAAGAAAAACATCCTCATACTCATCCACTAATAAAAGAAATCTTGGACTCATCTCATCAACTACACTGAGGGTGAGGATATCCAATTGGTGAGTTATCGTCTACACCATCCTCAGACAAAGTCTGTCCAGTGATACAAGGGTTTACCTCTCCCCGATGAAGGAAAACCTAATCCCAACCTCAAAAACACACGACACATTGTGCCTATAATAGTAGATCTGAGAATGGAATGTAGATAACCAATCCATAAAAAAATATGTCATAAGGCCTCGATGCTGCTACTAGGATATCCTAGCTGTTGCTCTCGCCACCTAGAGTAATCTTCAACATCTTTTACCTATGTTTAATCATATAATTCAATCCCATCGATGTCTCTAGACGTATTGATAAATCCAATTGCTCTAACAAATTATCCAAGATCCGAATGAGAGTCGTGGAAAAGAAAGAGTGATTGGAACCTATGTTTATAATAACTGTCGCTTGGATGCATAAGACATAGATCATACATCAAATAAACAACAGAGATCCATGGTCATAAGACTCTAATGCCTAAAGCTGAACTTGCCCATTTATGCATGCTCCCAGAGGTTAGGGTGGACCACTTGTAGGTGGTGGAAGTACTACATCTAACCATCGCCTATCGCCTGCTACTCAACCTGCTCCCCTTCTACATATTCCAATTTGTGGCCATCCTCACATGATCTTATGCCTCTATCTCGGTTCTTCCTCTAACGTCCTCTTATCGTCTTTACAGAGGTTCGGTAGTCCTAAGCCATGTGTTATTTCCCACCACATGATTATTACATCATGCTCCTCTAATATATCCTTAGGTCATTGAGTCTTCCACTAAAGTAACTGAGTCCTGGGGACGTCCACTAGATGATATGGTCCGTTTGGACTACTACGCCATCTGTTTGATGCCTTCCACGGATCTATCGTAAGAACCCACTGTCCATGCTTTCTCTAGAAGAATATATATGCGAGTATAGATAGTTCCATCACTTCAGCCTATGTGGGTATAGTGAGAGAAACCATTGACGCCATGATATCCCACCTGATTCTCATCTCAATGGCTTGATCCCTGAATAAAGAGTCTCAAACCATGTCTATAGAGTATAAGGAATGCTTTTTGAACCTCACTAAGTACCCATCTACCCTCATGCTACCTTGATAAAGGTGAAGAAACTTTTAAATGTGTATAGAGCACAATGTTGTTGGGAAGAACTCCTCCCAAAAAAGTTTCTTGATGCCCATTGAGGTGAGGGTCACCTCATCATGAGTTTGAATCATCAGACTCCACTATCTCCTTGTCTAGACCTAAAGAATTATCGTAGTTAAGATATCCATATGGTCAAGAGGTTTCCTCACTTAGCATAAGACCACCATCAGCACCTCAAGCCAATTTTCAGTGACCTGCAGATCCATCTCTCACCAGAACCTATGAGGTCTCTTTCTCTAAAACAATTATAGGGATCTGAGTTTGCGCATGTCCTCATATGGTACCGCGGGTAGTATCTACGGACCAAATGGTTGTGATAGAACTTATACAACACATGGTGGGGAAATCTCAAGAACTGGTCCATGAACAAATGATCCTTCATTGGGAAGGCTATCCTCCTAACCACGTATCAGAAGCCTAGGTAGATGTCTAAGGGGAGGCATCCTAGAATAGATCACAATGGACCATAGTTAGAATATTATACCAAGTGAGATGAATATTATTCAATAAAATCATAAGGAGACACTTTTTCAACCATTATTTTCTTGTATAGTGCCAAAAAGAATAGTTCAAGGTCTTGGTTTGTTGATACATAATCAACCACACCAACACCGGTCTCCTTGATTTTGAAATTAAAACTCGCAACCTTTAACATTGTTTTCCCAAAACAAAAACAACAGAATCATAGTATATGTGGTAGAACCGACCAATTTTAACACCACTTTTTCACGACCCGTCCCTTAGGGCCCATTCAGTGACATACCCCAATCCCACACCAAAGTCCAGGGGTTGGAGACTATCATTGATGGAGTCAACCTGATTGTGGGAGGCAATTTCCTTAGTACCTATACTCAGAACTTGTTTCAGTATACTTGTTTTCCAATTTCAGTTTATGGGACATGGATGGGCATGTGTGTGCATATATGTACTCCATATATTTCTCCCCACTTGTAGGTTTATACCTTCGGTGCTAGTCTCCAACCCCTAGACTATGAGAGGTGGGCTTAGGATATGTCATGGCTCGGGCCCTAAGAGATAAGTCATGACATATTAGGATAATATTATATCATTACTCAAATAAATTAAATCAATATGAACCCACATACACAATCATAAAAAATTGTGATAATTTTAATTACCCACCTCAAACTGATGATCAAAAGGTTATGTTTTCAAAACAAAGAATCTCTACCTTCATGAATCAAGGTTTTCTTAGTATATTTCCAAATAAATTATAGTCCTATAACCCCACATCATCACAAATAGTATGTAAACATTCATGACATCCATATGACTTTTATATTGAATAAATAATATGATATAGGTAGAATAAATAATAAGAAAACTGTCGAAAATGTTCACCAAATCTCATGAAGGGAAGTAAGGTGTAATGACCCACATCGTTTTTTGTCATGATTTTCCGAGGAAGTGAGATATTTGTATTTAGTGGACTTTTCATTAACATAACCACGAGTTGAATGTGGATTTGGCCTATTTGATCAACTTGAAGAGGTGTTTTTACTCATATGAGTAATCTTGATGGTTGATTAAATGATTTATTTTTCAAGTAGAGGATGTCCAATGTTGTAGGCTTTCTCCTGGAGCCATCCGATAGACAATGGGGCATGTAGAATACTTTCTACCCAATAGTAAATACTGAATGTCTTGTAAGACTTTAATGGATAGGGTTTTTCACACTAGATAGCTGTAGGAAACATCTCATGTAAAATATATCCGTGGGACAGTAACCGCCTGAGTTAGTGGGGTGTGTTGGCACCATTAAAGTAAGGGTGTTATGGTCTTTTATCACCTAAATTCCCCCTTGGGATTAAGATACATTCCTTGAATTTTGAATATCCATTTATCTATACAATTCTCTCCCCCCTCCATGAGTCCACCTTATTATATGGTGGATTTATGAAAGAACCATTTCTAAATATTGGAAATATCATTCCTTCTTCATTTATCATAACCCTCATCTTCCTCATATTGTGGTGTATAATTTTATCATAAATCATGGATGATTTTATTTCTAATTCATGGCCTTCACAATAATGTGATGCCACAATTTTCATGGAATTAACTTCCTTCATGGAAACCTTATTAATCTATTGATTCTTTTAATAAACCCAATTATTAAATTGGATTTCAATTTCATCAAATCGTAGTGGAACAATCTCAAAACTATGGTTCTTTAGATCATCCTATCTGGAAAATTTCACATGGAGAAGAATGTATGTCATTGATGGGTGTTTCTTTAATGGCTCCATCCATCAAGGCATATCGTGCCAGTGGATGGTCAAGTTTTCAAAACCTTATGCACACCGAAAATAGGCTGGGGGCTAGAGATAATAAGAAATAGGGCATAATATAAATTGGGATTCTTATCTTTAGTGTACATGCACACAATCACCCAAAAGTCACCATGAAATAGTGAAAATTAAAAACAATAGATAGTTACATCTAGATAAAACATGCTTGTGATGAAATCTATGTAACATATCAAATTGTGAAAGAATAAAACCAAACTGAAATGAGAAAGAATAAATGATCGAAATAATTTAATTCCCAACCTACTGAAAATTTTAATATAGAAAGTTATATGTGTTTCGATCCAAATCTTCAAGTCCAACCATTTTTTGATTTCTATAAATCTGAGTATCAGTACACACCACTAATGAAACTGCTATACAATATATCATATGTATCAGAAAAGAACCATGTTGGAAACTCCGTTGTAGGAGTGAGTATGACCATACCCAGTATGATTCTTCAAAAAGAATAATGGGATAAATAGAAAGATATAGTAATGTTCATAAAAAATTATAAAAATAGAAAACAAACCCCTCATATATATTTAGTCTCATAAAGAAATATAGATAAATGAAAATGATATATTTATCAAAGTGACCTAATTTCCCCCTCCTAGTATTTTCACACCAAAAATATAAAGTTAATAAAATATTTTGGGATAATGAACCTCCTTATGATTGTATCACTCCCTAAATATCTCAAACACACTCTCATGTTTCCATAACACATAATTCAATTGAATGATCTATCCCCAAATGAAACTCTCAACTCAATTCATTATCACTACTAGGTACTCTATTTTGGTGGATCCATCATTGATTTCCAACTCACCCAGGACACCAGCATGAATTTGATCATGAATATATCTCCTATGTTTAAACACATGGAGGACTCCATGCACCCTATCCAATTGTGGGGCTAAAACTAGGCTGTGAGAAACCTCTCTAACACTCTATAGGATCATGGAAATCCTGGGGAAACTCAGAGATAACATTCAACCTTATCCAAATCCCCACAATCCTCATCATGGATACAATCATGAAAATATAGTCTCCCTACATAAATTCCAATGGAGTATGATGTATAACTATTTAATATTTATATCTATTGTGGTTTTTCTTCATATTCTCTAGGATCACCCGAACCTTATCTATCATTTCATACACCATCTATAACCCAAAAATTGATTCCTCTCTAATATAATTGTTACATAAGGGGGGGATACAAGGGATATCATAAATTTCATAAAAATGTTTCATGTTATTAGTTTTTTGATATCCATTATTATAATGAAATTAGAAAAATGGAATGTGATCCTCCATGATCAAGCTAATGTCTAAAACGAAATCCCTCCACATATCCTCCAACACATGGATAGTGTGCTCCGTTTTCCCAATTTTTTATGGGATAAAATCTATTCTTATCCTCAACTAGGTAATGAAGGACTCTTATGAGACTCCCCACTACCATGTTGGGAACTAGACATCACAGTCAAAGACGGTCTTTGATTTTACCCCATGAAGTTAAACAATCACCCATATTTACGACTTCTGCAAACAATCCACCAAACTCTTCTCCCTGATGGAAAGGAAGTTTTCCATCATCATGAGTTAGTTAACTATCACCTATATAGAATCATGGAATCTCATTCTACATAGAATATATATTAATTTTTCATTGTATATATTATCATATTTACACTTTGGGATCTCAAGAGGTTGTTCCAAACCTACCAGAACCTGGTTCTCATGATTTTCCCACTAACATCTGGGACACCAAGAGGTGAACATTGCAACACATTCTGTCATTCTACACCAAAATATATTATTTAGGTCCTTGTAAATATTTTAAACTCCATTATTTAAAACTAAAAGTGTGGTGTGAAATATTTTAATTTCTTCCTCTCACATCACAACTGAAACCATAGTCCATCTCTAGAAAATGATGACATTCTCCCCCTCTTTTAGAAAATATGTCTGGTGAATCTATTAAGGATATCTTGTAATGAACTACCTCATAGTCATTGTCTCTGAACTAGGACTCCCTAAAAAACTAGAGAAAATAAGGATTCTCCACTGACTAAAGAAAATCTATACCACTATCATTCACTATGTTTGGTTACAAAGAATCCAACATTAATGATACCTTCCACACAAAGTGATAATGGGGATTCCTAGTAAGGAAATCATTTGGAATGTTTCCATTCCTAATAGTATAGACTATCTCGAAGTCACAGTCATATAGGAACATAAAAATGTTCTTCTGCCTTATTTTCAGATACCACTATCTGAATATATTCTTGAGACGTAGGTGTTCTGAGTAAACAAAAAAGTTCTCTCCCAAAAGATGCTGACTCCACATATTCAAATCGAATAATACTGTTGCTAATTCCATGCCATAGGTATTGTATTTCTTATATTTAGGTCAACGAAAACCTGACCCACAATCAATCACTACCTACCACGACATCAACACAGTCCTTAGACCATTTCTAGAGGTATCTCAAAACACTACATACTCTACACGGTCCTTTCAAAAAAAAATATTTGACTTTATCAAATAGAAATTTTATGACGGATTATAGATTTGATGGTAAAAAAAGTAATTCCAACAGATATTTAGTTTTATTGGTATTAATTTTGACTACCAACAAATGTTTTTACCAACAAATATATCTGTTGATATTGATGGTTCAATACCAATGAATCTTTTATCAACAATTACATATATTGCATTGTCATACTAATACTAACAATTTTTTACCAACATATGAATCTATTATTAATAATAACCATTACCAAAAAATCAAATTCTATCAAATAAAATTGTTACAACATCCAATTAAATAAAAAATATTTTATTTTTAACCAATTAAGTAAAACCTATTTTATATTAAAATTATTATTTTTATAATTAATGAAAATATATATTTAGTTGGGTAACATTTAAAACGAGATTGACTTTAATTTTCAATTTTATCCAATGTTAATAATGATAATATTTTTCAATTTTATCCGCTCACACACCTCACCACCATTTTTGTTTCCTCCCGTCATTATCGATTTTGATGGAATCTTGCCGCCCTCCGTTGAAGTTTCATTTGACCTACATCACCGCTCCTCCCATTTTCACATCGCAATCGATGAATCCTGTAGCCCCTAGAAGTCACCTTCAACGGATCTGCCATCATCGTCCAGTGTCATCGTGAATTGCCTGCACCGAACACGCATCACCGCTGATTCCCTCCTATCATCATCGCACGCACCGGACAACCAATCACGGCCAATGGCATCCATTCCCACTATCAAACATCATCTAGAAATATTTCTGTATATATGGAAAAACCATCCCCCAACCCATACCGACCCTGATCATTTCAGTTACCTACAATGTACAGTGGAAACCCTATGTCAATTTTTCAGATACCACATGATTCAATATCATTTTTAATCAATTGACTTCAATACAGATGTTTTATTTAAAATAGATCTCATTTCATTCTATTTAACATGTCCTAGGTTGTATTTTTCTATGCTTTGTTGCTTTAATCCTTCATGAAGGTTCTCTAAACACACTTTCATAATTCAACTCCTCCATGGACATGTACATATGTTACTAAGGCAACAATTAACCTCTATCAGTCCAAATCTTCGACTCATGGGCCACAAAGCTCATCCCACTAGACTTCACCAGTTCATCCTGTCATACCTAATACTGATCCTGGAGGTGGTTAAACAGGTCCATCCTCACCTTCTACGCACCAATGTAAGGTTTCTGGCCCCCCATGTTTAAAAAAATGTTTTATTCATATTTATTCATTTTTGGTTTATGTTATGATTTTCGGTGTTGGTTTATTTTGGTTCTTTGTGGTGGAGTGATAGTACTAATGAAATATTATTATTTATAAAGGTTTTTTTCTAGTTTCTCTAAAATAGATAGGTGGGATAAGGTGGAATGATGTTGATGCTTATAGAGTATTGATGTAGCTAAAGATTGGCTGGGTGTTGCTGAGGATCACTGGAAATACTGAAAACATCCCCATAAAATACAAAAGTGTCACTTAATAGGATTTTGAAATTGTATATCAATATCACTTTAATAGTATGGAAAAGCCTTCCAGAATCTTGTGACTTAAATAGTCATGCTACTCCTAGATTTATTTTAGCAGTTCTCCATTTCCATCCTAGCTTATTATACTCATTGAAAACTATATTTCTAATTTCATAGTATTTTGATCTCCTTTAATGGACATGTTGAATGAGAAAAAAATAGAAAGCACCTCATGTATTGGTTTTCATCACATGAGAGTTGTGTAGACCTTTGTCGAGCTATTGACAACAAGTCCAAAGAGGTGTGTCTTTTGGCATTAAATTGTATCGAACATGAATTCCATAATTTTTATTGTGGTTTTGACACAATCATTTAGTTGGAGATAATGATTATCTAAAATGAAAACCACCAAGCTTTGACTCACTAGATGCGGAACATCATATGATTTTTATATAATCCCTTTGGGGAATGTCACATTAATTCCTCAGACTCCACACACACACACACACTTCAATAAATTGTTTAGTTTGTTTTAGCTTTTCTTACTATAAAACATCTTTTGATGGTCTAGACATCTATTCAATTTTACATATTGACATGCAATAATTATTCATGTTCTTTCTACATAGTAGATTTTTCTTTATTTTTAATATCATAGTATACCATTCTACATTAATATCATATCAAGAATATTATGCATTAATAGTAATGTATTTTTGGTCTAAATGCTCAATGACTTTTAATTTTGTTTATGCGTGTTTTATGTTGTGTAGGAATGAATGAAAAAAAATTTAGTAGTAGACCTTAGACTCAACCTGTCAACATATTCTGATATTTTCATGGTTTCACCTCAATGAACATTGATAGAAGTGTTCAAGTTATATAATGGTTGGGTTTTCCTTTTTTTCTCTATCCCTGAAAGTAATTTATTTTCAAAGTTTAATTTCTGTAAGAATTACATTTTATGGGCCTTTAAAAGCATTTTTTATGTGCTTTTTCATCAAATAAATTTTTTTCCATTGGATAAAATTTATTTTTCCAATTCTAATACCCACTCATATACCAATTCATCAAGTAAAAATGTGTATTGGACGAATCTATTTAGATAATTTGTGTCACTGATGTAATCCCATTTCCATTGTGATTAAATATCTTTTCATGATTTAATCCACCATGAATTAGTGAGCTGGCTAGGTAGAAAATGAATTGATTATGGGTGATATCTATATTAGTGCCATCAATTTTTTGAATGAACATTATGCATTGTAACCATACAGAGGATACCCTATTACACAAGCATTTTTTGTTGAATTTATTTAAATATTTTTATAATTTCACCTTCTCACGATGAGAAAATATACCTAATTACGTTATCCCTTGGCACACTATCACTGCTAATTTTTTACAAACAATTCCAATAGGAACCCCTCTTTGGCATAATGAGCCTTTCTAGAAGCCAGTATTGTGCAATGCATGTAGATATTCGTGGTGGAAAAAGGGTATGTTTGTAAATTGGACACTCATACATGCACATTATGAAATAAGATTTTTAAGACCTACATGATTCCTAGAGTGAAGACCATTTCTATAAAGAACGATGAATTGAAACAACTTAAAAAAGGAAACATAGTTACGGTGTGCAAGTGGAAGCAGTTCCCAATGACGGTGATGGTTTCCAAATGTATCTGGATGAAGAAATAGGTAATATATCAAGTTCAGGTTCATCCACATTCGACTCTAAGAATTTCTGATAGTTTGGTAGTGTTGAAGCAAGAAATTTCATATATTGTTCATATCCTTTATACATTTCTTCTCCCATTTTTGTATTTTTAACTCAGGTATGATCAAATTTTTATATGGGGAAAAGTTGAAGTGTATACTTCTAAGAGGCTTATATTTTTTTGAAAAACATCCTAGAACATAAATATTTACATTGTAGGAATTACTAATTCCCATCATTATTTAAAAAAATGTATTTTGCCTCATAGATGGTTGTAAGGGGAGCTTCTGCAACTTTGAGAAATAAATTGGATGTGGGGGTTATTCTTTATTAGATAAATTTGGGTTTTACTGCTCAAATTTCCTATCCAATGAGTTGTTCCACTGAATCGACATCTTTTATTTCAGGGTTAAAACATGGAAATGTAGTTATGAGTTTTTAGAATTTGACGGGCATTTTTAGAGCTTAGGTATGATGATTTTATAAATTCTTTGAAATTTTGTTATTTATCATTTTGGTTGTCTGTTCTTCTTATTTAGATAGTTTCTATAATAGTAATGATGGATTTTTAAAACTGATCTAGTTTTTTAGGTTTTCATGTGGACTGATATTCCAAAATCTAGTACATATTTGAATAGTACATAGACTGAAGGATAGCCTCAATAATTTTCTGGTGCCCGGTTTTATAATATGGATCATTAAATGTAGTTCATTGGGTAAGATCTTTTCAGTGTCATTTGAAGTATAAAACAGAACAATGATAAGAAAACATTTTCTCACCTTTTTTAGTAAATCTTTTGGTGTGTGTTTTTACCGAGGATATCAATTTTATATTTATTTTGGGCTTTTGGCCTTTCATATTTTTAACCATTCATGCATGCATTGAGAAACCATTTCCATGGAATGAGGTGTTTCAGAAATGGTTTTCCCAATTAATCATTTTAAATCCTGGATAGTATATTTTCAATGGTTTTTGTAATCATCACTTCTTAAAAGAGCTTACTCATCCATGCAAGTTTTTATTATTGAGAAAGGCCTTGAGTAATCAAGGAATTTATTTTCAGAGATTCTTTTGGATATTTATCCCCTTCTGACAAAGAAGCATAGGTCCAAAGATCATTTTTCCAATTTTTTTCATAAATATCTACATTATGTGATTGGTATTTTAACATGAATGGAGATCATTGTTTCTTTGAAAAATAAATTAAAAAACTGACCAATCTTGTTCCCAAAGTGCATCTAAACAACCTTGGGAGTATTTTTTCCCTAAATTTTATTATATAAATTTTTTTCATTAACATTTCATATCATTGAAGTCTGAGATTGGGTTATTTGATTGTTTTGTAGGTGAACCTTTATACATGAAGGAACAGGAGATTGTTCTTATTCTTCTACATCCATCAAGACCCATACAATAAATTGGAGTACTAGATAAACAATGTTTTATTTGATGGAATCTTCACATATTCTATAGGCAGCCTATATAATTTCCAAGTATCGATCACGATCAAGTATTCTCAACGCTATTGAGTTGGACTCTTTCACATATTTCATAGGTAGCCTCAACAATTTATATGTATACAATTCTCGTAATGAGTCTCAACCAAGAATCATTCACAGATTATTTGAATTATCTTTCTGTATAAACAATGTTGTAGTTAATGGACCCTTACCAAAATTGATGAGGTAGTCATTCATGTTCACCTTTTCTTGTTAAAATATGAAAACTTTTTGATTTAATTAGATTTGGTTATGAATTTGGATACAATGGTTGTTTTTATATTTATAGAGTTTTATATTTACGAAACATTCATGTACATGATGAGATGCTACCACAAACCCACGTCTATGATTTGGGATGACCCGTGTTAAACCAGTATTGTAAGCTATAGCTGATTTCCGCCATCGTGGTAATGTCGTGATTGTGTGAATTGAATTCTTGGACCAAAAAACTAGTGGGAACCATGAAAATGATAGTTTATGTGAGAGATAACATTGATTTTTTTTTTATTTTTACAAATTTTTCTTAGATGGAAAAATTTCCAGTCTTTATATTTTTTTCATTCAGACTATCAACTCTTGAGATGTCAACTAGGTTGATGTAAAAATATCAATATGAAAATCATTTTTTATACTTACATTTATTTCTATTTGGGTTTCAATTATTGTAGATATTATTCATCGATTTTTGGGTGTGATCTTTGATTTTTTTAATGTATATATTGGAGCTGAAGTGTGTGGAGCTGGTTATGGGGCATGGATGGGCTGCTCGCTGGGGCCTTGATGGGTTGATCGTTGGGGAAAGTATGAGTTTCTCGTTAGGGCATGGATGGAGGTGTTCACTGGGGCATGAAGTTGTTTGTTGGGGATATTCATTTGGGCATGTATGGAGCTGTTCATTGGGGTAAAGATGAGCTGCTCACTAGAGATATTTGTTCACAAGGATGAACTGGTCACTGGTGCTAGGGCAAGGATGAGCTGGTTGCTGGTGCTGGGGTAAGGATGAGATGCTCATGGAGCTGGAGCATAGATGGGATTCTCTCTAGAGATGTTTTCCGATACTGAGGCATGGATGTTCATTGATCGGTCATAGGGTGGGTGTGAGGATCTTATCGATATTGGGGGGGGGGGTCAGGTGGGATATAATGGATCATCCTGATCATGTGTTTTTCTATTTATTCAATTTGTTTTAAATTTCATTATTAATATAATTATTTTTTTTTCTAACATTGAATATGCATGATTAATTTATATGATAAATTAAAAAATATAATATGAAATTTCAATAATTTTTTTTAAATTATATTCAAATGTAATTTATAAATAGATTTTATATTTTAGTAATAATATTACCAACAGAAAAATTTGTCGTTATTATTTGTTGCTAGACAGTTTACCCAATATATATATTATCTGTTGGTATAATTATAATTGTAACAGAATCATTTTATCTGTCACAAAAACAATTAGCGAAAGATTTTTTACCAACAATTTAGTGAGAGGGACATTTTTGTAGGTAAAATGTTTTACCAACAGAAATTGAGCTTTTACCAACAGATATGTCCCTGCTGGAAAAAGCTAAATATTTTGTAGTGTTTAATAGTCTCAACATAGTATCACTACTTTGTGTCATCCTCAACTACTAAAGGGATCCCTGAGATGGATTATTCCGGATAAATGTCCACCTTTTACACATAAGGGTTTAGAAAGGGGATTCTACTCTAGAAAATTCACCCATGAATCTCTTATAGTACCCTTTCATGGTAAAAAAAATTATGTACCTATGACATACTCTTGGGTGGATCCCATGAAATAACTACATAAATAATCACATGGTCCATATATAATACATTATTAGAGTTGGCATTACCCCAAAATTCATCCTTTTAGACACATAACATGATTTTCAATAGAGTATCACAAATAGTTAACGCATGAAGTTAGTCTACAACCATACTCAGGAGATTTTCATGTTTCTCCCTTAATCATAGTAATTTAGTATTTCAAAAATAATGATAAAAAAAATATTAGTCTATGTATGGCTAGAAGAAGCAGTTCTAAAATCCAGAAACACATTAGAGAAATTTTTAAAATTGAAAGGTATCACAAGGAACTCTTAGTGACTATAGTAGAAATGGAATGTCATTGTTTGAATATCAACCTATGAAACCCTAAAATCAAGGAACTCAGACCTATGAGTGATACACAAGAACCAATTAGTGCCTCATAACTAGTCAAGAAGGACTTTAATACTCATAAAAGTGTAAATCTTATTAATTTTTACCTTGTTCTGATGATGATAATAAAAAATAAGCATGAATCACCTATCCCCCATTTTAAAGAGTAAAACTTGAGATACCTAGAGAAATACATTGGGTCTGATGATAACTGTCACCGGAATGTCCTCCAACTACACCCTCTACTCCAGGAGCATGGTAGTGGATATCCAATATTTTTTATGAGATATCAATGTTTTTTTGGGGTGAATGTAAATGAATAATTTAATATCACAATATTGAGGTAGTCATAAAATTTTCTGAGGAAATTCATCAATGATATCATCCACTATTGATTGGATATAAATGCTTAAAGATATTGATGTTCCAAGGACTGAACATGCTAACTGGAGGGTGATGTGATGCAACTATTGTTTACATTTCATTTTCTCTTAACCATGATATCTCTATCACCCACAATGGATAATCCATTCCCTTATATTTGAATGAATCTAGCCTACCATTTATGATAATAAATTTTTGATTGAACCATATACAATCAACCCATACCCAAAATAATTTCATATGGTTTCATTATGATTTCCTATTTTTCTCATTAGAAATTCTCTCCGTTGACTGTCATCTTACACTACTAACAGATAATTGATATCAAAGAATCTCACCTAGTAGGATCCTGTAGAACAAACTACTAGGATAAGTTTTTGATCGGGAGATCTATCTCTCTCATATGTTACATAGAAAAAAGGATTTACTCGCACTTATATATAAATGAACTACTGAATGAGTATAAAAGAAATGGATCATACATTGTATCATCTCATGGGAATCTCATTCATAAATTTCTATACCTTACAACATCAAGCAGCCCAGACTGTAAGGTCCATGATCTTAGTGTCGGTCACTGAGATGTGGTGGTGGAATAAACTCATAGAATTTCCCTCTACTAGGTTATCCTCACCCCATATCCATATATTCTCCTATGATATAATTGGATCCCTATATAATTCCTTGGCCAGGACTTGGAGAAAATGATCATGGTGCTTACTCTATTGTAGTTGTTTATTCACTACAATTCCGCTCTCCTTAGAATGTCTGTTTGGGAAATCACATTCAATGTGATCTCACACACCCATTAATTACATCACACATACCTAGGTAATTTTGTCTTTTAAATGAAATATTGGACACAATTCCACATGAATTAGTCCATCTATGTGTGGGTATCAAAAACTGAGACCGTCTCGACTATCACCTACTAGTTTCTATAGATGATTGAGCCCCATGACATCCACTACCTGCTTTAGCTACATATGATCCAACTAATAGTAGTCTCTATGTCACTATTTCCTTCTATATTACTCTGTCATATGCGTTAATGATCAAGAAAGACACATTATTAATGATTTCTCTATAAAGACCCTACTCATACATCAATGCTCATTTGTAACCATCTCAAACCATGTTCTAGGACTATCATGTGAGGTCAGTGAATATCATAACTTACTTAGAACCATCATGATACCATATTTTAGCTCATGTTGATCCACCATCCAATCTTATAGAAATTTTGAGGGGTCCTACTCATCATAAAATATATATTTTAATTCATAACATGAGACTTTTGTCTCATCATGAGTCTTCATGACTAGACTCCACCAGTGCCCTGCTCCTCCAGGGTAATTAATATCTTCAACTGAAACCATCTTATAAGTCTGGTTCATCATGAGCCTAAAAACTCATATCATCAAATAAATCCAATACTCTACTTATAGGGTACCTATGTCACCATATAACCTTAGTTTCTTCTTGTAGTTAATCATTCATTGTGGGATAATCATGCCTGAATCATCAATATATCCAATTGGAACTATATTCTACTAGAAAAGAAACAGTGATGCTTCGTACATACATGGATGAAACACCTCATGAGATGAATCATGAACTGAGGCATCTCCACTCATCTCATGTTCCTCACAATCCTAAATCATTAACCTATATTTCTATCTTCACAGGGGCTTCCAGAATGTTATCAAGATGCATCATAATAATATGATTATATATATGGGGTACTAACTCAATAAGGATAGTCAAATGACACAATCCTATATGATTCATACACACACATTCCATGAAACAAATATCTCAGTATTCTATGTTGAAAATAATGAATTTAGAGTCTTGGGGTATTGGTACATCATTGGTCGTAAAACACTAGGTTCCTTGTTCTGAATACCATAGTCAAGATACATTGACTATATTTCAATAAGGTCCCAACCAAATCCTCATCATGCATATAACCCCAAATCCAAACTGTTTATGTAACACCTTTGATACAAATCCGTAGTTACCCAATCCACCACGGATGTCATGGTTAGTGGAAGGAATGGTCGTTAAAACCCCAATCCAAACCATAATAAGCATCATACTGACAAAAATCACTGGAAATAAATAATATATAATGGGAGACCATTGGATAGTGTACCTATATGAACTCACCCAACCTTATCCATGAAAAAGTGGAGAACAATAAATAATAATATAACATCTATATTAAAAAATTAATGTAATAACCACTACAAAATATATTACAGTATGATAGAATAAAAAAAATTTGAAATGGGGAATAGAAAATCCATAATTAGAAATAATGTTAAACACTTACAACAATTGGATCATAGAAATATGAGATAGAAAACCTACTAATCTCCAATAATGACCACCATATACAGTCCAAGTACCCACGTATCACTATGGATCCATGATTTTAGCATTCAATTATCTTTCGTTTACATAATACATGATATGTGTGGGAAAATCCCAAGCATGGGTGAGTATAAAAATGAATAGAAGGTAACCCCAAAAATAAAAAAGGGACAAATAGAAGGATATAGTAATTATCATGACATCCTATAGTAATAATGAAATTAAACCCATTATATATATATATATTCTCATAATGTAACACAAAAGAGATACATATGGGATCTCCACCTCACAACCCAACATATAGAGATGAGTATGAATGAAGCTCCAAAAGTCTAATTCAAATGCCCAACATATTGAATTTTTGATCCAAATGATGTCTTGGATTTATAATCGAAGATATCGTTCGAGATTCATTCCACTATTTCTTGTATGTAATTTCAATATATTCAATTTTTACATAATAAAAATGTTGGGAATATCCTAGCATGAAATATTATGCCCTATAAGTTCATGGATCCTAAAATATCAGTTTATATATTCCAAAGTATTATAAGAAAAAATAAAATAAATATTCATCAATGATATGTCACATGGTGTTTGATTCTATTTTTTTCTTAATGGATAAAATATCCCTTCATATTTTTAAATTGAATTCTGTATTTTTAGGTCCTTATAATCAAGAGTGTGCTGGGAGTGGCTGAAATCAATTTGACAATGTTGTAGATTTGGTACTATTCTTGGATGAATTCTACCTGAGATTATAATTTAATTATATTATTTTATTCATATTCTTATTTTTATATGATATGTATTCTCCAATAAATGATGTTAAAAATGTGTTACAGAACTTCCATTGGTGGTTGGTTGTGGATTCGGCTATGTGGTGACAGCTTGTACGTATTTCAAGAAAACTATGTCTTCCACCCTTGGTTTTAAGTTTCTTGTAATAATTTAATTAATTAAAATATATTTATAATTAATTAATTTTGAAATATATTGATGATTTTGAACATATCTTATAATGAAGAAGGTTGAATGATCATGGATAGTCTTGAAAAAAGGAGTTGGGCAATGCTTGGATGTGAGCTGACTCTGTGTTGAGGTAAGTGGTCTGATCTACTCTACATTATGGTAATATGAATGGTTTATTTCCTTGTGATATGAGTTTATTCACCTTGGGATAATTAAAATAAATTTTTAATTATGTTTAGAATAACCTATAATTCTCTTTTATTTAATCGTCTATATGTATTGAATAATTTTAGGAACCATGTATAATGTAATTTATCATGACCACTGATGGAAAAGGCTTGATCTATAATGAGTTAATTATATTATATGGACCCATTTTGGGTGTGTGGTTTTGTTAAAAGATACCTAGTTCTTGGGAGACCATTTTTGGTACCCAATCACATGTTTCTACAAGTGAAAACCATGAGACCATATTTGATTTACTAATCACATGTGTGTGTGTTTGTGGAATGTATGACCTATGACTAATTTTAAATCTCATGTACTATGTGTTTGTGTGTATACTTGAATGACCTATATTTTATGTTGATTTAATGATGAATGAATGTGTATTCAATGAAGAATATGGTTTATGATTTCTTAAATATGTTTCTCTTATGGATGTGAAACTTTAATGATGCAACATGTTGTTTCATCTGTCATAATGTATCTATGTATTTCATGTGTTTCATAAACTATATTATATAACATAGAATGAATGTTCAACCATATATATTATCACCCTGAGAGGTATGTGAATGATAATTACCGACATGTTGAAGGGTTATCTCTTATAGTGGGATGTTTCAATAATGTTTTATAAATTATTTTGTCAACAGTGGATGTGGTAGAAATGGTCAGTTTAAATTATTTCAATCATATAGAAGAAAATGTTATGGTTAATTTCCATAGAAACATAGTGAGGGATATACCTTTAATCATATAGGTTTTTCTTCTACCCTCTGAATTTTTTATTTTCTGTGATTTCTATATTGTTGATGATTTTTTTTACTTTATTTTGAACCTATAACTTTCATGGATGCTTCATTTAGGAGTTTGTTACATGGAAAAATTTGAGGATACCGAATGAGTTATACTCACACACTACTAAGTACGACATGGAATATGGGTACATGAGCATCTATCAATTACTGATTATATAGGTTGGGATGAGGCCTATGTTTATCATTGAGAATTAAATATTACATTAGGTTTGAAGTTTGGCGTGATTTCTATCATTGATTTTATTGTAGAGCCTCTCACATATATTTTTATGTTATATGTATATGTTATCAAACAAGTGGGTAATTATTATCCTTGTATTCATCCATGAATGTAGATATTTATTCTTCCATATTCATTCATCATAGAAATTGTTATTTGTTTTTTCACACTCGTATTATATAATATAAAATGTTTAATTGTTTATCATTTTTTGTGCACTCTAATGAGGGCATAATCTCCCCTTGATTCCACTTATACACTCACTACAACTTATCATCATATAGCTTATTGGGAGTCATTACAATGGTCTTATGATACACTGACTCAAACCTAATCATTCTATTTGGGGTGTTTCAAACATACAGTAGAGCACCCATGTTTTCCATATTTGGGTAGTTAGTAAAATTAAAAAATTGGAATGTATCAAAACATGTGATGAAAATCAGATATGTATGAAATAAATACCATTATCAAGGTATTTATAGATTAGTAAGAAATGTTATTTATGATTATGGTTTATTCTGTCTTTTTTATATGATTTTTAACTCATTTGTTGCACATAAGATTTTAGGTCTTTTATTAAAACAACTTGACACTTGAATATTTCATCTAGAGGTCTCCCATGAATCCTATTGGTAACATATTTATGAAATTAAATATATACATATCATGTGAGATTTTACTAAAAATAGTGGTCTCAGTTGCTTAGTTTTAACAACTTTTACTATTCATGAAAGAATGAGTTCATGATGAAATTCTATTTGGGTGATGCCTTATACATTTCTAGATATAATAGAAGGTCCTAAAAAAAATTAGTGTCGTTATAATGGGTAATGGTAATGATGAATAAATTTATATGGATATTATGATGTAGACCCTCTATGCATGGATTGTAAGTGAACATTGTTATGTAATTTTGAGGCTTAAATTACCCCTGTGAAAAATATTCTTTAAGTGGTTATTAGATTGGTTTGTTTAAATTATTGTTCTAATATTCCCTATGTGGAGTTATACATATGTAACCTCATGTAATATTTTTTAATAGAAAAACGCGTATATACACCTCAAAATAATTTTTCTAATAGTGAATCCATAACAAAAAGCATGTATAAATGTACCTAGATGATGTTCCTTGTGTCATAACCCTTAATGTGACCATTTTGCGAGTTATGTGGAAGATCATTTGACCATTGAAATGTGACTTTGGTTAATTGTATTTCAATATATAATTAAAAAAACTTAAACATAGTGTGAAAATTCCTAGTGATGTTATAGTCATTGATAAATCCATACATATAGTTTTTATTAATTAATATACCATGTGCATGTGAATGATAGATTAATGTTTTGAGGGTGGTATTTAAAAATTTAAATTATTTAATATTGTATATATAACAATAAGTGATAGTACATATGACACAATGATGGATTTTTTAGTTAATGGAAACTTCGGGCATCAAGGTGGGACATGTGGATTAATGGACTATTAGTTCAGAATGAAAATTTCATTGGATTTAGAGTAAAGTTCCTTGGTTGCTTGGCCGAGGAGGGTTTGATATTGGGTGAAAACTCCTTATCCTGAACTAAACCCCATGTTATAGGTGGTGTGTGTTAAATCATGGTCTATATTAGATTCAATTTTTAAAGAGAATCGTTGACATTTATCCTTTTAGAGTAGTTTATTCTTTGTACAATGTGGACATCTAATGCGTAATGTGAGTACATTATAGTTGTTCATGACTCCTGAGATCTCTCTCTGGGATGTGTAATGAGTGGTTTTATCATCACATTATTTAGATTCCTTAATTTTTTGTTTTTTATATATTATTTTTATCCATAGGATTGATGAGATGATATAAATTGAGCTGTGGATGAACCCTTCATATTGTTTTAGGCACTTTAGGTGAACCCGTAAGGTTTACTGGGGGAAAGTCAGAGATGAATTGTATTCAGTGTCAGTAATGATGTCAGAAACCATCATGATGGTGTGAAATATTAAGGTATTACTATCCAAGAGGTTTCTATGTGAGAAGATGTCTCTATTAAAATAGATGAAAATAGTAATGGATTGGGGTACCATTCTGTTGTGAACCTATGTTTTTTGATTGTGTAGAAATTGTGGTATGGTGTAATAGCTTGCATGAGGAGGCTGTACTTGTTTGGATCAGCATTCAGCACCAGAAATTAGGATATGTGAGTGTTTTATGTAGTCTGTGAATTGATCATTTAATATAGTGTACAACATTCTAGTTCATCCAGGTTTGTCCATTTCTTAGTTATTTCTTCACAATAAGGTACAAATAGACCATTACATTTAGTCATTTCATTCATTGATGGTCTTGTCAGGGTTGGGGGGACAGAGGAATAATTTTTTTTGTAATAACTCTGATCGACCTAGGGTGGGGAGCATTGAACTGGTCATGATTGAATGTCTCATTTTTAGAAAGGGCTATGTAATTTTATACTACTACCCATTTAATGATCGTAGTGACTGTAATAGACTGTCGTGTAATATACCTAAGAGTATATATTTTAATGATTGATTTATGTTTTTTGATTCATATAAATTTCTAAATGGAGAAAATATTTAGTCTTCAAACTCAAGGGTTGGGGGAATTGGTGTGAACAAAGAGGGAGTCGGGTCTATAGGTCATTGATTCCTGGTCCAGAGCAATGTTCCTGGTGAAAGTGTTTAGCGAACCAACTGGAAAAATTCCATTAAAGTTTTTCATACATTGTTAAGGATGAAATATTGATTTAATGAATCCTCTACGTTATAAATAATCCTGATCATTTCCTTCAGGGAGCATTGACTATTGTTCTTGGTACCATTTTATGAAGTTTTATAGTGTAGTACTAACAGGTTCTTCCATGTGAAACTTAATAAGGCTTGTTAGAAATGAATAGAGCACATCATATCAACTATGATGTGGGTGTTTATGGATTATAAGATCCTTTATATAATTCTCATAATTTTCAAACAAATATTTGTCAATAATAAGACATTTTTTCATATCAAAACTAACAATGATTTCTTGGTATCGCCTTTTAACAGATGTTTCTCAATTTATATGTAATGATTGAATGGAACCACCAAAATCATGTCATTTCACTACCAACAATAAATTTTTGTATATATTTTTCAATTTTGGAAGTAAAATTGATGTTTTATGAAGAGTTAGTTTAATAAGTAGTGGTTTATAGAGGTAAATAAATCATGTGATCATTTTCTTAATGGTGGATGACAGAGATATTTCAGCTCAACAACGTGTATTCATGTTTGGTGTTGCACAATATGTGTGTGATATTAATTAATGATTGAAAATTTCCTTCATTTTTGAGTTTGATAACATATATGGAACATTGGTAACTCATTGTGAATAAGTGTTGATGAATATTTGAGGGAGTGATTCATGTGGTACCACAACTTCTCAATGATGATAATTGCAACCAGGGGAGATTTCAACATATGTTATTGTTTTGTTTAATGATTCTCCATGGAACATAGAAATATTAATTTAGTGGATTGAACATTGAATAATATGATGTTTAACCAAGGTAGTTACTATTTTTAAATATTGATAAGGTTTTTCTAAACCTAAAACAAAGTTCAGTGAGTGACTAAATTCATAGGTATTTATGAGAGGAGGATCAGTGTATTTTTCCATACTATTATAGAAACTTACAATCTGATGGTGTTGGAAGTAGTCATGATATCATTTAGGAATCACCGCTCTTCCGGTGAGGTTGTATTAGGTGATAATTGGACATTAAAAAGATTGATGATTGGATTCATTGGGCTCAGGTCAAGTAAGATCCCTTTATTCCTTTTTCATATAGAGAACCCTTCATGAATAAGATTATTGGAAAGAATTTTGGAGATCCATTGGGCTAGGATCTCAACTCATCCTCCATCCTGGAGTTCCCATTAATCAATGGTGGATCCATGTGTGATATATTAGAAGATCCAAACATTATCCTTCATTTTTCCCCTATCATGACCACCTTCTTCCTCATATAACGGTAGATCATCCGGTCATTCATCATGGATTGTTCAATTATGAAGTCTTGGAATCTGATATTTGGTGATGTAACTTTTTGACCTTAATTATATCCCATACTATTCACCTTATCCATAGATTTATTCTATGCATGTTATCCATTAGAAAATCAGATAAAAATTACATTTTATCTTTATGGAAATGTACAAGAATGACAAATATTTGGATTGACATGGATTGAACTAATATTTTAATGATCAACATGTTTTTATAATGGGAGTTTCATTGATTTTATGTCCCTTGAGGTTTCTATCTAGGGTTATTAGCTAAATGGTGATAATTTTTCTAGTAGAAAACTATAATTGAATTAGTTATTTTTCATGCATTACAATTAGGAGTGTGTCAATAATAGTGAAAATCCAATCAATGATTTTCCAACTAAGGATTTTCACATGGTTGAATTCTTCTATATTTTAAAATTTAATTATATTAAACTAATAATTTCATTTTTGTTTAATGATATTTATTTTACCAATAATTAATTTGAAATGGTTCTACGTAAATTCCAGGGATGTTTTGTTATTGTTCAGACAAGGCGGTGGTACCCTATATGTCATTTAGAAATTTATTCCTTTCTCCAATGGTTATAAATATTTTGAAAATTTAATTAATCCTTAATTTCATATAATTAATTAATATGGAAATATTTTGAATGAGTTATAACCTCATAGAGATCAAATGAGGGAAAATGAGCTTTGATGGGATCAAAAAAGCATATGGGCTTTTGCTTGGATGGGAGTTAGATCTGTGTTGAGGTATGTTTTCATGTGTAACACCCCGAGATTTTATGAAAAATATTCATTTTAATTTCATTAATTTCTTGTGTTGTATGCTACACCAAAAGGAGCTTGAACCACACATATCCCTGACTTGGCTTTCATTAAACGCAATCGTGACCTTCCACGATAGGGTGTGTTTTACGCAATACCGAGTTTCGCTAAAAGCGATATGTTATATAAACTAGCTGTTATGAATAGTAATACCCCCTGTATGAAATTTTATGAATTTTATCTTTCGAAATGGACTTCATTTTTGGATTTGGAATATTGAAATTAGCCTTGGGTGAATTTTTGGTATTTTTCTGAAAACATTCAATTTTTGATGAATAGTGAAAACACTGGGTTACTATTCAAAAACCGACTTTTAATTTAAATAATTATTTATTTCATTTAAATTTATTGTAGGTAAAAATCGATATATAATACCTCTATAATTTCAATGTAATTCATTGGAGGCATTTTATAATAATTTTAGATATATAAAAATTTTATTGAACTTTTCACCGTCTTTTACCCACCTTCTAGGAAAATTTGAAAATTCACATAAAACATAATTTTACCGCTTCTGTGAGTTGAATTAAGAAAATATGAGAGACACAGTTAGTATCAAGGACTAAAATGTGGTTCAATGAGATGAAAATATTTTTTTTGAATAGTAACTTCTTACTTTTTTCCCACAGTTAAAAGTAAATATGGTAATTAAGGGTAAAAATGATATTATTATTACCATAAAAAATGTCCCAATTCTATTGCATAAGTTTAATTTGACCAAAAGAAACCTTAGGAATAAAATATGACCATTTAGGCCCACATGGATAAGATTAGGACATTTATTATTACTTTATTTAATAAAGGGTTAAAATAGTTAAAATCAAATTTTAATAACACAATCATTTTTAATATAGGGTTATACATAAGATAAATTCTACTATAAATATTCATTAAAAAAATAAAAATATTTCCTACATAATGGTGTTTTATTTATAATTTTTCGACATTAAATAATTTAATTTATTTATGACACAATGATGATGGAGTAATTATCTTATTAATGAAATATTGACATAATTGATGTTAAAAATAACAAAATAAATGTAATTTGAAACTTTTTATAAATTACACTAATTTTATAGGTTAATATGACATGTTAGTATTGATTTAGATAAAAATTTTCGAACTAAGAATTCTGTTATGATTTTCACAAAAATCAATTACCAAATAGTGTCAAAATTGACATAAAATAGTTTTTAAAACAAGTATTATATTATTAATTGTTATTTTATTCGTAAATGTCTAAGGTTCGGCCAAATGAAATATATACGGTTATATATATTAATAATAAACAAATTTGGGTTCGTTTGGCTTGTTATAGTATGTTTATTAACATTATAGTGTAAGAAAACAAGAAGACACGGTAAAAGAAAAATTATTTAACTTAAAGTTAAATATAAATGATAAGGTTAAAATAGAAAGCTAAACTTGTCTGAATTATATTGGATGAGAGGATTTAGACCCATCCCCACCTTATCTTCAAAATAACACAATTTGGAGCTATTAAAAACCAAATATGACTTTATAATAAAATAATATTTTTAGTTATTCCAAAGGTTCCCCTCTCCTCCCTTATAAAAGGGCACCTCTTCCCTCTCTTCCTCACACCACTATGAGCCTTGAAGCTCGGTAAAACCCTACCAATTTCTCATATCCACTCCCTAGAAACATCCTAGAGGTTTCTTGCTTTTTCAATGTCCAATATTAGTGCCCTAAGAGGAGGTTTCAAAAAGGTGTGTCGAAAGAAGAGGTAATATCTGTTACCGATTCTTTCAACTTTATTTCATCTTCTACTTATTCTTATTTAGTTGTTTCATTATGAAGTAATAACATCAGTATCACTCATATAATTATATGTTATTATAAGTATTAAACAGACCTATTTAACCATCTATCCATCCTACGGAAAATGAAATCACCGCGCGTGCGTACGTACAGAATATTGTCTCCACGCCGTGGTGTAATCTGTTTTCGACCACCACCTTACTTGGATGGGTATAATGGTGTAAAGAAATAACTATATATGATTATTGAAAAGTGATATTGATTCTGAAATATTATACATACACTTCAATGAAATTCCACGATCATGGGAATGATATCATCGCTCGTGCGTACGTACAGAATATCGTCTCCACGACGCGATGAGATTCATTCTCCATGATAACCATTCATGAATGATTATAAAGTATATATAAAAAGTAATCATGAAATATATGACATAATAATGATAATAATTTTATGTGTATATATATGTATGTCATCTACTTAATTTCATTGAATTCAATAAGGAAACGAAAACAGCGTTCATGCGTACGTACGACCTACCGTCTCCATAAACAGTGTATTTCATTCCATTTAGTTGATCTATCATATATATATATATATGTATATACTGAATATATATTATATATAAATCATGTTTTAGATTCTTTAATTAATTAAATCAGGATATAAGTAATAATATCAAGAACAAAAATTCCAAACACGTACGATAAATAACACGATTTAACCCAAAACACTGCTTTAACATGGAACTTACAAAAGAACGGGTAATATAAAGTCATAAGTGAACCATATATGATATCATAACAATGAATATTATTCTGAAATAAGTCAATGAAAATATTTAAATCATTATACAGTAGGTTCGGATACGTAAGAAGCATATCAGACCTAAGTTAAGGGATAACTATTCCAATCTCGTTCTTATCCAAGATTTTTATTCATAAGTATTTACTACGGTTATTTCTATCATCCATGTCCATGTTTTATAAAAGTGTTTTCATGTATGTTTAAAGTCCGTTTTTATCCATTTTGACTTTTACCCCATGGTATGGAAGGAATATTTCTTTTATTTACCCTACAGGGTACTTTATGACTTTTTTGACAAAATTACGAGAAGAATGTTATTTTTAACTTATACGGTATGAACGGATTTTTACGGTTTCATAATGCCTAATTTTCATGAAGCTTACTCTAAATTATTTTATGACTATTTTCAACAAAATACTTTTATTTTAAAAGTGCATTGAATTTTTTTTAAAAGAAAATTATTTTGACGAAGAACGGATATTTTCCTCAAGTATTCATTTCAAATGTTTTATCAAAACCATTTTCCATCGATGATGACATTATTTCATATGTGTATGTTTAAAGTTTAATGTCTCTATGATTTACATGGTTCACTTTTCATATGATGAAATTTCCATTTGTTTTATATGGATTATGAAATGATGGGATGATGTTTATGAAACCCATTTTATTCTTTGGGTTATGATTAATGTTTTAAGGTTATTTTGTGGCACAATTAAGAATGATTTCATTATGAGATGGGTGGGACCTATATCTACCTCCAATGCATTGGGTAAAGATTTATATCATATGAGATACAAATGGATGGAATGGTAAGTTAATCTTGTTCAGTGTTATAGGACTGAAATGTGGAGTGAACTCGATTTAGAAAGGGACTTTGCCCACTAAGATAGTCTTGGAAGCAATGCCTTAGCTACTATGAAAATCATGACATGTGCTGAATGGTTTTCACAATTACATGTTTTATTCCCATTATATTTTATCATGATTGATGTTCCATTATGATATATGCCTTACATACTTCCACAATTTATGTCTTTGTTCAAGATTTTGATGTTTAAATTTCATGTTCAAGTTTTTCTTTCAAATGTTTATGGATTGTTTTATGTTCACTATGTTTGCCCTTACTGAGCATTTGAGCTCACTCTTTTTATGTTTTCTTTTTCCCATGATATAAGGAAAGGTTTTAGGTAAGAAAAAAAGGGAATAATGTTATGGGAGATGTTGAAGATCTTTCACCACGATTAGAAGATTACATTCCATGTTTCCAAAGACACGATTCTATTACGGTCCTTTTGTGTCTGTTTTTGTTATGTACTAAGTAATCCGCAAAAGTAATGTAATGTCCATGTACGTCAAGATTTGGGTCTCTACAGTTGGTATCAGAGGAAAGGTTTAGTCAACCTTTGGAAACTGGGATGCGAAAACGTTAGTGAGATCCCTAGAGATATTTCTAATGTATGTATTGGGATGTCCCTAAGGATAAGTATACGTATAGGATATAGTCCTAGAACTACGGTAACGATCGTAAAATTTAACCTAAGATGTTAGATATTGCGGGTACTCCCCATTTACTATGTTGTTTTCCCTAGTATGATTTTTTCCTCTCACACTATTATTTTTGGGTTTTAGAAAATGGATGGAAACAGGAAGATTCACGATAATGGAGGATATGACGGACAATGGAATGATATTCTTCATGAGCAACCAAATGAAACGGGATTTGGATGTCAAAACATCGTTATTATGCATAATAAAAAATCTCATAATATGATCAATAATCTCAACTTTGGTATGTTTCCCGACTCAGATAATAAGAGAAAGATGAAGTATCATGATGATCATAGAGGAAGGAAAGTTCAATTTCCCTCATGTAAATCATGTGGGAAGAGGCATCAGGGAGATTGTTTCAAAGGAACTGGAAGATGATTTGAGTGTGGAAAAGATGGAATCAAAGCCAGTAAGTGAAAATGAAAATGTTTAGTTAACACCATAGACAAGGATAATGTTATTGCTACGACATCAACAATGATTAGATGTTTTAAATGTGGAATATATGGGCATTATGAAAACCAATTCCCTAAGGGAAAATATCATGAAGAGAATCAGCATGGTCATATGAGTAGTATTTATGTGGATGATGATGAAGAGACTACAAATGAAATATGAGATGAAAGAAATGATGAAGCTCAGTCAGTGGTTTAAGAAGTTAGTGGAATTATTGTATGTTTATAAAGAATAATGTATGGTACTATGGAATAAAGAATCATCTATGGATTGTTACACTATTGTTTTTTCTAAAGTATTTGAAAGTGTATGTTGAATGGTACCGGTAACCATGGAAGGTTATTCAGATATTTTTGGAAAGTAGATGACATGCGTATAATGAAGGGATAAGAAGATAATGAGGTGTTTGATTGTATTCATGAGCTCATGACTGATATAAGGACTAATTGATATTATTATTTGATTATATAGATATTTTTGGGATTTTGGTATGTGGAAAGAGTTACCTTTTGACAGTATTCATGTTTTCACTAAGGTTCTATGGTAATTTATGTTTCAAGAGAATATATGACTAAGGAATTCATGTGTTTGGAATGCAATCAACAAGATATATCTTATGATATATGTGAGATAAATGCTTGTATTCACATTCTTGGTAGATACCCTTTCTAGTAATTGTTTTCTTTATACTATGAGCTTGGACCGAAGTATTTTAGATAAGCCTAAACATTGGAATGGATTATGTTGGACATAAGTTAGTATTGTTTAAGGATAGAACTTTTTTTGATATTATTGATGGGATGTTACAGTAATGTAGTTTTAGAAAAGGACAACCTACAGGATGGGCGATAGTCCCTCACGTCGGACAACGTTGTGGGAATCAAACCCACCACCGAAGTGCGACATGCCTTTATCACCTACCAATGGCCGACAGGAAGTCCCTGGTTAGTATAAAAAGGTTTAATTTTATTAAGTGTTATTATAGATGAAGTATATGTTTATTTTTTGAACGATATATGATATATAGACTTATGTATATAACTATTGCTAACCTTTTGATTAAGTCAGATGGAATGACCCATCATTCTATCACATGATCTGCTAACACTTCACGAATGACAAATTCAACTTCATTTCTTTAAGAGATGAAGTGAAAATTGTTCAAGGCAAGAAAAACAGTGATATTATATCAAAATAAAGTAGGTATTTCTTCTAATTCAAAATTTTCAACTTTAGGAAAATGATATTGAAAACCAAAAATGTATTCCTAGTGCTCTTATATCTGATGAATCAGATGGTACCTCAGATCATCACAAATTTATGGCCTTGTGATTGATGAGTTTTTCATAGCCATGTTCTCTACCACTCTCCATCAGAACATGATCCATATCTATATTTTCACCTATGTTCTCCTATGTGGAAACCCAGTGATTAGATAATTTGGGAAACCATTACATTTGATACTTTAGTTATTAAAGCCAAGTTTTGGTATTCCTTTTTACGATGTGGTTTTCTATTAAATAAACTTTCGAGTAGTAAACGATTTATAACCATGAAGAATTTCAAGGGAGAAATTCATTTTAAGGGGGGTAGAATGTAACACCCCGAGTTTTTATGATAAATAATCTTTTTAATTTCATTAATTTATTGTGTTGTACGCTACACCAAAGGGAGCATTCACAACATGCATCCATGACTTGTCTTGTATTACACGCAATCGCGACCTTCCACGATAGCGTGTGTTGTACACAATACCGAGTCTCGCTAAACAAAGATATGTAATATAAAATAGTCGTTATGAATAGTAATACCCACTTTTTGAAATTTTATAAATTCTATCTTTCTAAATGGACTTCATTTTTGGATTTGGAATATCGAAATTAGCCTAGGGTGAATTTTTTGTATTTTTCTGAAAAATTTCAATTTTTGAAGAATAGTGAAAACACTATGTTACTATTCAAAATCCAACTTTTTATTTAAATAATTATTTATTTTATTTAAATTAATTTTAGGTCAAAATTTATAAATAATACTTATATAAGTTCAATGTAATTCATTGGATTCATTTTATAATAATTTTAGATATATAAAAATTTTATTGAACTTTTCACCGTCTTTTACCCACCTCCTAGGAGAATTTGCAAATTCACATAAAACATAATTTTACTACTTCTGTTAGTGGAATTTCGAAAATCTGAGAGACACGGTTAGTATCAATGTATAAAATTTGGTTCAATGAGATGAAAATAATTTTGGGTGAATAGTAACTTTTTTCTTTTTTTTCCACGGTTAAAAGTAAATAGGGTAATTAAGGGTAAAAATGATATTATTATTAATCTAACACATGTCCTAATTATATTGGATAAGTTTAATTAGACCAAAAACAACCTTAGGAATAAAATATGACCATTTAGGCCCACATGGATTAGATTAGGACATTTATTATTAATTTATTTAAAGAAGGGTTAAAATAGTTAAAATCAATGTCTAATAACTAAATCATTTTTAATATTGGGTTATACATAAGATAATTTCGACTATAAATATTCATTAGAAAGATAAAAATATTTCCTACATAATGGTGTTTTATTTATAATTTTTAGACATTAAATAATTTAATTTATTTATGACACAATTTTGATGAAGTAATTATCTTATTAATGAAATATTGACATAATTTATGTTATAAATACCGAAATAAATGTAATTTGAGACTTTTTATGAATTACACTAATTTTATAGGTTAATATGACATGTTCGTATTGATTTAGTTAACATTTTTCGAACTAATCATTCTGTTATGATTTCACAAAAATCAATTACCAAATAGTGTCAAAATTGACATTAAATAGTTTTTAAAACATGTATTATATTATTAATATTAATTTTATTCTTAAAAATATATGTTTTGGCAAAATGACTTATAAAAAGTTATATAAATTAATAATAAACAACTTGGGGTTCTTTTGTCTTGTTATAGTAAGTTTATTAACCTTATAGTGTAAGAAAACAAGAAGACCCAGTAAAAGAAAAATTATTTAACTTAAAGTTAAATCTAAATGATAAGGTTAAAATAGAAACCTATACTTGTCTAAATTCTATTGGATGAGATTATTTCGACCCATACCTACCTTAGCTTCAAAATAACTCAATTTGGAGCTATTAATAACCGAATATGTCTTTATAATAAAATAAAATTTTTAGTTATTCCAAAGGTGCCTCTCTCCTCCCTTATAAAAGGGAACCTATTCCCTCTCTTCCTCACACCAATTTGAGCCTTCAATAATGGCCAACCCCTTCCAGTTTCTCTTCTCCACCTCCCTAGAAACATCCTAGAGGTTCTGGTCTTCTTCAAAGACAAATCTTAGTGCCCTAAGAGGAGGTTTCAATAAGGCGTGTTGAAAGAAGAGGTAATATCCATTACCAATTCTTTCAACTTTATTTCTTCTTAAAAATCATCTTCATTAGTTGTTTCACAATGAAGTAATAACATAAGTATCACACATATAATTATATTTTATTATATGTTTTAAACAACCCTATTTCACCATCTATCCATCCTATGGAAAACGAAATCATCGCGCGTGCGTACGTACGGAATACCGTCTCCACGCCGTGGTGTAATCTGTTTTCGACCACCAGCTTACTTGGATGGGTATAATTGTGTAAAGAAATAACTATATATGATTATTGAAAAGTTATATTGATTCTGAAATATTATACATACACTTAAATGCAATTCCACGATCATGGGAATGATTTCATCACTCATGCGTACGTACGGAATACCGTCTCCACAACGCAATGAGATTCATTCTCCATGATAACCATTCATGAATGATTATAAAGTATATATAATAAGTAATAATTAAATATATGACATAATAATGATACTGGATTTATGTGTATATATATGTATGTCATCTACTTATTTTCATTCAATTCAATAAGGAAACGAAAACAACGTTCATGCGTACGTACGGCCTACCGTCTCCATGAACGGTGTATTTCCTTCCATTTAATTGATATATCATATATATATGTATATACTGATTATATATTATATATAAATCATGTTTTACATTTTTGAATTAAGTAAATCAGGATATATTTAATAATATCAAGAACAACAAGTCCAAACACGTACGATAAATAACACGATTTAACCCAAAATGCTACTTTAACATGGAACTTACAAAACAACGGGTAATATAAAGTCATAAGTGAACAATATATGATATCATAACAGTGAATATTATTCTATAATAAGTCAATGAAATTATTTAAATCATTATACATGATGTTTGGATACGTACGAAGCATATCAGACCTAAGGTAAGGGATAACTATTCCAATCTCGTTGTTATCCGAGATTGTTATTCGTAAGTATTTACCGGGGATATTTATATCATCCATGTCCATGTTTTATAAAAGTGTTTTCATGTATGTTTAAAATCCATTTTACCCATTTTTACTTTTACCCCATGGTATGGAAGGAATCTTTCTTTTATATACCCTACAAGGTACATTTTGACTTTTCTGACAATAGTACGAGAAGAATGTTATTTTTAACTTATATGGCGTGAATGGATTTTTACGGTTTCATAATGCTTCATTTTCATGAAGCTTACTCTACATTATTTTATGACTATTTTCAACAAAATACTTATATTTTAAAAGTTCATGGTATTTTTTTTGAAAAGAAAATGATTTTGACGAAGAAAGTATATTTTCCTCAAGAATTTATTTCAAATGTTTTATCACAACCATTTTCCATCTAAGATGACATTATTTAATATGTGTATTTTTAAAGTTTAATGTCTCTATGATTTACATGGTTCACTTTTCTTATTATGAAATGTCCATTTGTTTTATATGGATTATGAAATGATCAGATGATGTTTATGAAACCCATTTTATTCTTTGGGTTATGATGAATGTTTTAAGGTTAGTTTGTGGCACAAGTAAAAATGATTTCATTATGAGATGGGTGGGTCCTATATCTTCCTCCAATTCATTGGGTAAATATTTATATCTCATGAGATAGATATGGATGGAATTGTAAGTTAATCTGGTTCAGAGTTCCCGGACTGAAACGAGGAGTGAACTCGATTTAGAAAGGGTCTTTTTCCACTAAGATGGTCTTGGTAGCAATGCCTTGGATACTAGGGTAATCATGACATGTGCTGAATGGTTGCCACAATTAAATTTTTTATTCCCATTATATTTTATCATGATTGATGTTTAATTATGATATATTCCTTACGTACTTCCACGATTTATGTCTCTGCTCAAGATTTTGATGTTTAAATTTCATGTTCAAGTTTTTACTTTCAAATGTTTATGGATTGTTTTATGTTCTCTATGTTTTCCCTTACTGAGCATTTGAGCTCACACTTTTTTTGTTTTATTTTCCCCAGGATATGAGGAAAGGTTTTAGGTAAGAAAAAAAGGGAATAATGTTATGGGAGATTTTGATGATCTTTCACCATGATTAGAATATTATGTTCCATGTTTCCAAATACACTAAACTATTACGGTCCTTGTTTGTCTATTTTTGTTATGTAATAAGTATTCCTCAAAAGTAATGTAATGTCCATGTATGTCATGCTTTAGGTCTCTACATCATGTATACTATACACTATGGAAATATGTATAGTTTTTAAGAATTTAATATTTTTTCCCCACCATCAACGAAAGAAACCTAAATCATAGTTACGTAATTAATTTCTTTTAATGAGAATTTTGTTAGTGATCATAATGTATTATGTAATTAAGGGAACCATTCCTAATCTAACTGAAAAAATTCCAAGGGAAAAATATACCCTTGAGCACTAGATTGATATCAACCAACGATGGTAGATGCATAAAGCCTAATGAGTGAAATAGATTTTATTTACCCCTTTGGGGGTGTGTGGTTGGGCTATATGGGACCTAGATATTGAGATACCATGTTTTATGCTTGATCACAAGTATGTAAATTTGTGTGTCCCATGAGACCATATTTGACATTTAATCACATGATTTTGTGTATACCATGATACTGATGCTATATGATTTATTTTATTTAGTGTGTGTGCATGTGTGAACCCATGACAACTATATTTTATACTAATCACATGAGGTGTGTGTGTTTGTATCCTGTGAAACCTATGATTGATGTTATCTCGCATATGGATTTCCTATATTGGTGAATCTTTTCTAACATGATGTGATGTATTGTATGTCGTACTATATTTATTTATTTATTTATTTATTTATTTATTTATCTTATATAGTTTATTGTGTAGGTAGATCCATGTGGTCTGTCCCCCTAATAGGGATGTGAAAGATATTGATTGTTAAGTACATGGGTGATGGTGCCAAAATTTTGGAAAAAGAGAAGAAAATGACATGCCCTCAGGGTTGCCTCACGAAGCTCTTTCATGGAGCCTTGTGGCCTTACAGCTGGTGCGAATCTCTCCCTTTTACGAAGCAACCGTAGAACAAGGAGGCATGAGGCTCTACGAACCTGATTGACCGTTGTGAAGACGCCGCGGAGCAAGGAGGTGGGAGGCTCCGTGAACTGGATTAATGTTTGTGAAGTCGCCGCAGAGCAAGGAGGTTGGATGCTCTGTGAACCCAATTGACATTTACGAATCCACCACAAAGCTTGGAGGTGATAGACTTCATGGTAACGAAAAAATGTCACCTGTCTTCATGCCATGCGAACTCTGCTTCATGACACCTATTTCCAATAAATATCGAGCTCCAATCGAGCCCAAAAGAAAGATCCTCTGACCATCCACCTTCTATCATCTTCAATCTCGAAGAAATTTTTTCTTTGTGAACCATGAACTCTTGAAGGTACTTTAGCAACGCAAAGTGCCATTCACTTTTCATGAATTCAACCCCTATCCAGAGATGGATTCCATTCACGGAGCCCATGGGCCTCCGTGAAGGAAGGGTATCCCTAAGTGGACTCGGTACATCTCGGAGCACTTATTCTTCATGAAGAATCTTTCATGAACATGTAAAACCTATGCTAAGGTGAGGTCACTATGCTTCGCGAAGAACATTGCTTCGTAGTGCTCCTATTTATAGGGAACCCTTGATTTGGGAAGCCCTTATTCTTGAAAGCCTCTTTACTTCACGAAGCACCATCCATATGCAACAGTTCCCTATGCCTAGGCTTGGACACCTCACTTCGCGAAGTGTACCCCTTTGTGAATCTCCTCTAATGCATTGAGAAATAGAGATTCACAATTCCTCTTCCTGTGAACCCCTTTTCTCTGAAACTCCTTTTCCCATACGGCCATCTAGTCTTGTAAGAAGTTGTTTTATGGTCCCTTGGGTGGTTCTTACTATTGCGTTTCTTAGACTCATACTTCTTCACAAAGGGACGCTAATGACTATTGATTCTTCACATAGCCACACTAACGTTGACCCCTTAGTGGATCGCTCCACAACACCCCCACAAAATGGCATTACTAATTCATTCCCTTCCCCAAGGTGAGGGATGTATCAATTATGTAAGTCCAATAGGAGTGCGTAGTGAACCCACCTCATTCAAGAAGTAGGATGTTAAATTACCAATCACCATCATCCTCAGCACGTGATGTTAAACTGTAGCCTCACCCTGTGCATCCCACATGGGGTGCCCCGTCTCGGATATTCTATATGCCCCTGGTCACCACGGGAGTGAAATAATCCTCACATAGAATGAATTACTCCATTTTGGAGAAGTGTCTGTCAGCGGGGAAAGGGCGACCACCTTGGTGAAATACTCTATAAATTCTTTCGGGTGTTATTCCCCCTACTCATCCTTTCTTCTTCCATTCCAAAGACCAAAGGAAAGAGGGGCATAGGGACATTCGTTATCCCATCCCTCTCCCATTGGTATTTTTCGCCACATAAGAATCCATAATGGAGTATGTCCCAATTACCATCTCCATGGGCTACTAATCACACATAAGCCCTCTATTTCCTCTTTGGGCTACTAACCACATGTAAACCCCATTCCACTTCCCATGGACAAACCATTCAGGACATGATCGTCAGGTCATTTCTGCCTCTTGTTTCTCACACCGATCTTGACTCGCATGGGCTTAGAGAAAAAACCAACCATGAAATCCTCTATGGGTCGCCCTAGAGTAAAATCCCCAACACCATCCCGAACTACGTGGACTTTGAACATTACCAAGGAAAGGTACATAGGAAGCCTCATAGAGGTTCAAACTCAACACCCAGTTCTTCTGACCACCTTCACATCGGTTCACGAACCATTCCGAACTACTTTGACATTGATCCTTTCAAAGGCATTGTACGTAGTAAGCCTCCCCGAGGTTCAAGCACAACACCCAGTTGTTCCAACCCCATTCATTTCGATTCGCCACCCTTTCAAACTATATGGACTTTGATCCTTTCGAATTAAAGGTAGTAGGATGCCTCCCTGAGGATCAAGACCATCTCCCATTAGTTCCGACCAAGTCACGTTGATTCACCCCCATCCTACATGATGTTAAACTGTACGCCCTTTTTGTCCCACATGACACAAAACTGCAACCCCATCCAACAGTAAGCCATCGTAAACCTGTCCAGTGGTATCCCATTGTTCCCCCAATTGACGATAAGTCGTTTAAGTCCCTAATAGATGGTAATTCGTCGTTATATGAACTACGTAGGTTTGATCCATGTCTCCTAAAAAATGTATGTAGGAAACCTCCCTGAGGTCCAACCCCAAACACTGGTAAACGTTGTGGTCCACTCCCTTGGGAACCACATCTATGGTCCACCCCACGAGCATCAGACCACCCTGGGATGCTAATCAAGCGTAAGACCCGTCATGTCATCAGGTAGTTATCCTCTGCACGTCCTGGTTTCAGGCCCCATTCTGGAGGACCCACTTCCTCCTGGTCCCATCCATACAGGACACCTGATTAGGTGTTCTACCGTCATGTCGAACCACATGGAATCTTATTCCCTTCCACGGAGATTCATAGGATGTATCTTCAAGACTAAATACCAACATCATTTTCGTCCACACGTTAGTTCCATTTCATTGTTCATGAACTCTCAACCATCTATCATCCATCCTGATTCATATCCGGGCCGCTGCATCCTGGGGGGATAATTACATCTACGTTCCTCACTTCTACTAGAAGTAACTGGGTACCTAACCATGCATTAGCCCCACCATTAGAGTTCCCTCTAGGGGATGCACCCATATGATCGACTCCCATCAGTGTTCCGATCAGTCTTATCTATATCTTCTATACATTAAACCCAAGGCATGCCCTGTGTTAAACATGGAAAGCAGATGAAAAAATCTGAGACATGCCTATAACATATAATTCCCAGCATTCGACGTGGGATGCCTCAGGAATACGGGCCATTATGAATACCTATAATAAGGGGAAGAAACCCAGATGTGCTCGGGTTCTAGCATCCAAACATGCCAGTGATTTCCAACATGACTACTCCCCTGGCCAAAGGTTGCTGCCCTGACCAGACCCTTTGGAATGTCCTGAAAAAAGAAGGGTATTTAAACAGAGTCCATAAAGACATGGAACATGGATGACTTTCATGAACATCATTCTAATATATAAGGGAGACCCGGACTAAGAGATGAGTTCCACGGAAGAATCCACAGAAGGAGGAACTGAAATCCCATCATCCCGTTTTGAATCAAGGGGAAAGAGTCCCTGAATAAGCGATGTATGCTACCCTACATTAGAAAGTGGGAATGAAGGGCAATATTTAGAATATCCTCATCCTCAAACGGATTAATGCGCAAACCCCAGCTAAAGAATCGGAAACAAAAAATGGTGAACTCGACGTGATTTTCATCTCGTTAATGTTGATATTTGTAGCGTTTAAGACATCAGTGGACTAGCGTGTCACGAGATACAGTTGTCTGATGCCTGGTCCTTCAATGAAAATAGTGGTGCTGGCTTGAAACTCACCAGATGATGGTGATGTGGAATGTTGGGCATCCCGGTATGTGATGTTGCCAGCGTGGATCGTTCTTTCCATCCATGGATGACAGAATGGAATGTGAGATTTAGATGTCGATTTACTTGTTTCAGCGCTAATGTTTTAACCTTCCTGCCTCAAGGACCTAAGATTCCATAATAGGAAACTGATATGCACCCACCCACCAACATATGGGCAAGGGGCACCACCAACGTAGCAATTTTTCATGGCTCTACATCTTCTGTGATAGCTTCCACACCCAAAGCTGCTCAGCACCCACGCCCCATCTCACCTTGAGAGTTTGTTCAATGAATGGAGATAAACGACCTCGTCTGCCGATATGAGGAGGTGGGGATTATCCCAAATCAGGATATGGCCATGTAGTATTTAGAGGTGCGTACACCTCATCGCCACCGCTGCCCACATGGGTCATGCAGGGAGCCATTTCTCCCCACTCCGATGCATAATTGTTTTGGGAGCCTCTCCCTAAAATAGTTCATTGAATACATCCCATAAGCAGATGAGGTGGGGGATTTCTGGGGTAGCCCAGTAGGGATACCATTCAAGGGGATCCAAGGAGGGCCCCACTAGTCTGCGCCAATGCCGCCACCCAGCCCCACAGGTCAAGGAATAGATAAACTCTTAGCCTGCTCCAGCAGCCCCGATCCGGTTGACTAGACGCCAGCGTCCGACGCAGGCTGAGGAGGACGCCCACCTAGGTGCATCAACGTCTGCAAATATAGCGCCTCGTTCCACCCCCGACATATAACAATAGTTCTTTATCTATTTCTATCATGGGAATTTAGACGCCCATCCTATATAAAGGCACCAACTTCCCCACGACCAGGCTGGGTCAACTCTCCTAGTTTCTATTGCCGGTAGTTTCCTCCGTGGACCGACCCGTTACAAAGAAACCCTGTACGGAGGTCCTCCCCATACCACCATCATTGAGAATGAGGGTCATCCCCGCTTCCAAGATAATCTTGATGGTCCTCCCCATGCCACCTTCAATAAAAATGAAGGTCCTCCCCAAAACAGTGACACTCAGCATGGAAGTCATTTCCACACTCATGACATTAGGTATGGACTCATTCCTCCTGCCATAGACCTCCGATAAAGAAATGTTACACATCTTGTAAATCTCTAGTGTGGGGCCTCCCCCATGTCCTTACAGCGACCGCCAAAGGTCCTCCTCTCCCGAGGAATCATAGGAGTGAAGTTCAGCATCACAACATCGACACCCCGCATGGAGGTCATAACTGTGTTTGACATGACCAATATGTGGACCCTCCTGTCACTAACGCTACTAGGGGAAATAAGCATGGAGGCCCTGCCCATGCTTCTACCAGCTCCAGAAGAGGTCCTTCCCACTCCGGCATTTTTTTTGGAGATTCACTCTGCAAATAAACCAGTGGACACAAAGGTCCTCTCTCTGTTCCCTTCGACAACTATCCAGGTTCTCTACACACCCCATATCACTTAGGTGAAATCCCTCCTGTCCCAGCACCATCTCGGCTGAAGGACCTCCTCACGCCAAAAATCTACCCTGTCATGAAGGGAAATCCCGGGGTAGGAAGAAAGGTCATCACCACCACAAAAATAATGCTGGGAAGATTCAGACAGAGATCAAACCAGTCTGCTTCTCAGAGTCTGATGAAGAATATGATTCAATAATGGAACCCTCACCTCGGTCCTCCGTGTCATGGGTTGGGGCAGGAACATGGCGCGTTGGCCTCATAATTTCATAATGCAAGGTCCATCAGATCTTTTACTCCCTCTATGGATACATCTAGGTGAATGAAATTTTGGCATCTCCCCAGTGTCCACCAGTCCAATCGCCACCACCATCACAAGAAGAACCCTCTACCTTGACTGGAGAACACATAGAGTAATTTTTGGGACCGATGGCAGACGGACAACAGCATGGACCACTACCAGTAGGTATAGTCACTTTGTCAGAAGCTTCGGTTTCCAGCCCATCTTATCACGATGTGGTGGCCAAGTCATTTCACTCTTCAGAGGGTAGCACGAGATGCGCTTGTTTGTAAGCCCGTTAAATGTATTCTCCACCATCCAGCTTACCATCTAAATGGATTACATTAGTAACGCTTTTGGTTCCCCAGCCTCTTCCAATTGACGAGTGGGAAAATGAAGGGCCATACATAGAGTTTGTATCATGGAGCTTGTGTATAATTCTTGTGGTGTACCATTTCCCTGAGATGTTTTTGCCGGTTGTATCATAGAATTTCAAGGAACCATAATCACTCACTTAGGAGGAGGATGGATACTTTCTCCAGAAAATTTGGGTGGCTCACTTTTATCTTTATCATTGATGAGTGACATACCCCTAGAGTTAGTTTCACTTCAAATACATTGGTCAAAAATGTTGTTTGGTTGATTTGGTCGCACTCCCTTTGGCCCAGCACCCTGAGTCACTAGGTGGCCATAGGACCCTCCATCAATGATGCGTTTAGAGTGTTAAAGTGCTCAGCAAGAAAATAATGGAGTCTTATCCCCACATGTAGATCTATGGATGCAGGAAGTATGCAGCCCTCCATTTCAGTTCTATCTAGAGTCAACCCGATTTGACAGGAGACATAGAGTATATGGCTCCGAGAAGGTTCGTGGTTAAAATGGCCGACCTGCTGGGGGTGAGAATGAGCTACATATTCTTGGAGAGGACCTACCCATGAGGGAGTATCACACCTATTAGATCTGTTGGGAATTATTACTTGTCAAAAGAGAAATCTAATGGGTATTCTCGTTCCCACCGAGGCGTTGGTCCTCAGCCGAAATCCCAAAAAGTGTAAGAACCACCATGGATCTGTCAAACCCTCAGAAATATCTGGCTCAGTGTAGAAGATGGAGGAATATAATGAAAAAATCATGTTGCATCAGAACATGCAGAAAAAAAGAAGATGGTCGATGAACTCCTTGTTGAAGGCATTTTGGAGCGACGAACAAACTATAACGATCCCCAACCTGGGCAGTAGGGGTAGACACAAATTCCCCCCGGGTAATTTGTTCTAGGTGACCCTTATCATCTTGCCCCCATAGATAGGGCTTGAGATGGAGCCTATGGAAATAGGGAATGTTACGTATATCCAAGTCCTCTTGAGCGGTGTGAGAATCCTCGGGACCCAGCTCATGCCCCCCCAGCTACTTCACATGTCATTCCACGAGCTGCTCCACGAGCCGATGAGCCATTTTATCATGTTGAAGAACCTAAAAACGTGCTGGTGGTCATCAATCCCCATCATGAGAGGAACCCCCACCCGGATGATCCAATGGAGGCACTTATCTCCCTTCTCGAGGCATTAGAAACTCGACAGGTGGAAATCCAGCCTGATGGAGTGCCATATTCGGTGTGGGTGGACGACAAGCTAGCACCCCCTAGTTTTGTAAATCCTACCATTCCCACTTTAATGGGATGGTTGAACCACTACAACATCTGTACCAATTTATCTCAAGGTGCAGACCCATGTTGGGAACCCCAGTGTAGTAGGAAGACACCAAACTCCAATGCTTCATACAGAAATTGGAAGGAAATGTGTTTGTCTAGTACAACCAGGTACCCATCTAGTCAGTAGTCGGCTGGGAAGATCCTCGTAGACAGTTCATTTAACAGTTCAGTTCCACCACTCGGAAGACGAGTTTTGTAGACCACGTGAAGTGAAAATAGAGGCCTGACGATCGAGCCACAAACATTGTCAGCTGGTGGAAATAGATAGCACATTCCCATGTCATGTCGCTGACCTATTAGAAACTGATGATGATGTGTGTAGGTAATGTCAAGAGAGAAATGGTCCCCTCTCTGATCACCCAGAACCACCCTGGGGGATTGCAAGACTTTTTGATAATGAACATTTCCTAGAAGAAACCTTGAAACAGGCTATCCAGGCACATCTGTTGCCTCTTGTAATCACCATGACAAAGGACTTCAAGGTTGATCCCACCATAGTTGCTCAAATAGAGGCCCCAAAACAACTACAGTTATTAGTGGTGAAGCCTCGTCCATAGCCCTGCAGAGGCCCTCCACCGCAGCCACAACCTCCGACCTAGCAATTTTTTCCTCATTATCGACAGGTTCCTCCTCGCAATGCACCGCCACCACCCAGGTGAGACAACCAGGTCCCACCTCCTCGATAGGCTCCTCCAGCCCCTCGTCAAGGCCATGCTCCTAGGGCTCCCTTCCTGGGCAAGAGAAACTGGGCCTACTCGTTTAACGTGGCCTAGGTCCTCAGCTATTTCTGAAGTTCTTTGGAACAAGGGTAAGTATGCTTTTCTGAATGCAGGAGGTCAGATGATGTAAACATCATTGACCACCCTAATTACTGCCCATATCACCAGATTATGGGGCACACCCACAATCAGTTCTATGTATTTAATTATCGGCATCAAGACAAGGTGGATAAAAACATTTTCTGGTTAGGCCTGGATCTAGCATAGGTGGCATGTGTCTTTGTAAATCCAGATAGTAGCAGCGACAACGAAGGCGAGTGGCATCAGGTTTCTAACCACGGGTACGAGAAGTATGATTATTAGATGGATTTTAAGATATCCTATCACGCCCATGGTATTATCCATGAATTCTGGAATCGATTTGAACCTTTATATGACAACGTTCCATCCCCCTCTGGTACCTCTATGTCTACGGCTCGACCATCCTCTTCCTAGAAGAGCAAGAATCGGTGGCACAGGTGAACGCAAACTCCCCCACTGATGCCATTGTCATGTCATACTCTCGGTGACTTCATGCATCTAGAAATGGATATTACTACCATAAGCCTTCTAATAGTGGATGAATACTCTCAACTTTATGCCTCGGTTAACACCGTATAGCTGTTAAACTCATATATTATTTTTGACGACGAGGTGAGCCAGGCGGATCCTCCCAATGTTCCCAGCCATCATTAGTGTTGAGGGATCTGCGAAAATATGAGTCTTCGGAGTTCCTCATCCATTATTTATAGCTAGGCTATGCATGATACCGAAACCATGCATCATTCCCAGTGTAGAGCTCACGATGCACAACCTTCTCATCTGGTGCCATTAGATCTTCCTTCGCAATTGTTTGTGCTGCTTGATCAGGAAGAGCCACCTTGATAGGGCCGTGATCAGCCACACTCTATTATGGACTGGACTCAGCCATCTGGCCCTCATCCAGTAGCTGCTCTGAAGGCTTCCACTAGTGAAAAGTGGGATATTCCCAGCACCAGTTAGCTGCCGGTCCAGCCGAAAGGGCCCACCATACTCTCTATCATAGAGAGACCACTTATAAGTAGAAGTTCACATATAACATAAAATTATGATTTCTGCAAGCATATTTTCATCATTACATAAAATCTCTCCATCCTTGAGGACATTCTCCTATCAGTGGATATGTGTGAGGCCCTCCCCGAGTATTTAAGAATCCCCCTCCAATTTGAGATGGAGGTTGGAGCTGCATAAGCCTTCCTTGTTGAGGTTATCGAGCATGCTGAATTCCATGCCATCATCTCATTCTATGGAGAAGATGTATGCTACCCACTATAGGGGAACATTCTCCCATTGTACATCACCATCCAGTTTAATGGTGTAGATGTTCGACGATGTCTTATCGACATAGACTCTAGGATCAACCTAATCCCCACTCGAACACAGTGAATAGTGGGGTTGTCCGAAGATTATCTGAGTGCCTCTGACCTGAATATACAAGGTAATGATAGGACATAATAGACACTGGACGAACAAATTTTCTTAAATACCCAGTTCGGCGGTATGCTATACAGCACGGAGTTCGTGGTTGTCTATCAGGACACCGCCTACAATGCATTGATGGGAAGGCCATCATTCCACATACAAGCGGCAATCCCTTCACCGTATCACCAATTCCTCTTGTACTCCCTTAATGGACGAGTGGGAGTACTCCATGGTGATGTGTATCCCTTTGTCTCGGGTGAAGACCAATATTTGGATGTTGACTATTACAAGAGAAATGACAAGATGATTCAGGCTAATGAGGTTGAGCATTCTACGGTTGTCACTGACCCGTGGACAGACCTAGATGATTCCTAAATCTATACAATCCTCTAACTAGAGGATACAATCCCAAACATGGGAAAATGATTCATTATTTCTAGAATGGTGTGGGGAACACATTTCAATTTCCACGTCACGTCATAATATCACCATATACTTCTACACGAATTAGGCTCAGGTGATTCCAGTGCTCCATACCCCCATAAGTTATCGGGGTGTCCACCCCATGGAAATGGAGATATTTCACAATTTCATATTTCTTCGGGCCGAAATAAATCAGCACAAGATGACATGATACTATTTCAATGATAACAAAAAATGTGGCCCCTTGGCCGGATGACTGGCTCGGATCAGATCAACAACTTTCATCGTTATGGTTTCGGCAGTACAGGAGTCTCCCAATGCAGTGTCCACTACCACTCAGGCTAGTACTAGTCTTCCTTTGAGATCTGTTGACTCAGAGTAATCTCTTCCCACAAAATATTTCTCTTACATAAGCGAAGAAGAGGATATATAGGATGCTCCCCCCACTATTGAAGATGGTGTCTCTACCATGGTCGATGAATTGGTACAGGTGAACCTTGGTAGCAAAGTGGAACTTAAACACTACATTGATTAGTTCCTCTATGGCCCTTGTGGAGAAACATCAATATGTGAACTTCCTAAAACACACAATGATGTACTCGCCTAGAGTTATGACACGATGCCCAGACTAGATCCATACGTAGTCGTACCCCACCTCAGTCTCCCAAAAAATCACCGTAGGTTTAAGAAGCCTCCTAGAAAGATGAATCATTCCCATGGTTACATGGTCGATGTTGAACTTGACAAGCTCCTCAGAGCCAAATTGTGAAGGAGATCCAGCACCCCAAATGGCTAGCCAACATTATGCCAGTTAGGAAGAAGAACAGATATATCAGATTCTTATTGACTTCCAATATCTCAACCATCTGTGTCCAAAAGATGATTTTCCCGTTCCAATAACGGAATTGTTGATCGACGAAACAGTAGGGATCCATGAACTCTCATTCAAGGGTGGATACTCTAGGTATAACCAGTTCCAAATGGCTCCTGATGATGAAGATTACACTGCATTCAGGGCACCAAAAGGTACTTTCTATTACAAAGTCATGCCCTTCAATTTAAAAAATGAAGTAGCCACCTATTAGTGTTCCATGCATCTCATAATTAAGCATATCCTTAGGAAATTGGTGGAATGTAATGTGGATGATATGGAAGTGAAATCTCACCAACATAAGGACAATCTCAAAGTCTGTTAAAAAGTGTTCGGCTTCTTCATTCTCGCCACTTGAAGATGACCGCATTGAAGTGTGCCTTTAGGGTCACCTCTGGAAACATCCTCAGTTTCAATGTCAGATACAGGGGCATCGAAATCGACCAATAGAAGATAAATTCCTTTAGAAATATGTCTCCCCCAAGAAACCTTCAAGAGCTTTGAGATTTCCATGTCTACATAGCCTACATACATAGATTCATTGTGAATTTGGCTAGCAAGTGTAAGCCCTTTTCTCTGATTTTGAAGAAAGAAACTGTTTATCAGTGGGCTGAATAATGTAAAAATTACTTCATGTAAATGAAGAACTATCTTCTCTAGCCTCCGGTCTGATTGCCACTTGTCTCCAGAAAGTCGTTTGTCCATTATTTGATCGCCCTAGAATGTTCTCTTAGTGCCCTTCTTGCCTAGAAGAAGAATGTGGGAATAGAGAATAGTATCTATTATCATAGCCACATTCTCCTTGATACAGACACCAGATACTCCACTATCGATAAGAGATGACTCGCACTGGTATTCATAGTATAGAAATTGTGATGTTACTTGATGCACCACGAGGTACAACTGGTGTCCCGAGTAGATCCGCTGAAGTATATCCTAAAATACAACATGTTGACAGGCTGTCTAGCTCGGTGGGCAGTGATTCTTCAGCAGTTTGACATCAGGTTTGTCCCACAGAAGTATATTAATGGGAAAATATTTTCATTCTTCCTTTATGTCCATCCAGATCCTGCGTACCTGTCCCTGGAACTCGATTTTCCTGATGAAGCAATTCTCCGGGTAGACATGCCACGTCATGTTGGAAAATTCACGTCGATGGTGCTTCCCAGAGCCCCACCGAAAAAGGCTTAATTACCCCAGTCTAAACAGAGTAGGCCTGGGTAGTGTCTTCATTACACTAGCACAATCCATTCTTTTATATTCATTCGTATTTTCAGAAGGCTTCTCCAACAGTGAAGAAGAGTATTAGGCTCTTATTAGTGGCCCCTAGATGGCTCTTGAGATTGATGTTCCCCACATTCATGTGAAAGGGGACTCCAAATTAGTCATTAAGTAGGTCAACGGAGACTATGTCGTTAAAATCAAGAGGTCGTACCATTGTTGGAACGCACTCTCTAACTAATGGCCCAGTTCCCATCTCGGCTAGAAGTCACTCATGTCCCTCGATCCCACTACTGTCGAGCTAACGCCTTATTCAGCATAGATTCATCACTTGTAGAGCCCGAACAGGATGATTTGATTATCCATGTGGCATACCAGAGATCCATAACTCCCATCACTCTAGATAATGAGGACAACCTACATGTGAGCCACATTACCACCGATGCCTCCACGTCAAGACCTCCAAGTCCCCCAGATACAATGATTTAGGTGACTCTCGACTAGAGAACCTACTTTGTCGAGTTCCACCAAAATGGTAGTCACCCATCAGATCAGGCCGAGTATGAGCGAATCTGACATCACGTGTTGTACTTTAACCTCCAGAGTGGTCCTGGTCTTGAGCAGAACATCTACAAAGCCCGAGTTTTATGGGAATATCCTCTGTTTCATTCAAGGAGTTGAGATTTCTCAAGTCATGCAGGAGGTTCATGTCGGTTCCTGTGGGACTAATCACATCAGATGGAAACTATCACACCAGAACCGAAGAATGGGGTATTTTTGGATCTCCATGATCCACGACTGCATCATGTTCTCCAAAAGGTTCCATGTGTGCCAAATTCATGCTAAATTTATGCATCGGCCTCCAGAGCCTCTCAACTCTACCAAGTACTCTTGGCCCTTTGTAGTCTCGGGACTTGATGTTGTGGGAACATACCCACCAACGACAGCTCACCAATGAAGGTTCATTCTGATAACTACTGATTTATTCTCAATGTGGGAAATGGTTGTCCGGCTCAAGGAGGTCAAGGTCTGATCCATCATTGACTTTGTGAGCTCAAACGTCATCTACCTATTTGGAGTCCCTCACGCCGTCCTCACCGATAATGGTACAATCATCTGGGTAGCTGAGGTGAAGAAGTTTTACGCTGTAAGAACCCGGATCTTATTTTTGATGTACGGGTTTCTTCTTTTTCCTTTTCCTTATGTGTTTTTGAGAAAATGTGGAAAATGGGGAAAAGTCATACATTTTGGAACTACATGCGATGTACTTTTCCCCACGCTGTGTACTTTTGGACGTGTGGGATGGGTACACGGGGTGTGTATCCATGTCGGCGACGAGGGGTGTAGGAACCGACTACACGCCGTGTAGTGGTACCTTACACGTCGTGTAGTCAGTCGGCATGCTTAAACAGTAAGGCAGTGGAGTCGCCGCCAGCTGGGCGGCAGTACATGCCGTGTACTCGGGAGTACATGCCGTGTACTCATGTCGATTGATGAATAGTGTGGCAGTGCTGCCAAAGGAATAGTTAAATGAAAGAAGTACATGTCGTGTACTTATAAGTACATGCAGTGTACTTTGTTTTTTTGGCTTAAAATAGGATGTAGCCTCCTCATTCGGAAGAGGAGACACTTGAGCCAATTTGGAGCCAAAGGAGAAGGCCAAACCATTGAAGATCCACTGGGTGTTCATCTGGAATCGGTTTCTGCCTCGGATGATCCTGTTGGAACCGCACGGTTAAGGGCTTCCACCTCCATGGCTGGTTCTTACCAATTCATTCCCAAGGGGAAGGTATTTATGTATGAACGGGTTTTGTTCTTTGTCAGATCTATGCCTTTCTTGGGAGTTTCTGGAGTCGGATTTCAGGTATAATGTTCATTGGCTCATAAGAAAGGTGGATTGGTGTAAATTTCCAACTATCGTGCGTTTTTGTGCATTTTCGTGCAACGAACCCATGTTGGGGTGTCATGTGGATGAGGTCGTTGCTATATTTAATGCCTAGAATTGCATAGGTGATTAAATTGTGATAATAAAATATTTTTTGGGATCGTTTCATGGATCTGGAACCACCCAGGGGGTGTGTTTCATTGTTTAGCCGTTTGGCTAGGATACCCGAGGGTATGTCTTTAATGTAGTAATTGTAGAATTTCCTTGAGAGTAATTGCTTGTTTTCTACATTTTGATCTATTGGGCATGGCCCGGTTACCTGTTTAGCCTGAGGGCGTTGTTGTGATTAGCCTGTGGGCACTGTACTATTTAGGATGTGGGCAGTAGTTATTTCGGCCTGAGTGAAACTTCATCTGTACCTGTGGGCAGCTGATTATGTGCCTTTGGGTGAACCTACCTACACCTGAGGGCAAAATCTGTTATTCCTGATGGTAGATTCTTGTGTTGGATACTCGTTACGAGTGGGTAGGATTTTACGTGTCTGAGGACACTAGTTGTAAACTTAGAAATTCACGGTGGTGATTTATTATATTAAATGGATTAAATGAATATAAAAATATGGCAATATAACTGGTAGTTGTAACTTCAGAGTACTGCTTACTTTATTTCATTTTACCACTGCACACTATTGTTGCATGTTAGCACGCAGTTGGGCATGGGCCTTTGGTGGGTGCCTACTAAGATATATTTCTCACAGCCTATTTGGGTCAAACTTTTCGGTCCAAACAGATTACGTTGCTGCAGGTATAGATAGGGGAAAGAGTCCCTATACAGGTACATGACTGTTGCAGAGGAGTAGGAGGGCATGGGACTGAGCCTAGGCTCGCGATGCCGCTGCCACCTGTTTGTTTTTCTTTGTTGTACTCTTCTTTCTGTTGTACTGTATTGATGTATAACATGTTCTGGCTATTTTCTTAGTACTTGAGACATGTAGCATCATTATTATACACTGTTGGTTATATCCACTGTTGTTGATTATTTCAGTTGTGTATGGTTTACTGCTTCCTCTGTTTGTTGTATGTTTTATTTATATTCTGCTGTGCTACACTTTGACAAATGAGGGCATAGTTTCCCCACTATCAGACTTGGGCCCTTGCTACTAGTCGGCAGCCTCAGGCATTTGGGTAAATGCGCTTGAGGTCACATGGAGAACAGGGCTCGGGGCACCCGTTACGTGGCACCCAGGTCTGGGACGTTACAAAGCGGTATCAAAGGGGAATTTCTATTCTTTGATTTACTAATTAGAGCAGTAGTTAGGGATAGGACGGAATAGTAGTTGGTAATAAGTTGTGCCCGGGTGTAGCTAACCCGTGTACAGGGAAAAGCTAGTCTACATCGTATTTCAATTTTACTGATTTTTCAATTTTACAGTTGATATGTTTTCACCTTTGTGTGACGCACTTTCAGATTGTGCAGTTTATATTTTATCTATGTGTTCTATTTAGTTGCAACCCGATGAGATGAGGGTATTTCGTCTCATGTATCATATAGTCACATGCTATAAATCACATGCCATGCATAGTTTCCTTTCCATGTAGGTGCATTAGAATTTTCATGTTGTTGTGATTGTTGTTGTGCTAATAAAGCAAGCTGTTGTGATAGCTACTTGATAAATACCTGCCTTGTGATATTGTATTTTTTGTTTGAGGTTGTTTATATAATGGACGCCAAACTTTGTTTTTTGGGGAGTATGGGCCCCCATTGACCGGAATTTGGTAGATCATTGACTGTTTGTTGGTTATAACACATATAACATGTCAAAATTTGAATCGTGGGGAGTATGGGCCCCCACGTGTCAATATTTGACACTTAGGTGTTGGTTTCATTATTTTTTGGGTTCCAGAGAAGTTTATGGAGGCATACTGTCCAGAAACCCAGTATACATGTCGTGTAGTATTTGTATACACACCGTGTATGTTCTTCTGTTCGGGAAGAAAACTAAACTTTTTGAGTATACGTCGTGTAACCGAAGTATACGCCGTGTAGTCTCATCCCGTGTCACAAACCGTGGGGGTAGCGACACGGGGTAGGGAAGGGCTTGGGTAAAACACGCCGTGTACCGAATGTAAACATCATGTAGTGTAGACCCGGAGTTCGGCCGTGTAACTAACAACACGGGTGGGAGAAATCCATGAAGAAACATGCCTTGTCAATGATGAACACGCCGTGTAGTGTGACATGGGGACTCAGACGTGTAACTAACAACACGGGCCGGTGTCACCTCTCCCTGAACACGTTGTGTACCGTTGGGACATGCCATGTTGTCTTGTATGAGGACAGACCGTGTGTAGTTAGCCGTGTTGTTGGGAAACAGGGTGGTGTACACGCTGTGTGCGGGTGTAACATGCCGTGTAGTGTCAAGCCGAGTAGTCGGCCGTGTCACAGACGACATGGGTAGTTGGAAAATAACACCGTACATGCCGTGTATATATTATACACGCCGTGTAGTTTTGTTTGAAGGAATCCGTGTGGCTTAGCCGTGTAGAAGGACCCGGGCATGGGAAAAAAAGTCAAGTACATGCCGTGTAGTCAGTGTACACGCCGTGTAGTCTTATTTTGAAAAATTTTAAATGCCTTCTTCAACTTGTTCCTTTGTGGTTCCTTCTCTTTTCGGTCATAATAATCTTGATTATGAGTTGTGCTTTTGACCCTGTAGTTTCATGCCGCATAGACGATCGCGAGTTGTTCTCTAGGAGAGCGGCGAAGATTATACTCCGGAGATGGTGGGCCATGGGCTACCAGTTGATCCTCCAGCAGAGCCAAATGGAGTGCCAGCTGCAATAATGGAAACAGGCGTGGAGGCTCAGTTTTGTGAAGTCTTTATGCGGTTCATGCAGTACTTTCAGGGAGAACTTCATGCTGCTACATCTATGGCTGAGCTGACGCATATCTTCCAGCAGTAGTATCTGCCTATGATTTCTAGGGTTGGCGGACCACAGGCTACAAATTCTTAGCTAGGATCGATGAAGACTATTTTCGAGCATCTTGAGACGCCTCCAGGGAGGAGGTTCTTGCTCGTGACTTACATGTTGCATGATTCGGCCAAGAGGTGGTGGGATGTTACCACCCAGATAGAGCATCATAGGGACATGGTGTGGAATGATTTTCAGGAAGTCTTATATGACTTCTTCTTTCCCAAGACACTGATGGAAGATACAGCTCGAGATTCATGAATCTACAGCAGGGCGTCATGTCGGTGATGCACAATTCGGCTCATTTTATAGAGCTTCAGCGTTTTTCACCCGTGCTGGTGGGTGATGAGACGTTTAGAGCCAAACGTCTTGAGGATGGTCTTCGGTATGAAATCCGAGCATTGGTGAATTTTTTTCAGGTTGCCTACTGTACACGCTATTGTGAACCAGGCGTTGATTACAGTGAGGAACCTGTGGGAATTGAGTGGTGTGGGCCAGGGCGGTTTAGCACCAGTTACTAGTGTTATTTATGCTGGTAGGAGGAAGAGACAGATGGACTTCTCACATGGTGGTAGTACCAATCAGAAGAATGCTTCAGGTGCCCAGGTTATGTGCTACCAGTGTGGTAGAGAGGGGCACAAAAGGCCTTAGTGTCCACGAGCCCCAGTGGAGTGTCGAGCTTGCGGCAATATGGGTCATCTTCAGCACTTTTGTAGGGCGTTTCCACCAATGGCTAGTGAGAGGGGTTCTGTGCAGACTCTGCCTGCGGGAGCATAACCAGTAGCTTCTTACCAGTCAGAGAACTGGGATATGTCCAGGCATGCAGGCAGAGATGGTTGTCGTGGTCATGGTAGCCAGACACTAGGATCTCAGAGGCAGTAGGGTGGGACAGCTTAGGGTAGCCAGGTTGTGTCGCAGGGCCGCGGCACTGGGCAGACATATGCAGTACAACAGACCCAGCAGGAGCAGGATCCCGGACCTTCTACAGTCAGAGCTACTATTCTAGTAGCTTCTGTCTTGTCTTCAGCACTTTTCGATATGAGCGCTATATATAGTTTCATATCTATACCCGTTTTGAAGATCCTTGGGCTCTGTGTTTCTTCTTCTTCCGATATCTTGACGCTAGACACTCCGTTGGGGAGTAGGATGGCTGGTGTGCTTCAGTGCAAGGATTTCCCCCTTGAGGTTGGTGGGTATCACTTCCTTTGGGACCTCTATGTCTTGGAGATGATGAGCTATGATTTCATTCTCAGTATGGACTAGTTGGTTCCCTATCGAGCCTTTGGAGGCTGTTATCGTCGCATGGTGAGTTTCACGTCACCAGAGGGTGGAGAGTTTATATAAAAGGGAGAACGAGATGTTCAGGTGAGTCATGATGGACCAGAGCATCATGGGAGAGGTGAAGTCACAGCCCAGATTGCGAGTTTATATCCGGATGATCAGGGGACTTGTTAGAGATATTTCTCTCCAGTTGTTGATCGTTTCAGGGATGTCTTCTCGGACGACTTTTCGGGTCTACCTTCGATGCGTGAGGTGGATTTCTCTATCGAGCTTGTGCCAGGAGCAGCACTGGTGTCCATTCATCCTTATAGGATGTCCACGCTTGAGTTGTAGGAGATCAAGAGGCAGTTAGAGGAGCTACAGGTGAAGGGTTTTTTCCGACCCAGTACTTATCCTTGGGGTTCTTCGGTTCTTTTTGCGAAGAAGGCGGATGGTACCCTTAGACTTTGTGTGGATTATCGGAAGATGAACCAGTTGATGGTCAAGAACCGATATCCCTTACCGAGGATTGATGATCTCTTTGATCAGCTTCATGGAGCACAAGTGTTCTCGAAAATTGACATGAGATCAAGATATCATCAGCTGTGTGTGAGACCATCGGATATACCGCTACAGCTTTTCGGAGCAGATATGGTTTGTACGAGTACTTGGTTATTCCGTTCGGACTCACGAACATGCTAGTAGTTTTCATGGCTCTGATGAATCATGTGTTCCATCTGTATCTTGATTCTTTTGTGGTAGTATTCATGGATGACATCTTGGTGTACTCTCGCACTCGACACGATGATGACACACATATTGAGATCGCACTGAGTACACTGAGAGAGCATCAACTATATGCTATGCTCTTGAAGTGCCACTTTTGGATGGACCAGATTCACTTCCTGGGTCATATCATCTCAGAGGCAGGAGTTGAAGTAGACCAAGAGAAGGTGAGAGAAGTAGTTTCCTGGGAGTAGCCTAAGAACGTGTTTGAGATACAAGGTTTCTTAGGGATGGATGGTTACTACAGACACATTTTATAGGACTTATCCCACTTAACATCACCATTGATGGGTCTGACTAAGAAGGGTGTCAAGTTCGTTTGGTCAGAAGCTTTGTGAGACAGCTTTTCAGGACCTGAAGGGAAGGTTTACATAAGCACTGATCCTGATACTCCCAGAGCAGGGGAAGAGCTATACAGTTTATTGTGATGCATCAGGGATTGGGTTGGGAGCAGTTTTGATGCAGGGCGACCGAGTTTTTGTGTACGGGTCTCAGCAATTGAGGCCACATGAGAGGAATTGCCCGACGCATGATCTGGAGTTGGCTGTAGTTGTGCATGTGTTGCATTGTTGGATACATTATCTATTGGGAGAGAATTTTGTGGTTTTCACCGACCACAAAATCCTCAAGTATATCTTTACTCAGTGTGGCCTGAATCTGAGGAAAAGAAGGTGGGTTGAGTACCTAAAGTCCTTTGATTTTGAGCTTGCCTATACACCTGGTAAAGGTAATGCAGTAGCTGATGCACTGAGAAAGAATACTCAGATACAGGCAGTGCAGGAGGCCAGTGGTGAGTGAGAGCTTATGGCCTTGTTCGTTGAGATGCATCTGGAGGTGCACGATAGTCAGGGGCAGACTTAACTTTCTTCTTTAGCTGTGACTTCTACCCTCCTGGACAGAGTGAGGATGAGACAGCTATCGGATTCAGAAGGCATGGTTCTACGGGAGTCAGTGGCAAGTGAGGAACCTCCTCCCGGTTGGACGATAGGAGATGATGAGGTTTTGTGTTTCCATGGATGAGTATGTGTTCCAGGGGATATACGCGAGGAGATGATGTAGGGGTTTCATGCTTCAGCTTGGCCAGTTAATCCCGGGGTTACCAAGATGTATCAAGACTTGATATGTTAGTATTGGTGGCCAGGTATGAAGAGAGAGATTGCTGGTTTTGTTACAAGGTGTCCACCTGTCAGTAGGTGAAGGCAGAGCACTAGAGGCTAGCTGGTTTGTTACAGCAATTACCCATTCCATAGTTGAAATGGGATGATGTCACGATGGATTTCGTGACGGGGTTCTCAAGGTAACCTCGAGGCAATGATGCCCTGTGGGTTGTTTTAGACAAACTCACGAAGGTAGCTCACTTTTTTCCAATCAAGGAGACATTCGGTGTGGATGAGCTCAGAAGGTTGTATATCTAAGAGATCGTACGTCTTCATGGGGTCCCTCATTCTATCATTTCTTATAGGGACACCCACTTTACGTTATGTTTCTGGAAAAGTTTTCAGAGGGCGCTGGGTACACAGGTGCTTCTGAGCACATTATACCACCCTCAGACCGATGGCCAGTCAGAGCGGACGATAGAGTTCCTAGAGGACATGCTGCACACATGCGTCTAAGACATTGGGGGATCTTGATAGAATCATATACCCTTAGTCGAGTTTTCCAATAACAATAGTTTTCTGGCGACTATTGAGATGGCACCTTACGAGGCTTTATATAGTAGGCAATGTCAATCACCATTGCGCTGGTTAGAGGAAGGTGAGGCTGATTTACTGGGGCAACAGCTGGTGTAGGAGACATCTGAGTAGGTCCAGTTGATTCGAAAGCGGATGGCTACCACGCAGTCTCATCAGAAGTCTTATGCTGATCGTCGTAGAAGACCTTTGGAGTTTGTGGTCGGGGATCAGGTTTTTCTACGTGTTTCGCCGAGGCTGGGACACAAGCGGATCAGGCGACATGGTAAGCTTTCATCGAGGTATGTGGGGCCATTCGAGATTTTGGAGAGAGTCAGACTGGTTTCCTATCAGTTGCAGTTAACATAGAAATACCGGGCCATTCACGACGTCTTCCATGTGTCTCGGTTGCATCGCTATCATTCAGACATGTCTCACATCTTTCAGCCTGAGGAGGTTGAGCTTGAAGTCGATGTGTCCTTTGAGGAGCATCTGATTCCTATCGTTGACAGGAGCACGAAGATTCTCTGAGGTCGGTTAGTTCCTCTCGTACGGGTGCTATGGAAGCATGGCCGAGTGCAGGATGAGACCTGGGAGCAGGAGGCGACGCACGTGCTCAGTGGCCAGAGCTATTTGGAGCTTTATCTTCTCCACCCTTGGAAGGGAAATTCAGGGACGAATTGCTATAAGGGGGGGGGGGAGTTTTTAAGAACCCGGTTCTTATTTTTGAGGTACAGGTTTCTTCTTTTTCATTTTCCTTATTTTTTTTTGAGAAAATATGGAAAATGGGGAAAAGTCCTAAATTTTGGAACTACACACCATGTACTTTTCCACACGCAGTGTACTTTTGGCCCTGTGGGATTGGTACACGGGGCGTGTAGCCATGTCGGCAATGAGGGGTGTAGAAACCAACTAAACACCATGTAGTGGTACCTTACATGCTGTGTAGTCAGTCGGCATGCTTAAATAGTAAACCGGTGGAGTCGCCGCCAGCTGGGCGGCGTTACACGCCATGTACTCGGGAGTACATGTCGTGTACCCATGTCGACAGGTGAATAGTGTGGTGGTGCCGCCAAAGGAACTGATAAATGAAAGATGTACACACCGTGTACTCAGAAGTACACGCCGTGTACTTTGTTTCTTCAGCCTAAAATAGGCAGTAGCCTCCTCATTTGGAAAAGGAGACACTTGAGCCGATTTGGAGCCAAAGGAGGAGGCCAGACCTTTGAAGATCCATTGGGTGTTCGTCTGGAATCGATTTCCGCCTTGGACGATCCCGTTGGAACTGCACCGGTAAGGGATTCCACCTCCTTGGCTGGTTCTTACCAATTATTTCCCGAGGGGAAGTTATTTACATTTGAATGGGGTTTGTTCTTCGTTAGATCTACGCCGTTCTTGGGTGTTTCTGGAGTTAGCGTTTGGGTATAACGTTCTTTGGCGCATAAGGTAGGTGTATTGGTGTAAATTTCCAACTGTCGTGCATTTTTGTGCATTTTTGTGCCACGAACCCATGTTGGGGTGTCCTGTGGCTGAGGTCATTGCTATATTTAATGCCTATAATGGGATAGGTGATTAAATTGTTATAATAAAATGTTGGTTACGATCGTTGGTTGGATCCGGAACCACCCCGGGGGTGTGTTTCACTGTTTAGCCGTTTGGCTAGGATAACTGAGGGTATGCCTTTAATGTAGTAATTGTAGAATTTCCATGAGAGGAATTGCTTTTTTACAGCATTTTGATTTGTTGGGCATGGCCCGGTTACCTGTTTAGCTTGAGGATGTAGTTGTGGTTAGCCTGTGGGCAGTAGTTATTTCAGCCTGAGGGCAACTTCTTTCGTGCCTGTGGGCAGCTGATTCTGTGCCTATGGGCGAGCCTACCTACGCCTGAGGGAAAACTCCATTATGACTGAGGGAAGATTCATGTGTTGGATACTCATTACCCGCTAGTATGAGTTTATGTGTTTGAGGACACTAGTTTTTTACTTAGAAATGCATTGTGGTGATTCTTATATTAAATGGATTAAATGAATATAAAAAATGGAAATATAACTGGTAGTTGTTACTTTTGAGTACTGCTTAATTTATTTCATTTTACCACTACACACTATTTTTTAATGTTAGTACGCAGTTGGGAACGAACCTTTGGTGGGTGATTACTGAGATATATTTCTCACACCCTGTTTGGGTCACGCTTTTCGGCCCAAACAGATTACGTTGCTGCAGGTGTAGATATGGGAAAGAGTCCCTATACATGTACTTGACTGTTGCAGAGGAGTAGGAGGGCATGGGACCGAGCATAGGCTCGTGTTGCTGCTGCCAGCTATTTTCATTTCATTTTTTTACTCTGCTTTCTGCTGTACTGTATTGATGTATAACATGTTCTGGCTGTTTTCGTAGAACATGAGACATGTAGCATCATTATTATACACTGTTGGTAATATCCACTGCTTTTGATTATTTCAGTTGTGTATGGTTTACTGCTTCCGCTGTTTATTTTATGTTTTATTTATATTCTGCTGCGCTACACTTTGACAGATGAGGGCATAGTTTCCCCACTATCAGACCTAGGCCCTCGCTGCTAGTCGGAAGCCTCTGGCGTTTGGGGAAATGCGCTTGAGGTCACGTGGCGAACTGGGCTCGGGGCACCCGTTGCGTGGCACCCGGGTCCGGGACGTTACATATGCCATGTTCAAAAACCATTTTAACCATACCTCCCACAAACATTCATAAGAAAATGGGAAGATAGTGGTGTTCAATATCACCATCTCTAACTTTCTGTAGAAAATGGTTTGTCAGAACAAGAAGAGTGGATGGAAAAATCTCCCCAATGACCTCTGGGATTATCAGAGGACAACTCGTAATTCCAACTAGGTGACCCCATATTCTGTGGTTTGTGGAATGAAGGTTGTTCTTCCCATAGATATTTAATTTCTATCATTACAAAAATATTTCTATGATCAGTAAGCGCTAGATAATTTAGCTGAAATCCATCTTGAGGAGTTGGAAGTGCTCGATGAGAACATGCTTCATGCCCTACAAAATATTGAAAGGCATCAGAACAAGATAGATAAAGCTTTCAACATGAAATTTTTCCTTCTATCATTCATGAAAGGAGACATCGTGTTGGCCCTTTGAACACCAATGATACCTGGGCAGAAGCCACAAAACCTAGAGCCCAAATGGGAAGAACCTTATATTATTCACAATGTCTACCCTAATGGTTTATACTCTCTGGTTACCATTGTTGGAATGCATATAACTCCTCCCACTAATTCCTTGTTCCACATGTAATATATTGCCTAAGAATATAGGGTCATACATGTCCTTAAAATATAGAGGGTCCTACATGGCCTTAAATTGTAGAGTGTCCTACATGTCCTTAAAATGTAGAGGGTCCTACATGAACTTCAACTGTCAATGGTCCTACATGACCTTAAACTGTTCGTTGTCCCGCATAGCATTAAAATTTAAATAGTCTTACATGACATTAGACACTTAGGTCCCACATGACCTTAAACTATTATGTCCCATATGACATTCAATTGTATGTTGTCCCACATAATGATAGACTGCACTTCAAGAACTATGTATGGATTGATTCCATCTTCATGGGATACATGAGAACGCTGAGACATTTTTTTAGAGAGTTAATCCCCCATTCTCTTCTCATTTGATTACCTCTCCTAGGTTTAATTCACTTGGAGGGTCCCATGTGATGCAACTAAAGCTTCTTTGGCCATACTCGCTATATGATTATGAAGGTTTTTCCATGTGCCCTGCCTCATTCTTCTATACTCCAATTTCCTTACAACATGATGTTAAACTTCATGGCCCCTTCAAGAACTATATATGGCTTGATTACCATTCTTATGTGATACATTGGACCACTCGAACATTTTGTTCATAGGCCCAACCCCAAAATCCAAGGTCTCCCTTTGAGTCTTGTCCTTCATGATGTTAAGCTACGTAGTCATATTCACGATTTAATATTCCCCTCTATTTGGGGTATCTATCATCCTTCACCTCTAAAAGGACCTATAAATGGAATGGATTCTCGACCCTTGTGCTCTCCAACCATTTCATGCCAACGTCCTCGAGGATTTCAGATGAGAAAATTATGCATGTCCCTCATTGGGAATATGGTCAGCGGTTGAAATTCACTTGTTTTTCCTATTTCAGGTAACATGGTATGGATGTTATGTTTCAAATACATTTAACAAAAATCCTCCACCATCTTCGCCACCCCTATAAGTCCCAAATGATGGGTGCATCGATTTCATTTTGTCCTTCTACCTCTTCAAACATCCATCCACATTGGACAGAATTATTGATCTAGTCGGGATAGACTTTTCATGATATTATTCCCTCATTTCCGTACTCTTATATGTTATGGAGGGCATGGTCCTATTCCTTTTTGCCACATTGAGAATTTCTCACGTGGGATTAGGATCTTTGGTAGGGAATCACTGACATAATAGCTCATGGGGTTACAATCAGCTGGGACACCCTTGTCCCATGTCCCTCAATTGTTATATACCCCATGGCCAATGTTCTCATCTAGGATTGTGTGGTATGGTATAGAAATGTCTCCACATTCACGTCGTACTATTGTTTCCATGCCACACAAATCCCCTTGATACACATCCCCCATTCATCTCTCATCCTTGAAGCAAGACATTAAACTACATAGGTCCCACCATGATTTATGTGACCCATCATCTGGGGTCCTCATTATCTGTCACATCTGAAAGAACCCTCGAACATCATGATGCCAGGCCCAAGGGCTCTCCTACCATTTCAGGACAACATTATTGAGGATTCAGGAAAAAATTGATATATGTCTCGTGTTGCAAATATGGTCAACGGTAGAAGCACCATTGTTTTCTCCAATCTCTGGTCATAGAATTTGGATAATTTGTTGTGAGCATAGTCAGTAGTTATCCTCGATCATTGTTTTTGTGTTGTGGCTTCACAGATAGCAAGCACGATGATTCTCAACCTTATGGAATACGTAGGAAAACACAAACACTATGTCTTCAGGTCCAGCTCAGTTTTATTCCCCCTTTCATTCAACCACTTTGTCTGAATTATCTTCGGGAATCTTTAATGGTATTTTGTGTGTGTGATTATTCCCTCATTCTTGTCGGTTTATTCTCCATGCCATAAACATCCCCCTCTCCTCCTTACCTCACGACGTTAAACTGCATGACATATTTTAGAACTACGTATGGGTTGATCCCCATTCTCAAAGGATACCTAGGACTGCCCAAACATATAGTCATCAGGTTCAACCATACTTCTTATATGACTTCTCTTATTTCTGGCCCCCTGGCCTGACTTCTTCCTGGAGAGGGTTATGCGGATTGGTATGGTCTCACATCATCATTCATGACGAGTTTTTAACAACTATGCCACATAGCTCTCTTTCATGAGCGCCCTTCACTCCCTTTCCATACACTCATCTTTTCATGTCGAATGCTCTCATGTTGGGTCCCTCAACCCTCTTCGGGGATTCACCAATGTGTTCATGAGTAATCTTGTTTAGATCCTAGAGTGTCAGATTCTACCTAGACATTTTCTCACCCATTTTCTCTCTTTGTGTTCTCCTTCATTCAGGCTTTCATCAGCATTCACACCTGAAGGGACCCCTAAATAGCATGGACACTAGGCCCAAGGGATCCTACCATTACATGCCAACATCCTCGAGGGTGTCAAACAACAAATTGATACACATCATGCATTGTGAATATGGTTAGTAGTTGACACTCATTTGTTGTTCCCAATCCAGGTCACATGATATGGATACTATGATCCGAACACGTTCAACAACTATAATCCATCGTCATGCCATCCTAATAAATCCTTGAATTTCGGTTACCAGATTTACATCATCTTCCACCCCATTATTTCCATGTGGAATTTTGACACTCTTGGAACTATCCCTCAGTTCACATCTGAATGTTAGGAGGACAATGTGGTAGTACGATATCATTCGGGGATCCACACTGAATTCCCCTTTATGTATATCACATGAATTTCAATTACCTCTTATGCCCTTTTTTCCCACACTATGTTTGACTCACGTGGTCTTAAGAATCAGATCAAGATATGTGCTCTCTTGGATGAATTTTTTTTCCCCACAGTATGATCTCTAAGACAATAATCAGAGAACTCCTTATGCATACTCACCCTTATAACTACATATACCTTGATTCCCATCCTCATGGGATATGTAGGAATGTCCAAAAAACATTCCTTTCGGGCCATCTCAGGTTTAACTAATTATCTCAAATGTTTATCCTTTTAGACACAAACTATTATGTGAATGTGTGGTGTGGCATGTGTGGGCTTGTGTCCTCGTTCATGTCAGGTACACTTTAGTATGCCATGCCCATTATCCCTATGGTCTCATATGTCTTTAAATTATTATGTCTTTATTTCATGACGTTAAAATACATGGATGGTCCTACCACACATCTTAAACTATTATACTATCATCATGGACACACAACAAAAAACTTCACTGCATCATGGTGTCCTCACTTGGGGGGAAATCATGTTTGGTATTGGTTATCCACCATAAAAATTGTCAATGACTACATATGTCTTGATTACTATAGCGATACTGGGATTCTATTTCCTAGGATTATTTCTAAAAATAACACACATCTACCTAAAAGTAAAAACAAGATCTATCATACCCAGCTTCTTTTGGTGTGAGGGTCTAACCCACACGACCTTTCCCTGTAACTGGTACCTTACCATGCTACCTCTAGAACTCGGTATGGCTTGATTCCTATTCTCATGGGCTATGTAAGAACTCTTAGGCACTTCTCCTCACACCCAGACTAACTTTCAATTTTGGTCCCTTGACCTAATTGTTTCTTGTGGAGCACATTGTGGTGATAGAAACGAATATTATCCTCATTCACTTTAGGTTTAGTAATTACCTCACCATGTGACTCCCTCCTTCAGTTCCATCTATGGTCCGAGCTATATGACCATAAACTAATACCACTTCGCATCCTTGTCGCAAGATGTTAAACTACACGACATCTTTATAAACTATGTTTGTCTTGATTCACATCTTTATGAGATACGTAGTGATTACCAGTAAATTCTCTTTGGTCCCAGCCTCAGGTTCATTAACCCTTCTAGCCCCTCGACCCCAATTACGGTCCAGGCAGTGTGACTGTAAAACTATGTGCATCATCTACGCAATGTGAAATTAAACTACCTATTCATTATCATCCACTATATGAAGTAAAACTATTGGGAGTTCCTAGTCCTTACTAGGGAGGTCTTATTTGGAAGAAGGTATGATCATTTATCAGACTGATGCAACCACATAACGTGTCTTCACCACGGTGGCATAACTTCAAGGGAGTTTGACTCCATTTGAACAACCCATCACATCACCCTCCATGATTTTCATGCCCTTTATTCAGACCCTCATCCTCATTCACGTCTAAAGAAACCTCATATATGTATGGATACTTGGCCTATGGCTTGCCTACTATCATGGGTTAATGTTCTAGAAGAATAATGAAGGACATTCCGAGTTAGGCCCCGTGTGTCAAACATGGTAAGCAGTCGGCCCTCCGTTGTTATCCCCATATCAGGATAACATAATGTGGATATTGTGTTTAAAAAATGGTCATCATTTATCCTTTATATTCATTACACCCACGTATTGTTACGAGTTTTTGGTATCGTGATTCACACCTCCCATTCCCCTAGGTTTGGATTGAAGTCGACGCCCCTGGCGTTACCCCGATCGTGCACTAGAGAACATTGGGAAAATGGAAATTCGACTGTTCTAAAAATTTCATCCTTCAATCAGGCCTCCCACTTTCCTCCCCGAAATCCATATTGGTTTCTTAAACCCTCCTAAGTTTGGTCTCCACCCTCGTATTCGAATGGAATAACAATGTCATCATCCCTTGTTTCTCACATTGGGTCTGACCCACATGAGCATAGGGATTGGTCGCTGGATGTTTCACCAATGTGACGAACGTGTAGAAGGCCAAAAATATATAACATAACACATGCATGCATCTAACATAAATAATCATTGCAAGAAGGTTCATTCCAATGTTACTTGAATCATAGTACCTATGGATCTACACCTCTCATGGATGGGTTAACCCCATTATAAGAGTGTTGTAGCTCCACCACCCTCTGGATTGTGGTGTCCAGGATCTTTTGTTACGTGTTCAGTTCCCGCTCCTCCTCAGATGTAATGGGGAAAAGCTTGTCAGCCAAAATCTGGGCCCACTCCTCATAGTCCCGGACAATATCCATCTCTACATATGCTTTCTTCATTTTCCCTTCAGCCTCATCCAAGAGGGCCATCATCCGCGATATGAGCTCAGATTTCATGGTGATCAAAGAGAATGCTCATCTGTCGAGACTTGTAGACATTGAATCTCATTTTCAGTGTCCTAAAACCTCTTAATATTCACCACTTTTCTCCACATCTAACCCACACCTAGGCCACAATCATGCTCCCATAACTTCTCCGCCCTGAGATCTTGGATGAGCATGTGGGGATGTTGGGCATCCACCCCCCAGCACACAGTTCATGCAGTCACGAACAAAGTCTCTCCATCTGGTCTATCCATTGTGCTTGACAGATTTCATCAATTAAGCACTTGGTCAGCTTCCATGACTTGTGATAGTGTATTTTGTTATGCTTTTCATCAGAGGTCATCTCATCCCAGTCTTCGGGGTTGGAAGGCTCATACATGAGGAATTCCTCCAAGAACTCATAAGCAGGGTCTGCATCTATGGTATAATCATGTATGGAAGGACCCGTGCTGTTTGATCAATCTTCATCGTCATATCCCACCTCAATAATCTCAGGCTCTGCCCTACTAATAGTCCTAATAGTGATCAAGAGTACCACGGCTTGGTCAGTCTAGATATCCACCTCCAAGACCACCGATGTTCCCCTGGGAAAGGCGCCACCAGAAGTTTCATCTAACCACACCAAGGCAGCCCACACCATTTAATGAACTATGAATACCAAAAGGAAACAGACGTCAGTTGGCCTGGTCACTGTGTCGCAGTCTTAAATTTTTTAAAGGAGGCTTACAGAGATCAAATTGTCAGTCTCGCTCCTGGATTGTTACTGTGGGTACCCCGAGGCGTGGCCCGCCATATATTTTTTAAAAGACTGAAAACTCTAGAAGAACCACCTCAAGTGTCCTGGTCCTACTGGTCACAATTGTTTCTATAGCCATAGGCATAGATATCGAAGGCCCCATATTTGTATCTACGATAGTGTGGGTATGGGTTCTGTGTGTGAGGCCTTCCTGCACAGTTCAAATATTAGTGAATAGTCTAATGTAGCCTTGAAGCAGACCCTGGGGAAGGGACTTAAGGTTTTATCCTGAGGGCCTCTGGAAACTCTTTATGTTATGGGTTTGAATCACAAACACCACCCTCCTCCATAGATATCCCATTACCATCCTCCTCCCCCTATTGGACTCGTCCAATTCATCGGACAGAGGGAAACACTCCATCTGTTCAGCAGCCGACAATTGAAAAGTGGTTGTACGATCTAGAAACACCTTTACTCAATCTTTTATCGGATGGGGAGCACCACAGGAGTGCACAAAGTCCTCCATCTTAGCCTGGTATTGCTCCCCCTCTGCCTGAGATACTATAAATCCAGCCCGGACAAGGCTGATCCCTGGTAAATCTATCCTGCGATGATCAGGTGTTGCCACATCTTGGACATGCTGAGAAATTTATGGTTGACATCCCAGGTATCGCAAGAATCTGGGTAGAAAATGTTCTCTGTCATGTCTATATGGTGCAGCTTCTTACCCAGAGCTTGGGTGGAAATCCTGTTGAATCCCCTTGGTGTCCACTCCTCCGGATACCTCTTCTCCTCTGGAACTACCGGGTCAGCTGCCAATGCTAGATCCATTGTTTCAGCCTCTCTATTAACTTGTGCGGGCCTTGACTCCATGGCCGCCCCTCCACCACGAGATTTCATTGCTACCTTCCATCCCTAGATTCGATGTTGGTAGGCACCCCATCGATGACATGAATAGTTGGTTGCTTCATCATCTCCCCCGAGTATGTCATCTCCCCACTCTTAGCATATTTCTTAACCTGCCTGAAGACTGTTGTGGGTGGAGGTAGTTCATTCCGCTCCTTCCCATCTTCCCGTGTGAACATGATCCACATATACCTCATTACACATGGGTGATCCTCTTGGCTCACCCCCTTGTAGACCTGCGGGGTGAATCATTGCATAAACCGAAATTTCCTTGGAAATCGATGCATGGTGTATGGCTCACAGAGGGACTCGGAGTCCACCCACGCCAATAGGACTCCACCTCAAAAGGCCAGTATTTAGGACCGATGCTCCCCAATTCCACAACCATCATCAGTGAACACACCTTTTGAAAATGGAATGGGTGGAAATTAAACTCATCTACCTTCAAGACCCGGTTCAGTACTACCTACATAGTCATCTTAGTCGGATAGCTCCCTACCACGTTTAGAATATCTTAGAAAAAATTTGATTTTGGAGTGGAGATAGTGTTTGAATATTCATCGATAACCCTAATATGAACCTTTATACACCCATATAGAAGGTGTAATGGGCCACATATCTTCTACGGTTTCATCCCCTCACTAATATGCCAGAGCATATTGTAAAGCTTCACGAGAATCAGGATCCCAAGGTTGACCTGTCCCCCTGTCACCAATATGGATTACATGATAAACGTGATCGGTCGCATAACCATGTTCATGGATCTCAGTGGAAGGATCCAACTGTAGATGAGTGACATAATAAATGCAGCCAACCTGACTACAAGTTGCTGCTCGGTGCTGAAGATGAATCCCCAGGTTTTCCACTAGATTCCCTCCAAAAGCCTCTAGTATGAGTGCTCCTGGCCTCATTGATCCCCATTTAGGAAAGTCTGAGGTCTCACATGGAACATCATATTTACCAGAAAGTTCTATAACATATTTAAACACTATTTGAAATGGACATCCCTCACCGACTGCATGTCTAACCCCCCCACCAAGTCCATCGATCCCATCGCCCATGGTGGAATATGATCTGGATAATCCAATTCCCTCATAACAGGGAGGAAGACATCATACATCACTCCAAATGTTGGGAACCCGGATATTTGATGCAGGTCCCATAGGCTGATGTCGACCTCTCCATGGTGAAAATGGAAGGAATTGGTCCTTGACGTCCATCTGCTCAGCAACTCCAACATCAGCTGCTTAGGCTAATAGATATGGAATTTGGGGGCTCAAGATGCCACATACAGGCCTAATCGATTCATCTCTGCCCCAAATTCTTCCCATTAGGCACCTACCCATTAGGTCCAGGCCCATTCATCTTTGAAGTTTCCACCCTAGCACAGATCCCACTCGTCGGACATCCCCTTCTCTGGGTTCCTAAGGGCTGCCTTCAAGATGGTGTGATACAGCACATGAGATATCTCTAGCTACAGTTCCTTCCCATCAAAATTGTTCACATGATTGTATAGAAATTCAGCATTGATAGGTGTGAAGTCCTCCTAGGCATGGCCACCAGCCACCCTAACCCATTAGATATAGCATGACATGCTTTTTAACCAATAAGATGGTTCATCCCTACTCACATCAGGGATGAAGATGTCATCCCTCAGGCCAAATCCATACAAAGGTAGCCTCTTCTACCGTGGATAGTCCTTCTGAATCTATGAAAGAAGCTCTACCAATGAATTATGGTCAGAATGGATTCGTACAAACTCCACAATACCCAAGATATCTGCCATTTATTCAATTCCTAGAATCATTTTCAAGGAAACCCCTAATAGCTTCTTGGTTAACCATTCGGTATTTGGAACATTGATGTTTTTGGTTCTTGTTCGTGAAGATATTTCGCAGAGATTGTTCACTAATACCATTCGCAAATCTCTGTCCCATCAAAGAAATCCCAGATCTCTACCTTGACCTTTAGGTGCATGACGCTGATCACGCCATCACAGAGTCAAAGAATCGATGTCTCCGTGAAGAAGAAAACCTGATTCATGGATGGAAATTGTGGAGGATGAAGAGCTTTTCGAAACAAGAGCACTAAATGCACAATCACAAATGTGAGAAAGGAAAAATGAGAGGTCAGTCTCCACTATTAATAAGTGATGACTTTTTGTGATTCGCAGTGCCTCCGACTGTGGCCAGCTTCACAGCGCACTCAACCCACTCATTGCCTCTATGCCTCGCGAACCTTCTTCACGAGCCTTCATCACGGTTGATGAAGGAGTTTTGGAGATCGACCCTCAGACATAGACTGTCCCTTCTTATTGGATCGAGGTCTGTGAAGGGGAATTTTTTGCTTCCAATATTTGGGAAGAGGAGAAGTAAACATGAAGCCTTTTGGGATACCTCGTGAAGTATGCCCGCAGAGCCCCGCAGGCCTGCGGCAGACGAGAAGATCACCCTTTTGTGATGCTGCCTCAGATCATGGTTGAATGAGTCTTCATGAAACAGATTAATGTTTCTGAAGCCTCCATAGAGCAGGGAGGCAAGATTATCCGCAATCCGGGTTGAGGTTTTCAAAGTGGCCGTGGATCAAGGAGGTGGGAGGAGGGATGCTCCCTGAACCTGATTGACCTTTGGGAAGCCACTGCAGAACATTGAGGGGGAGAATCCACGGTTATGAAAAAATTCCATGTGTCATCACTCCATTCAATCTCTTTATCAAGGCACATCTTGCCTAAAAATATTATGCTCCACTCGAGCCCAATGGACAGATCCTCCGTCCATTTACCTTCTTAGCTCTGAAATCGCAGATCAATTTCTTCCATGCAAAACATATTCTCTACAAGGTACTTTTGAAACGCACAGTGCATTTCCTTTTTCTTGAATTCAACCCCTCCTTAGAGAGGTATTACCATCATGAAGCCCACGCGCCTCCATAAAGGAAGGGGATCACAAAGGGGACTCGAGTCTTTTCGGAGCACTTACTCTTCGTGAAGTACCCATTGTGCACATGTACACCATATGCTAAGGTGGGGTAACTTAGCATCGAGAAGTGCAATGCTTCGCAGTGCTCTATTTTTTAGGGAATCCTTGCTTTGTGAAGCCATACATCGTGAAAGACTATGTACATCGCGAAGCACCATCCATATGCACATGTTCCCTATGCCTAAGCTTGGCCACCTCACTTCGTGAAGCATACCCCTTCGTGAAGCTCCTCAACTACATGGAGCACCAGAGCTTCACAAGGCCTTTTCATGTGAACCCCTTTTCTATGCAACTCATTTTCCCATACGAACCTTCAGGATTTTACGAAGTTATTTTAAGGACCCTTGGGTGGTTCTTCCTATTGCATTTCTTCGGCTAATTCATCTTCCCATATTAATGCTAATGTATTTTGTTTCTTCGCATATCCATGATGACGTGGACCCCTCACTGGATCTCTCCACAACACCCCCACCATGGCATTTCTGATGTGTTCCCTTCCCCAAGGGACAGGAGGTATCAGTTATGTATGTCCTAAAGGGGTGCAGAGTGAACCCACATTGTCCGACCTGTAGGACGTTAAACTTCCAAGTGCCATCATCCTCAGCACATGACGTTAAAATGTAGCCTCGCCCCATGCATTGTATGTAGGATTCCCTATCTTGGACATTCGCTATGCCCACTGGTTTCCACGGGAGTGTAATCTTCCTAACATAGAATGTGATCCTACTTGTTGGAGAGACGTCTTTCCATAGGTAAAGGGAAACCTCATTGGTTTAATCCTGTTTCCATTCTGGTGGGATGTAGTCTCCCAACTCTTCCATTCTTCTTCTGTGCCAAAGACCAGAGGTGAGATGGGCACACAGAACTACATTATCGCATACCTTTCCCTTTTGGCTCTATCTCCAATCGGGCCTCCATCCTGGAGTATGTCCCAATCTCCATCTCCCAAGGGTGTTAACCATGTGTATGCCCCCCGTTTCCTCTTTCGGATTCTTACCATGTGTATTCCCTATCCCACTACCCAGGGACAAAACATTCATGACATGATCATCATATATTTTCCGCCTCTTGTTCCTCACACTGAGCATGACTCATGTGGTCTTAGAGTAGGCACTGACCATGATATCCTCTTTGGGACACCCTAGAGCGTGAGCCTCAATACCACCTCAAATTATGTGGATGTTGATCCTTTCCAAGGATATGTGCGTATTAATCCTCATAGAGGTTAAATACCAATATCCAATTGTTCCAACCCCCTTCAAGTTGGTTCACCAACCATTCCGAACTACATGGACATTGATCCTTGCAAGTCAATGTACGTAGGAAGCCTTCCAGAGGATCAGGCCCAACACCAAGTTGTTCTGACCCCGTCATGTCAGTTCACCACCATTAAGAACTATGTGGGATTTTATCCATGGCAAGGCATGGTACATATGACACATACCTATGGTTCAAGCCCAAATCCCTTTGGTTCAAACTACTTCTTGTTAATCCACCCTCGTCCTGCATGACGTTAAACTTTATGCCCCATTATTCATGCATGACACTAAACTGCAACCCCATTCAATGGTAAACCATTGTAACCCTATCCAGTGGTAATCCGTTGTGTCCCCATTCGATGGTAATCTATTGAAGTCCTGAATCGACGGTAATCCGTCGTCAGACTAACTATGTAGGTTTGATCCCTGTCTCTGAAACATGGTATGTAGGAAACAATCCAGGGGTCCAACCCCAAAACCCGATAAACATTGTGGTACCATTTGATGGGATCCACATATATGGTCCACCCCTAGATCATCAGACCACCCAGGCTACTAATCACACGTAATCCCTAGAATTTCATCAGGTAGATGTCTTATGCATGCCCTGATTTTATGAACCAACCGAGAGATTCCACTTCCTCCGAGTCCCATCCATTAGAGCCGCCTCCTTTGGTGTTCTGTCATCCTGTTGAACTATGTGGACTTTGATTCCATGCTATTAGGATATGTAGGAATCCTCTTAGAGACTCAAGACAAACAATGTCGTCATCCTCACATTGGTTCCATTTCATTCTTCATCAACTCTCAACTCTCCACCATCCATCCTAATTCTTATCTTGGTCACCGAATCCCTGTGGGATCATTCCATATCATATCGTCACTGCTCTTAGCAGTAATCGAGTATCTAACTATACGTTATCCCCACCATTAGTGTTCCGTCCAGGGTATACAGGCAATTGATCCACTCCTTTCAGTGTTCTGATTAGCCTGATCCATCTCCACTAGACGTTAAACTCGTGGAATACCCTCTGTAAAACATGGAAAGCTAAGGAAAACCTCAGAGACATGCCTATGGAATATAATTCCCCACATTTTATGTGGGATTCCTCAAGATTCCATGTCGTCAAGAAGCCCTAAAATAAGGTGAATAAACCCAGAAGCGCATGTGTTTCTCCATCTAGACACAACAGTGATGTCCAACATGAGTACTCCTCGACCGAAGGTTACTACCCTAACTAAAACCTTTGGAATGTCCTGAAAGAAGTAGTGTAAATAACCCGAATCCATAAAGACATGTCACTGGGAAGAGTTTCACGAACAACGTCTTAATCTATAAGGGAGACCTGGACAAGGTGATGAGTTCTGAGGAGGAATCCACAGAAGGAGGAACTGACATAGATCACCACATTTCGATTAAAGAGAAAGCGTCCCTGAAAAGCAACGGAAGCCGCCCGCCTATGGAAAGTGGGATTATGTGGAAACATTCAGCCCGTCCTCATCCTCAAACAGACGGATGTACGCTCCATGAAGAATGTGTAAAAAACAATGGGATATCCCTTAGTGTTGGGTTTTTATATTTTTTTGGTTTAATATCCCCTCAAGTGGTATGTTTTTGAAATAGATGATTGATTTTTTTTGGCATGGAGATGAAGTAGGTACGGTGTTTGTTCATGGAAGAACAATGCATTCTTGACCTCATAGAAAATGGGTGTAGTTGATTTCTTAGCATTTCATTTTTTTGTTATGGATATGTATCTTATGAATTTATAGATTTATTTCTACTGAGTTTATCACATAAATATATAATTTGTTTAATCTATAGTCATTAGAAAAACATTTTGGTTCACAACTATTTTTTACTCACCCTATTTTCATGAAGGACTTATAGTAGGTTACCAGATATATCTTATATTATTATATGAATAGATTGGGATAAGGTTGGGGTTAATCATTGAGTGGGATAACTTGTTATGAATATAGATACGAGAAAGAGTTGAGGTATAGTGTTCGGTGAGGATTTTATACTACTTTTTATATTTTATTTATTTGTATACATCATTATCTCGGTGGGAGATTAGTCTCTTTGTATTCATTTATGAATGCATTCATTCATTATAGTTATCGTTATTGGTTTTATACATACTATGATTTTATATTGTTAAATTATTGGTTAGTTATCTATAATTTTTAAATCTTATTGAGGGTACAGTCTCCCTATGATTCCATTAAGACTCATTCTTTTGGTCAATTGACTCTAGAATATGGGGAGGTGCACCTAAGCTCATGTGGAACTCTAAATCAAACCCTATGATTTGGTTTAGGGTGTTACACAATGATTCAGAATGGCCACCTAGACCACCAAGAATTAGTTTCTCTATCACATAGGGATTCTATGATAAAATTTAGCAAAATAGGAGTATAACAGCAACTAATATTATTTTTTTTATTTTCAGGAGACCAAGGTATTGTTTGTTTCCCCAAAACATATCATGAAAGGTTTTAGTCAAACATTATGTGATGACCACCATTAAATAAGTCATCGATCCTTGAAATATTAGTTTAAATTTAATTTATAAAATGATGTTTTATCCAAAACCATGGTATGGTAATCGAACATTGACATGGTACGTATTACTCTATTTTAAACCATATTATTTTAAAGACCATGGCTTCGTCCAAAAAGATGATAAATTATCTATTTTAAAAAGGGAAACTACTAAAAACTAACACCAACCCATGATATAAATGAAAAAAAACTGGTAGTAAATAGTCTCATGTTGAACATACTAATATTTAACTCTATCTTAAAAATAAACCATATTAACTCTTACACACCTACTCCAGAACCATGACCACTGTTGTAAGAGTAGTTGAAACCCCATTATTAATCCTAAAACCATGTAATAGTAAATAATACACCATGGAATTGTTTTATAAAAAACTCAAAATCTCCATGATATTGAAATTTTTGATATAGTTTAAAAATTGTATTTCGTTTATTTTTCACCATTTTAACTCAATTATTTGGCCATTACCACACACATTTTAGTATTTTTTTTACTTAATGATATTCAATCACTTTTGGGATTTATTGTCTTATATTATTCTAGGAATTATACTTTAATATTTTATAGTTCATTTATTTTTTGATTCATTCTGTTGTATAAATTTTATGAGGTGGAACTAGTATTATATATGTGTATTTATAGTAATTTCACGGATAATGTTAAATTTCATGTTATAGCTATATAAGTGATTTTAATTCATATTAAATAATTTTTTTTAATAAAATGAGAATAAATAAGGTACAAAAAATGTGATGGATTCAACAGACTATGTATAAATAAATTTTAAACAATATCACCAATGTAAGACAAGATATGTCAACTATATACTGCGTGATGAAAAAAATCAACATATGAATAATTTTCATCCTTATATAGATGAGTATTAAACTGATAGAAAAATACATAATTATATAAGAATAACACATGGTATATATGATTAATTTTTATACCAAATCTGTATCATGATTATACATTTGAGGCCTCACATATGATTAAGTATTACTATGAGAGAGTTTCCAAAGCATAACAAAAAAACAAAAATATTTCACATAAATTACTATATATCAATGGAATTTCTTATAGTTAATTTTAAGAATATATGAATTGTATCATCATAAAATTATCTTATGTATGTGTAATCTAGATTTATGGTACTGTTCTAATTTACAAAAAATATAGTTGGATAAGTCTTCAATGTAGAATTATATTGAGGTTACTTGATGACTAAAGCAATACTAGAACAACATATGATTGTTGATTATTTGGATTGAAGTTATTATGATCAAATTTTTATGGGTGTGGTGGGGGTTTATATTTATAGCTATTTAGCTTCCTCAGATAAGAATAGAGAATCAATTTAGTACTCCCTGATTATGATGAATATCCAATAATGGTTCAATCCTGATATGTTAATGTTAATGGAGATCCTAACACCTTATCAACGAATAGAGGAGAAAAATAATTCTAATAGACTATATTTAGGTTTTTAAATAAGGAAAAATACAACTATAAAAGGGCTGTTTATTAATTTTTCTGTAATTCTTATATATTTTTTGTGATTTTTTCTTTAAATAATAGTGGTCAGTGTTTCTTCTCTCTTTGTGCATTGATATACAACCTTTGATTATGATTCAAAAACATAATAAATATGTTAAGTGTGTAATTCTTTGCATCTATCTACAATATCTAATATCAATTTGATTATGATTATCATTATTTATTCAAAGATGGTAAAGGATTTATGTAGAGATCTGATGTAATGTTTACACCTAGAAATGGGTTTCTTCTTTCTAATCTCAACTATTTTCCCCGTATTTATTCTCCATTTTTTAGTATTTAAAAAGGAATAGTGTTTTTGGATATTTATGATAATCAAAATATCATCTATACTATCGAATAATCTCAGGGAGTGGTGGATTTGTTGAATTTTTCTTTTTCATATATCGGTATAGTGATCCTTGTCAAATAAGATATATTTTCATTGTGCATGCATTTTTCATTGAAATTATGTTTTTAGTAGAGTATGTTATCATTTCATAATGTAATACTAATTATTTTAATATTAAATTCTTTATTATTACTACTATTGATACAAGAGAGGTGAATCACCTAAGGGATAGTTGTGATTTTTTCTAACACTTTTATCTTCAACCTGCTTTTTCAGTAACTTTTTTATTCATCCTCATATACTCTCTATCATTATTTTCAAATTTTTATTACATTAAATTTAATAAAAACAAAAAATGTGTTTTGAATATTTCATTTTTATGAGAACATATCTCCTTAGTATAACCCTATGGTTAGTAGTTATAGTATATGTATTAAGATTTTATAAATTATTTTTTTCGTTGATTTTGTGAAAATCTTCTATCAGCAAATATAAATTCCAAAATATATAAACATACTAATTCCTTTGATAACTCTTTAAAAAACAAATAATGTTGAATAGAAAATTCTTACTTGAATGTATAACCACAAATAAATTTTTAAATGTTTTTAACATATTTATATCTTCTTCTATATACACTGAGAATCCACTATCCATGTATCATATTTAATTCATAACAATCCATAGAAACTTATAATAAAATATTTATACTAAATTATTTTTTGGATAACATATGGATTTTAAAACTAGGCAGAAATGGTATTCTTAATATTTAGGTACTACAAAAAAATGCAACTTTATATCCAATATATTTTATTAACTTTAATAAAAATCAATTTCACATTAAATTTTAATATTGGATATTAATCAATTCAAACATATTTTTCCCAATTTTTATCTTTGAAATTAGTTTCTCCTTAATTTTTTCCATATTTAACTGTAATATATTCCAATAATTTAATTTTTATTCACTAATGGAATAAAAAAATAACAAAATTTTATATAAAATATTGAAAATTATAAAATGATTCAATTAAAATATTATTTTTTATTCTCAAAATAAATAAAAAATTTATTTAATCTATATACTATTAGACTTTATATGTCATATTTTTTCTTAAAAATTACTTGGTAATTTATTATTTTTAAATTTTATAAACATATTATTTTATATTAATTTTTTATGAGGTGATTATATACATTCATCCTTATCCTATGGGTTTTCATAAATATCATTAAGTTGCATTCTATATAGATTCTTGGGTTTATACTAACCATAATATAATTTTTCCACTCATATTTTTTGAAGAAAAATTATATTCCAATTTTCATGTCAAATTTAGTTGAAATATGAACCATCCATGATGAAACTAAATGATTTATTCATGACTTTAACTATTTTCATCTTTATTTTTTATCATTATATTATTTTATCTTTTGAATGTATAGATTTATTATCCCATTCTTATCACTCTATTAAAATTTAACATCTTCAATAATAAATTATTTCATAGGATATTGGCTATATTTTCATTTTCTATTAATCAATATTTTGTTTCTCATAAAAAATAAATATTTTATTATACAGTTTATTAATTTTAATTCATTTTTAAAAATACATTTCATCACTCTTATAAGTTCTTAAATTATAAAAATAATAAAAACATAGTGTTTAATAAGTTTTAAATATATACCCATTTTTTAATATTTTTTCCCTCATTCAAATTATTATATTCAATCGTTTATTGTATGAGTGATCTGATTAATTTATCAAATTTTTATTTTTAATGTATGTCGTACCTTAAAATTCCAACATCATCAAATTACATTTCCTTATTATTATAATAAAATTATTTTATCACATATAATGTTCTCCATTATTTATCAACATTTATCAAAGTTGATTAGAATTTTAGTAAAGCGGTGGTATATAAGTAATATCTTTTATGTTTCCACTATTTGAGACTGTTGATAATCCATACTAATTATTCAAAATATAGTATTTTGTAACCTATTAGTGTCCTGATGTTGAACATAAAGGGCATGTGATATATCATGAGAAATAATATATACCGAAACATGAATAAATATATTTTTACTTATTTAATATAAAATTATACTCGTGAATCAATCAATCATTTCATCTTTAGAAACCTCATAAACCTTCAATGTAGCTAAATCATATTTTGATATTTTTTTGTAGTTTAATTAAAATATTATAGTTTAAAATCCTAGAGTTCATTATATAAGATAGATTTTTAAATTCCAAAAAAGTGTAATTTATTCCACCATTATAAGGGGTTTTGAATGTATTCTAAAATTTCTTTTGATTAAATCTTAATTTCATAATATCACCATAAGACCATTTATTACATTTAAATCCTAAAATTTCTATGGTATAATTACAATTTCATCAATTCTATAATATTTAATAATTCAAGAGGGCGGAGCATGGCCTGATTATAATTTAATCAAATTAAAAAAATTAACCATCTAAATAAAAGATAGCATAGTACATTATAGAATCTTAGATCAAATTTATCTTACTTTTATGATATTATACACCTATTAATAAATGAAAAGTGTCCTCTAAAAAATGAAATATTATATTTTATCTCATTAGATATATGATTAAATGAAATTTTTTCTTAATATACAGGCACAACACTCAATCTTGTAATATGTAAAGAGATAAAATGATCTAAAATAACATTATGATGTAGGAAAAACTAAAAAAAATCAATTATAATAAAATTAGGATTTCTGATCATTGAAGAATGATAATAGGTAGAAATAATTTTTTTACTATAATTGGATCGCTTAATCGTTTATATATATTTTTATCTATAGATACTCATATTTTATTTTCATTTATATTTTTTGTTAAACTATTTTTCTCATTAAAGATTATCAGGATTTTTTTTCATATTTTCGATGATAATATGATGAGTTTTTTAATTTTTTAGTTTAACAAATGTTGTTATCTATCACATGTGGTGACATAACCATTACATTTTATCTAATATTTTTTGTTCCATCTGTCATCATAAATAGTTAACTTTTCATTAGAGATGTCAACAAATCAAATAATGTAACTATATTACTAATTGAATTTTCTTTATATCATCAATTTTGGGAATAATAACATATCTATGTGAAATTGAAATTTTTATCTCTTGGACAATGATATAAATATTAGTATGGTATAAATTCTTTTAGGTAGTATACTAAAAAATTATAATTTTCAGTTTTCTTGAATATATCATAAATAATGTTTCTATTAGATCATAATGGGACATTAAGAGGTAGATGAATTAGTGTACCCAACTTCAGCTTAGTTTTATATTCATTATTTAGTAACCCCATATTATAACTAAGTTATCTATCTCTATTAAGATATGAGGATATATTGATGTGAACTATACCATTACCTCAATAAGTAATGAATAAATAGACAACAATAGTAATAGACAATGTTTTTTTAATCTTCATCTCATTCATGAAAATTAGACACCTTTAGTTTTTAATCTTTCATAGACATATATTTTATCATAAATGTTTTATTTTAGTGAATACAAGTGTATTACAAAGAAACAATGGTTGGGATAATATCATTCAATTCCCTTGGGAAGGTATCGTCCACCTTTTTTGAATTCATCCCACAGTCTTCTCCCATTATACACAGCTCAGTTATCACATTCATATTGAATACCTCACAAACTCCTTGAATATATAATTTCACCACACATTTAGTAGGTCTTTAATAACTTTACCTCCTTATTTTTACATCTCATTTTTCTATATTTTCATCTGTGTATTCTTTTGATGATATCACATTATCACATTCTATGATATTGAAATATCATTGTAATTCATCCCATTATTCCACTTTAATACCCAAGTGAAAAATTTGGTTTCATGGAATAATTCTTCCTCAATATGAACAAGATATTAGACTGTAGTGGTATAAGGCTCTTGCTCTAACTGTTATATTTTATTCAATTTTTTTTAGTTTTTAAATTTCTCTCTCATGTCTTTTATTTATATTATTATATATATATTCATATATGTAAGGACTATTATATCCTTATATTGGATATGGAAACTCCATGTTATGATGTTTTTCGATCTCCTCATATTTATGATTATTCAAAATGATTCAGGATATATATTAAATTATTCATTATGAATTGAGAACTTCATCATTACATGATTTTTTAATATTAAATCAATTCTTCACTAGAAATTACTCTACATTTGAACATACATAATTTACATGAATAAGTTCAATTATTCATGCATTGCGATGTGGAATAGTTTTCTCATGGTGTGAAAATCATCTTATCAAAATGATTTGAATTTCAATCATTCCATTTTAATTTTCATATTTAAATCTATAATCATGAGTAAAAATATAATTTAAATTATGTCATTCCTATAGAATGAAAACTCATATATTTTTGTGACCCATTCATATAAAACTTTATACATCACTTAGTATCATGGCAATTACCCTTTCAAGTGGGTCGAGTAACCTCAATGTAGTATCATGTACAATAATTATAAAACTTTTACATGATTTGAGTAGAATTTACAGAGTGTTATCGAACCCTTCAAAATGATAAAACTAACCCATACCCGTTTCAATAATCCTATGGAATTACCCTAACATAGAATCCAAAAGACCATTATATTTCTAGTGATCCTCTTAAATAAATATTATATTTCCAATGAAATTTCCCAATAACCATTAAATTTAATTTTATTATTTCTAAATTCTCTCATTAAATAAAAAGCCTTTATAACATGACTTTGCGAAATCTATACCCACTCCAAATAACATCAAATATTCATTAAAAAATCATTATAATTTATTTCATCAACCATAAATATTAATATCATTTGGATTCTTTTTCCTCACCTTTTCTAACCATTATTCCAGATAATATTAGTAATGTAATCATCACAATTAAACAAACTAAGATAATGAAATATATATAATCACCATTAGTTTCCTCCTTTGATATGCATAATAAATAACATTACATAGTGCCTCATAGGGAATATAAAATTTCATTAGTTTCTAAAAAACATCATCAATATTCATATGTTGGGATTCACCTTGAATATAATCATATTTTTAGTAAATAAACATCATTATATACATTTTTTACCAATAATGGTAGCACCTTCATCATCTCTTCTTGCATTATCAACACATATCAATAGCCTATTTTTATAATAGTATCCCCACATATTGATAAAAAAACATTTACATGGGATCATAAATATACTACTTTTTATTTTTTCAATACCATCAAACACATAAATGTTACAATTTTATCATTTTATATCCTTCTTATATCCCTATTATTGAAAATAAATTTAAAGGAAATATTGTGGAAGATTTTCTCACCTTAAATCTAAGATTTATCCAAGAACCTATTCTCCCTGAATTGTTTACAAGTATAACAAAAACCATTTTATAGAATGATTTAACCATATATTTCTTGGAATCTAGACAAAATTTAGTCAACTATAACTCCATTTTGGTGAACCCAGTCTAGAATACAAGGGTGATTTGACAAAATCAATAATTTTTTCTTTAATCCTATCCATAATGTTATACCTCTCTCAATTTCTTATTTTTATATTTTTATAACTTGATTTTATTAGAAATAGTATCCTATAATCATATGAAATTAGAACACTATAACATTCATGAAATGGTTTTAATCCCTAGTTTAGAAATCTTTATCATAAACCCAAACTCCTGCTTGATAAAAATGTATAAAAAAATTAAATAGGAGTATAGATTATGATTGTAATACCCCAACTTTTGGATTTAAATAGATGTTTAAAATTTACATATTCGATTTATAATGTCTTGGATACCATATTCACATTTTCTCCCCCAGAAGGGTTTTACTCCTTTCAACTCATCATTCTTTCTATGTTTACTCTTGTTTAAATCCAGTTTTATGGTTGGATAAATTTTATATCTTTTTTCTAGTTCACCATAAATTACATTTTTGAATACACAAAAATAAATATTCAATATAATATGGTGATTCCAAAATGGTACTCTTAAAAAATGGAAGTTGTTCTTATATATTCATCTCAACCTAGAACAAATACTCTATACAGAATTAGTCTATTAGACCTTTTCATGTTTAAAACATTGTTTTAGCTCTAATTTGAAATACCCTTAGAGAGAAAGGTATTCTTGTCATCGTCATCATTTTCATTTTGGAAACAAATTTAGTCACTATTTCAATTAAATCATGAGATGTTTTTAGGGATTTCCTTTTATTTCCAAGAAACTCCCACTATACCATTTCAATTTTCATGTAGTTCATTAGAGTATTCAGATAATTTTTTATCCTTTCACACATATTTTTAGAATTAACTATATATGTATTAATTTTAAACTTCTATACATTATCTATAGAGAATCTTTCAAGAAAATTATTTTTATAATTAATCTCATGGATTTATTTTAACTTATTTGTAGCATTCTTCCTATTATCGTAATATTCAATGTGAATTTACGATGTTCCATGATGTGGACTCTCCTTCTACAATAGATGTACCTTAAAATTGTTGATATATACTATTTAAATTTAATAATATAATACAGATAAGTATTTTTATCTTAATAATTCACTAATTTTGTAAGTATATTCAATTTAATACTTAACTGGGAAGAATCTTAATTGTTTCTAAACATTATCCTTTCTATCATGTATTTGTTTCTACATAATCACATGATTCATGTTGAGTTGGTTGGTAGAGACACAATTCTTCCTTATTACCACTTTTATGATTGTTTTAAAATAATAAATTAATGTAATAAAATCTATTTAGTGTGGATATATTATTCTATTTATAATATATTCTTTATTATTTGGTAGGTTTTATCATTTCTTCTACATTTCTCCACCATAAACCATGAAATTAATATTTTATGAAAACTAAAAAAAATCAAAAACTCCATAACCTTATTCCAAAATATTTAATATCTGTAACAAAGGGTTATTATTAAAATTATTTTTATTGTAGATACTATATTTTTGATAAGTATCATTGATTCTTTTAGAAAAAAATCCATCCTTTTTCACAATTTAATGTATAAATTTTTATAGTCGTATTGACATTCATCCATGAGGTTGTGGTGAATTATTAATTACTTTTATTCACACATACATTACTAAATTTTATGATAAAACCAATAATATCATTTGAAACAACATTAATAAAAACAGAAGTATCTAGGTTATGGGTTTCTTATTTATAATATCATGATATTTATTTATCGAAGTATAATCTCAGTATCCACATCCCACTAAAAAGAATATTCTTAGATAAATTACATTCATTATAATTTTTTGGAGAATGATATCAATTTTCAACAGTTTAAAAAGTCCTTAATTGTACTGACTCATGATTTATTATATTTGAGATCCATATCAATGAATATAAGGCTGATGGATTTTTTATCATCCTTAAATGATCTAACCCTTTATCCAAAAAATTATAAATCAACTCAAAAGAACATTCAATAAACCTACTAATTTCATGAAAATCATTTCCATGTTCCTTTATTCTTTTGGTTTTAATTTTCATTTGGGTATCCATGACACCAAGAGTATATTCATAAGATTCATCAAATGCATGTACCTTTTTTCTCAAAGATTTTATAAATTTTAGTATTCTCATCATTTAAATTCTACAATCTTTCTCCATCAAAATTATAATTTAATTTTTTGAAAAACATGATATTCCCCCCAGATTTATCGACAATTTTATCACCATCCCAAAACTCTGATTTTTCATCCCATAGTGCTAAGATAATTTTGTATATATATTAAATAACAATAATATGAATAATATTAAAATAATATTAATATATGTGTAGAAATAATTAAGTGAATAAATTTCTAAAAAATCATCATAGTAAGGGAATAACTCATCAGATGAATTTTAATTATATTAATTGGTTAAAAATTTACCACTTTTTTTATCTTCATATATTGTTGGGTATAGATATTATTTTGAAACATTATTTATTACATTTTACACATTTTTTATTTTAATTGATTTCAGGGTTGAAACCATTAATTTTACATCAACTGATATAATTTCTTTTATCTCATCCATGTGAATCACTGAATTCTTATGTAATTAGTATATTTTTCAAGAGGAAACAAGGTAACCATTCATACAACTTATTGGGAACTGTTTTGGTTGGGTCTTTGAAAGGTTTGGTGAATTAGTTATCTTAAATGAAAAATTATTTCATTTAAATTTAAACTCATAGATAGTTATGGACTCAACTTACTATTCTTATTTCTATCATCGATATCCAAGTCATGTGATAAATATTGTTATAGGAAATGAAAAAAAATTACAATCTCCTTCCCATTTGTGAAAATCCTACTCCTTATTGGGATTAATTTTTCACCCCAATCATATATTTATTGATCATGTATTTTTTTAGTATAATTCACTAGAAGGTGGCATAAAATAGTTGGGTAGTTATTATCCCATTCCATACAGTGTATCACACACCCATATGGTTCATCACCATGCATTGTGGCATCCCAATTTATGCACCATCATACCAAAATATTGACTTATATCATATCACAAAGTCTTAATATTTATACTAGTATCAATAGTCTCACGAAAATCTAATCGGATGGTTAGATAAAACTAACACACATATTCTATGATACATCCTTTTAAAAGCCATCAATATTTACTTATACAACTTCTTCTTCATAGTGTAGAACATGTCATCCTTTATCCTTATTCTAAAATTTCTCATCTAGTTCTAGGTTGATCACATTATATAATATAGTAATATAATTGACCATATTATTATATTAATTTGGTTGTTTTTCTTCAATAGAAACAATTATACTTCATTTAGTGTCATTTATAAATTCTTCTTCCTTATATGGTCTAGATTTTCATAAAAAATTTAGTTTTAATGGAATCTTTTTACGATTCATATTATCCTATTCCATTTTCATATATTCATTGAAAAAATAATGAATATATTAATTCCATAAATACATTTGGAAACACCATAATTTGAAACTATAATTTTAACTCCATTATTCAGTTAGAAGATATTTAAATTTTCAATAATTCCTCCAAATTTTCTCAAATATAAGTTCAAATATTTCATTAAAAAATGAATAATACTCAATCTTATTCCATATTTTATGTCAGTAAAAAATAAATTTCATTTATATTATTGAAAAATTACATAGGAAAATTAAAATAATGAAGGAAAAATATAGATATAATGAGAGGAAAAACTGGTTATCTATGATTTGAATTGATGTTCCTATTGGAATGTGTAAGGAAACTGATAGGGGTGAATCAGGGTAGATATCTTCTACTACGTTTTAAGTTTAACTTTTAGTTATCCCATATTATAACTCAATCATTTTCCATGGTTATTATTTTTGGAACAATTGATGTTCACTCGACCCTCACCATCCTATAATATTTAAAAATAATTAATAATAATAATGGAAAATGTTCCATGTTATGGATCCATTAAAAATAACTACAACCTTGAAAATTAAAATTTTGAAGATATAATAATTTTACTATCCATGTTTTATTATAGTGATTAAAATTATATTTCATACCACGCACAAATGATAGTATGGTTTCACCAATATACAACTAGAAAGTGTCATCAACTTCCTATGATAGTATCCCACCATTACTTTTCGTTTTATTCAAATCATTTCTCACAGTTGGATGAGATTCCTTGCCCTCCATCTGTTAAAACATAGCACATATAGTATGTATCAAGATACACCTCTCAACACTACATGATAAATCAAAATTATTCAACCACAAGTTTTATATTTTAATATTTTTCTATCTCAACAACTATATTCTAAATTATTGCTTACTCGTAGTGTGATTACCCCTATTTTAGAGAAACCCTTACATAGAAACCATTATGAATGTCTTCATTCGAATATAAATAACCTAATTAATGGGTTATGATAATTTTATATTCTTATCCATGCTCTAGTGAAAAACCTTATACATGGTTTGTGTGAATTGTTTTAGTAGTTTGGATATATTATATGTGAGAATATATTGCTTTCAATATCTCTATATTCCTATATAATGACTAATCTAATGTGTTCCAATGAACCTTACATAACAAGTGAGCCTCTGGAATGACTAATACATATTGAGTAAAAATAAAAAATTACCCTTCTAGATAATATCAAAAATATTATATTATATCAAACAATCATAGGAATTTCTCACTTGATTCAGATAAATCCTTATCTACTCCAAGACACCTCATGTTGTTTTTGAAAATAATTTATAATTTATTTTAGAAAACATTAACCTCAAAAACATTTGAATGGTTTATATCACTTATTATAACCATTATTTCTCACATTATATATTTTAATGTTATTAAAATATTACATACTCATACCTTTAGACATATTTGATCTCCTGTATCCAACTTCTTCCAAACACATTATAAATAGTTGTAAATAGTGTCCTATTCCAAAAAAATATCTATGGATTCTAATAGGATCAATCATTAATCATTATATATATGGATTCTACTTGAATATATTCATGATAGAATCATCTACACTTCTCCCATTTCACTTTCAACTTTTAATTACATCACCTACATAATTTAATCATGAATTATTGGATCATATTGATTGCCACTTCTTTTAACAGTACCTACACCTATTCAAAAAATTCAAAATTTGAAATGGTTAATTAATTAAACTAAATTCCTATATTATATATTGTGATATGTTATTTCATAACATCCTTTTTTAAAACCATATCTATAATACAATAAATTTTAAATAAATCACATTCCCCTAATGACATATCTTCTTCCCAGAAAATTTTATAATAAAATTCCAATCAATTATAATATAATAAAATTAGTTCATTACATTTAAATAAAATTATATTCAAATATAAGTTCTAAAAATTATTCTTTGTATAATCATTGTAATAAAAACATGATCAAAATGAATAAATTTTAATATTAGTCTAAAAATATGTATGTGTAATAACGAATTGATGTACGTAAAATCTAGTGTGTAATTTAAAAAAAAATTATTATAATGAAAATAATAAATTATGGGGATGAAATTATTTCAATCATAGTGATATCTTTAACATATAAATGTTATCATATAGCACATCTATTGTTATATATTTCATATTAATTTAAACTATAACATCCTCATCATTGGTTCTCTTTATAACAACCAGTTATAGGTTCTATATGTCCTCAAGAATGACTCCAAATAAACTAGAGGTTGTTGACTAGTTATGATGATCTATAAGAATACCTTGGGGAGATTATTCGCTCTATTCAGAGTAGAAAAAGTTATAGAAACAAGGATAAATAATATTTACTACCCTAAAGACATCACATAAAAGGGAAAAAACTAGTAAAGTAACATCAACATAACATGTAAATATAAAGAGAATGTAATCTCAAATTAAAAATATTCAATAATACAACTAATCCCCCATGGGAGGATCATATACTTATGTAACCCAAATCAAGAAAAGAAATAGATGTTGAATACTTCGTAGAAATGGTCTCAAGTATTATTATAATCCCAATATCCCATGGTCCATCCTATAAATACATGCCATGTAATAACCATAGAAGAGATACCCTTTCCCTATCATACAATCCTAGTTTCAACTCAGATACCCAATGAAATAATAGGAAGGATTTGAGTATGACTTAGTAGGGTACCAGTAATGGTGTCTATTGATATTTACATGATAAGTATAATGACATGATAAGGTGAAAAAATTTATAACTGAATAATAAATACTAGTAAACAAAAAACAAAGTTGATCCTCGGGAGCAATTGTGACACCAAATATTATCCATAGCTTAATTTTCCAATTTCAATTGTCTATGAACTATAGAGTCCCCTTTGGGGAAATAAACCCATCCAAAAATCTCCAAAGAATCACCTAGCTGAATACACCCTCCATATAATTTGAATAACACTCAATGAAATATATACATCCGATAATATTAAAATCATGAGGAGAAATATACCCATCATGGAAAATGAACACTCGCCCAAAGGAAATGGCATATCTTGAACCATAGGACAACTAGCCAAGAGAAACCCAATCCTAGGAAGAGTCCCTTTTGGACACTTCGGATTAATAATGACCATTTCATAGTACCTTAAAGTCTCACCAAAATCAACATTCACCATTTTATCAAACATCATTTACCTAAACCCAAATCATCATTTACCCCTTTAAAAAAATGTTCCATACCATTTAAAAAGTGATCAGTTATCTTTTCATAAAATATCTTCAACCATTCAACATCTTATATTTAATTTAAAGATATTATATTATTAGTATTGCTAATTTTTTTATCACTAATAATCCAAAACCACATTAATGGATTCCTCCTAAATTAAATTTAAATTGGGGATTATTAGGTTCTTAAATGAATAATGATTCAATTTAAACTACATTAATTGATACATATTAATAAATTTTATATTTAACACACAATTATTATAAATTACCACACTACATGTGTTATTTTAAATTAAGAAATAATGAAGGTATTGATTAGAGAAGACATACCTTCAGTTCATATAATTTCACCGTTGAATAATGTCCAATGATTCAAACTCAAAAAAAAAACAAATTGTAAAGGATGTATAAAACGATGAATTATGTTATATGTAGTTTGAGACTACTTGGTATTGAAATTAATAGATGAATGAGAATCATGGATCATTATAATTACCAGAGGCTCTAAATAGGGAGAAATGGGAATCAATCCCCCCATGTACTGGATAAGAAAATATATAATGAAGGAGAATTTGGTGAGAGGGTGTATGTGGGAATACTTTTTGAATGGAGGAATTAAAATTGAAGGTTTTCTCTTGAAATGTTACAATAGAATTTTATAAATTTATATATAATTATTCCACTATGATTGTTTCATTACTTTTCTAAAGATTTTTAAAACCATTCATCAAAAGTGGAGTAATTGTTTTATATGGAAGCAAACGCCAGAGGATTAGACATTGCGGTTTAGTAGACTATTTACCAATTTTTTACTTCCTAATGCAACATCATATTATTTCATGATATATTTCCCTTTAAATAATATTAATTACATTGAGGTCATACTTTACTTGAAACCCTGAATTTAAACACACAGAAAAGTACTATTGAAATATTATTATTTTCCAATTATAGTCTAGTTGTTCAATTGGTGAGTAAAGAAATATTTGACCCATTATAAAAATTATTAACCAAGGTTTTATTTCATATAAATTAATTTATTATTTACCCATAAATATGTTACAAATTTTTATTAAATTCGTTTATCCTTTCAAAATATTTTATCATTGATAATGGTTTATATTAAATTTTATGCACTGATATGATAATTAATTTCATCCATATTTATAAATATAATATTTTGAAAATTGAATCAGTTTATAAATCATTATATAAACATCTGTTTGCATGATTTTTTGATAATTTTACCAAGAATATTATTTTTAGGTTAATGGTTTAAATACAACTCATTATAGAAAACTATCTTTCATATAATAAATTTTAATATACCCAGTTTGATTTTAATTGGTATTAAAATTGATTTATATTCTTAATATTAAAAAATTAAATGTATTTTTTTCATTCAATATTAATCAAGATATTAGTATAAAAATACTTTTTGATTAGAAATTAATTTTTAATAAATCCGATTTTCATTAGGTTCTGCAGGTTTATATTAAAATGATTTTCTTAAAATTATTGAAATTTAATAATTTAAAATGTATTTAATATTATTAATCATCAATATTATTACAATTTAATAAGTTTAAAAAATCTTATCACAATGATTTTTAAAAACAGAAAAAACATTTACCACAATAAAAAGGTAAATTGGATCAATTAATGGTAAAACTAGTGTCAATAAGATATAAAATCTACCAAATGCATGCCTTTAAAAAATAAAATAATTTTTTTCATCCATAATCATATATGTTTTATCTATATGTTCATTATGATGAATTTTATTTTATAATGCCTTTTATAATATTTAAATAATGAAAAATAAAAAATGCTACTTTCTTGATTCTAAAATTTTCTTAAATTCTGAAATTGTGATAAAAATGTTCTATATTATTATTAATTTATTTTATCATAATAAAATTATATTCATGAAGGTAATTTATTGTCATTTTTATTGAATATAAAATTTCCAAAAACACTAATACAATGTTGTCTTTTTGTTTTGCATATTGCGGAAAAATCCTTGTAAATAATTTTAAAAACATTAAATGTAATGTATTTTGGATGAATTAGAGTGTGACATGAATTTTAGAATAATTAATTATTTATTTTTTATCACTAAATATATTATATTTTGATTCCAATATTTTATAAATGTTTTAAGGTCAACTTATGTAAATAGTTGGTAAAATGACAATAATAGTATTTATTGTTAAAGAAGATTTTATTATATTATTTAGAAATAATAAAATACATGAAAGAGGAAAATTATGATGTTATGTGGAATACAATTTATCCCTTTTCCCATTAATGGGAGTATTTTTACATTACAAGAAATATTATAACCCATTAAAATTGAGAAATTCTTTATCACAGTTAAGATTAAAATTGTTGACCAAAGGGGTTAAACCAAAAGATATGGCTTAAAATACCTCTTAGACCAATCATAATTTTAATAATTTTACGGTATTCAAACCTATATTATATAATATTAATAATTATGTCCACAAGGTTCCACTTTCACAAGAAAATAAATATATAATATTTTTATATTTTTATTAATTTCATGAGTCTCATTTCCTACACAAACAAAAGGACTCACCTCCACTCTCTTATTGACACCACATTGAGAAAACTAGATCAATTAAAAACATAAAAATTATCTTATAATGTTTCTATACATGAATTATATGTCAATATATTCTTAAAATTCCACTCCAATGGTCCATCATAAGGTATATAAATGAGTTCTATAGATGAAGTGATAATCATTATTATAAATCATTTAATTTTATATCATCAAATAATTACTCAAAATATATTGTAAAAATATTAATATAATGATTAATTTATTATCAATATACATGGAATTTATTATCGTTCTATTATGTCACAACCCGCCCCCTCGAGCTCGTATCGGGACTACCCCAAGCCTGCTTTCCATAGGCCAGGGGCTGGCGACTTGTACCAAAGGCGTAAATCGCTAAAACTGGGAAGTAATTGCCTTTATAAATCATAAACACACACAACTAGAGTACAAACGGAAGAAAAAACTATTTAAATTCTATAAAAAAATGTACTAGAAGTAAAGGGGCCGGAAATACAATCCCAACAATAAAGTACAAGGAAAGGAAAAATAGGTACAACTAAAAAGACAAACAGCTGGAAGCTGTCTAATAGCTCTTAGATCGTCCACCACGAATCCTACTTGAAGGGTAGGTATAGATAGCCCTCTCAGGGCTCGATGTCCGTCCGACTCTTCCGGGTACCGACTCATCGTGAGGTCCACCTCTGAGTGTCGTCCAGTCCTTGTACACTATGCCTTGATCAGTGCTATCTGTCATCTGCATCCAACATAATGATGTGCGGGCATAGCCCGTGAAGGGGTGGGTATAATGATACTCAGTAGGGAACCTGAGACCCTCATGGTCTCTCAATATTCTACAAGGATAAACCAAAATGTATGATTTCAATGGTTAACCATTACTTTGATATATGTCTATACATATACCTAAGTTATCAAATAACCCATCTCAATCTTGAGAACACAAAAATGTCATTGACTCCGCTAAAAGAAACATTTTCATTATTGATACCATGACTATTGGAGAACTCCTCCATTTTCAAGTATAGTGGTCCTGTTGCGACACCGAAGTGCATCTCACTAACCTTGTACTGCTGAGGTACTCCTCTTGTCGAGTACCGTTGGTTTGCAGCCAACTACCAGGCACTCCGTCCGCTGTGCGTATGCTGCCAAATACTGAGCTCTCCCCCTAATTGCCTAAAGAGTTACTCCTCCTGTCGATTATTTCAGGTCTTCATCCAACTAGCAAGGGCTCCGTCCGCTGTGAGTCTGCCTCCAAATACCAGGAACTCCGTCCAATAGGCCAGTCAAATCACTTCGAGTCGAATCGGTCAATCAGTCGTCTGGTCTACTCCTACTAGGTCTCTACACTCTACCTCCTCGTCACTAGAAGGATCCGCTTCATGAGCTAGTGTTTGATTCTCCATGTTTCGTGAAGTATCACATGGAAGTATTTCAATGGACCGCCACGTCATAGGGGTCTCAACGCAACAAAATACACGTCAATCAGAAGGTCGGTCTATGAGTTGTTATCATTTTGTCCCGAGGCCCCGGTTGGATTCGTGTACGAACAAACCTGACTCTGACTCAACTATACCCCGAACACTAGTGGGGTATACTCAAAGGGACTAATTTTTTCAAAGATTTCCAGTGGTACTGACGGTTCTTCCAATGGACGTCTAATGCCAAAGATATGGCCCAAGACGGTAATGGATCCACAATGGGCCTGGGTCCGGTCCGACCCGGCCGGACCGACTCGGCCAAACCCAGTATAGGCCATCCTGGTCTGGGTCAATCCGATCAGACTTGCTAGGTTTGACCTGGGCCATTGGGCGGGTCAGCCCAGTAGTCGCCACGTCGGCGACTTGGTGACTCAACCCGGGAGACCTGGCCGGTTCGGCCAGCAACACCGCGGGGGACACCACGGGTCGGCTCAAAATGCCGGTGACTGGGAGGCCTGCATGAAAGCTGCACGGGGCGCAGGCCGGCCGGTTAGGCATAGGGCATTGTGCAGGGGCAGCCCAAGGGCGCGGGCAGCGCACCAGGGCGCTGGGCAGACCGCGGCAGGGGGGCCGCAGAGGCACTGGCAGGGCACCGGGGTGCCGGGAAGGCCGCCAGCAAAGGCTGGGCAGGCCAACGATTGGGCACGGGTGGGCCGGGTAGCGCGCCGTGGGGTCGGGCTGGCTGCCGGCAGGGTGCGAGTGCGCTAAGAAATGCACCAGGGCCGCGGCAGGGCACCAGCGAGGCGCGACAGCGCTCCAGCAGGGTGCGGGCCTTGATCGGGGCATGGGATAGGGCACGGGTAGCGCGCTGAGGAACTGCGGGGGTGGCGCGGATTTTGTTCTCCGTCTTTGTCATCGTCGCCACTTTTCCATGTCGTGTTTCCGCTTCGAAGAACATCACAAAAAAATGAAACGTAGTGTGTTGAGCCGTGTGAGGTTGGCCCGAACCCTCCATGTTTAGGAGGATATCAATTGGCTAAACATAAGAAGATGATTTTCATTAAAAAATTCTGTATCATTCTCTCTATATCCTTTGAAGATGGTACGAAAAGGAGTACAATATCAACAGAAAAATTTAAACCCCCTACCTCGCTAATCGACAATCGTTGATGAAGTCGTGAAATAAGGTGGTGTCGATTTGTGAATGTCGGGAAGCATCCAATGTTGGAGACTGAGGAAGAAGTTTCATTGGAATTCTTCACGGTCGGATCCTTATCCTTAGGTTTGGTCAGAGAAGAAAGAATAAGTTCATCGACGTTGTTCGTGTTCTTCGCGTTTTTTGATGGAAGAACGGTTCTCCGTTGAGAGATTTTTCCAACAATCTCATAGGAAGAGAATTTCCAACCCCAAATAAAATAATAGATTGCCTATTATTTTTAGTGTTGGCACGTATTTTAAAAGGGTGAATTAATAACCCAGCTCCACTCAATTAATCACGAGCGTTGGCACAATAAATTAGTGGGGGAAGGTGGACAGTTTAACCCACATAAATGGGGGGTTAGAGGCGTTCCAAAATTAATGGGGATTTAGAAGAGTTAAGAAACTCGTGAGGGAACCACTAAATAAAATACTCCCAAGGGAGGTTATTTGCGGGTGGCCCCCACTACTAACCTCCACTTGGATGTTTTATCCACCACAAAATAAAATAAGTTAAGTCATATTTTTATTTAATTTTATTTAAAAACCCCAAAGACTATCTTCCTCTCTCTTTAAAATGCAACTGCAGTGAAAATCTCACTAATCAATCACCGACACTACAAGTTCAACGGTGCCCTCAGAGTTCAATTCTGAGCACCGGTTCAAAAGTTATAAAAATGCCGCTCACAGGTTTACGGAACGTACCTGACAAATGTTCAGAAAATTAATATCAATCACCATTGACCCACTGCAATTGAGGATAGACTCTGCCTAGGTGAAACACTACCCAAATAACCCAAAATTACTCTCGGATTTTCAATCCATGTTACCGTTTAGATGTTATTAATTTTACAATAAAATAATAGTCAATTAATTATTTTATTTGCAGCCAAAAACTAACTTTCTATGGTGGCCCTCGCTGACCCAAGTTAGTATCTTATTAAATTAAACCTACCATCATGAGTTTATCTGTGGTCTCAAATTTTTAATCCAACTTACCATTTGTGAGTTATAAGAATTTGAAAAATAAAATAACTTTATTTAATTATTTTATTTACAGTTATTCCATTTTCGGGTTTTCTCACAGGAGGCCCAAACCAACTAAATATAAGTCATTCCTAGGGTAAACCTGATAACCTGAGCGCAACAGTGACCTCATATTTCTGATCTGAGTAACTATTTAAGAGTTATTCCACATTTTCAAAGGAAATTCTTACATGCGTTAATTTATTCTTAACAAAACGTTGACGGGTCATTTCGGGCACTCCGGGGCTCATAATCAAGCACCGTGAAAAACTACGGACTCATAAAATTACAATGTATTTAAGAAAATAATTTCCACAAAAATTACGAGTCTTTATATTATCCCCACCTCAGGGATTTATGTCCCCATAAGCTACAACACAAACTATTGGAACAAATGCGGGTACTGAGAACACATCAGAGCATCCTGCTGCCATGTGCTCTCCCAGAGGTTCCCGTGCTGCAAAAGAACTCGCAGAAGAGGTATCGATCATCCATGTAGGACCTTCTCCTTTCGATCCTCAATCTATACTAGAAACTCCATGAATGTCACCCCTTCATCGATGTCCAGCTCTCCATGGTCGATGATGTGGGATGGTTGTGCACGCGTCTTCTCGGCTGAGATACGTGGAAGACGTCGTCCACCTGGTGCAACTGAGGTAGAAGAGCTAAGTGGCAAGCTACCTTGCATATTCTACTGAGGACCTGGTGTGGTCCTATGAATTAAGGAGACAAATTTCCACCTCAGCCAAATCTCTGTAGACCTCATCGAGGTGAGACCCATAGAAAGACATGGTTGCCATCCTCGAAATCAAGAGGACTCCGTCTCCAGTCAGAAAAAGACTTATACCTACTCTATGCTGTCTTCATCTACTCCTGGATGATCTGAACCTTCTCCGTGGAAGCCCGTACCATCTCTTGTCCCACTAGTGCTGACTCCCAAGGGTCTGTCCAGCACAATGGCGATCTGCAAGGTCGTCTGTACAAGGCCTCTAAATGTGCCATATCGATGGATGAGTGATAGCTGTTGCTGTAAGAAAACTCCACCAAAGGCATATGATCCTCCCCAATGTGACCATAGTCAAGGAATCATGCACATAGCTTGTCTTAGAGGGTTTAGATGGTCCTCTCAGTCTGACCATCCGTATGATGATAGAAGGTGGTGCTCAGGCGAAGCTGTATCATGAAAGCTTCCTACAGCCCCTTCCATAGCTGGGTAGTAAACCGTTCATCATGTTCATAGTCAATCGAGGAAGGTACTCCTTGTAAACGCATTATCTCCTAAACATGGAAGTTTCCCAAGCTCTCAACTGATCCCTTCTCTCTGATCGATAAGATGTGGTCCAACATGGTGAGTCAGTCAACGATCACTCAAATCGAGTCATGAATCCTGGATGGACGTGGAAGACCCATTACAATGCCTATGGATATCCCATCCCACTTCCACTCAAGGACCTCTAAGTTCCGAACCAAGTCTATTGGTACCTGGTGATCTTCCTTCACTTGCTGAAAAGTGAGGCACCGAGAGACAAACTCTACTACCGCCTTCTTCATACCTGGCCAGTAGTGCTGTCGTCGAAGGTCCTGGTACATCATCACCACTCCTGGGAGTACCGATAGAGGGGAAGTGTTGAAATCCCTAAACATCTCATCTTGAAGTGCGACTGGTACCAAGGGACGTCCTATGAAGAGGACAACGTGCTCCCCACCTTCAAAAAATGCATCAGGTGCATGTCCCATAGATATCTTAGCATGTCGCGTCTCGCAGTCAGCGTCCCCATGCTGTGCCTCCTTGACATGATGAAGAAGTGGAGGAGTGACTGTAATAGACTGCAGATAGGCTTCTCAATACCTATCCACAAAGGATAACTGTAAGGTAGCCAGCAGCTCTGTCGCCTCACCTAGAAGGTGAATAACAGTCCTCCTACTAAGCGCATCTGCAACAACTTTCCCCTTTCCATGGAGTATAGACTATCCTGAAGTCATAGTCCTGGAGGAACTCTAGAAAACACTGTTGTCTTCGGTTCAAGTCCTTCTATGTGAAGATATACCTGAGAATCCTGTTATCAGAGTACACTGTAAATCGTTCTCCCATCAGATAGTGCCGACACATCTTCATGGCGAAGTCCTCTGCTGCTAACTCTAGGTCATGGGTAGCGTAGTTCTGCTCATTCGGCCTCAACTGCCGAGAACCATACGCGATCAGAGCTCACTCCTGCATTAGGAAACAACCAAATCCAGTCTCTGATGTATCAAAGTAAACTACGTACCTTACGCCTTCCTCTAGAAACCTCATGAAGGGGGAACTAGTCAGCCTCTGCCTCAGCTTCTGAAAGTTGTGATGGCATCTCTCCAACCACACAAAAGGTTTCCCCTTCTTTTTCAAGGCTGATAGTGGTGCTGCAACTCTGGAGAAGTCTGGAACGAACCTCTGATAGTAACCAGACAAAGAATAGTCCTCTCCTCTCTTGGGGGGGGGGGGATCCTGAACCATCTTTTTAAAGGATGTCCCCATGTTCTGTCACTCATGTTTGGAACTGAAAACACAGAACTCCTGCTGCCACGAGGGTAAGGCTGGCCGACTCAAGAGTGATCGACTACACCCCTCAATGCATGAGTTTAACAGGTGTTGCCTGGGTTTCCTTTTTCACTAAATAAGGAAAACCTCATCCCAATGTCGTAGATAATCCACAACCATTTTTCCTAATATAGTCAATATGTGTATGAACTATGGCTACCCAATCCATACCCAAACTATCATCATAATGCCTCGACGCTGCCACCAAGAGGGTCCAACCGAAACTCTCGCCTCAAGGGTCAAATCACACCATCGGCGTAAGTGTGATTTTTGAGTGTCCTTCCAAAGGTATCTCCAGACATGAGGATCATGTAAATAGTTTAACCGAAAACTCTAGGTCTGGGACAAGATTCACGAAAGGAAGGAATGATTGGTACCTATGTCTATTGATACGGAAGCTAGTAGTAGACATAGACCGTACCTCGAATCATTCCTAGAGCATTTGGTTCACAATCCTTGACCGCATGTAGCTACTTCCCCATCCCTCCTACTCCCTAAGCCTGGAGGGGACTACAAAGGCTAGTGGTTGTCACACGTCGAAATGTACACCACCTCATGCTTCTTTATTAGCTCTGCTTCCATGTTTGTTTCCCTGCAGGTTCATCTATCCTTAACACTTCCTCTTCTCGAAACATTTTTACACGCTCAAGTCTCTGAGACTGGCGCCGGTTTCCTGCTTTCCCACTGCTAACATTCAATGGATGTATCCACTCAGCCAATGAACATTCAACCAAAAATGTTCAAACTAGCAACCTAACATAATTAGGATTGCGTACAGGAATTGTGCTAACTTAGATGTCCTTTAATCTCACCTCGCTCAGAAGTTCGAGCACTGATGCACTGATCATACTATATTCATCGAGTATCAGGAAAGATCAGTATTCCTCGATGAATACACAGCTACAGAAACATCATCCTGCCGAAGCTATAGAAGTTCTAGGGTACTCTCAGCCACCTCCTCATGACAGTCCTCATCAACCTGTGAGTCGGGCTCACCTCGGAACCTGAGGGGTATCTAGTGTTGATACACGTGTAAGGCACTAAGCCTAAAAGTGTCCACTACAGGTACCACCAGTTGCAACTACTGACCAACATGTAGTGATATAGCTGATGTAACACCCCAAACTTCTACGATACGCTTCTCTTTAAATAATGCAATAGCGCATGTTGTACGCAACATCGAGTTCTAACACACCACAACCAATCAAACTAGCCATTATGAATAGTAATACCTACTTTTTGAAATTTATAAATTTTATTTTTCAAAATGGACTTCATTTTTGGATTCGGAATATCGAAATTAGCCTAGGGTGAATTTTTTGCATTTTTTGAAAAACATCGTTTTTTGATGAATAGTGAAACCACTAAGTGGTAGTTAAAAAACTGATTTTTTTCATAAAACATAATTTTACCACTTCTGTGAGTGGAATTTCAAAAATCCGAGAGACACAGTTAATATCAAGGAGTAAAATGTGGTTCAATGAGATGAAAATAATTTATGGTGAATAGTAACTTTTTACTTTTATTTACCACGGTTAAAAGTAAATAGAGTCATTAAGGGTAAAAATGATATTAATATTACCCTAACACATGTAATAATTCTATTGGATAAGTTTATATCAACCAAAAACAACCTAAGGAATAAAATATTATCAATTAGGTCCACTTGGATTAGATTTGGACATTTATTATAATTTAATTCAAAGAAGAGTTAAAAGAGTTAAAATCAAAGTTTATTTACTAAGAAAATTTTAAATATATGCATATACATAAGTTAAATTCAATTGTAAATATTCATTAGAAAGATAAAATGATTACCTACATAATGATATTTTATTTATAATTTTTAGACAATAAATAATCTGATTTATTAATGACACAATGATGATGCAGTAATTACCATAATAGTGAATAATTAAAATAATTGATATTATAAATACCCTAATAAATGTAATTTGAGACTTTTTATAAATTAAAATAATTTTCTAGGATTATATGACATTTTAGGATTGATTTACTTAACTTCTTTTGAAGCAATCATTCTGTTATGAGTTTTACAAAAATCAGTTATTGAATAGTGTCAAAATTGACATAAAAGAGTTTTTAAAGAAAATATTATATTATTAATTGATATTAAATTCCTAAAAATCTAAGGATCGGCCGAAATACTTATATCATGATAGGTGTATCATTAATGGACCACTTGGGGGTCTCATGGAGGTATATAGTATGTTTATTAACTATATAATATAAAAATACAAAGTTACATAGTAAGTGTCAAACTAATTAACTAATAGTTAAAACTAAAAGATAAGGTTAATATAATTGCCAAAACCTGTTTAAATTCTATTGGTTGAGAATTTTTCGACCCATCCCCACCTTAAACTTTAAATAATCTACTTTGGAGCCATTAGAAACCGAATATTAATTTATTATAAAATAATATTTCTAGCTTTTCCAAAGGTTCCCCTCGCCCCTCTTATAAACGGGCAGTCCCCCTTCTCATTAATTATCACCTTAAAAGCCATTTGGCTCATCCAAACTCTGCCCAAGTACTCTCTAAACTTCCCTCACTTCATCCTAGAGACATTGCTTTAGTCAGAAAGCCAACCTAAGGAGCCCTTTTGATCAAATCAAAAGGAAGAACCCGGAGAAGAGGTAATGTTTTCACCACCCTCTTTCAAGTTCCTTTATTCTTCAACATCTTCATTATATCCCATTATAAAATAATAACTCCAGTATATTATATATACTGTGATGTTATTATAAATATGGTACAACCATATTCAGTATTCTATCCATCCTTTGAATAACATGTCACCATACGTGCGTACGTACGACTTACCGTCTCCACGTCGTGGTGTAATTTCTATTCAATAAATTTTTATTTGGATGGGTATAATAATGTTGTGTAATTCATGTAAATAATAAATATAACATGATAATGATTCTATATATATGATATACCATCCAATTATATATTATTTTAATATCAAATGAATGATATTATCGCTCGTGCGTACATACGGACTACCGTTTCCACGAACGCGATGCGATTCATTCTCCATCGTATCCATTCATGTCTAATTATAATTTGATGATTAATAATAGTATCTAAGGACTTGATATCATTCTAGATATTATTATGATACAACCTATCCATGAAAAACACGGGTTACATAACAATACATATAAATTAAAATGAGTAAGTTAACACCTGAAACAACGATAATACTAAGATATTATTTACAAAACAATGTAAAAAAGATCATATATGATATCATATTAATTTATATGATTCTTGTATAAATTAATAACAATTATTTCACCCTTATACAGGAGGTTAACCTACCCCAACCAAGGAAAAGTACAAGGTAAGGTGTTTTCATCTCACTCCTTATTCCCGTGAGACTCATGCCATATCGCCACTATTACCTTTTTTGAGGTGTATGTACTACCCATAATTGTATTCTCTATATAATAAAATTTAATTTATGTGTATTTACATATTCATTGTATGATACATCTTTAATGGGTTGTATGTTTTGTAAGTTACCAAATTGGTAAGGGTTAATTTCAAAATCTATTTATTATCCGAGGTTGTTTTTTCGTAAGTATCTACTGGGACATATTTATTATCCATGTACATGTTTTATGAAAGAGTTTTCAAAGGGATTCTTTTAAGGTAATTTTTACTAAAACATCATTTCAAATGTTTTAAATATTTATTCTTCTAAATCATTCTCATTAATGTCCATGTCTTCAAAATGGTTTTTAAGGATTAATTTATATGGACATGAATGCTTTTGAAATGATATTTCCTTTCAAAAGTTTCAATGTGGTATGGTACACTTTGATTCAAAAATATCTTTTTAATTACTTCCTTTGTAAATGTGTGACTTTTCAATGATTTCCAAAAAGAGATATTTCTATCAAATATATGAAAATCCAGTGAAAATGTATACATATTTAACGCAAGCTTAAAAATGTTTTCAGAAAACCCGACACTCTAGTGTGGTAGACAAGAAGGGATTGGGAGTGGACCCATCATGGCCTGTAATTAGTCGAGCAGTCTCAGAATTAGTTATTTTGTTTTCAGAAGCTTGCATAATGTTTTTAGAAAAACACTGGAGTATATTTGAGCAATTTTAAACGTAAGTATTCTCTAAAAAATTGAATCGGTAGGTCTAATGAGACAAACTAGTGTCTTGGCATAAGGCCTTGGAAAAATCTTATTTGTATTCATGGCACGAGGCCTTGGATATGTGGTTATGATAGTATGGGATTATACATTCCATAATTATGTAAGTGGTTATTGATATTGCATGTGATTATTCGATTAGTAGAATATCCATGTGAATAATTAAATGGAATTATTTCATTTTATTTTTTCCATACTATGTTGAATTTAAAGTTTAAAAGGCTTTTGTTTAAGTTATACATTTCCTTAAATGTTTTTTATTATTTATGAATTTTTTTTGTTATATTGGTATCCTTACTGGGCATTTGAGCTCACCCCTTTTCTATGTTTTATTTTTCCCTGGATGTGAAGAAGTAAATTATGATTGTCCTGCAGAGATAGTATGACGGGATAAGTGTTGGGACTATGGAGACTATGTTGTTGTAGTTTTCATTTTTATGATGTAATGTAAAACTTTATGAAGATATCTACTGTTTCCAAGGATACTAAAATAACCAGTCTTTCAAGATTTGATATTTCTTGTGATCATGCCAATGTTATGTAATAATGCACCGACTCTGGGAAACTGGGGTCGGGGTGTTACAGTTGGTATCAGTGGAAGTTTATTACAAACCTCGGAATCTAGATTTAGATAAACTCTGATTAGAGCACATAGATTTAAGATGGAATTTGAGGATTAGTATAGAATAACTTCCTAGAATTTTGGTATTACAGAGATTTTGTGAGTTTTCCGAGCAATACATCCCTGTCTGGATACGAGCAGGTAGAGACGGATATGGCATAGATGTACCTAGGGGTAAAACTCGAAAACACCGCTTTGAGCTAGTCTCAAAATGGGAACTAGTGCATGACAATGGGCCTTGCTACACTCTTGGTTATGACACTCCCGGGGGATATGATTAGGATAACTCTCATTTTCTTTACAAATCATTATTAAGTGTTTATGATTATATACCTCCTCAAAGAAAACATTTTTATGATTATGGATTATATCCATAAATAGTTCAAATTATGTTAATTGTTTTATAAGTATGGAATTATGTATTTTGTTTCATAAACTGATCTAGTTTATGCCATTGTTTAGAAATGGTGCCTAGTGGAAGAAATGGAAACTGTATCAATGCACACACTCCATGTAGGTATTTCCCTCCTGCTCAAGATAATTATAGTGGAGCTGGTGATGCAACTTATGCAGATCAGCTAATCACCATACTGGGACAACTCACTCAGGTAATGAATAATAACCTTACCATATGGAGCACCCTGATCCGCAACGTGGAGGATCAATGTTAGATCACTTCATGAGGAAACTACCACCAACTTTCAATGGGAGTACAAATCCCTATGTAGCTGAGCAATGGATAAATTCCCTAGAGAAAATATTTCAGGCTTTTAGAAGTAGTGAAAGGGAAAAAGTCAAAATGGCAGTTTACTGCCTCAATAGAGATGCTGATCAATGGTGGTCATTGATTCAAAACAAGAAGGATGATGATGAAGTATCAAATACGGAATGGAGGGAGTTCAAATATCTGTTTTTAGAAAAATACTTTCCTCGTGACCATCGAGGAGATATGGAAAGGCAATTTCTGAGACTGAGACAAAAGGAGGATGAGAATGTCGCAAAGTATGAGGCTAACATTACAAGGTTAGAAAGGTATGCTGGAAATTATATACGTAACCCAAGAAGTAAGATTTATCATTTCATTGATGGGTTTAAACCATTTCTCCATCGAGCATTAGTCTCAAAATCCTTCTCGTCATACGAAGACATTGTTTCATGAGCTATCATGATGGAGAAAGAATTCTCTAAGTCATATGACTTTAAAGAAAAGAAATAGAAGAAGAGATCTGCTGATCAATCTGGGAATGGAAATAAAGGGAAGAAGGGAAAATTTGAATACATCCTGCAGTAAATGTGGGAAGAAACACCCCGGTACTTGCTTAAAAAGAATGGGAGTCTATTACAAGTGTGGTGAAAAAGGACACCATGCTCGTGATTGTAAGGGGAAGAAGCAAGCTACCGATGTACAATTCTACAATTGCAGGGAGATGGGACATTATGAAAATGAATGTCCTAAGCGTTAGGAGAACTTATCTCAGAAAAGGCCAAGGGATCAAGGCCAAGCTTATGCTATCACTACTACTGAGGTAGAAGCTCTGAAAGATGTGGTGGCAGGTAATTTAATGGTTTCCTCAAGTTTAGAAAATGCATTATTTGATTCTGGATCATCGCATTATTTCATATCTTCATAGTTTACTAAGAAAATTTGATATTTTCAGTTTGATTTAACAAGGGATTTTTCAGTTAAAACTCCTAAAGGAAGTATCATTGCAACAATGTTTTTTGAATCAGTCCCCATTAGAGCACATAGATGTTCTTTATCCACTGATCTCATCATCATACCTATGATTGAGTTTGATATAATCCTTGGTATGGATTGGCTTTCAGACCATGATATAGAGATTTATTATAATAAGAAGGAGGTTACATTTTTTGATGATGATGATAAGGAACACCTTATCTTTAGAGAAGAATCTTCACAACCTAATTCTTATCTAGATCCACCCCTAGTAGTTCAACTAAATTCAATTATTGGGGAGGAAGAGGATGTAATTAAAGTGGGTGAGGAAAGGAATCTTCAAATAGAGGATGTACCTATTGTGAAAGAATATGTAGATGTGTTTCCAGAAGACTTACCTGGACATCCTCTAGAACGAGAAGTTGAGTTTTCCATTGATTTAATTCCTAGATCAAGGCCTATATCGAAGACCCCTTATAGAATGGCCACTGTAGAATTAGTTGAACTAAAGAAACAACTAGAGGAATTAAGTAATAAGGGATTTATTCGCCCTAGTGTTTCTCCATGGGGATCCCCTATTCTTTTTGTTAAAAAGAAAGACGGATCTATGAGGTTATGTATTGACTACAGGGAGATCAATGCTATAACAATAAAGAACAAGTATCCCCTACCTCACATTGATGATTTATTTGACCAACTGCATGGAGGTCAATACTTTTCAAAGATTGATCTTCGATCTGGATACCATCAGTTGTGTGTGAAGAAGGAAGACATTCTGAAGACAGCATTTCGAACCAGGTACGGGCATTATGAGTTTACAGTCATGCCTTTTGGATTGACTAATTCACCCTCTGTATTCCTGGATGTGATGAATATATTTTTCAAGGAATATCTCGATGAATTTATGGTGGTATTTATTGATGATATCTTGGTATACTTAAAAAGCTACGAAGATCATGAAAATCACTTTGCGCATTATCCTGAAGACTCTGAGAATAGATGAATTACATAGGAAGATTAGAAAGTTTGAATTCTGGCTTCAGGAGATTTTTTTGTCCATATTGTCTCTAAAGATGGAATCTCTGTTGATCCGTCTAAGACCAAGGCAATCCAAGAATGGCGTGCACCAAAAAGTATAACTGAGGTACATAGTTTTATTGGGTTAGTAGGTTATTATCGACGTTTCATCCAGAATTTGGCCCGGTTGGCTAACCCATTAACGAAGCTCAGACGTAAAGGGGTTAAATTTGTTTGGACAAAAGAGTGTGAAGAATGTTTTGAAGAACAGAAGAGAAGATTAGTCAATGCTCCTATATTGACCCTACCATCGGGGAATGATGGTTTCGTTATTTATAGTGATTCATCGAAGAAAGGACTTGGTTGTGTCCTTATGAAGAATAATAGGGTTATTGCCTATGCATCACGATAGTTGATAATTCATGAACAATACTATCATACTCATGATCTCGAGTTAGCATCTGTGATCTTTGCTTTGAAGATATGGAGACACTACCTCTATGGTGAAAAATGTGAGATTTATACTGATCACAAGAGTTTGAAGTATATTTTCTCAAAAAAAAAACTCAACATGGGGAAGAGGAGATGGATTGAATTACTCAAGGATTATGGTTGTACGATACACTACCACCCGAGGAATGAAAACAAGGTGGCAGATGCTTTGAGCAGAAAAGACCATGGAGTTTTGAACAATATGAGAATTAAAAGGGATCCAATTTTCATGGATCTAGTAAAGATGGACATGGGAATAACCAGGGAAGGTGAAACATTAATGCTTTTTCAAATGGTTGCCAAACCATATTTACTAGAAAGGATTAATAGTTCTCAGACCAATGATGAAGAATTTCAAAAGAATATTAAACCTGTGAATGATGGGATATTGAGAGACTTTGTGTGTGAAGATAGAATTTTGATATTTGGGAAGGGACTTTGTGTTCCCGATATACCTGATCTAAAAAGGGAATTTCTGGATGATGCCTATAGTTTCAATTTCTCAATACACCCTGGGAGCACCAAAATGTATAGACATTTGAAGGAACATTTTTGGTGGGACAACATGAAGTGGGAGATTGCTGATTTTGTGTCAAGATGTATGGTTTGTCAACAAGTGAAAGTTGGAAGGCAACAGCCTAATGGAATATTGCAACATATTCCCATACCTGAGTGGAAATGGGATAATATCACAATGGACTTTGTGATGGGACTACAAAAGACTCATAAAAGGAAAGATACAATATGGGTTATTATTTATCGTCTTACCAAGTCAGAACATTTTCATGCTATAAGATAAGATCTACCACTAGAACGTCTATCATGATTATATATTGATGAAGTTGTGAGACTTCATGGAGTACTCTTATCGATTGTTTCTGATCGTGATCCCCATTTTACTTCAAGATTCTGGAAAAGTATTCAGAAACCCTTCGACACTGAGCTTCATTTGAGCACTGCCTACCACCCTCAAACAGATGGACAATCAGAACGAACTATTCAAACTGTAGAAGACATGTTGAGATCCTGATCACTTGACTTTCAGCGTATGTGGGATCAATATTTACATCTGGTATAATTTTCCTATAACAATAGATTCCATTCGAGTATTCACATGGCACCATATGAAGCGTTATATGGAAAGAGATATCGCACACCAACCTGTTGGGATGACATTGGTGAATGAAAACTTGTAGGCCCAGAACTGGTGGAAGAAACGTTGGAAAACATGAAGGTAATCCAAAAGCATATTAAAGCAGCTCAAAGTAGGCAGAAGAGCAATGTCAATAGTCGAAGGAAGGATTTGGAATTTCATGTCGGTGATCATGTTTTCTTGAAGGTATCTCCATGGAAGGGAGTCATACGTTTTGGTAAGAAAGGTAAATTGAGTCCCAGGTACATCAGATCTTTCGAAATTCTAGAATGAATTGGGGTTGTAGGTTACCGTTTGGAAATGCCGCCAAATCATTCCAAAGTTCACGATGTGTTCCACGTATAACTATTGAGGAAATACTTGCCTGACCCAACACATGTACTCACCTATGAGGAATTATAACTAGAACCTGATCTGTCTTATTGCGAAGAGCCCGTCAAGATTCTTGATACGAGAGAACAAGTACTGAGAAACCAGATGACTCATCTGGTAAAATTCTTGTGGAGAAACCATAAGATGTAAGTGGCAACGTGGGAACCCGAGGAACTTATGATGAAGAACCACCTGAGTCTTTTCATGCAGTAGTATTATAGAAATTTCGAGGACGAAATTATTTGAAGGAGGGGAGAATGTAACACCCCAAGCTTCTACGGTATGCTTCTCTTTGAATAATGCAATACCGTGTGTTGTATGCAACATCGAGTTCTAACACACCACAACCAATAAAACTAGCCGTTATGAATAGTAATACCCACATTTTGAAATTTATAAATTTTATTTTTCAAAATGGACTTTATTTTTGGATTCGGAATATCGAAATTAGCCTAGGGTGAATTTTTGGTATTTTTCTGAAAAACTTCATTTTTTGATGAATAGTGAAACCACTAAGTGGTAGTTAAAAAACGGAATTTTTAATAAAACATAATTTTACGGCTTCTGTGAGTGGAATTTCAAAAATCCAGGAGACACAGTTTATATCAAGGAGTACAATGTGGTTCAATGAGATGAAAATAATTTTTGGTGAATAGTAACTTTTTACTTTTATTTACCACAGTTAAAAGTAAATATGGTAATTAAGGGTATAAATGATATTATTATTACCCTAACACATGTCCTAATTCTATTGGAAAAGTTTATCTCGATCGAAAAAAACCTTAGGAATAAAATATTATCATTTAGGTCCACTTGGATTAGATTAGGACATTTATTATAATTTAATTCAAAGAATAGTTAAAAGAGTTTAAATCAAAGTTGATTTACTAAACATTTTTAATATAAGGTTATACATAAAGTAAATTCAATTGTAAGTATTCATTAGAAATATATAAATATTTCCTACATAATGATATTTTATTTATAATTTTTAGACAATAAATAATTTAATTTATTTATGACACAATGATGATGCAATAATTTCCATAATAGTGAATAATTAAAATAATTGATATTATACATACCCAAATAAATGTAATATGAGACTTTTGATAAAAAAAATAATTTTCGTGGATAATATGACATGTTAGGATTTATTTAATTAACTTATTTCGAAGTAATCATTCTGTTATGAATTCTACAAAAATCATTTATTGAATAGTGTCAAAATTGACATAAAAGAGTTTTTAAAACAAATATTATATTATTATTTGATATTAAAATCCTAAAAATCTACGGTTCTTCCAAGAGACTTATATCATGATATTTGTATCATTATTGGACTACTTGGGGGTCTCTTGGTGGTATATAGTATGTTTATTAACTATATAATATAAAAATACAAAGTGACATGGTAAGTGTCAAAATAATTAACTAAGAGTTAAAACTAAAAGATAAGGTTAATATAATGACCCAAACCTGTCTAAATTCTATTGGTTGAGTGGTTTTCAACCCATCCCCACCTTAAACTTTAAATAATCCACTATGGTGCTATTAGAAACCGAATATGAATTTATTATAAAATAATATTTCTAGCTTTTCCAAAGGTGCCCCTCACCTCTCTTATAAAAGGGAACCCCCACTTCTCATTTATTCACACCTTAAAAGTCATTTGGCTCTGCCAATATCTGCCCAAATACTCTCTCAACTTCCCTCACTTCATACTAGAGGCCTTCCTTTAGTCAGAAAGCCAACCTAAGGATCCCTTTTGATCAAATAAAACAGAAGAACCCGAAGAATTGGTAATGTTTTCACCACCCTCTTTCAAGTTCATTTCTTCATCAACATCTTATTTCATTCCCATTATAAAATAATAACACAAGTATCTTATATATAATGTCACGTTATTATAAATATGGTACACCCATTTTCATTATTCTATCCATCCTTTGAATAACATGTCACCATACGTGCGTACGTACGGCTTACCGTCTCCACGTCTTGGTGTAATTGTTATTCAAAAAATTATTATTTGGATGAGTATAATAATGATGTTTAAATCATGTAAAAAATAAATATATCATGATAATGATTCTTTATATATGATATTCCATCCAATTATATATTATTTTAATATCAAAAGAATTATATTGTCGCTCGTACGTACGGACGGACTACCGTCTCCACAAATGCGATGAGATTCATTCTCCCTCGTATCCACTCAAGTATAATTCTCATTTGATGATTAATAATAGTATCTAAGGACTTCATATCATTATGGATATGATTATGATACAACCAATGCATGAAAAACACGTCTTACGTAACAAAACATATAAAAGAAAACGAGTAAGTTAACACCCAATACAACGATAATACTAAGATATAATTAACAAATAAATGTTAAGAGATCATATATGATATCATATTAATATATATGATTCTTGCATAATTTAATAACAATTATTTCACCATTATACAAGAGGTTATCCTACCCCAACCAAGGAAAAGTACAAGGTAAGGGGTTTTAATCTCACTCCTTATTCCCGTGAGATTCATGCCATATCGCCACTATTAACTTTTGTGTGGTGTATGTACTGCCCATAATTGTATACTCTATGTAATACACTTTAATTAATTTGTATTTACATATTCATTGTATGATACCTCATTCATGGTTTTTATGTTACGTAAGTTACCAAATTGGTAAGGGTTAATTTCAAAATCTCTTTATTATCCGAGGTTGTTTTTACGTAAGTATCTACTGGGACATTATTATTATCCATGTCCATGTTTTATGAAACAGTTTTAAAGGGATTCATTTAAGGGAATTTTTACTAAAACATCATTTCAAATGCTTTAAATATTTATTCTTCTAAATATTTCTCATTAATTTCCATGTGTTCAAAATTGTTTTTACGGATTTATTTATATGGACATGAATGTTTTTGAAATGATATTTTCTTTCAAAAGTTTCAAAGTGGTATCGTACACTTTGATTCAAAAATCACTTTTAAATTACTTCCTTTATAAGTTTGTGACTTTTGAATGATTTCAAAAAAGAGATATTTCTATCAAATATATGAAAATCCAGTTCAAATGTATACATATTTAACGCAAGCTTAAAAATGTTTTCAAAAAACTTGAATCTCGAGTGTGGTGGACAAGAAGGGATTGGGTGTGGACCCATCATGGCCTGTAATTATTAGAGCAGTCTCAAAATTAGTTATTTTGTTTTCAGATTCTTGTATAATGTTTTCAGAAAAACAATAGAGTATATTTGAGGAATTTTAAACGTAACTATATTCTAAAAAAATTGCATCGGTAGGTATCATGAGACAAAACAGTGTCTTGGAACAAGGCCTTGGAAAAATATTATTTGTAGTGTTGGCATGAGGCCTTGGCTATGTGGTTATGATAGTCTGGTATTATGGATTCCATCATTATGTAAGTGGTTATTGATATTCCATGTGATTATTCGATTATTAGAATATCCATGTGAATAAGTAAATGGAATTATTTCGTATTATTTTTTTGCATACTATTTTGAAGTTCACGTTTAAAAGGCTTTTGTTTTAGTTATACATTGCCTTAAATGTTTATTCTTATTTATGAAAGTTTCTGCTATATTGTTATCCTTACTGGGCATTTGAGATCACCCCTTTCCTATGTTTTATTTTTCCCAGGAAGTGAAGAAGTAAATTATGAATGACCTTCAGGGATAGTATGAGGGGATAAGAGTGTGGACTATGGAGACTATGTTGTTGTAGTTTTCATTTTTATGATGTAATGTAATACATTATGAATATATCTAGTGTTTCCAAGGCTACTAAACTAATCTATCTTTCAATATTTGATCTTTCTTGTGATCATGCCAATGTTATGTAATAATGCACCGACTCTGGGTAACTGGGGTTGGGGCGTTACAGTTGGTATCAGAGGATGTTTAGTAAAAACCTTGGAAGCAAGATTTAGATAAAGTCTGATTAGAGCACATAGATTTAAGATTGACTTTGATGATTAGTATAGAAGAACATCATAGAATTTTGGTATTGTATATATTTTGGGAGTTTTCTGAGCAATACATCTCTGTCTGGATACGAGTAGGTAGAGGCGGATCTGGCACAGATGTACCTAGGGGTAAAACCCGAAAACACTGCTTTGAGCTAGACACGAACTGGAACTGGTGCATGACAATGGACCTTGCTGAACTCTTGGTTACGATACTCTTGGGAGATATTATTAGGATAAATCCCATTTTCATTACAAATAATTATGAAGGGTTTGTGAGTATATACTTCCTCAAAGAATACATTTTTCTGATTATGGATTATATCCATAAATAGTTCAAATTATGTTAAGTGTTTTAGAAGTATGGAATTATTTATTTTGATTCATAAACTGATCTAGTTTATGCCATTGTTTATAAATGGCGCCTAGTGGAAGAAATGGAAACCGTATCAATGCACACACTCCATGTAGGGATTTCCCTCCTACTCAAGATAATTATAGTGGAGCTGGTGATGCAACTAGTGCCGATCAGCTAATCACTATACTGGGACAACTCACTCAGGTTATGAATAATAACCTTACCCGTATGGAGCACCTTGATCCGCAGTGTGGAGGATCAATGTTAGATCATTTCATGAGGCAACAACCACAAACGTTCAATGGGAGTACAAATCCCTTAGTAGCTGAGCAATGGATAAATTTCCTAGAGAAAATATTTCAGGCTTTGGGAAGTAGTGAAAGGGGAAAAGTTATCATGGAAGTTTACTGCCTCATTGGAGATGCTGATCAATGGTGGTCATTGATTCAAAACATGAAGGAAGATGATGAAGTATCAAATATGGAATGGAGGGAGTTAAAAGATCTATTTTTAGAAAAATAATTTCCTCGTGACCATGGAGCAGATATGGAAAGGAAATTGCTGAGTCTGAGACAAAAGGAGGATGATAATGTCGCAAAGTATGAGGCTAACATTGCAAGGATAGCAAGGTATGGCGGATATTATATACGTAACCCAAGAAGTAAGATTGATCATTTATTTTATGGGTTAAAACCATTTCTCCATCGAGCATTAGTCTCATAATCCTTCTTGTCGTACGAAGACATTGACTCATGTGCTATCAAGACAGAGAAAGAATTATCTACGTCATATGACTTTAAAGAAAATCAAGAGAAGAAGAGATATGTTGATCAATCTAGGAATGGAAATAAAGGGAAGAAGGGAAAAGTTGAATATCCATCCTTCAGTAAATGTTGGATGAAACACACCGGTACTTTCTTAAAAGGAACGAGAGTCTATTACAAGTGTGGTGAAAAAGGCCACCAAGCTCATGATTTCAAGGGGAAGAAGGAATCCACCGACGTCTAATTCTACAATTGCAGGAAAATGGGACATGATGCAAATTAATTTCATATGATTTAGGGGAACTTACCTCAGAAAAGGCCAAGGGATCAAGGCCAAGATTATGCTATCACTACTACTAAGTTAGAAGCTTCTAAAGACGTGGTGGCAGGTAATTTAATGGTTTCCTCAAGTTTATCAAATGCATTTTTTGATTCTGGATCATCGCATTGTTTCATATCTTCATAGTTTACTATGAAAATTAGATATTTCCAATTTGATTTAACAAGGGAGTTGTGAGTTAAAACTCCTAAGGGAAGTATCATTGCAACAATGTTTTGTGAATCAGTCTCCATTAGAGCACATAAATGTTATTTATCCATTGATCTTATCGGCATACCTATGATTGAGTTTGATATAATCCTCAGTATGGATTGGCTTTCAGACCATGATGTGAAGTTTTATTGTAAGAAGGAGGAGGTTACGATTTTTGATGATGATGATAAGGAACACCTTATCTTTAGAGAAAAATCGTCACCACCTAATTCTTATCTAGATCCACCCCTTGTAGGTCATCTAATTTCAATTATTGGGGAGGAAGAGGATGAAATTACATTGGGTGAGGAAAGGAATGTTCAAATAGAGGATGTACCTATTGTGAATGAATATGTAGATGTGTTTCTAAAAGACTTACCTGGACATCCTCCAGAATGAGAAGTTGAGTTTTCCATTGATTTAATTCCTGTATCAAGGCCTATATCAAAGACCCATTATAGAATGGCCACTGTATAATTAGTTGAACTAAATAAACAACTAGAGAAATTTTTGTAATAAGGGATTTATTCTCCCTAGTGTTTCTCCATGGGGAGCCCCTGTTCTTTTTGTTAAAAAGAAATATGGATCTATGAGGTTATTTATCGACTACAGGGAGATCAATGCTATAACAATAAAGAACAAGTATCCCCTACCTCGCATTGAGGATTTATTTGACCAACTACATGAAGCTCAATTCATTTCCAAGATTAACCTTAGATCTGGATACCATCAGTTGTGTGTGAAGAAGGAAAACATTCTGAAGACAGCATTTCGAACCAGGTATGGGCATTACGAGTTTACAGTAATGCCTTTTGGATTGACTAACGCACACTCTGTATTCATGGATCTGATGAATAGAATTTCAAGGAATATCTAGATGAATTTGTGGTGGTATTTATTGATGATATCTTGGTATACACGAAAAGATATGAAGATCAAGAAAATCACTTGCGTATTATCCTGAAGAATCTGAGAAGACATGAATTATATGGGAAGTTTAGCAAGTGTGAATTCTAGCTTTAGGGGATTTCTTTTCTTGTCCATATTGTCTCTAAATATGGAATCTCTGTTGATCCTTATAAGACCAAGGAAATCCAAGAATGGCCTACACCAACGAGTATAACTGAGGTACGTAGTTTTATTGGTTTAGCAGGTTATTATCGGCGTTTCGTCCAGAATTTTTCCCCGTTGTCTAAACCTTTAACAAAGATCACACGTAAAGGGGTTAAATTTGTTTGTACAAAAGAGTGTGAAGAATGTTTCGAAGATCTGATGAGAATATTAGTCAATACTCCAATATTGACTCTAGCATCAGGGAATGATGGGTTCGTTATTTATAGTGATGAATCAAAGAAAGGACTTGGTTGTGTCCTTATGCAGAATGATAGGTTTATTGCCTATGCGTCACGACAGTTGAAAATTAATGAACAAAACTATCCTACTCATGATCTCGAGTTAGCAGCTGTGATCTTTGATTTGAAGATATGGAGGCATAACCTCTATGGTGAAAAATGTGAGATTTATACTGATCAAAAGAGTTTGAAGTATAATTTCTCAAAAAAAGAACACAACATGAAGCAAAAGAGATGGCTTGAATTACTCAAGGATTATGATTGTACGATACACTACCACCAGGGCAATGCAAACAAGGTGGCAGATGCTTTGAGCAAGAAAGACCATGGAGTTTTGAACAATATGAGAATTGAAAGGGATCCAATTTTCATGGATCTAGAGAAGATGGACATGGGAATAACCAGGGAAGGTGAAACATCAATGCTTTTTCACATGGTTTCCAACCCATATTTACTAGAAAGGATTAAGAGTTCTTAGATAAATTATGAATAATTTCAAAAGATGATTAAAGCTGTGAATGATGGGAGATTGAGAGACTTTGTGTATGAAGATGGAATTTTTAAATTTGGGAAGAGACTTTGTGTTCCTGATATAACTGATCTAAAAAGGGAATTTCAGGATGATGCTCATAGTCTAATTTCTCTATACACCCTGGGAGCACCAAAATGTATAGAGATTTGAAGGAACATTTTTTGTGGGTCAACATGAAGAGGGAGATTTCTGAATTTGTGTCAAAATGTATGGTTTGTCAACAACTGAAAGTTGGAAGGCAATAGCCTGGTGGAATATTGCAACCTCTTCTCATACCTGAGTGGAAATGGGATAATATCACAATGGACATTGTCATGAGACTACCAAAGACTCCTAGAAGGAACTATGCAATAGGGGTTATTGTTGATCATCTTACCAAGTCAGAACATTTTCTTGCTATAAGAGAAGATCTAACACTAGAACGTCTAGAAAGACTATATATTGATGAAGTTGTGAGACTTCATGGAGTACTTCTATCGATTGTTTCGGATCGTGATCCCCGTTTTACTTCAAGATTCTGGAAAAGTGTTCAGAAATCCTTGGATACTGAACTTCATTTGAGCACTGCTTACCACTCTCAAACAGATGGACAATCAGAACATACTATTCAAACCTTATAAGACATGTTTAGATCCTACTCACTTGACTTTCAGGGTATGTGGGATCAATATTTACCTCTATTAGAATTTTCCTATAAAAATAGCTTCCATTCGATTATTCATATGGCACCATATGAATCGTTATACGGAATGAGATGTCACACACCAACCTGTTGGGATGACGTTGGTGAATGAAAACTTGTAGGCCTAGAACTGCTGGAGGAAACAATAGAAATGGTGAAGTTAATCCAAATCCATATCAAAGCAGCTCAAAGTAGGCAGAAGAGCTATGTCGATAATCGACGTAAGGATTTGGAATTTCAAGTCCATGATCATGTTTTCCTGAAGTTATCTCCATGGAAGAGAGTCATACGTTTTGGTAAGAAAGGTAAAATGAGTCCCATGTACATCAGACCTTTCGAAATTCTATAACGAATTGGGCCTGTAGCATACCGTTTGGCAGTGCCACCAAATCTCTCCAAAGTTCACGATGTGTTCCCCGTATCACTATTGAAGAAATACATGCCTGAACCAATGCATGTACTCACCTATGAGGAATTAGAAATGGAACCCAATCTGTCTTATTGCGAAGAGTCCTTCAAGATAATTGATAAGAGAGAATAAGTACTAAGAAACCGGACGACTCGTCTGGTAAAAGTCTTGTGGAGAAACCGTTAGATAGAAGAGGCAACGTGGGAACCCAAGGAACTTATGATGAAGAACAACCCGACTCATTTCATGCGGTAGTATTCTAGAAATTTTGAGGATGAAATTATTTGAAGGATAGAATGTAGCTCCCCAAGCTTCTACGGTACGCTTCTCTTTGAATAATTCAATAGCGTGTGTTGTACGCAACATCAAGTTCTAACACACCACAACCAATAAAACTAGCCGTTATGAATAGTAATACCCACTTTTTGAAATTTATAAATTTTATTTTTCAAAATGGACTTCATTATTGGATTCAGAATATCGAAATTAGCCTAGGGTGAATTTTTGGCATTTTTATAAAAAACTTAATTTTTTTGATGAATATTGCAACCACTAAGTTGTAGTTAAAAAACTGATTTTTTTCATAAAACATAACATTACCGCTTCTGTGAGTGGAATTTCAAAAATCTGAGAGTCACAGTAAATATCAAGGAGTAAAATGTGGTTCAATGAGATTAAATAATTTCTGGTGAATAGTAACTTTTTACTTTTATTTACCACGGTTAAAAGTAAATAGGGTAATTAAAGGTAAAAATGATATTAATATTACCCTAACACATGTCCTAATTCTATTGTAAAAGTGTAACTCGACCAAAATCAACCTTAGAAATAATATATTATCATTTATATCCACTTGGATTAGATTAGGACATTTATTATTATTTAATTCAAAGAAGAGTTAAAAGAGTTAAAATTATAGTTTATTTACTAACACATTATTAATATAGGGATAGACATAAGGTAAATTAGATTTTAAATATTAATTATGAAGATTAAAATATTTCCAACATAATCATATTTTATTTATAATTTTTATACAGTAAATTATTTAATTTATTTATGACACAATAATGATGCAGTAATTACCATAATATTGAAAAATTAAAATAATTGATATTATAAATTACCAAATAAATGGAATTGGAGAATTTTTATAAATACCAATAATTTTCTAGGATAATATTACTTGTTAGGATTGATTTAATTAAATTTTTGAATTAATCATTCTGTTATAATTTTTAAAAAATCAATTATTGAATAGTGTCAAAATTGACATAAAAGAGTTTTTAAAACAAATATTATATTATTAATTGATATTAAATTCCTAAAAATCTAAAGTTTGGCCAAGAGACTTATATCATGATAGTTGTATCATTAATGTACACTTGGGGGTCTCTTGGAGGTATATATATGTTTATTAACTATATAATATAAAAATACAAAGCGACATGGTAAGTGTCAAACTAATTAACTAAGAGTTAAAACTAAGAGTTATGGTTAATATAATGACACAAACCTGTCTAAATTCTATTGGTTGAGTGGTTTTAGACACATCCCCACCTTAACCTTTTAAATAATCCACTATGGAGCCATTAGAAATCGAATATGAATATATTATAAAATAGTATTTCTAGCTTTTCTAAAGGTACCCCTCACCCCTCTTATAAAAGGGAACTCCCCCTTATTATTAATTAACACCTTCAAATCCATTTGGCTCGGCCAAACTCTTACCAAATACTCTCTCAACATCCCTAACTTCATCCTAGAGTCCTTACTTTAGTCATAAAGCCAACCTATGGATCCCTTTTGATCAAATCAAAAGGAAGAACCCGATAAAGAGGTAATGTTTTCACCACCCTCTTTCAAGTTCCTTTCTTCTTCTACTTCTTCTTTTTTTCCCATTATAAAATAATAACTCCAGTATCTTATATATACTGTGATGTTATTATAAATATGTTACAACCATATTCATTATTCTATCCATCCTTTGAATAACATGTCACCATACGTGCGTATGTAGGGCTTACGGTCTCCATGTCGTGGTATAATTGTTATTCAATAAATTATTATTTTGATGGGTATAATAATGATGTGTAATTAATTTAAATGATAAATATAACATGATAATGATTATGTATATATGATATACCATCCAATTATATTTTATTTTAATATCAATAGAATGATATTGTCGCTCGTGCGTACCTACAGACTACCGTCTCCACGAACGCGATGAGATTCATTCTCCATCATATCCATTCAAGTATAATGATCATTTGATGATTAAAAATAGTATCTAAGTACTTGATATCATTCTGTATATGATTAAGATACAACATATTCCAGAAAAACACGGCTTACGTAACAAAACATATAACAGAAAACGAGTAAGTTAACACCTGAAACAACGATAATACTAAGATATTATTAACCACTCAATGTTAAAATATCATATATGATATCATATTAATGTATATGATTCATGTATAATTTAATAACAATTATTTCAAAATTATACAGGAGGTTAACCTACCCCATCCAAGGAAATGTACAAGGTAAGGGGTTTCCATCTCACTCCTTATTCCCGTGAGATTCATGGCATATCGCCACTATTACCTTTTGTGTGGTGTATGTAATGCCCATAATTGTATTCTCTATGTAATACACTTCAATTTATGTGTATTTAAATATTCATTGTATGATAAATCTTTCATCGGTTGTATGTTTCGTAAGTTACCAAATTGGTAAGGGTTAATTTCAAAATATCATTATTATCCGAGGTTGTTTTTACATAAGTATCTACTGGGACATATTTATTATCCATGTCCATGTTTTATGAATGAGTATTCAAAAGGATTCATTTAAGGGACTTTTTACTAAAACAACATTTCAAATGTTTTAAATATTTGTTCTTCTAAATCTTTCTCATTAATGTCCATGTGTTCAAAATTGTTTTTAAGGATTTATTTATATGGACATGAATGTTTTTGAAATGATATTTCCTTTCAAAAGTTTCAAAGTGGTATGGTGCACATTGATTCAGAAATCACTTTTAAATTACTTCCTTTATAAAGGAGTGACTTTTGAATGATTTCGAAATAGATATTTATTTCAAATATATAAAAATCCATTACAAATGTATACATATTTAACGCAATCTTAAAAATCTTTTCAGAAAACTTGACTCTCATGTGTGGTAGACAAGAAGGGATTGGGCGTGGACCCTTCATGGCCTATAATTAGTCGAGCAGTCTCAGAAATAGTTATTTTTTTAGAAGGATGCATAATTTTTTCAAAAAAACACTGGAGTATATTTGAGCAATTTTAAACGTACTTTTCTTCTAAAACAATTGCATCAGTAGGTCTCATGAGACAATCTACTGTCTTGGAACAAGGCCTTGGCAAAATCTTATTTTTAGTTTTGGAACGAGGCCTTGGCTATGTGGTTATGATAGTCTGGAATTATGCATTCCATCATTATGTAAGTGGTTATTGATATTACATGTGATTATTCGATTAGTAGAATATCCATGTGAATAAGCAAATGGCATTATTTCTTTTTATTTTTTCATACTATGTTGAAGTTAAAATTTAAAAGGCTTTTGTTTATTTATACATTTCCTTAAATGTTTATTCATATTTATGAATTTTTCCACAATATTGATATCCTTACTGGGCATTTGAGCTCACCCCTTTTCTATGTTTTATTTTTCCCAGGATGTGAAGAAGTAAATTATGAATGTCCTGCAGGGATAGTATAAGGGGATAAGAGTGTGGACTATAGAGACTATGTTGTTGTAGTTTTCATTTTTATGATTTAATGTAAAACTATATGAATATATCAAGTGTTTCCAAGGCTACTAAACTAATTGGTCTTTCAAGATTTGATCTTTCTTGTGATCATGCCAATGTTATGTAATAATGCACTGACTCTGGGTAACTGGGGTCAGGGCGTTACAGCTGATACACTACCTAGAGGTACTATCTCAGGGACCTGGTGTACGGATACGTTGGCCGCCGCACTATCATTGGACTCCCTGAACTGAAATCCAGACTCGGTACCCTTGACACTATTGCTTCACAGAAAGAAATATCAAATTCATAGGTTCTGCTGTAGAACTAAATCCAATGATACCAATTTTCCACGACCCGTCCCCCGGGGCTCGTATTGTGCATACCCCAAGCCCGCCTTCCATAGGCCAGGGGCTGGTGACATGCACCCAAGGCGTAAATCCCTAAAACTGGGAAGGCATTTCCCTTATAAATCGTAAACACCCACAACTAGAGTACAAGCGAAATCAAACAGTAACTAAAAATTGTATAACAAGTGTAATAAAATTAAAGGGGCCCTAAATACAAGCCCAACAGTAATGTAAAAGGAATGGACAAATAGGTACAACTAAAGGGACAAATAGCTGGAAGGTGTCTAGAAGCTCCTGGATCGTCCACCACGGATCCTACCTGAAGGGTAGGTACATATAGACTCCTTAGTGCTCCACATCCATCCGTCTCTACTAGGTTCCGACTCTTCGTGAGGTCCACGTCTAGGTATCGTCCAGTCCTCGTACACTCTGCCTCGATCAGCATTGTCCATCGTCTGCATCCAACACAACAAGGTGTGGGCGTAGCCAGTGTAGTGGTGAGTATAATGATACTCAATGGGGACCCTGAGACCCTCATGGTCTCTCAATATTCAACAAGGATAAACCACAAAATAAGATTTCAACGAATTACCATTACTTAGGTATATGCCAATACATATACCTATGTTATCAACTAACCCATCTCAATCATGAGGAAAACAATATGGTCATTGACTCATCTCAAACCATGATTTTCATTATCGAAACCATGACTGTTGGAGAACTCTTCCTCTGTCGAGTACAGTGGGCCTGTCGTGACACTGAGGCACATCTAACGAACCTTGGACTTCTGAGGTACTCCTCCTGTCGGGTACCCCGAGTCTACAACCAACTACTAGGTGCTCAATCTACTGTAGGTCTGCCGCCAAATACCTGGCGCTCCCCCTAATAGCCTACAGATGTACTCCTCCTTTCGAGTATAGTAGTCTACTGCCAACTACCAAGAACTCTGTCTGCAGTGGGTCTTCCACCAAATATCGGGCGCTCCGTCCACTGGGCTAGTCAAATCACTCCGAGTCGATTCGGTCAAGAAGTCGTCAAGTCTACAGCTACTAGGTCTCTGCACTCTGCCTACTCATCACTATAAGGATCCTCTACACGAGCTACTAGTCGATACTCCAAATGTCACAATGTCTCACATGGAAGTATCTCAAATGACCGAAACATCATAGGGGTCTCAACGCAACAGACGACGCGTCAATCAGACACCCGGTCTGTGAGTTATTAGGACTTTAGTCCCGGGGCCCTGTTGGATTCGTGTACGAACCAACATCACCGTGAATCAACTATACCCCGAACCCTAGTGGGGTATACTCAATGGAACAGCTATGCTCCTAGAATACTGGCGATGTAGATGGTTAATCAAACGGACGTTCAGTGCCCAAGATATTGCCCAAGAAGTTAATTAGTCTGTAATGGGCCTGGGTCCGGTCCGACCCGGTCAGACCAACTCGGCCCTACCCAGTTTGGCCCAACCCGGTCTGGGTCGACCCAGTCAGACTTTCTGGGTCTGACCCGGCCCATTAGGAGGTTCAGCCCGCTATTTCTTGAACCTGTCCGCCGTGCCCGGCCCAGCGTACCAAAAGGGCGGTTCGGCCTGGTAGTCACCACATAAGAGGCTCAGTGACTTGGCCTGAGAGGCCGGGCCGGTTTGGATAGCGACACTTTGGGGGACACCTCGGGTCAGCTCGAAAGGCCGGTGGCTGAGAGGCTAGCACGTAGGCCGCACGGGGCGCGGGCAGCCCGGATGGGCTATGGGCAGCGCGCCGGGGTAGCGCACTAGGGCGAGGGAAGCATGTCGGGGCGCTGGGCTGGCCGCGAAAGGGGGGTCGCAGAGGCGCCAGCATGGTTCCGGGGTGCCAGGAAGGCCGCTGGTAGGGGAAGGGCAAGCCATCGGCTGGGCGCGGGTGCACCGGGTAGCGCGCTGGGGTGCCAGGTAGGCTGCCGGCAGGATGCGAGTGTGCCAGGTAACGTGCTGGGGCCGCGGGAAGGGAGCCGGCCGGGCTCGGGCAGCACACCGGCGAGGCGCCGAGGGTTGCGGGCAGGGTGACGTGGAGGCGTGGTAGCATGCCGATGGGGCGAGGGCAGCACATGGGGGGCGGGTGGCACGCCGAGGTACCGCGGGGGCGGCACGACCTTTGTTCGCCGTCTTCGTCATCATCGCCTTTTTGCCATGCCGTGTTGCCGCTTTGAAGAACATCACAAAGCATATCTGATGGAGGGTGTCAGGCCATGTGAGGTTGGCCCGAACCCTCCGTGTTTAGGAGGATATTAATTGGCTCAACATAAGAAGAATATGTTTATTAGTAACTTCCCCATCAATCCCTTTATATCCTTTAAAGAAGGTAAGAAAAAGGGTACAATATCAACAAGAAAATTTCAACCCCCTACCTCGCTCATCGATGATTGTTGACGACGTCACAAAATAAGGTGGCGTCAATTTGTTGACGTCGGGAAGTGCCTTGGATAGGAGACCGTGGAAGAAGCGCTATTGGTATTCTTTGTGGTCGGCTCCTTCACCATAGGTTCGGTCGAAGATGAAAGAAAATGTTTGTTGACGTTCTTCTCATTCTTCACGTTCTTCATTGGATGAACATTTCTCCATTGAGAGCTTTTTCCAAAAGTATCACATGAAGAGTAATGAAAACCCCAAATAAAGTAATAGTATACCAATTTTTTTGTGTGTTGGCACATAATTCAAAAGGGTGAATTAATAACTCGGCTCCACCCAATTAAATCACGTGCATTGGCACAATAAATTAGTGGGGGAATGTGGAGAGTTTAACCCACATAAATGGGGTGTTAGAGGTGTTACAACATTAATGGGGAGTTAGAAAAGTTAAGAAACTATTGTGGGTCCCACTAAATAAAAACCTCCCAAGGGAGGTTATGTGTGGGTGGCCCCCACCACCAACCTCCGCTTAGATGTTTTATCCACCTTAAAAAAAATAAGATAAGTCCTATTTTTATTTTTTTTATTTAAAAACACAAAAAACTATCTTCCTCCCTCATTAAAATGCAACTGCAGTGAAGGTCTCACGAAGAAATCACCAACGCTGTGAGTTCAACGTTGCCCTCCGATTTCAATTCTGAGCACCATTTCAAAAGTTATAAAAACTCCACTCGCAGGTTTACTGAACATACCTGAAAAAATGTTTGGAAAATTAATATTAGTCACCCTTGACCCACTACGGTTGAGGTTAGGATTAGTCTAGGTGAAAAAAAAACCAAACGAACCCAAAGGTACTATCAGATTTTCAATCCGAGTTACCATTTAGAAGTTATGAATTTTAAAATTAAATAATTGTCACTAAATTATTTTATTTACGGCCAAAAACTAGCTTTCTATGGTGGCCCTTGCCGACCCAAGTAATTATTTTCATAAAGAATGCCTACCCTCACGGGTTCAGTTTTGGTATCAGATTTTTTATCTGAGTAACCGTTTGTGAGTTATATGCATTTTAAAAATAAAATAACTTTATTTAATTATTTTATTTACAATTATGCCATTTTTGGATTTTTCTCAGGAGGCCAGAGCTGACTAAACATAAGTCATGCTTATTGTATTCCCGCTAAACTGAGTGCAATGGTGGCCTTAGATTTCTGATCTGAGTAACCGTTTAAGTGTTATTCCAATTTTTCAGGAAAACTGCTTACACGGGTTAATTTAAGCATAACAAAACTTTGACGGATCAATCCAGGCACTCCGGGCCTCAGAATCAAGCATCGTCAAAAAGTGCGGACTCGTAAAATTCCCATGTATTTATGGAAAAAATTTCCTTGTAAATTCCAAGTCTTTACATAATAAAACCATTTTCCACCACTTTTCCATACTATGGGAGGATAAATCATCGCTTTAGAGTCTAGAGGACTTACCATATAAACACAATGGTGTAATTCAGTTTTCATCGCAATTTAAAATGGGTAGTTATAAATATATAACTAATTAATATATATGATATTAATTATATAAATATTATTCTATAAATATAATATATCATTTTTCTTCTATTACCTCCACTAATTCAAAAATTATATCACCGCACATGTGTACTTTTGGACGAACATGTCCATGAAGTGTTGTGATTCATTGTAGTTATCATGATTTTATTGATGATTATGAAAATTTTAATATATAATAAATATGAAATTTATATCATTTTTTTATGTTAAAATAGTAGAAATATGAAATGGAATAATCAATTTAACCATAACATAGTAGAAAAATGAAGCGGTTAACATTAAAAATGATGATTTTAATAAATAATTTTTAACAAATGGGTGACCAAATGTTATATTATATCATATAAGATATTATAATAATGAGTATCATATGTTTTATATTTTTAATAAATCTATTATTTAATCATTATTTTCATTTAAATAATTGGAATATATTTAATAATATTTTTGGGGCTAGGTGCTGATGGGACGTGAGATTCTGGGGCCCAGTGAGACTACTAATGATATTATAAAAAATAATCAATATATTAATATCATGCATGAATATTTATTAGAAAATATTTTGAGAAATATTGAAATGTGGATGAGATAGTAAATTTTAGATCACTTTTGAATATTGAAGGTGGGATTTACCCTAGTCATGACATAACCTTTATCAGTGTCCGACATTTCCTAAAAGATAAATTGAATTCATATTAGTACTTTTGTAAATTATTTATTTATTTATTTTCTTATTATATATCCATGAATTAATAACCACTATAATTATACAGTTATAAAAACTATATATGGTTAGATATATAACTCTATATATTGATAGAGGATCATGTGGGGAATATTTTGTGAACTATTATCCCCATATCATGATTTAAAAATTGGCACTGAAATAGAACTCGTTAATCTCATAAATGGAAATGACATGTGAAATATTTTCACCAAATAGTAATCCAAAATTCCGTTATGTGGTTGAAATTTGGAATTTATGTTGATTACTATCATCCATGTCAAATAAAAATCAATTCTTCTAAATTTTTGATCTTTTGGTCAATGAATGTGTTACAGTTGATGTTTGTCATCCTAGATTATTAAGAATTGGTGTTGTTCTCATTTTTATTTATCTCTAAGATTTATTTATTGATTATTTTTACAATTAATAGAGAAAAACATAAATAAATTTTGATGTTTGTTCCTTAAATTTCATTTGGTTTTGTCACACCATTCTTCAGGCATTCTTCGTCCTCGTTTCATTTGGAAAATGGATAGAAGAATACAAAAAAATTATTATTTTTTCAATCATTATTGGGATTTATAGATTGAAAACATGAGATATTATTTTAGAATAAAAAATAGGATCATGATGGTGTAGAGAAGATGGTGGTTTTTTAATAGATAATCGTTTTATGACATAGTCTTGGGAATCAATTTATTATACAACTCAACAAGATATGAAATTTGAGTAAAATGAAGCATGGATTCTGGACACTAGTGACGTCATGGAATGGAATACATATATCCATGTCTATTGGAAATATTTTTTGTTGAATTTAATGTGGTGGTAGAATAAAAAAATAGATGAACATGCTAGTTGTGTGAAAATCATGACAAGACATTCTATACATAAAAAGAAAACATTTTGTGTATACACATATATTGTGCTAGGTTTTATTCATAAACCAAAGTGTCACACACCATGTCAAATGTGTTATACATTGTGTGACTCAAACTTGTAAAATAGTATGTACATTCTGGTTATATACACATAGTAATGGGTAGGTACAAGGGCTTGACAAAACAACATCGGAACAACCTGGAATATAGACATGTCCATGTACTCGAACCGAAACTGGAACAATATAATGATCTGGATTACATGCAAAAATCTTGGATTATGAATTCATGGGTTGGAAAATAGTGGAATAAAAATTTCATGAAACACATAACATGTTATAATTTTACTAATAGTTTACATTTCCTATATATGGTTGAGGCCCCTATTTTCTTCAACATAGACCCATTTGTGTTTGGGGCATTCCCTCGATCCATCCCATTATGGTTACATTATGACATGACATCCTAACTATAAGATTGACATACAAACCAAGGAATTTGTATATGATATAGTTCACATTGCCCCCAGGACATGGGTGGGATCCTAAATCATCTACTTCCCTAGCTGGGGTATCCAAAATAAGCATGAATTACCTATCCTGAGATTTGATCCCCTTCATAGTCAGCATTCCCATATTTGGTTCTTAGTATACCACATGTCCTTGGGTGTGATCCCAAAATATTTAATTGATATATTTTTACTTAAATGTGTACTTCATCAGGGATATACCCAATGATCATGAAATCATGAATGTGAATCATCAGAGATATCAAACTCGGGGAGTGAGTTCTCACATACAAGTGTATCATAGAACCTGTAATATTAATTCTAAGATGGAAATATTTTTGTGACCATACCATGAAGAATACTGTGAACCATTTATATATCTGGATTTGTATATTTTTATGTCTTGTTTTTTTATTAACATTCCCCTTTTATGATATGACTAACATATTGATTATTCATTTTTGGTAGATTTAGGGTTTCTTATAAGGTATTTTTATACTCACCCCTACATGGGAACTTCCCACACATGTCATGAGTTATTGAAGATATGTTTTTAAATTTGTTTCTTGGTGGACTAGTAGTAGACATGGATTTAATTATACTATAATGACCATGGACTGTACCATGATGCACATTTTATTAAAGTAACTTCATTCTAGCATATTGGGATTCTTTGTAGTTTTGGTGGTATTTTATTTTTCCTTTATTGTTTATTTATTAACAGTTTTCCCTAGTTGTGGGAATTAGTGTTTTTAAAGCATTTTTTCTATTTTATTCACCTTCCATCATTGTATGGTTATTTTGATATTTTATTGTGTGTAGTGGTACCCCACGATAAACCCTCCCATGTGTTTGATATTCCTAATTGACAGTTGATGTTATCACATTGCCAATAGGATGAGGGAACGGGGTTTTCACACATGGTTTACTATTAGATCGTTGGGGAATGATGGGATAGGTAGTGATAGATTCATATCCATACAGGTTCTATCATAATATTGGTGGATTGATTATTTTTCTTGATGTGATATTTTTATTAGAACGTTTGGAAATATTGTTTAAGAGTATAGAGTAGTTATTTCTTGAAAATGACTCTAGTGTTGAAGTTTTGATACACAATTTAATTCACAATGAATCTTTCCACCTTTTTTGGACTCTGTATATGTAGGAAATTGATTTAGGGATAACATTTTTATGACCATCTTATAGTAACGAGTTGTGGTATTCATGCCCTTCTTGAGTAATCTCCCCATATATACTCATTGATTATGGAAAATATTGTATATTTCAGGAATACTCACTAATAATTTCTAGATTTGATTCAATGGTAGGATAATGAGGACAATAAAGATACTTATGAGGAATGTATATAGGTACATATTAAAGAGGTTGTTTCACATGTGGTTTTATAGCCATACCTCCACCCATTATGCAGTAGATAGTACCTAAAGTACCTATAGATATGGTGAAGGGGATGATCATGATTCATGAGTTTCAGTATCAATTACATCTAATGATCGAATTTAATCTAGCCCCCAATATTTCTATGATTGGATTAAGGTGGTTATTGAAGTCCATAACCCTAATATGACACTAGTAGAGAAGTTGGTGGCCCTAGATATGAGCCTCTTTTATGGATTCATTGGGTTATAGTTGAGACTAGGGTTTATGTTATATAAAGAAGTGATGCATTCATAGATAGAGTCTGATAAGATTTTTAATGATTAGTTTTATCTTTTTATATTATGAGAAATGTTTGTCTTGGATCTTATGCAACATCAGTAGTGAATCAAGACTATGATTGAGTAATCCTCAAAGTTTTCCAACCACTTTGAAAATTGATCAATATAGTTCAAAACACATTAATTTTTAAAATGGACCATCATGTTAGGATTAAAAAAATATCTCTAGAGTTTCTGACTATTAATCTATTTTTATGATGGGTTATGGAGTGTTATCAATTAGAATAGAGTTTTTTGGTAGAGTAGAAACGAATGTTTTTTTCTAGTGCTGGGAAAAAAGAGCTGAGGAGTCAATAGTAGTTATCTAACCACAACTATAGTAATAAAAACATGTGATAAATATTACAATGTGATCTTATAATAGAGTATATTGGATATTGGGCTCTCAGTGTGATTATAGTAAACCTACAGAGAGGTGGTCCTACTCTTATGATGGTCATGAACATCTTATGTGAGATTGTTTGACCTTCCATTCTACTGACCACGAGGAAATGGATGAGGTTCCTAGGTAGTGGAAATTCTAGTATCAGGGAGGCACGTAGGTGGTTGGACATGTTAAAGTATTTTGGAGAGTAGTTGGGGGGCTACGGTGGGCCCCGGTGGCCAATGACCCTGAGTCTCCATGGATGATTATAGGTATTATCCTTTTCTTTTATACAATATATATAACATAAATAGACATACATTTGAGATACTCTTTTCTTTATATATCCCAATTTCATGACGTATATATTCTAGTGGATACATTGGCTGGACCATTAGACATTGTGACTTCTACCAGTGCTTACTCAGTAATCAAATAAATCTATCGATCATGTGATCTAACACTTATAGGAGAGAGATTATAATGAGATCTCTATTTATCAATTATGGGGCATTGCATTTTCAACATTTATATGGACTTTCTATACATTGTTCATGATGAAACTGCAGATTTGTTTTGATGTGGATGTGGTGTGTTCTCAAAGATGGGATGAGGTTTTCCTTCTATAGTGAGAAGGAGACCCATGTGGAGAAATATATACTAATACATAGTAGAATATATTCTATTAATAATAATATATATAGAAAGAATCATGGGGAAGTTGATTCTATGTAATACCAAGTTCCTATGGTGGTGGAAGTGTATGATGATGTATTTGTGATAGAAATGTTAACTTATTTACACCCAAAAACAAAACAAATATCTATACCATCATATAGGATGTCTCTTATAGAGAATCATTAGATGAGAATTCATTTGGTGGACTTGAAGAGGAAGGGCTTTGGTAGACCATGTTTTTCACCCTAGGATGCCCCACCTTTTATCATCGAGAAGGTGGAATGGAGCTTGATGTTTTTTATGGATTACCATAACCTAAAATTTTTTACTATAAATAATAAGAATACAATAATTATGATCATTTGTCTCTCCAGTTAGTTGAGAAGGTGTGATGGTTCAAAAATATTGACTATATATCTAGAAATCATTATCTACGGGTACTGGATGAGGATATTACAAATAAATAAATCTATGTCTCTATAGTCACTATGAGTAATTGGAGCAACATTATGCAATAAAAAACAACCCAAATGTGTTTATTGTACTCATGAACTAGATAATTTATCCTTTCATATAAATTATGATAGTAGTATTCATTAATGATATCCTTTTTTATTTGGCATCCGAGGAGGATCCCACGAGACACATGAGGATGGTGTAAAACTAATTCCGATATCACCAGCTTTATGGGAATATCTCAAAGTTTCTGTTCTTTATCTATGAAGTTTAATTTTTTGTACATGTTATCTCATATTATGGTGTAATAGTGGACCTAGTGATGGTTTATATAGTGTTCTATTGGGAGCCACCCATGATCATGATGGAGGTTTGATGCTTCCATGGGTTTGTAGACTATTATAGGAGGTTTGTGCCTAATTTAATCAATGTATTTATTTTTTCACAACATTTAACAAGAATGGGATGCCTTTAATGTGGATAGAGAGTATCTTGTAATATTTCCTTGAGTTTGGGTAGAGGTTAATGATCTTCCTTATCATGATATTTCCATACGGAGGGGAATAGTACATATTTTTCTGTAATGCCACATGGAATAGACTTGACTGTGTTCAAATGAAAAGGATGGTGGTTATTTCCTATGGGTCTTAGATGTTGCGACCTCTTGATAAGAACTATGTGAAACTTGATATATATTTGTAATCACTAATATTTACAGTTAAAATGTGATGAAACTGTCTTTTGGGTGATTATTTTATTTTCTATTTTGACCAAATGATTCTAAACTATATATTCTATCAAATGGACATTAACATGAGATAGAGGCAATGCATTATTTCTTTTCATGACTTTGAAATTGAAAAATTATATACTCTGTGGATGGGGAATGTTGTGGAAGGTGATCACAATAGAAATATATTATCATTTTTTGGTAGTGGTGTTGGAGTTGTTATCCATATTGTAGTTTTCCTCAGTGGATGAGGATATTGTATCTGATATCAGTTAGTGTTTTGACCCCTAACCTACTACTGGTGGTTAGCGAGGCTTAACAAGGATATACTAATTATGATAACATGTATAATACAATATCAACTATACATACTCTTAATAGATATTTTGAGTGGTGGTATAAATATATAATATTTCGAGAATGAACGATGGTACTAGTTATGTTGTGGGTAGAGGTTTTGATGGGGTTTCATACATCCACTTGGGTGATACATCAAAGTGTGTCTAAGAGATACCAATACATCTGGTCTCTGTTATTCTGGATATGGATGAATAAGTGTGAAGAATATTTTGTATCTAAATGAATCACTTATCAGCAAGTGAAGGGAAAACACCAAGTCCCATTGAGTTTACTTCAACCCCTTCAGGTTCCATAGAAGAAGTGGGATGGTATATATATATATATAAATATAATTTATTATGGGTATACCATGTACATCAAAATGTCAGGATGGTATCTAGGTGATCATAGACCATCTCACAATTTCAACCATCTTCTTTGATATTAAAGAGTATAGTTTTATATAGACTGTATGACCCCATCCTTGTAGAAGATATTCCTTATCCATAGAATTCTCATGATGATCATTTTAGACTTCGATGCTTGATTCACATTATTACTATATAAGGTGTTGAATTATGGCATTGGGACTTAGTTGTGCTTCAAAAATCCATTTCACCCCTAGAAATATCTCTAGAATGAGTGGACCATTCTGGTTATGGGGAATATTTTGTGATCTATCATGTTATACATTGTTCATATATTGGAGGATCACCTACCCTTAGAGTTCATTATTTAAAAAACATCTACAATTATACCAATAGTATGGAACTATAATATTACTTTTATAGGTGACCCTATAGGTCACCCCCGGGTAAGATTAATCTAGGAGATCAAGAACTCGTGGGCCTATAGGTAGTGTGATCCATGAGAGAGTAGGGGTAGATCATCTTCTTTAAGATGAAGACATGATATAGATATCATAAGACTTATATGGATTGATGTTGAAGGACCTTTGAGATTGAGGAGGTAGAACTTGTGCTCTTGAGGTACACACCTCAATGTGGATTGTGAAAAATTGTATTGAGAAGAAATTGATGTCGGATATTAATTTTCCTTTTCTCGATATAATATAGGTTTGGTGAGGTGGTGTGCCTCCTAGTATAACTTATAGAGTTAGATCGAGTACATGATGTCTTCCATGTGTCACAGAAGAGGAGGTATGTGTATGACCCTTCACATGTTATTAACTATGGTGAGATAGAAATCAAGGATAGAGAATCATATTGAAATTACATATATGAGGTTCAAGATCGATTGGAGAAAATCCTCCATGAGGAATTATTCCGTGGGTGTGTGTCTGGTTATAACATGGGAATCATCAGAAGAATACCTATGAGGGGGAGAACCAGATGCTTTCTCAGTACCAACATGTTTTTAATAGGCCTTTTGGATTTCTAGGAAAAAACTACTTAAGATGGATTTAATTTAGTGTCTATATTTTTCAATTCAATTATTTGGAATATATCCAATAATATTTTTGAAATCAGTCACTAAGATGAATCATGATTTTGAGACCTAGTGAGGCTAGTATTGATATTATAAATATCATTAATATATTCATTTCCAGAGTAATTTTTTCATAAAATAGTTGAATAATTCATACACGATCTCTCTGATTGTAAATCTAATACCATCATTGAATACAGAATGTGGGTTTTGTCCATGGAACTACATTACATTTTGCATCTCTTAATTCTTCATGAAACTACAGTGGTGGTATGCTATGTTATTTAGTAAATTATTTAATTATTTAATTATTTATTAAATCACCATGACCTAGTATACACCATAATTATATCGTTATAAAAAATCCATAGGCATGCCAAAAAAACCCTAGAGATTGAGAGAGGAGATGGTGGAGGACCTTTTGTGGACAATCATCCTCATATCATACTTGGGCAATCTGTACACCCACAAAATCCATTAATATCATTAGAAAAATTTGACCAACTAAATTATTCACTAATAATTGACCCAAACCAGAGAAAGGATATTTTTGTTGATTTCGTCCCGTTTTCCATCATCACATATCCAACCCAACCCAATTCTCTTAATAGTTTGATTTTCTTATAGATGTATGATTTATAAATGATGCTTATCATCCTTCAATATTCGTAATTGGGGTTAATCTTGTTTTTATTTGTTTTTAAACATAGAAGTAAATTATTACGAAAGTTTAATGAATTTAAACATGAACATTAGTCAAGGTTCATACCTTAAATTTCAATTTTATTATTTTCTACGATCGTTCATCCTGAAATTATCACCAACATTTCTTTTGGCCTTTTGATTGATGAATTACTAGTAATCAATTATTGCACAACCATTATTTTTTACAACAAAATAAAAGTGAGAGATTGGTATCTAGATTAATTGACGTAACTAAGATGTGATGGAAATAGTGATAGATTGGGATCATATTCACATTACCATATTTCATTTATTATGTGAATATATAGTATTGCTCAATGGGATGTCTGATTCTGGTGGATTGAATTTCGGGTTCCAACCACTAGTGATGGAAAAATTCATATGACTCATATTTGTGGCTTGAAATGGTATTTTTGGATGAAAGTGATGTGCAGGTAGTATGAGAAAATGGTGGGATGAATCTATATATATATATTTTTGAAAAAATTTACTACATTTCATGTACAATGGAAGAACACTTTCCATGATCCCCCTTCTAGTGATTTATTATTTACATGTAAAATAATTAACCACATTTCACATAACACGATTAGGAAACAATGTGACTCAAACTGGTGGGATAGTCTATACTATCAGGGCACTCAGGCATAGAAAATAGAAGGTACACAGGCATGTCTAGAGTATATAGGAATGACCCGGTATCCAATCGCAACTAGGTAATTTGACATGGCCTAGTACACTAGAATGTCCTAGACTACAAGGTCACAACATTGAGGTCATCGATGTGGATCAAAGCATATTACAATACATAAGTCTATAAAGACAAATTATGTACTACTATTACATGTCATGTTATTTTCATTTTAATGTTTGAAGAACTTATTCTCTTTATCTAGAAAATGTTTAATTTGGTTGTGTCTCCATTATAGATCCCCATGAGTGTACATTATGGAATTATATCTTGAACTATGTATTATGATCACCTCAATGTGATTTTTCTAAGATTGAGTTCTTAGCCCCCTCCCCCACCCATATGGCTCAGCGTGAGATCCTATATCATCATATTCCCTATGTGGGGTTCCCAAAATCATCATGATCAATCTTACTCTGCTGGTGATCCGCTATATATTAGGTTATCCTGTATTAGATTTTATTATACACACTTGTCTTTAGGATTGATCACCATTATGTGTATCAATCTCTTCAAAATTACAGTGCATTATTCTTCATGGTGAAAACTAACGAGTGAGACATATTGAATGGATTTCATATATGGTATCAGACTCCCATAGTAATTTCTCCATGTCAAGTGTTTCTTAGAACCTTAAATAGGAATCCAAGGATGTAAATATGGGTTTTCCATACCTAGAGACATAATGTCATTCATGAGTATTTATATAAGGGAGTTTTTGTATGTATCATGCTTCGGATTTTTATTACTCTATGACGATATGATTTCTATCATGATGATTTATTATTGGTGAGTTTTGGATGTCCTACAAGAAATTGTTATACTGACCCATGCATGGGCTCCACCTACATATATAATATCTTTTTCATATGATAGGTCATTAGATGGGGATCATGGTGGGAAATGATAAGATAGATAGTAGATTGGGATGGACTAAATGTGGTTTATATTGAAAATCACATTTTTTTACAGTCCCCTCATTCTTGAAATATGGACTTAATTATAGTTTTGGGAGTATTTTAATTTTCCCATTCTGATTTCTATTATTTCTATTGTACACTAATTACGGGATTTACGTGTCTGGATTCATTGGTAATTTTTTATTTACCTTCTTTTATCGTATATGTATTTAGAAATGTGTTCATGTCTACATGTACCATAATCTAATGCCTCGAATATTTTTTATATTCCTCATTGGGTCTTGATTCCACCCCTGGCCTGTTAGAGGTATGTTGGGGATTTCCACACTCAGATAACTACAGGCCCATAGGGCCTCAAAGGTTTATATAATGACATATTAATTTATTATAATGTATTTTAAAATCACATGTGAGAAAGTTTAACCATGGGGTAAGTTATTTCTATAAAAATTTTCATTTTATTTTATGATTTATTATGATTGAATTTTTATTAACAAAAAATTATATGATCATAATTTGATAAAACCCTTTCATTTTATTATCCTAAAATTATTAGAATAATCATATAATAATAAAACCGTTTTCCAATATTTGTTAATTATAATGATAAGGAAAATACTCTTAAGAAAGACAAATAATAATTCCTCTTTCATTGGAAATATCATACTGTAGTGTCCATGTTTTCATTAAAATGTTTTCAATTATGTTTTTACTATTATCCAATGATTCTATAAATAATTTCTATAGATGATTGACATCTAAAAAAGGGTTTATCGTAATTTTCATACCATTTTTTAAACATGTTATTTTTTTATAAAAAATATGAATTAAATATTTTCTTAACATTCTCATCATGAACAGCTTTTCCCAACATCATGTATACTTTTCTCATTGAATATTACATTATAGGTTTTAACTATAATTTTAAGATAAAATTATTGTCCAAATATTCAAAAGGAAAATTGGTTTAAAATAAGTTTTTTCAAAATGAAAAGTGTATTTATCTTAAAAAATTCATCAGTTATCCTTTAAATGAATTTTCATCTATGAGAACACCCATTTAGGTTAATCGGTATATGATCCAATGATATAATTTTTATTTATTCATTGTATGGAATATGATAATGAAATATTTATTTTGCATATTCTATATTCCATAAGGACAAATGTTGACTTATTAAGAATATTTAGATTTAATTGAATTAGTCATTAAAAATACTATGAATATTGAGGAGATGCATCGGATGGGTGGGGCCCAGTTATATATTTCCCGTTGATTCATCAAAATTTCTAATGAAACAAAACCAAATGAATTCTATATTATATGAGTAGTTGGTCTACACATACACAAACATTAATATTGATGTCTTGGTTAAGAGGCTATGAGGGTAAGATTCCTGATATCTTGGTTGAGAGACCATAATAACAAATTTTCATAATAATACATCTCATTTATTAAGAATTTATTTAATCATTATGCATTTTTTGTAGTGCGATATTTTCTATTTTTTCTTATTGAACTCAATTTGATGATTGAATTGAATTTTTTTATTATCAACTCTTCCATGTTGATTATGAATTACATAATAATTATATTTTCAATAGAATATATCCCTTACTGATAATATAAACTCAGTATGTATTTTTGTCCTACTATTGTGATTTGTATAAGGATATTATGTTTGATATCAAGGATGACATGTTTTTTCATATGATATATTTTTTATATTTCTATTATATCATGATAATCATGTATGAATCTAGTTTTTCAAGACTATAAAATTGATTTGTTTTCAATGTAAGGATCCTCTACAACTTATAACAATGTATTGAATTAAACACTAGTTCACAGTTTATAGATTAATGTTGTTATAGTTTTTATTAGATAAATTTTATTAGGGACCTTAGGTACTAGATTTTAATTGAAAAAAACTAACATGAGATTTATGATAATCCTATAAATATTTTTGGGATCCTTTACCAATATAATGATTTTTCATTTCTACTTCAATATTCATGATGATTATGAGATAAAGCAATGTGTTCCATAGTTTTGTGATGATAAGTAATGAATTAAAGGGAATCAAAGATCATAATCAATGTTGGGATTTCCCAATTGAGTAATCCAATACATAAAGAGTTAGAACTAAGAATATCATGACCATATTATGATAAATAACTTAGTTCATGATGAATAACCACGACTTTATGGAATAACATATTGATCCACATTGCGATTAATAAATGTTAGATTACATAATATGTTTCAAGGCCTCTATCATCAAATAGAACTACAAATCCATTGGTAGATGAATAGTGTAATAAGTCCCTCAAAAATATATTCGTTGATTTGGGACAAAATGAATATAAAATGATTATTCTGGAAGTGTATTATTTGAAAGAAGATGTTGACTAATAGTGGTCATTGATCCAAAATAATAATGTTGTTGAATAAACAGAATGCACAAAATGGAGAAATTTTATTTTGATATTATTAAAGAAATAGATCCCTCATGAATAGTGATATAAGATGGATATTATGTTTCTCACATTAAATAAGATTTCATGAAAAGGTTTGGTTGAGGAGATGGACTCCATCATAAGATTATCTTGGAATTTAGTGGACTAAATATGTAATCTAGAAAGCATGAATTACCATTTTTATATAATTAATCTGATTCTCCTAATGGAAATGTTTTCAAAAATGAATTAATTATATGAGACATTGTATCAAGTGTCATTAAGATAATGAAATAATATTCAAGATCATATATATTTAAAGGAATCCAAGAAAAATAAATTTCAATTAAGTACTAAGAATAAATATATATGATAAAAAAGTGATTGAGGATGTTATTTCAAACATGTAATAATTTTTGGATGATTAACCCATGTATTTTTTTATTATGAAAAAGATTTTGTTTGAAGTGCAGATAATCGTGTAATAAGGATCATTAAATCAAGAAAAACAAAAATAACACTATTATAATGTTCATTACATATAAATAGATATAGTATTATTCAATCCAATTTCCCAATCATCAAGGGCACTTACCACAGAATAAGTAAATATGTATAGACCAAGCATAAACAATTAATATAACTGAAGTGGAAGTTCCTAACTATATTGTATAATTTAAAGTAGGAATAAACACTAAAATTTATTTTTTTATTTTATCTATGATATAAATATGCTTTTTTGTTGAATTTCATAAGGGTTTTACACACCACCTCAAGTATTAGATACCGTGTTAGTAGTGAAAAAAACCTAATAGTAAAGAGATCACATCTAATTCCTATAACACCTCTCTAATATAATTTTCTTGAAATTATCTTCATATATATCATTTTATTATTCCACTAGTTGAATTTTGAATAAATTTTGGTCATTTGTAGGCCCTCTAAGTGCATAACCCATAATAATTTTAAAGCATGATTTGTTTCATTTGATATTTTGAATCAACAAGCAATTTTATTTAGTGCAACAATGAAGATGAACTCCACGTGGAAGTAAATTGAATCCTATGGGTTATAATAGCTATAAAGTAGAGATATTTATCTCATATGGTTGAAAAGAATCTCAATATTTAGTATATGTCTATTAATGGGTGTTTGTGGATTCCTTTCAAAAATAGTTTCTTCATCATCCCACATATCATACAATTAATTTTTCAACAGAACTCATACCTTATGCTACACTTATTTACATGACTACATATACAATATACTTGATTCAATTATATGAATTGAAGATGAAACCCTAGGAGAATATAGATTAGGATTCATTAAAACTATGACTTCACTATGTGGAGAACCTATTCTTTTTCTTAATAAGATGTGTGTGTTGATTTTATTTTTCATTGAATATCAATAGAATATCAAGAAAACTATTATGAATAATTATAATTTATCTCATATTGATGATATTTTTTCACTATTACATGGAAATTAATATTTCCTGAAGATTGATCAAGGATTTTGATATCATTAGAGAAGGTAAAAGAAGTATGATATACACAACACAACCTTTCATAAGTGGTATGTTCATTATTAATTTATGGTAATTCCATTTAGACTTATCAATGCTCATGATAACAACATTAATTTAATGAATAGATTATTTCAATATTACATTGACTAGTTTTTTGTAGTATTTATAGATGATATTCATTTATATTCACAGATTAAGGACGATCTTGATTAATATTTAGGTATTGTGCTGATGGCCTTGAGGAAGGATAAGGTATATGAATTATTTATGATGTATTAATTTTTGGATAAAACAACACTAATTCGAGATTCAAATTATTTCATTTTAGGTTATATTGATGGATCCTTCAAAGATTGAAGGTATTGAGAAATGGCATAGAACAACCACATTAACTAATATACATAGTTATATTGGGTTGGTAGGATACAAAAAATGTTTTTTAGAGATTTATCAAGACTATCTAATCAAATATTCTTATCGACTCATAAGGTGGTTAAGTACTTATCAATAGATTAATGTGAGGATTATTTTATTGAATTTATGTATAGGTTATTCAATGATTCTATACTAAAACAAAACACTAGGGGATAAGGAGTTTTATTATATAGTGATGAACCAAAGAAGAAACTAAGATGCTTCCTCCTGTAGAATGATATGGTGAAAACATTTGTCAATCCCCAATTGAAAATTCATGATTAAATTTTTCCAAACCATGATTTGATATAGTAACGGAAATTTATTCATTATCTATATAGATGAATCATCGCTGCGGTGAAGGTGTTATATATATGGATCATAAAATCATGCTATATATATTTACAAAGAATGGGATGAAGATGATCTGGAGAAGGTTGTTGGAGATGATCAAATATTATGATTAATCCATACATTTACACCATAAAATAGAGAACAATGTGGTTAATTCGTTGATTTAGAAAGAACAAATTGGTATCTCAATAATGATGATTAAAATAGATAAAATATTTATAGTTCATAGGATATAGATCATAAATGTTTTTGGAAAAGGATATATATTGTGTTTATTAGATGAATTTTAAATGATATAACCATGTGAGGAATAAGAATCCACAAAAAGAAGATTTAGAATAATAGTAGAAGGTCAGAAATTCACTTATTTTAAACCATGATATTGTTGGGATGATATAGTTAACAAACTGAGTATGTGTTTCTTAAATAATAAACTTAAAGAAAAATTTGGATGAATCTCATAATTGATCATTCTTTTTTCATCCATGGACTTTGAATATATATATATATATTTTATATAGTAGTTATGATGGGATAATATAAAAAGGTATATATTAGATCATTTTTATCGATGAATAATTTCATTCAAAGGTAAGACTAGGAGGTAAAATTAAATTTGGGTTTTATAACTATTACCCATACCAAAATGTAAATGGTAAATCATAATAATATATTTCTTTATCTGAATTCCAAAAATAATATAAAGGGAAAATTATATTTGGTTTGGATTCATTCGCCTAATGAAAGCAGTTTATTCTATTAATTTTAGATAATATTTCTATCATGAAAATATTACATAGTTATACATTAATTAACTTCTATGAATGAATAGATTACTACTCTCAATCATATCTAATCAGGTTAAAATTGTTGCACAATTTTCCTAAAGAAGTATTTAGTTGTGTCTTGATATAGGTATGTGTTTCAGTAAAACTTATCATCCTTATATAGATGCTCAGTCTCAGTAGACCATTCAAAATCTATAATACATATTGTGATAATTATATATGGATTTCAAATGTTATTGGGTTCAATATCTTCATTTAGAGGAGTTTTTTACAATAATATCGTTCACTTATGAATTTGGATGGCTCTTTATAAGTTCATATATGTTAGGAAGTTCATAACTCTAGCATGTTTTAAAAAAGTGGTAGAATGTAAAATATTGGGACCAAAATCTAGATAAGAAAATGACATACATGGTTATAGAATATCAGCAAACACATAAGGGGATCTCAAACACTATATAAAAGGTATGCTAAAAATCATCAGAGATATACTTATTTTGATGTTAGTGAAAATGTATTCAGATGCATATCTTCTTGAAAAAATATTGGATTTGGAAATAAGGGAATGATATGATCCAAATATATTAATTCCATCAAAATTACTGATTGTATCGAGAAATTCTCTTATAAAATGAATCATCCATTGAATATCTCATATGATAATGATGTGTTCTATATACCTATCCTTAGGAAGTACATACCTAATATATAATATATTTTCAAATCTAATGTCTTACCACTAGAGAAAGACAAATCTTTTGTGGAAGAACTAGTGGATACTCTGGATCAAAGAGAGATAGTTCTATGAAATAAGAACACTCTCATGGTCAATGTTTTTTTGGTGAAACCATTCATTTGAAGAAACTATGTGGGCACATAGGTGTCAAATTACATTAAAGTATAACCAATTGTTTTTAAAATGTTGATGTAATTTCTATAGAAAAACAATTATAATTGGGTAAAATGTAACACCCTAATATTTTATGATATATTTTTACTTTGATAAATAAAATTTCATTTATATCATTCTTTACACACAACATCATGTTTAGAAAAAACTATGACACACTAAAGAAATATTTTTATGAAAAATTTATCACCTATATGATATTTTAGATGGTATGAATCAGATTAATCACTTAATGAAAAATATATAAAAATGATTTATTTAATAATAATCTACTAATTAATTTTTCTAAAATATGTAATCAATTTTCAGTAATTTCATTTTCTAGTTTAAAAAATCATTCCAAATGTGTTTTACTACATTTTTTACTTAGATATTGTAAATTTTTCTAAAAAATTAATAAATATAATTTTTTTTAAAATTATAGAATTTTTTAAATCAATATATAAAATTAACATTGGGTAATTTAATAGAATTGTTTGAGAAAATTGATTTTTATGTTAATGGTGTAAATTCCAATTTTTAATAAAAAAGTATATTTTATTTTCTTGTATTTTAAAATACCTATTTTATTTAGATTGTATTTGAAATTTAATTTTCTTTTTTAATATAAATATTTCAAATTATAAATTTTTAAATAATATAGTTCTTGATCTTTGTATAAATATACTTTCAGTCGTAAAAAACACAATTTTTAGAAAATCAATATCAATTGAATTTATGGAGTATATTTTAAAATGAATCTCTACCACTTATATAAATTGAATACTAAAATATAGATTCTATATTTTGAATAAAAATAATTTATATTTTTTAATAAATTTAAATCAATTTTTTTCATAATGAAAAATAAAAATAGTAAAAATATTATCGCCATAGTAAAATAGTAAATCAGGATAATTAATCTGGAAACTATTTTGAAAAGATTTAAAGTCTATATAAACATTTCATTTACACTAATTTATGACTTTACATCCTACATACTCATATATGTTTTTAATTTATGGCTATTTGGGACCATTTTTATCCATAATGTCCTATATATTATTTTATATAAGGAATGGTACAAAATGTCACTCCCCTGCATTTAAATTTCTTTTATATATTCATATATGGAAAAAAATTAATGAATATTAAATTTAATACTGATCATAATGAAATTATTTTCATAATTTTAATTTATGTATTAGTAATGGTGATTATATAGTTTTTTATACTCCTGTATAATGCTTACACTATGCTTGGGAAAGCAGTGAAAAATATGATATAAATGATTTTTTAAAATATTTAAGTAATTATATTTCAGATGAATTATTTATTAGAATTCTTTATAGATAATAATAATGTAATATTTATGTTTTAATGTATTATTTTTAAATAAATTTTTGAATTTAAATTTTTGAAATCAAAGTATGAGGATAGTTCATAAAATAAACTTAATATTATTTTATGATAAATAATATTTTATTAAATTATTTAATAATTCTAGAAAACATGAAGGATGAAAATTTGGATGATAAATAGTCTAAAGTTTCATCCATTTTCATTTATGGGATACTTGTGACCTTATAGGATAAATTAAGACCCATTAATATTGAGAAAATCGTTATAGCGATTAAGGTTAAAATCTGTTATCAAAAGGATTAAACAAAAAGATATTATTTAAAACAAAAACTAATCATAAAAATATATTAATTTTTTACTATATTTAAACTATATCCTATATTACCTTCAACATTCTTTCCAAATGGTTCAACATGCACATGAAAATGAATTTATTATATTTAAATAATTTTATTTGTTCTACGTGTGTCATTTCCACCAAAAATAAAAGGAATCCCATCCACTTTCTTCATGACACCACATTTCCCCACCTAGATCTAACAAAAACAATAAAATTATATTCCAAAATTATATATCAATGAATTTTATAGTCTATTTTTATTGTAATACTATTTGATGGGTCCATAAATATGGATCCAAGGGTGGTCTACCAAGGAAGAGGCGATCATTTTTTGGAGTCATTCAAAAAATTTATTCTTATACATAGTATAAATGTATTTTACCCACAATAAAATAATGAATAAAATATAATAAATATAAATTTATCTCATTATTATGGAAAACTATTTTCAAACACATTTCGATCCTTTGAACGGTGAACACAATGATCATGTGTACATACTGCTTACTGTCTCCAGAAATCGCTGTATTTATTTTTCCACCACCATTTTAATTTTGTTTTTCTTTTAAATCAAATAAAATATATTTTATATTTGTGAAATAATATATATTTTTTAAATATAATATATCAATTCCATTTTTAACCTTACACTAGTTGAAAAGTGATAATGATGATCGTGAGTACTTGTGGACAACCACCTCCGTGAAGCGATGTGGTTCATTTTTCATTTATTCAACTAATGGATGATAAAAAATTTGTCTATAATGAATATATATGATTTTTATGAAATGATTTAATTTTTTTATGATTTAACCATGAAAATTATGCATGGGTCAAAATAAAAAAACTTACTTGAAAAATTCAATAATTAAAACTTGGAAAAAAATGATTTTAATAAAGGGTTATTAATAAAAAGTTAGTGGAATGTTATAAATGGACTACATATGATATTATAAGTACATAAATTGTTTAATTACATATATTTAATAAAACAATATGTTACAATGGAGTCTAAAATCACTTACCAAGAATGTAGAACTTGAGGAAATGGAATTATTTTACAATACCATTTTATTTTAAAATTATTTATAAATAAGATTACAAAAATGGAAATTATAAGATAATTATATAATAAAACTCTTTAATTTACTCCGTCTATACTTATTAATCGGATTTTAATGTAATAATGTTGTTTTATTCTATTTGGTAAACACAATTATGAGGAATTTTTATTAAGGAAAACAAACTTTATTTCCCCTTTTGTGAGGAATTTTTTTCATTAATGTATATTTTTTGTTTTAAATGTTTCGATGAATGATTCTAATTTTAAGAAATTATTTATTAAAATTATTTTTACTTATATTTTTACTTATTATTAAATGTTTTAAATTTAATATTCTTTTCATTTAAAAAAAGTCATTTTACAAAAATTGTGAATGTAATATTTATTATAATTTAGAACGCACAAATAGATTTTCCCATTATCATCAATATTATTTTCATTGAATCATAGTTTATAATATTTTATGGTAATTATCAATGATACTTTTTCCAAAAAATTCATGAATTTTTTATATTTTAAATATGTGTTTTAAAAATGTAAATAATAGTTTACTTATGAAATGTCCAAGTGATCTTTTAATGTTATGTTCATCTATGACTTATCCCAGTGTTGTTACGTCAGATGTGCTCTAATGATAACATTTTTATTCATTCTTTGGATGGTTTATAATAATTAAATATTAATATTTTGTATTATTGATTAAATATAAAAAAATTATTTACTTATAATGAATTTTGATAATGAATTATATTGATCATTAAAAATATGAGGTATACATCGAAGGTGTATGTGATGGGTGGGTTCCGATTATTAATAAACAGTCGATGAATCGATAGGTATCATGTGAAAAAATAGTATACATTCTACATTATAAGAGTTTTTAGTTTACGCTAACCCACATATTAATAATGGTGTCTTGGCTTAAAGGCCATGATAGAGAGATTCATGATATCCTCGTGGAGAGGCATTGATTATAAATGTATAGAAATTTATATCTACATTATTTAGAATTATTTTTACATTATCCATGTTCATTCAATTTTGATATAATCAATGGATTGTTATTTAACTGAATATTTTTATTAAATGTATTTTGGTTTAATTATCGACTCATTTATGTCGATTGTTCTTTATTTACACATGTTAGCCTCAGTTCCACGTAACTCTTAATATGAATAAATGCGTACTCATTATTTTATGTCATATTCCTAGGATTTTAAGAAGGATATTATGAATTATATAAAGGACACAAGAATGTTTCTTATTCTATGTATTTTATATTTCCAATGTAATATAGGAATCGTGAATGTAACAAGTTTTCAAAAACTACTAAATTGATTTATCCAAATTTGTGATATACTTTATATCTTATATCACTGTAATAAATTATATATTGTCTCTAGGTTACTGTTGTATAGTTATTTTAAAAACTTTTATCATCCCACCTAATAATCCACTAGGCATATCACCTTGAAGGAAGACCAGAAGACCTCAAGCACCCCTCCCCGCATGCCAGATGCTTCTAACTAGTAGTGAGGTTCTAAGGTGTGTCTATGGGGAAACTATTCCTTCATTAGTCATCGTATGTAATATAGGTAAATAAATAATTGAATTAATGTATTAGTAACAAATAAATAATATGGAAAATATAAATCTTTTAGGAAAATAGAATGGTGAAAGCTAAATCAAATCCAGTATCAAAATTAGGATCATTCCATGTAGCTATTCAAAAATATAGCACATGTGAAATCTGTAACCATTAATATATACTTTCTATAAAATAATGGGACGGGCAAAAAATACACAAATATAATCCAATGTATAATCAAGGCACCCTTCTCCAATAATCCATCCAAATACATATAATCAAACATTATAATCTAGTAACATTCATTTATCTACACCAAAAATAATGATTTCTACTCAAGTACCAAGGGAGGCCAATTGGGGTGTTAGATATAAAAATATGTACATATGAAATGGAATATAAGAAAATCTATCTATTAAAATTAAATTATTAGTGTGTGTGAAGTAATAAAAGAAATACAGTAATAAATAAATATATGACATCAGACCTTATTCCTCTAAGGGCACCTGACCAACTATACCTTCTTCATCATAATCTAGATATCTCTAAATAAAAGTCATCCTATATTTGTATAATATGTTTGTATAAAAGATCCCTAACAAACATGAAATTATTAATAACTTATACAATCATCATGGAATGTATCAAATATGGATCTAACTCAAGTATGTTATTTTTCATAGCAGATGTGACCTCTAATTCAATAAATTGGCACTCATGGAATTATATCAACGGAATATCTAGAATTAAAATAAGTGCTATCCTTGGATTATTTTGGAAGATCCACATAGAGGAACCCATGTATCATACTACGAGTTCTAGACATACTGGCCCACTATAATATATTCTCTTTTGTGATCCATAATGGAACCCCAAGTATCACTCTCAGGGTAGTGTACGTCATAACCATATGAGATTGTCCTTGGTGTTCCAAACAGGGGATAAAGTACTCATCATGGATATTGTAACCACATATTACTCCAATCCCATCCATGATATCTCCCCTATGAAACCATTATAACCCATGGGTATATAAGTAATTTTCTTGTTGTCAAGTATGGGGAATTATATAAAGAACCCTTGTATTGTTTCCCATGTAATGATAATAATTCCCATTTCTAATCTGAAAGAATGATGAGCCCATCCACGATGTCCTTATATAGTGACACTTATATCGACCTCATCTTAATGTGATTTGAATGTTATGGTTTCACTAACTCATAAGATACTCCAACTAAAAGATAACAGGTTGGTCAATTCAATTAATTAAATAAAATCAAACTATGACACAAAGAATTGGTTCATAAACACATGGCCTCACATTTATCCTACGAAATTAGCATTCCAATTAATTTACTATATTTTAATTCATATACCCCAAATAAAAATTAAATCTCATTATCAAATAATTTGTTTCATAATCATTTAAATAGGGGAACACTTATAGGGGTTGATCATGTCGAAGTTAATCCTTGTGATACTGATTTGTGGGTATATAAGGTCTTATTACATATAATAATGTATATTTATATAATTTATTAAACAACGTGGACATGATTTGTGGAATTAAGGGGAAAGAATAAATGATATACGATGAAAGAAATATACATTTAGGGAGAATAACTCGACCACATACCTTAAAAATGTGGTATTCTAATCATCCAGTATTGTCCCTTGAATCGAGTTAGCATAGTTTAAATCAGAAGAATATGAAAATTATGTGAAAAAGGATTATGATCTAAAACCGAAATAATATTTTTGAGAGGAAGATACTTTAATAAACGTGGAAGAGTATAGAGAATACCATTTCTGGTCCAACACCCCTTATAGTGTCTAAAATTGATTCTAGAAGTAGAGAGAACTTCAAATTTGAGGTGGAACAGGACATTTGAAGAGATTTTGTGAGATCTAATGGAGGAAAATTAAGGGATTAAAAATAAGGGATGAGAGGGGAAATGGTATTTTACCCATTTTAAGAGGCCTATTAGGTTTGGCTACATCATTTTCCAAACATTGTTCCAACAATGCACTATCTACTTCCCAATGACTCTCCTGACATGGGTTGGCCACACAACATGAAAAATCATGAACAAACCATGAAAACCCACTATGTTAAGATAAATGCAGCACATGAACAAGAGTTTACCCTGGGTCCTAACATTATAAAAAACTACATGGCCCCTGATAGAGAACTGATACACCACCAATTTTTTTATCCAATCCATTCAATCTTGTAGTATTATTTCTACTAACTGGGAATCCCAACTTCGTCCCCCAAAAAACAATGTGTCTAGGATCCATGTAGGGATTATAAACACCCAAAACCTAAGTGATCAAACTATGAACTCAAAAAAGTTTCAAGGAAAATAATTTAACTAAAATATAAATGTTATAGACCTCAAAAAAAGTCAGGACATCACAACATTCCCTCCTTAAAATAGTTCATCCCTGAGTTTCCCTTATGAGTGTGTTAATGGATAGCCTAAGAATAGATTGAGTCATTGAGAATGTTCATCATCCTTTCACTCCAACATCTTATCCTACACATGGTTGTTCTTCCATAACATATGGACTAGAGGAACTGACCAACCTCAGAGATCCTTCATGCATCTATCAATGATATATATCATGTTCTCTGAAAAGTTTTCATCAACTTCAATTTCGAAATCCCCAAGATCAAAAAAATTTATACGTGTTATAATGATAATGGTGAATCTATGATACATGGATTCCATAGTTCATGGACTAATACATCTGAGTTAAATACACCAGATATGTTATTGGTCCAAATCTCAATGTGATCTAAATATATGGGAAAAATGATTTGAAAACATTCTCTATATAAAAATCCATCTAGGCACCAATATAAGTGAAACTCACAGAAAGACACGATGTCCCACATCGATCTCTATATTTTTATGGTAATGATCCGTATATGACTATTATATGGACTGATCTATAGCCATACATTTTAATATTAGATAGACCTTCTCTGATATATCTAGAATTATATGAGGACACAGTTTTTCTTCATCACCTACATATAAAAATATCATGGATGAATGTAATGTCCCATCATAAGTGGCTTTATAAGGATCCATCAGTTTTATTTCCTTAAATCTATATTCATATTAAAACTCAACGATATGTATCTATTTCTCCAAGAACCCCAAATTCAATGAAACATGCTCTGATCATGTCCTATAAAACATGTATAATCTACCCATACTAATAGTTTTTCTGAAGGTAATATTTCATATAGAAAAGAACCTTTAAAACTACTTCCTTTGTCATCCCTTCTTTGTGTTGTGATGTAAATTGAGTATTTCGATCTGATATGATAGAACAGGGAACACCGCGGAGGTATAAATTCCCCTAAATGTAAAAAACTATGATCTCGTAAATTAATATGTTCTATCTTGTAGGTAGGGACTGTGAAATCATAGTCATCCATTTTAGGATCACACATATGTTATCACTGTAATGAGGGGATATTTTAAATTGAATCAAAATATTCATGGTTGTGTCATTCCATTTCAACTCAAGAATGGATAGAGGTTTTATAAGATCCATATATCGTTGTTGATCATCCTTTATCTAATGATAGGTGGGAAAATATTTGATAAAAAATAAGATCTTCCTCTTCATACCCATCCACCAGTACTGATGATGTATGACTTCATATATATTGTTAATCCTAGCCTGAGCTACCCAAATAGATTCATGAGATTCCCACATCATCTCTCCTTGTACATCTGAAAGGGACCATATATGTCCATGTATGTGCATAATATAATAATCATTGATAACCTAATCATAATGTGTCTGATTAACTGAGAAGCTCTCCTTTTGGACTAATCCCATAAGATCAAAAGGCTTCTTCATGAATGCCCTTACCCAAAAAAAGGATGTCATTGCCAAAGCTACTATAATAGGCTTATGATGATATTCTTGAACTTCCATGCACATAACAACAAACTAATCCTCCAAACAATTCTCATTATTGGCCTCCTAGATGTCTTGTATCTCAGTCTTTGATCTCTATCCATTAGCCTTATCATTCTTCTTCCTTATTGTATAAGAATGTCAAATTCAAAAAAATATAGTAATTTTACCCACATATGTTTCTTGAGATTCAAGGAACACAATGTGAATATATATTTTAGTCATATGTGATATTTTTAAATAATTAACAACTATCCCAAAAGATAACTCCTCCAATATCATAAATCATGAACCACAACTTCAAAATTGAGTTCATAAATAGGCTAATTCCACTCATTAGGTCTCATCTTGCGGGACCCGTACACCACAACTCTATCTCCCTATAGCAGAAATGTTCCTATCATAATTTACAAACATTCATAATAAACATTATAACTTTTAAAAACTATGATATAATTAGTATTGTTGATTAATTCAGTCCCCTTTCATCTCCTAAAATGTATTTTCAGAGGCATCAGACCCTACGAAATTCACGCCCATTTTATTCAGAAACCTAAGATGCACTTCTAAACATGACAAGTCACTAATTATAATCCTGTAATAGCCATTAAACCTTATGAAATATTTTATTTCAATGAAATTATTGTGGTTCTCCCATGAAACCACGGATCCAACATTATCTTTGTCATCATATACTTCATCTTTTGAAACGATATGACCCAATTAGTGAACCCTATCTATCAAAAAGAGGAATTTAGTAAGCATATCATACTAATGATGATTTCTCATTGTATTTAGTATAATATAAAGATGTTTGGAATGGATGTTTGGAGTGCTATAATACTCATGGATATTTCCGCAATGATTACCACAAATTAATCTACCTACATGTGGAATATCCGATTCATTACAGTCATAAACCCAGTATGTGATTTTGTTAGGATAAACAACATAAACAAGTAATAATATAAGTTGTATCTACTCTGGAATTTTGTATATAGTATGTATGATGTTATCACTTGCAGGTTAAGGTAAAAAATCCTCAAAATAATCAAATTTAAAATCATCACTCTTTATAGAAAGGAAAATATGTCATCTATATGAGGAAGTGGATACCAATTCATTATTTAAAGTTAGTTTAACTGATGGTAATCCACATAAATACTAATGGAACCATAAAAATTCTTATAAAATACCATAGGGTACTAACAAGGGGATGTATTTGGTTGTATAAATCCCTTTTCTTCAATTTTTTCCAACCACTTTTTCCGTTCATGGAAGATTATAGGTTGCATCCTATAAGGTTGAATGAACACTAGTGTTTGTCCTAGAACAATCTCGATGGTGAACTCCAAATCTCTCATATAATGTCAGTAAGAAATTAATACCTGAAATGTTCTACCATAGTAGGTAATTTTATAAAATACATTCCCTGATCACAAATAAAGAGACTCATAATTTAGGTTGTCACTCTTCCTAGCCCACGATGCCCTGGTCCAGTTCGACCTTCTAGTAAAATCTATTCACCCATCTTAATACAATTACTAACCTCATGAGATGTAAATGACACTCGCAAATAATATAAATCAACATGGTCATGGATTTAGACCAACCACACCAATAAAATATTGAAATCGGAACATTCCATGTCAAGGAAATATAAATTCCACAAGAATATGAACTCAATTATCTCAATGTGAGGTAACTGAACAAGTGTAAAGTCTTTAACTGAACCTCTAATAGTGTCTCATGATTAGTTACTCCACATAATTATTCCACTTGCAGACCCATAATATCCATAATTTATGACCATATAAATGACTTTGTAGAAACTGTATAAAACAATGTGGAAACTAAATTAGATTCTTCTGCAATAGTACCTCATACTAAATAAGGCCTTGGAATCTCCTCTATGGTAGTCGGATTCACTAAATAGATATGTTCTTATCCCTAAACTTGGGATGCAACCAAACTACCCATAGTAGGTCTACTCTGTAGTTGTTTAACATCTTATGTCTTATGACCGTTTCGATGACCACATTCTTGGCCTAATGGGCCAGTAGTAGATAAAATACCAACCTAAAAAAGATATATAGATCTGGTACCTAAATTATGTGTCATTATAGATCCCTTATAACATGGATGACTAGGGAAAATTTGGAGAAAACACTGAAGGAGGCCCATACAACTTCATGCTCCACACTCGGTTGGGTTCCTTGGGAATTGGTTCTTATGGAATGCCTGAACACACAGGTAACACACCATAGAAAATTCATTAGGAATCATTTTACTAGAACTAACCACTTCAGAAACCAAAAAGAATTTCATATCATAAGACAAATTGTATCCCTATCTCGATGAAGGACTATCTGAGGTCACACTGTGAGCAGCACACTCATTTTTTAGTTATGAGGGCGTTGTTCGTATCTTATAAATTATCGCCAATCAGAAAAAGTTCACATGTGATCAGATGGAATATGAAATCAGATCCTCAAACCACATCATAGTTTTCAACTATTTACCAGTCAAATTTGATGCAAAATGATGATGTTTGATATAACAATCCAAATACCCATCACTGATATAACACCATACTATAGGTGCATAAACTCATTATTGTTGTCCACCCTAAAAGTATATGGAATTAATTATCTATATAAATATATCTAAAACACTACCCATACCATAAGTTATATAAAATCACCCTAATAGATGACATACCACAAATTATTGGGGGAGTCACAAAGTGTAGAGGTGTAAATATAAACCCTCCACTGTAGAGGAATACCCATATTCTCATAGATTGATAACATAGAATCTAGATATGACTGTTAATCCTTATGATTGTTGTACCCAAAGATGGTGGGAGGATTTTTCTACTGGAATTCCCACATTAACTATTCCACAATATGGTAAAATCAGGATGCTCTGACTACAAACTACAAAAGTTCAATGAATTTGTCTTAGAATTGAGCATCAGAACATAGTGGAATATCAATTGGAGGTTCCGATAGTGTCACAATATGAGTTAACACTAGTTTCTCAAGTACCACCACTTCTTGAGAATGGATAATTCCACTATCTATCCATATAAATTAAGGATTTCATGGACACATAGCTCTATAATTTCCAATTAGACTCCTCATATATGACTGAACAATATATAATATTAGTATAATAGAAAATGAAATGTACAAGGTCTTCCTATAAATGATTCACCCCTCCCTTGATACTCCTAAAACAAGGCATCGGTGAATGAAATATTACAATAGATCACAAGAGGCACTGCCTATTTCACAATACTAATGTTGGGTTAGTGTCATAGTCTCACATCACAAAATAGATGGTCTGGTATATAAAGATTCAATTGCATGGTATGGATGAAAACACACATTACATTGCAATTAAAATCCCTATTTAATGATAACCATTTAATTTAGATTTTTAAATTTAATTAATTTCTTACTGATTTAGAAATATGTAGATATTACAGTGCAGTTTGATGCATCATCATTCACAAATTATAATGTCTCATACTCTTTATAAATTGAAATTATTATGCCCTGTAGCCATGACCTAACCATTAAACATGGAAGAAATATATAACTGGTTAGGTAAACATATTTTATTATATGTATCAACATTCCCAATTGATATAATTACATTCATCGTATATTAAAATTCTTATTAATGTAATAAAATTAGCTAACATTTCAGTTCATCAAACCAGCGGTTCATTTCTCAAAAGTGGAATAATTGATTAATTAAGGTGTCATCATCAATATATGGGAAAATTAAATCTAGATTTTTTTAACACATTACGTAATATAATTATTTAACCATTTCATGAAATGTTTTCACATTTGAATATATACTAATAAAGGATCTCACAAAATGACATGAAATATAAGAAATACATGTAGTAAGTAAAAAGATAATTGAAAAATAAATAGAATATAATCCCTAATGTTCCTCTGATGATGCATGAGATGTTACATCCTTGAAAAATATTTCAAATTAATATAATTATATAATAATAATATAAAAAATAATAACATCGAAAAACATGCCATTCAACTAATGTTGAAATCAGTGCAATGGTAATAGAAAAAACAAGAAGATAAAGAACTCATCCTAGGAAATTTTGATTTCCCATATAAATGGATTTGATAAACATAGGCATCATCATATTAAGAAATTTTGAGACATTATTAGTCAATTTTATAATACTCTAAAATTAATAATGAGGGATATAGTAAATGCTCTTTTACAATATTATAGCATCCCATCTCAGAATCCACTATGCAGTTCCCCACGAATATTGGCTACATAACCTCAAACAAGACTCCCAGTATAATAGAGGCCTCTACCTTGTAATTTAGGTCTATGGTTATTCCATGAGAGGCTATTCCATCATAAATAAATGTGTATCGTAGTATTAAATAAATAATAGAATTTAATATTAGTAATAAATAAAAATATATTGAATAATAAACCATCCAAATATATGAAATATATGAATCTAAATTAGTTGAGTATCAAAATGTTTCTCATGACATATAGCTATAAAATAATCAAGTACTCAGGATAAAGAGGTAAAAGAATACCCAAATATGTAAAAAACTACCAAATACCAAAACATTACACACATAGAATCACATGAATAGGCTTGGTTCTCTACAGTAATAATCCATACCCATACTTAGAATCAAACACTTGAAGATGAAATATATCCTTTATGTACTCCATAAATCATGATTTATCTCGTCTAACAAGGGGGTCTTGAGCTGGGTTTGAGGTATAATCATTAGGAAACCACCATCTCTCTAAAGAAAAATACTTTTTTTGCTTAAAAAATAAGCATTGTGCATGAAATCATAAAATTAAGACCATAAAAAAATTCCATAGGTCCTTGTTCCTCTTAGGATACTCAATTGAATCCAATTACATTGGTCTAATAGAAATATCTATATATGAAAGTCAACCTATTCGGATATAATAATTATTTATCATAGTTCTCTAACATACTAGAAAGGATAAATAATTGTACTGTTCAATAAGGTATATGTCAAAAGGTTGTCGAAACCAATAATTTTATTTGACTTCGAGGACACATAATGTATGAAAATAATTTAGAATTCTTGAATTTATATGAATGGAATATACAGAAATTAAATAAGAGGAATATGGTGCCCATATAAGGTGAACCATATAGTGTAACCCATGAAGCACACTAGGATCACTATAAATACTGAACACCATAACAGTCCTTCAATATAGATCCATAAAGGTGTCCCAAGTATGACTCTCAGTTTGGTAATAATCATAACACTATGTGCTCATCCCAATTGTAACACATTGGGGATTAAGTTTCAAATATATATGGTTTAACCACATCTCCCACTAATACCATCGATGTTATATCCCCTAGGGAACATGGATCTCACATGTTTATGTACGTAATATTTCTAGTGAGCCAATCCAACAATTCTATAAAGATCCCAAGTATCTCTCCTGATGTAAATATAATCATTCCATTTTATAGTTATGAATCATGATAATATGGTCCAACACATCCTTAAGAGAGGACCCCATGAATCACTATTATCTTAATGTTAAGGGACTATTATGGTTAGACCAAACTCATATTATACCCCTAACAATTGTTAATAAGTTTCTCAATTCATTAAATTCATTAAATTCAAACAATTATATAAATCATAAGTTCCTAACCACATGAATGATCATTTATATTATGAAATTATTATTTAATTTAATTTTTATTAAAAAATTCATACCGTCTAATTAATAATATACACTCATTACCATTTCCCAATTCTCTTTGGACATTAATTAGAGGCACACCAATGATGTTGGACCATATTATGGTAAATAACTCGTGGAATTTATTCAAGCGTATCTAGGGTCCCATTTAATATAAGAATAAAATTTATGTTTTTAATTATAAATTATGGATGAAAATACGAGTTGTCTAGAATGTGGTATAATGTACCATGAAAAAATAAAACTAGATATTGTGGGAAAATAACCAGACCAAACTCCCTAATCATGTGGTACAATCCTCACCTAGTATCATCCAATGAATTGATATAGAACAAGAGAAATGATGTTAATAGAAAAATTCCCTGAAAATAGGGCATATGAGCACAAACAAAAATAACATGGTACTGATAAAGATAAATGAAAAAAGTTAAAATAAAAATAGAGAGGATTTCATTTGGGATCTCAAAGACCTAATGGAAAATAAGGTAGATTCTAAATGAGGAGATGGATTAAAATACTTGGGAGATCCATAACGGTGAAAATTCATGCATGTGGGACTAATATGGAATCCAAATGAGGTAAATGATAGTTTTAAATATAATGGTTTTAAGGAAACCCCATAATTTTACCCATTTTTAAGAGGTCACAAAGTTTGACTGAATGCTTTTTTAAACCATGTTCCAACAAAATTCAAACTACTACTCAAGGACACCCCCACATGGTATGTCCATATAGATTGACTAATTAATCATAACATCAAGAAAAACCCTTGTGTTAATATGTCTATAGCACACTCACGTGTGTGTGGCCAGGGTGCACAGTTAGGAAAAACTGTGCAGCCCCTGATAGAGCATTGCACCACCAAACATGGTTTAACTAAATACTGTAGACTATGAAACATAGTTTTACTAACTCTATGTCCCACCTGCTTCTGTCAGAAAATTTGGGCTATAGGCTCCGTAAAAGCCGAAGACACCCTAGATACCTCTGTTATCTTAGTATGCACTCATAAAATATCTGTGGAAAACAATTAATTAGAATACTAATGGTTTTTTACCTCAATGAAATGAATGGTAACTACACAACTATCTACTAAAACACATCCCAAATATTTTATTTAAACTAGATGGTACACCATATGAATCCCACATAAAATTACTTGATTAATGAGTTAGATTTTCACTATTTTATAGTTAGGTTTAATGGATTCTAATGACCACACACGCTTTCCTAGAACCAAAATTTACAATAATTAGGGACTCAAACTAATAAAAATATATTCAAAACACTAAAACACCCCATAATCATGTCAATGATATAATAATCTTGAAATATTAAGAATTTATTAAGTTTTAAATGAACTCACACATCAAGAGGGTAAAGCGTTTTAGAATTTCACAACTATAATGATATTTTTATTTGAACTACATGATTAGATATCATCAAGATTCATCATTGAATAATCATAGACAATTAAATTATATATCCACCTCCCAGACCCATCTCCTCAGCTTGAGACACTCTTGGTAGCATTACACACACACAAGAGGAATTTTTTTATAGCAGAGTGCTTTTTATTATGATCAACTATACAAACAGGATATGACCACACAACTCAATCAAAATATCCAATCAAAAAAACTTATCATTAAATACCAATATGTTTCACAACATTACCCTCGATTACAAGACATTGATGTTTTATCAATCAATTCCACCAAGGATGTTTTGATATCCTACAATACGACACTTATACCCATGGAAACATCTAGTGAACATTGAAGTCCACTGAAATAATAAACCATAGAAAACATACTCTAGATGTCCCAATCAAAAACCATCATGTGCATTCTAAACAATCCAAACCAAAAAATTATTGAAATCATATCAAACTTATCAACATGTAGAATCCACAAACTAAAAATCATGGGATCTATTCCCCGAACCCACAAAAAATAACATCTAGCAACTCAAACCCAATTTCAAGAATGTTGATCATGCTAAAAAAAGATCCCATGAAGTATCCATCTAGATCCATTCATAAGACTCTCCCTCAAGTATCCTAATCCTTCAAAAAAAATACATAAATAACTACTATAGTATATCCTGATCAACCAAAAAAACTAGAAAACTAATCCATATAACACCTATAGTTTTTCCTATCACAAACCAATAATAAAAAACCCCATCACACATGGATCTTTTCAAACATACATGGTATCCAATCCAAAAAAATAATTAAACTCTATAGGTCTCTCTTGACCAACATATAATATCCATGAATATTTTTTTATACAAGCACTAGCTTGTTGTTTAAAAAAACATTCAAAATAAAAATTACACTGGGAAACACTAGAAAATTCTTCAATACACCACAAAGAATCCATGTATTTTTAACCAAAACCAAAATCACTAAAATGCATGGAATGATAGGGTACATTCCCAAAAAACAATCTCGTTTCCAAATTCCATTATAAAATACAATTTCTAAATCTAGTTTCCTTAATCATACATAAAACGAAAAAATACCATACTATTTTCAATTAAAATTTTCCTTAATTCATTCCAAGTTAAATAAACTTTTAAAACCATTTAATGAACACCCACATTCCACCACAAGGTTTTAATTTTCAAATTAATTCCATCTCTTTAATATATAGAAACCCTCAAAACTATTTCCATATAGAGGCTAAAAAATGAAATCACAATAAATCAAATTATCCTATCATATCAACCATAATATAATAAAAAAATTTCATATATATAGGAAAATATTGTATATATTATTTGTTAGTTCATTTTATATATATTCCAATGAGTCATCATTCGAAACAACACTTCCAATAGTTGCATGTATCAAGACCATGTCATTCCACTATCATGATGTAAAAATATTAGAGTATGACCTAGACAAGAACTATGGATTATCCCATCTATCATCCATTACAAATTAGCTTATTCTATCTAAAAAAACATCAATCATCCTATTGTATCTTTTCTCAATACTAATAATCACTTGGAAGCATCAGTTTCTAGTGATATATTATTGGATAGGAATGTTCTTTGTATAACTCCCATTTTCTAATTTTCTATCTTAATCTCAAACTGCACTACCCATCATGTTGTGGTTTATTATAGAAATTTATATTGCCCTGTACCAGGGTACTTAAATGGGTCCTTTGCAGGGATACTATAAGACCCTATGCATGAATCCCTATGTGAAAGATGTATTCGTCTAGTAGTGAGGTCCTAACATAGTCATGGAGAGACTATATCATCTAATATAAATCCTAATTGTTATTCTTGAATCTAATAAAAAAATCATGAACCATAAATATGAAAAAATTCAAATAATTCATGTATATAATAAATGGAGAGCCAAGTGGGTCCCAACATTCAAGAATGAGAAGTAGTAAATATACCTATATGATACACCAACCATAAAAAATTCGAATTATGAAATAATATTTCCATCATTATAATCTTATATAAAAATGTCACACTAGAAAGATAATGTTGAACTATAATTCAAAAGTAAACAAAAATCCTCAAACCGAACTCATTTATCATCTTACCATATCCATGGTCTCCTTGACCTACCCAAACAATAAAATGTTTAAAAAATTATGTGATATGTTTCCATGCTATTGACTACAATTATGAATTTAGAATTGGGTATGAAATAAAACCCCCTTTTGTGATATAAGTAAGATTATTTGGCATAAAATATCAAATAGTATTGTTCTTAGGAAACTGTTTGTTCAACCAATAGAGAATTAATGGAAATAAGTGTTATAAAATAAGAAATACAAGGCTCCCATTTAATATAGCCCTGAAACATCTATGAATAAGAATGAAATATGGGCGAGGAAAATAGATAATTTAGTTTCCTTAGAGACCATTTAGGGTAAATAAAGGGATGAACATGTAGAGGTGGAGGATAATACCAACAATGATATTGATCTCTTGAATAATTAATGTCTCTTGTGATGGATTCAATGAAATCTCAACAAAAAACTATTTTTGTGGATATCAAGGCCACTAAGACTTCTGTTAATACATACAATGATTTGCCTTTTCCTTCCACTATTAATCTTTCTGAATCTGAAAAATAAGGGAACAACTCCAATGATGATCTATCTATTATCTTCTCTGAATTCCTGGAAGGTAAGCATGATGAAAATTCTACTACTTCTAGATAGACAACTTGTCCTCCTCATTGTTCAGGTAGTGACATTTAGTATGAAATCATCACGACACCTGGCTCATGTCCTTTGGGTGATGTGGTTGAACATATCACTAAAATTTCTACTATGAATAATGATACCAAAACCCCTTTTGGTCTTGGAAAAAGCGAAACAGTAGGAAGATCATTCAATAAACAATTCAGGTACATGATTCCCTTTATTTGTAGACACCCATAATATATTAAGTACCCATAATATTAATGTCACTATTTTATCTTTGTTTTTTGAAAATTTAGTTTTTGTGCATAATGACGATCCTATGAATTTCAGGATTAGTAGCACTATGATTACATTTATTAAATATTCAATGCAATATTCTTCCAAGTATTCCTTGAATGTAGGTACACTTGTTATCCCTTATTCTTCAATTAAATGTATGAAGGAGAAAACTCTATCCCAAAAATGACCGTGATTTTTAGAAAGACAACATGGAAAATGGGGTCTGAGCAAAGGAAAAAATGGGATTTCACACTCTAAATGTTGGAAAAAATTAAGAATCGTTCCTGGAATTATCATGGTATTCCTAACCATGAAACATTTACCACCGTAAAATTAATTATTAACATTCGTCGTCCTTTTATTTTTGAAATTTCATAACACAAGAAAAACTTCTCCTCTAAATTACTACATCATCATCGGTTCTGATATACTTCCATAGGTGTGAGTAAAAATAGATCCACTATTGAAACAGATTGAATTTTCACAGAAACATATTTACAAAATGTTAATATATTTTTTTCTCTAAGAAAAAATTTACTTTTGATTTTACCCAAGATAACACACATCTATTTTGTTCTCCTGTTCATAAAAAGAACATAAACTAGGATAGGAGGAGTCTCTGGACCGACCATTCCAATTTGGGTTCTAAATTACATAATGCTTGGTTTTTAATTGGGGATATTTATTTTTTCCTCACATCATGTGAGAATATGGGGACGTCCCAATATGTTATCTATACGACAGAGTTTAAGACTACCATTGAGTATGACAGTATTATTGAAATCAATCATTTTGGTGCCAACTATACTTGGTACAAAAGACTTTAAAATAGGTTGGTAGTCAGAAAATTGGCTAGTGCGTTTGAAAATTATCAAGCATTAGATAAATGGGACACCATTTTACTACACCACTCATAAAAGATTGAATCTGACCACTATCCTATTATTTTCACTATTTCAATCAAATCCTTTAAACCTCCCCTACCCTTTAGACTCAACAAAGAGTGGTTCTAGAACCATGAATGTTTTAATATCATTAAAAAATTTTGGTCCTCGATGGCTCATTGTAACAATTCCTTTTCCTATTCTGTTAAACTATAATATCATTAAAAAATCATAAAGGATGGAACATTTCAAATATAAACAAATTAACAATGATATCCTGGTTCTTGAGAATGAACTTTATCAACAACAAAACAAAAACACTAACTCCAACTTCACTACTAATCAAAATCAATAAATTAAAATTTCTTTGAAACTCAACTCACTTCTCACCATTAATGAAAAAATTTCTAAAAAAGAATTAAAATTCAAATGGTTATCTAATGGTGATAGAAACACTAATTTTTCCAACTCTCTTCTAAGAATCAGAAATGATTCAGAACTTTAACCTCTCTCAATGATGGGGAAAATCATCAAGATAATGAGGTTGATATTTCTAATCATGTATTATCCTATTTTTATTCTTTCTTTAATGGTCCTAAAATCAATAAGGATCTCTTACACAATTTCATTCCATTACTTTTCAAACAAGAAAGATATTTTTTTTCTTTAATCATTTCTCTTGGTCAGGAAATCAAAGTCAAGGTTTTTAGCATGAATCATGATAGTTCACTGGGTCTTGATTGATTTTATAATGGGTTCCACTAGAATTAATTGTATTTAATTCAATATGATGTTTTAAAGCTTATAAAATCCTTATTTTCTAGTGGAGTTATACCTCATGGGTTGAACACACAATTCTTCTGTTTGATTCCCAAAGTTGATAATTCCTTTGATATTAATGTTTTTACACCCATTTCTCATATTTATACCCTCTGAAAAATCATCACTAAACTTCTTGAAAATAGGCTTACTACAATTAAGGACAAAATTATCTCATTGAATCAATCTAGTTTTTTTAAGGGCATATCCATCCAGGATAGAATTTTTCTTGCCTCTCAATGAACTAATATGTTTTTCAATGCTATCATAGGTGGTAATATTACCATAAAACTGGACATTACAACCGCTATTGATACCATAGACTTTAGTTTTATCTTTAAAATGAATCAAGGATTTATCTTCAATAACTCCATTATAGCTAGAATTAAAACCCTGTTCAAGTCAACTTCTGTATCTATGCTGATCAATTGTTCATCCAATGTCTACTTCAAATGCCCTAAAGGTGTCAAATATGTTGATTTCCTCTCTACCATCATTTTCTTCATTTCCAAGGACTGTTTACATATATTACTCACTTACCTTGTGGGTCAGAGTAAACATAATCCCATCCATGATTCCATGAATTATAATTCCCCCACGAATCTCTTATATTCTATTGACATCATTATGTTCTTATTAGGTGATAAATGAAACATTAAAACCTTAAAAAGTGCTCTCTCTTTCACTATGAGGATGTTTTTGGTTATGTATTTAGCTGTAAAAAATCAAATATCTACTTTGGGAAAAAAATTCAGATCATATTAAATTCAGTCTTATCACTAAATTATATATTAATGAAGGATAATTACAATTCACTTACCTTGGTGTCCCCATGTTTTTGGGTAGTCCCAAATATAGCTATTTCCCAAATATTGTTGATGAAGTTCTTAATCATCCCTACTCCTATAAATGAAATAATATATCTATGGTGGGTATAATATTCACTATCTGGTCTCTCATTATCTCCAAAATGGGTGAATCTATGATTTTTTATAAAGGACCCACCAATCTTAAAAAAAATTAATTATTTTCATCAAAAATATTGTTTGGACTGCTAGCACTCTGGATAGGGAATTAGTGTACTAACCTTGGTATAGTTGTTAAAAAACTATGGATAAGGGTGGTTATGGAATTAAAAATCTAAATATTTTTAATGAGACCCTTCATTCTAGACTCACTTGGAACCTGACCCACAATGACTCAACTCCTACAGTTTTCATCAAAAATAGGTTTCTTGATAAGTTGAAGAATGGAAGCATGAATTTTATGAACTCTACCATTTTTCCTTCCATTTTAAAAGTGTATGCCAATATTATGACCAACTCTATATGGATGGTTTCCAGGAACTACTCCATGAACTTTTGGATGAAAAACTGGACTGGTGCTTCTATAATTTCAATGATCCCTATTGAGAAAACTCCTTAATTTTTTAAAAACTATATTAGGAATTTTCGTGATTCTCATCTTGATAGTATCCATGAGAATATTGTGCATATTATTGATAACTATACTTTTTCTACAACATATGATTTTATAATCTGGGAGCGGTCACACAATGGTATGCTGGATTCAAAATGACATTTTAACAATTGTTTTCATAATTATATAAATGATATTAACATTTTAAAAAAATTTATTAATCCATTGATATATCCTTAAATATTCACTCTTATTTGGAATATTTCTTACAATAGGGTCCCCACCGATACATTTCAGCAATCCTTTATGATCCACATTTTCACAAAATGATGTCTCATTAGTAAACATAGAGATGATTATAACCATAATTTCATTCTTTCTCCACTACCAGTACACTTTGAAACTATATTTTTGACATATTTGATTGTAGATGGTTGATTTTTTTACTCTGTTAATGTTAGGAATTTTTTTTGTAGATATATATAACTCTCAAAAAATCAATAACATATTTCTTACTACCGTTACTGAGCTTAAGCATATGATTTGGTATAATTAGAATGCAATTCCTCACAATAATTTCTCACTCATCCTTAATATAGTTACGATTTGGATCCTCATTACTATACGTGAAGGTAATTTTATTCAGAAGTGATATTGTAACAATATGGTGAATGCTTTTATGAATCTACAGAAACTATGGGTTGATGGAATTTTTGGTCAACTAAAGGGCACATCTGATGTTTTCTAAAACCCACCATTCACTAACGGGATTAATGATTATGTGGAAGGTTGTTATAAAGGAAATCAGGGCCCCATAGAATGTAGAACCATCATCAGCGGTCAACTTGGTCAGATCCATAGGTAATTCTTTTGAAGATGTGGTATTGCCTCATCTATAGAGGAGAAACTGATAAGTTTGATCCATGCGATATAATTTTTTAAGCATCATAGTCGGAAGATCACATGGATTGAAAGTTATTTGACTACAATAGTTCAATCAATTTGAAATAGTATGATTCATTTTGAATGGTAATTGTTGACAATTATAATGGATTATCTCGGTTCGCTCCACAACATCATCCATTTTACCACTCATATCTATCTTCAAGCGAATATGGTTGCGGATTGACTCACCAATAGAGGAGTAATTCAGGATATTACATTGGTGGAAGATCTTCGTGAGGATTTACTCCCCCTTTATGAAAAATATTGTAATAATATCCCATCATTTAGACTTATGTAATACCATTTTTGTATAATAAATTGTTCTTTGATGTTTTCTTTAAGGCCAAAATTTATTCAAAAATATTAATTTTAAAAAATTAGGTTCATTCATGTCCATAAAAATACAACAGGTAAAATAACACACAATGCACAAATAATCAATAATATTTGTTATAATATAATAATCCTACCACCATGACTCATGAACCAACCTCTTTCAACTATATGCATAATGAACAAATCAACTTGTATCATAACCTAACTCGTACCTGATGATGTAGTGTAGGATTCTAATAGAATGGATATCTATACTACACCAAAAGACATAGGGTGGGGATTTTTCTAAACATAGATCCACTATTTCATGGAACATGGATTGGTTATAGGTTTATAAGCATTGACCCTTACTTTCTCTATTTGGGGAGTTCCATCAGATGTGTGTAACAATGAATCATGACTCATCCCCATTGAAGATATTGAACCAAGAAATTAAAGGCAATGACCACCATGTACACTGACCCAATACAATTATGAAATATACCCCATAAATTTTGATCCATCCAAGAACACTCTTAGGCGATAACAATCAAGCACACCGACACATCCCCCCTACAATGCCTCAAACCAACACTCTTGGATCTACTTCCATAAACACATAAATTCAATAATGGATTTGAAAAAAACTATAAATTCTAAAACATATTTATTCCATTATAAAATTTTTAAATTAAATATTTCATTACATATATTACAATGAATTTTAAGGTTTATAGATTTATAGAATCAGAAAAAAAATATACTCACAAAACTCTTGAATTTCTCAACTAATTGATATTTTCTCACTATATAAGAAAATACATAATCAATAAGAAGTATTCTAAATATCCCAGAAGTTATTTTTTATAAATATCATGTGTAATAATATTCTTCATAAACTAGGTAGATGGAAACATAATAAGGGGCGATATCAAATGATCAGTAGTGGAAAACTTATAACAAATGAAATCGTCGAATAAACATGAACTAAAATAATTATTGGAATAAGTAATCATAATAAAGAAAAAAAAACATGATATCATATTATATCCATGGATTAAAAATAAAAAAATAAAACATAAATATCAGCAATTATTTCCTTGGTGATTAAATTCCTATTTTCAGGAAGAAATTTCATTCCATAGTATAGGATATCATGATCTTAGACATCATGATATTATATACAAAAAATATCATATTTTTTGTTAGAATATAGAAATATTCAAAATTATTTTTGTATCATTAAATCTACCGATTCATTTAAGGTTTATATAATGTTAATACCCACTAATAACTTATTTAACATAGCTACATTCATCATATGAGATATTGAGTAAAAGAACATAATCAACTATTTTAATTATAATCAATATTGAAATAAAAATATTCCCATCATCAACAATTTTCCCCATGTAAATAAATTGAACTAATAGATCATAACACATACCAATAAGGAAGATGCATGAACAAAAATACATAATTAATATTCCAATGATGATCTATATTGTAATAAATACATATTAAATAAAAATAATTTTCCACATTTCAATGAAATGTATTAGATGATCTTAATTAATCCTGAGAAATAATGTGGATTATCAAAAATATATATAGTAAAAAATCCAATAATCATATGCATTGGAATAAAAACATATCATGTTCCAATAATTTTTTCATGTAATTATAATAGAAAAAATTCTATCAATGTGTACATCATCGAATCAGAATTAGGTAAAATGTGTTGATCACATTTTATAAAGAAATGATCGTATAACTATTTCAATATTAAAATAACAGGATATTAACCCATCCGGATATATAATTTTTATGGTTATAGAAGAAAATATCCCAATTTTAACAAGGTAATGTTAGAAAGATGTTGAGATAAATGAAAAAAATTCCTACAATATAATGATTTGAACAATATCAATCATGAAGAGATCAATAAATGAATTCTTTGATACCAGGAGTTGAATTCCCCTAAAGATCAATATTTTATTATGGTTAAATAATGAAACATAAACCACATGTGGTTGAATAAATTGATTCAAATAAGAAAATGTTTGTGAAAAATAATAATAATTTATATAACACATTTTTAATAATGACTAAACTGAAAATTTCATGAGTCACATCTGAAAGTATTTTTCAAATAGTGGAGAGTAAACTATTTCCAAAAAAATAATTTTTGAATTAATATTCAACAATAGGCCCATTAAAAAATATAATTTATAACCTCGAGATACATGGTGAGGAATAAAAAACAAATGAATGTGAAAGAAGAAAACCATTTTTATTATTTTTAAAATACCATTATTTAAAACTCACATTGTAAAATGAGTAACAAAAAAATTTATAAAATTATAATTTCCACATAAATGTGGGGACATTTCCATATAATAAAATAATATAGTGTATGAACCCAAGTATGGAAGAAGTAATTTTATGATGAAAAACAAAACTCATGGAAAAAAGACATGGGTTTCCATTATCCATTATCGGATACATATTATTTTATGTATGAAATATTTCTAAAAGAAATTTTATGTCGTAGAAATGTAAATAAGTAAAATAACTCATAATATAATAAATTTTAATAATGTACCCAACTTATATGAAATATATATAAAATAAAGTATCATCAATCAATGAATGAAAATTTTGGTACTAAAAAGACTTAAAACTAACAAATAATTAAAAATACATTAAATGAAAATCATCTAATTTTGATTATTAATTTATATTAATAAAAATGATATATATATATATATATACTAGGGGTTTTATTACACAATTCATAATGAATCATGGTGTATAAAGAAAACATGTCCTCATTTATTAATATTTCAGACAATGAACACTTGCACCTTGGGTAACATTTTTTGAAAAAATACTTTCGAAAATGGTAGCTTGTAATTAAAAATAAAATTAATTAATTAAAATTTAAGTAATGATACTATATTAAAAATAATTATTATATACACCACATAAACTATATTAGGTACATAATATCGAACATGTCTCAAAAAGTTGAGTTTGAGATGTAAAATATTACCGTGGTCCAAATTTTATGGCATCCCGCCTTTTTAAGAAATAAATTTTCATTACATTTTACAGACAGCGGATCCTTAAATTTTAGTGTCTTGGAAATCAGAGACATAAAAAATGAAAACAACATAAAACATTTTTCTAATACACTTTTAAGGATTCTTCATATGTTCATCCTATGTAAAATTACTGCATGTCATATCCGGAAGATATACATCAACGTAAAGGGTGAGCAGAAGGCCCAGTAAGGGTAAACATGGAATCAGTTTACTTGTGATATCAATAAGAACTTGAATAAAAACATAAAGACATGTGAAATATATGTATAGTCATGTCATAATGAAAATAACATGAAACATAATTGAATATCTGGATACAATATTTCATTAAGACATTCATAAACATATCACCAAGGTATATCACCATGGTGTCATAAAAATTACCAAGGTTATTAACCAAGGTATCATGAAACTTGTCATCTCTATAGATTAATTAATTACCCAATGAATTGGAGAAATATCATGGAACAACATTAATATGTATTTACATTCATGTGACCCACATATATCATAATAAAACATTTCATAAATAACTCATATTTAATAAAATAAATGGGTTTTTATTTCAAAATCATGATGTTTTAAACAGTACATAAAAATAATATCATCATGTCATTTATAACCCATGGAAAGGGAATGAGAGTTTTATTTATGTCAATTCAGGAATAAAATATATCATTTTTGTGTATTCTTGAACACCCATATAAACAAAATAGTTCAGGGTATTCACATAAATAATTCAAGAAAATTTCATGAGAGAAAGGGAGATAAATTTTGAAACAAAATTTATGCAGCATAATGGCTATTTAACATGGTTTTAGAAATTAATAAAAAGATAGGTTAAAAGGTTAAAATACTCATAAATAACTCATATTACAATATAAATACATAATAACATGGATATAAGAACATGTTATAGATATTTTAATGACATACCACAAGAAAAGTAAACTTGAAAGTAAAGTGATGATGCGATTTCTTTTACAAGAAATTCGGCAGCCAAACATCATCACTTAAAAATTTAGAAAATCAATTGATGATAGAGGAAATGGTCTCTCATAATTTGGACATGAAATGGAAATTAGTAAATATATATAATAATAATCCCTCTCTTAATAAAATGGAACTATAAGACAAAACATAAAGGAAGTCATGGCTTAAAAAGGGGGGTGAAATGATCCCTTACCTTGAAGAGTAACTTTGAAAGCATGATGGTCAGGACCTTGGGAGACTTGAGGGAACCCTGGGGGGACTCCTTGGGAGTTAAATAGTCCATAACATCGTTGATGAGTATTTTGGAATGAAATGGATGACGCAATGGCTTTGTATCTATAGAATAAGTGACGGAACAAAGGATTAATTTCAACGGGACACCTCATCGGTGGTATTGGCTAAACCATGGGATTGCCCATTGTATTTTCCCATGGAATTGGCCACTAGGGACACCTCATAGAATATCTCACTATTCATAAGTCGTTTAAATTATAACATAATTATTACATCCTTAATGATGTCATTAATAACTATAAACTCAAAACTGTAATTTAACTATTCACCGAAAATTCATCTTTTTCAAAAAAAATCCCAATAATTCATCTTAACCTAATATAGATTCTATGAATTCAAAAATAAACTCGATTTTATAAAATTAATTTTTAAATATTTTTAATTTTTAATTTTAAATAAAAACACTATTCACAATTTACTATTCATTAATAATTAATTTGATCTTATTAGATTCCATGTTTCTTACTGAACACCATTGTAAAAGAACATTTTTTAAAAATAATTACACATTATTAATTATTTTAGGTTTACATAAATATTTTAAAATATCCTTTTTCAATATTCATCAACAATTTACATCCTATATTTATTCGGACATTTGAAAATTCTCAAACTCTACCATAAGAAGAAAACACAATTTTTTTATCTCAAAGGATTACACAATTTAGATACAAACTAATTACATAGACCCTTCTATCACTGGAATAGGACCAAAGTGTATGGTGTACTATGGTGATAGAATTTGGGGGTTTCTCGACCAACATTGTCCGAGTAGTGATTTCTATCAGCTTGAACTTCTCCCGAATGTGATTCTGTTCCAGCTTCACATGATGAAGTTAGGCTTGGGTTTGGTCCAGGGAAAATCCCAGTGGTGGTACATTCTTCCCATGTTCCGTCAAATGGGCTTCGATCAGCCCGAGACTACTGGATGATGCTATCAAATTCTGTTTCTCTATTAATTAACCAATATCACATGTTTTTATAATCAAATAATCACATGATTAAGAGTTTAGTTTCCAATTGTCATATTAACCAATGGTCATATATAAGTTGAAACCCAACGGTCTCATTTTAATTATACTCAATTCATTAAATGAAATAGTTTTGTTGAGTATAATATAAAATAACAGACAAAATTAGGAATCAATAATTTGTTAAAAATTTTGTGTCGTTACATATTTCCCCCCGTAAAAAATTTCTTCCCTGAAATTTTTAAATCATACCTTTAGAAGTGGAAAGGTGTAGCTACTTCTACTTAATATAATCCTCTAGTTCCCATGTTCCTTATACATATTGTTGGTTTCTCTACAACACCTTAACAAGGTGGGTAGTCTTGTTACGTAGAACCTTGTCTCTATGATCTAAGATCTCCACTGGTTTCACCTTTTAAGAGAGGTCATGTTCCAGTTGTACCACCTCTAGGTTTAGTACATGTGAATGGTCAGGTATGTACTTCCTCAACAGAGATACATGGAATAAATCATGAACTTGTACTAGATTTTGAGGAAGTGCTAGCTGATAGGCCATTCCTCCCACGTGATAAAGGATTTCATAGGGGCCAATGTAACTATGGATGATCTTCCCTTTCTTCCAAAACTTCATGACTCTCTTCCAAGGTGATATTCAATGAAGGAACATTTCACAGACATCACACTCCATGTTCTTTCGACGGTTGTCGACATAGATCTTTTTCTGACTTTGAGCAGCCTTAATGTGTTGTCGGATGGGATGGACTTTTTCTGTCATCTCTTGCACAAGATCAGACCCAAGAAGCTTTCTCTCACCAACTTCATCCCAAAAAGTAGGAGTTTTAAATTTCTTCCCATATAGAACATCATATGATGCCATTTGAATGCTTTATTGGAAGCTATTGTTGTAAGAGAACTCAACTAAAGGGTGATGTTGATCCCATCCAACATTAAATTCCATTGATAATTTTCACATCATTTCCTCATGTTTATGAATAGTCCATTAAGATTGGCCATCAGTTTGGGGTGACAGGACTTACAGAAATTCAATTCAGTGCTGAGATCATGTTGAAGTCTTCTTGAGAATTTTAATGTGATCCTTGGATCACGATCAGATATGATAGAAATTGGAACTTCGTACATCCTTACCACTTCAATCACGTAAATCATGGCTTTTTGAACAAGATAGAAATCATCCCGGATAGAGATAAAATGGGAAGTCTTGGTGAGATGGCCCACAATAACCCATGTCACATTATTTCCTTTGGAATTTCTCGAGAGACCAGTGACTAAGTCCATAGTGTTTTTTTTCACTTCCTTGTCGTTATGGGTAGTGGTTGCAATACCCCTTTAGGAAGTTGTCATTCTTACTTCACTTACTGACCTACCTAGCACCTTGGTGTGTAGAAAACAATCTCCCTTTTCATATTATCCCACCAAAAATGTTCACGAAGGTCCTTATACTTTTTTTGTGCTTCCATGATGTATAGAGAAATTAGATCTATGAGATTCATCCATCAACTCTTTCGTTATTTATAGAATAGATGGAATACATAGTGTTGTAAGAAATTTCAGTACACCTTCTTGATCAATAATGATCTTAGGAAACTTCCCATCCATCACAGCCTCAAACTATATCTATAAAAAATGATATTCTTTATGAGCTTTCATGATCTTCTATAGTAATGATGGTTGAGAAATCATCTGGGTAAGGGTTGATGATGTACATTACCTTATAATTCCCAAGTATGGAATTACAGGGTCATTGATCAATGGATCACTTTTCATTCTCATCATGGAATGTATAATTGTGTCTTTCCTTCTTAATGCATCAGAAACCTCATTTTCTCTTCCAGGATGATAATGAATTGAACAATCATAGTATTTATGAAGTTCCACCAATCTCCATTGTCTCATGTTCAATTACTTTTGTGTGAAAATATACTTCAAAAATTGATGGTCCGTGTATATATCACATTTATCCCCACAAATATAGTGGCTCCATATCTTCAGAGAAAAAACAACCGTAGCCAGATCCAGATCATGCGTATGGTAATTCTGCTCATGAGTCTTCAACTGTTGAGATGCATAAGCAATGACCTTGTCATTTTTCATGAGGATGCACCCAATCCCTTTTAGAGATTCATCGCTAAAAATAACAAATCCTTACCCACTTGAGGGTAGATTTAACACAGGTGAAGTAACCAATCTCTTCTTCAGCTCTTGGATATGTTCCTCACACTCCTTTGTCAAGATGAACGTCCCCACTTTTTGAGTTAACCTGGTTAATCGATTAGAAAGTTGTGAAACTTTTATCACAACCCTCCTATAATATCCATCTAAATCATGGAAACATCGAATCTCAGTTATTTTTGTAGGTTGAGGCCACTCCTCTACATCTTTTTTCTTTTCAAGGTCAAATGTGTTTCCTTCATTGGTCACAATGTTCTCCAAGAAAACAACTTGTTGCAACCAGAATTCACATTTACTGAACATCCCAAAAAGCCTCTCCTTCTATAGAGTGTGTAAAAAACCCCTTAGATGGTCCTCATTCACCTCTCAAATTTTGGAATATGTTGGAATATCATCACAAAGTTATCAAGGTTTCCCTAAAGTCTCTATTCATAAAATCCAAAAAAAGCAGGTGCATTATTCAGTTTGAAGGGAATAACAACAAACTCATAATGCCCATATCTTGATCAGAAGGCAATTTTTGGAATATCTTCTTTCTTCACCCTCAATTTATTATAACCATAACTATGATAAATCATAGAGAATAATTGATCCCCATGAAGATGGTCAAATAATTCATCAATTATTGGAAGAGGGTATTTGTTCATCCCTGTGATCTCATTCTGTTCTTTATAATCAATTCATAGCTGCATCGATCCATCTTTCTTCTTCACAAAGAGAACTGGTGCTCCCCAAGGAGACACACTCGGTCAGATACACCCTTTCTCGAAAAGATATTGGAGTTGTTTCTTTAATTCCTCCGGCTCCACATTTTCTATCCTATATAGGGTCTTTGATATCGAATTAGATCCATGTATGAGTTCAATGGAGAACTCTACCTCTCTTTCTGGGGGAGGTCCAGGTAACTCCTCAAGAAATACATCAATGTATTCCTGGATGATCAGGATATTTTCTATCCTTAAACTCTCATCTCTTTCTTATTATTCACCGATCAACTCCATAAAGAAGGATATGTGGGGTTCTTCTAGACAGAGATCAGGTTGAGATATCTCTCCTTGGAAAATAACTATCGGTTTTCTATTCGAGACTACTGATATTTTCTGGCTTCTACAATTGATCTCAGGATTATAATTTGAGATAGAGTCTATCCCTTGAATAATGTCGAATTCCAACATGGGAATGACTATTATATTTGTTATTATATTTTGATCAATAAATTAAATATTAGAGTTTCTAAACATTGACGATGCTTGGATAGTCCCGCCAGGAGTATTGACTAATAACTCTTTTTTTAGAAAAATATTGGTTGATTCTAAATTCATTGAAAACATAGAGGATATAAAGGAATGCATAGAACCATAATCAAACAATGTAATTTATATCTTTTAGAGGACAAATATAGTACCTACTACCACATCATTTGGAGCATCGAGTTCAGTTATTGAGATAGAAAAAGCATGACCTTGATCCCTTGGCCTTTGCTGAGGCTGATGGTGGTTCCCCTCCACTACCCTTAGACATGGATACAGATTGGAAAGGTTCCCACACTTTCCGCACATGAATCACTGGACATCATGTAGGGGGTGAACCATATTCCCCTTGCATTAGAGTTTGGATGTTCAGGTTTCACAACACTATGACAATTCCTCACAATGTGGACATCTCTACCAAACATGTTTCACTTCCCACTCCAGTGTAGGCCGTTCCCCAAATGATTCTTCACACATTTATTACACGTGGAAAGTTTTACTTGCTTTCCTTCTCTTCCTTGATCTAAGATCCTCCCTAAGTTTGGCTCCAATGATATCTTCTTGTCGTTTGATTTATGAGACCACAACGTCACACTAAACTCTAGATAAACTTTCATCGTACTCCACACGATCTCCTTGTAGCTATCATAGTCTCAGTTGGCTAGATTGTTCCACAGAAGAGGTCTCAATCCACAGAAGAAACTATCAACCTTACCATATGGATCCATGACACAACTAAGGGTATATCGTGAAAGTTGAGTGACGTTCATCTCATAGCTTCCGAAAGATCCGTTCTCCTTCTACGTCATCTCGAGAAAATCCTTATCCATTATTTTTATAAAGTAATGAGGGAAATACTAACAAAAAATGATCCCTATGAACTCTTCCCACTCCATAACATCAACGTACACTCTTGGCCTCGTGTTTTTTGATCAGTTCCCACCACTGATCTGCTTCTCCTTCTTAAGGATAGAAAACCAGGGTGACCTTATCATGCTCAAAACAGTGGAGCACAAAAAATATCTTCTCGATGGAGATGATCCACTGCTCAGCAATCAGTGGGTCAGTTGATACACTAATGGTTGGTGGTAGTCGGTGTATAAGGGGCTAAACAGAATGTTGTTCCCTTCACAGTGAGATCAGCCTCTCATCTTGATTCAAGTTACTTCCTATAACATGAGTCAGTTGGTTCATAATTTGCATGAATGTTTTCATTCCAGCTTCCATCGGAGGGCCATCAGTGCATGGTCCATTACGGTCACCATTTTCATGGTTCCTCTTATTGCCCTCCATTTTCTAAAATAATAAATCCTTAGTGAGAAACTTATTTCATTTAAGAATCCTTTAACTACAAAAGATTTTTTTACTAAAACCTCATGCTTAGACAGTTGCATTTCTCTATAATTACTTCATAATGATTCATAAAAATCATGCAATTAACCACACATATCCCCCAGGATTGTTGTAACAAAGGGTGAAGCAAGGCTCATTTTTGTGCAGCAGTTCCAGTTCGAGTCTATCGCTATGCGGTGTTTTCGGGTTTTACGCCTATGTATATCTGTGCTAGAGACACATCTACCTGCTCGTATCCAGACATGGATGTATTTTTTTGATAAACCACTTACTGAATACTCACTAAAATACCATGAAGTTTTCCTATATTTAAACTTCACTACATGGTTATTCCTAATGTTTTAATATTTTAATACCCATAAATAACTAAACTATCCTTTGATACCAACTGTTCCATCCCACCTTTTTATTACATAATTTTTCATTACATTTTACAAACATAGGATCTTTAAAGTCTATTTTCTAGGTAATCAGGGACATAAAACATGAAAACAACATAAAAAATTATTCTAATCCACTTGTAAGGCTTCATCATATGCTCAGAACAGGTACTATTACTGCATCTCAGATCTTAGGGACATATATCAATGTAAGGGGCGAGCAGAAGGCCCAATAAGGGTAAACAAGGAATTAATTTACTGGTGATATCAATAAGAATGTGAATAAAAACATAAAGATGTGTGCAATGGATGTATAGGAATATCATAATGAAAAGAACATCAAACAAACTTGAATATGTGGCTACAAAATTTCATTTAATTATTCATGAACATATCACCAAGGTTTATCCCCAAGGTTTCATAAAAACTACCAAGTTTATTCACCAAGTTATCATGAAACATGTCATCTCTAGAGATTAATTATTTACCCAATGCATTGGAGCACTACCAGGGCACATCATTAAAAGATATTTAATTTCATGTGAACCACATATATCATAATCAAACATTTATAAAATAACCCGTAGTGAATAAAAGAAATGTGTTTCATTTCAAAATCATGATATTTTAAGAATAACTTAAAAATAAGATCATTATGTCATTTATAAACCATAGAAAGGGAGTGAGGATTATATGCATGCCAATTCCAGAATCAAATATATCAATTTTTTGTATTCCTAAACACCAATAGAAATGAAATAGTTTTTGGAATTCACATAAATAAAACAAGAAAATTTATTGAGAGAAAGAGAAATTTTGAGATGAAATTTATGCAGCATAACGACAATATAACATGGTTTTAGAAATTAATAAAATTAGAGGGTACAAGGGTAACCCTCTCATAAATAACTCATATTAAAATATAATAACGAATAACATGGAGATAAGAAAATGTTATATATATTTTAATGACATACCACAAGAAAAGGAAACATGAAAGGAAAGAGATGTGGCGATTTCTTTTACAAGAAATTCGGCAGCCTAACGACATCACTTAAAAATTCAGAAAATCAATTGGTAAGAGCAAAAAAGGGATCTAATAATTTGGAAATAAAATAGAATGAAGTAAATATATATAATAACACCCCCTAAAATAATAAAATGTAACTATAAGACATAAAATAAAGGAATTCATGAGTTAAAAGTGGATGGTGAAAGGATCTCGTACCTTGAAGAGTAACTTCGAACGCTTGAATTTCTAGACCTTGGGGGGGTTGAGGGCACCTTGGGAGGACTCCATGGGAGGTAAAAAGACCATAACATCATTTAGAAGTATTTTTGAATGAAATATATGTGGTAATGGCTTGGTATTTCTAGGATAATTGAGGGAACAAAGCAATAATTTCCATGGGACACTTCATCGGTGGTATTGGCTAAACCATTGGCTTTCCCACAGTATTTCCCCATGGTATTGGACACTTGGTAAACCTCATGGAATATATCACTATTCATAATTCGACTAGAATTATTACACAATTATCACATCCTTAATGATGTCATTAAACACCTGAAACTCAAAACTATTATTTCATTAATCACCAAAAATTCATCTTTTTCAGAAAACTCCCAAAAATTATCCATAAACTAATATTGATGATCTAAATTCAAAAATTAACTCAATTTTAAAAAAATAAAATTTAACTACTTTTTAATTTAATTTTTAAATATAAAAACTATTCATAATTTACAATTCATCAAAAATTATGTTGATCTTATTAGACTATAAATTCATTACTGAACACAACTGTAGAAGACCATATTTTAAAAAACATTACATATTATTACCTATTTATGGTTTACATAAATATTTTAAACAACCTTTTTTCAAAATTCATCAATAAAATATATCCTATATTTATCCATAAATTTAAAAATTCACAAACTTCACCACCACAAGAAACAAATTATTTTTCTCAAAGGATTACACAAAGCAGTTATGGTGTCATTACATAGCCCCTTATAAAACCAGTGTAGGACCAATGTGTATGGTGTGCTAATGTAATAGAATCTGGGGCGACTCGGCCAACATTGCCCGAGTAGTGGTTTCTATCAGTTTGAACTTCTCCTAAAGGTGATTCTGTTCTAGCTCTACGTGATGAAGTTCGCATCGGTTTGGTCTAGAGAAAATCATAATAGTGCTACCTCCCTCCCATGTTCCATCATATGGGCTTTGATCGGCCTAAGACTACTGGACGAGGACATCGAGTCTTCTTTCTGTATTAATTAACCGATATCACTTGTTTTTATAGAAAAATAATCACAACATTAAGATATTAGTTTCTTACGGTCATATTGACCAACTATCATATAATAGTAAAAAACCAACAGTCTCGTTTTAATTATACTCATTTCATTAAATGAAATAGTTGTGTTGAGTATAAAATAAAATAACAAAGAAAATTAGGAAACAAAAATTATTAAAAAGTTTGGGTCGTTACAAATTTATTCTTCACATGTAACATATTTCAAGAATAATTATATTGAGTTATATAAATATATTACAAATAAAAATATTAAAAACTATAAAAATTTATACTCCTCTTTCATTATCAATATATATATATATATACACATATATTAGATAGTTTTTACATATTTTAATAACCGTGGGTAGATAATCATTATCTCTTGGAAGTACATTCATAAAAGAGGTCATGGTATCGATTATTTTTCCTATTTCTATTAGTATTATATCGTATATGGTAAAATAATATATTATTAAATATATATTATAATGCAATAAATTCATTTCATAGTAATTTTTCTTAAGATCCATCAAGATAAAATTTGTGACGGGAATGTTTCAGTGACTCTTAATAAACGAATGGTGATTTATTTATAATAAGTTGTCTACTGATATGAAAATAAATGAAAAAACATAATTTACATATTTATATAATATTATACTAGTAAATATTTTGTCATATTAATCCATGATATAAACATATATAATTTTTCAATTTTACGGTTAAACTGACCCAAGAACGAACCTACCATTGTTAATTTATAGTTATGAGATGGGTTTGTTTCAATTTCATTATACCAGCAGAATAATGATATTTTTTTCATATTAAAATGATATATCATAATTTTAAATAAATATAAATTTTATAAAATTTATATAAAGCTGTTACATAGAAAGAAGATATCGTTTTCTTCTACGTTCACACGTTTTAAATGATTTAATTTACAATTATCATTTTTTGATCAAGTCATTTATAGGTACCATACTTTTTCATTAAAAAACATTAATAATATAATAAATAACATATTTATTAATTTAACATGTTACATTTACCATCTATTCATGGTGGTGATGAAAGAAGAAAGAGTAATCAATCATTCTATGTAAGCGGTAGTCCACATATACACATAGTTGACATTTTTTTCCATATAATGGAATAAATATATAATATGATTTATAATTTAAAAATATAAAAAACAATAAAAATATAATAATTATTTATTAAATTCAACATTTTTTTCATTTTTGTAATGTTCTTAAATACAATATGATGTTTTTGGAGGTGGTTGTTCACACACACGCATGCACTCACGAATGTAATTTTCTATTTTTAAAGTGAAAAATTGAATGAAGTATTAATGATCATTAACAAAGAATAATAAAATTGATTATATAACAAAAAATATCTCATTACATATATATTTTTAAATTATAATTATAAAATAAAAATACAATAGAATGATGTTAATTAAAAATGAATACTCAAAGTGGGAACATAGAGACTGCCATAGAAGATCCCTTACAAACAGATGAAATATGATAATCTCTTATGAATATAAACCCGATATAGTAAAAGAATATTATATGGAATGGAAAATAATGGTTTCATGTGAAAAATGATTTTAGTAGTGTCTTTAAGGGGTGGTGAGACACTACTTTTATAAGTGGTGATAATGGAATTTTCGTAATATTTATACATAATATAAAGGGTGAAAATGTTAAACATGTCATGAGGATCCAATAATTGATAAAAAATGTTCTTATGGTGATATAAGTTCAATAAAATCTCAAATATTCAATTGTAAATAGGTTTTTTATAAAATTTGAATCCATATACCCATTATATTATTACTATTTCCATTTAAGATTTTAATGTGGTAACTAGTTTATACCAAATTTAACTTAATATTCAAGTATAAAAATATTATGGTCATTATTATAAAATAATTAATCATATATTTAAATTATTAAATCAGTCTTATTTGATTAAATTTATAAAATCATGGAAATTTAATTTTAAATTAAATTATTTAATTTATAAATTTTGAGAAAATATTACTTAGGTTCAAAAATATCAAAAATGGGAGTGAAAATTTAGAACAAAATTAATATTAAAACATCACAAATTAATTAACTATATGTACATAGAACATTTTATGAATTTAAATTTCATACTTATATTAGAATTCTCTCATAAAATACATGTTATTTGTAAAAATTATATTTTTCATTATCAACTAAAAATGTTTTTTTTATGAAAAATTTAAAATATTCATCTTAAGAAAATGTTACAATGATGTATCCGAATATAGTTTTGGTTTATTAAATTTAAAATATTTTAATTAAAATATTTAATTATAAAATAAAATTGAAGAGATATAATGAAAAATTGTGTTTATTTGGAAATATTAATATTTGAATATTACGAATTCTCATTGAAATTAAAATTTTTTATGAATTAAATTAGTATTGACCAATTATTCATATAAAATACATTTAATAATGAATAATAGAAAAATTTTGAAATATAAATGGGTATTTTATAGAAAAAAGTTATAAAAAAACATTGTATAACTCATAAAATGATCATATTGCCCAATTTATCTATACCAATTGAATTTCAATGATTTTAAAATAGAACTTATTTTGATTAATTAGATTTTTCATAAACACAATAGCAATAATCATTCCCATTAATTCATCAAATATGTTAAAATTTATAAATGTATCACAATTTAAATTTATTTCATTGTTTCATATATAGAAGAGTATCAAACAAAATGTATTTTTTTGGGTAATAGTATATTAAAATTTCAGGGTGATACACCCTTGAACATTGATTCTATCACCATCAAAAAACTGACCATGTACACAAAATTTGGTCAGTTCAAAATTTATCAAACCAACCCAATCCTAAAAAGGAAAGGACCTGAAAACATATTTTCAAAATGCCTAATCAACATAAAGTAGGGAATGAAGCTCAAATTAAATCTCTATAAGTTTCCAGCCTGAAACTTTTCCCATGGTCCCCACATACACATCAGGAAAATGTCACAGAAATAATAATGACCATATAGGGATCACATAAAATCCATCCAGACTGACCCATTTAATTGTTATTAAACCAGTTTTCTCATGGAAACACACACGACACAATTCATCATGAAACAAACAAGTTCTAACAGAGCTAACAACATAATAGAATTATAATAATGAAAAAATTTATACATGAGGAATGAAAAACTATAAGTCTCATTAAGAAGTAAGTATTTATAAAATAAAGTATCAAACTCACGAGTATAAACTAACCAAAACAAGTAATGTTAATCCCTTCCATATAACCTTTAAAAATATTTCTAACGTAATTTTTAAATATATTTTATCAGAGTTATATTATTTTGGAATACTCACACTAATACCTTATAGAAAATATAATTAAAAATTCTTTATAAAACCTATTTTTGTTTTGAAATACTATCTGGAAACCCATTTATCAAATATTTATTTTTTCCATTAAATTCCTTTTCCCAAAACCTATTTTTAAATGTAAAATTAAAAAGTAAATTCTTTTAACTTTTTAAAACTAAAAAATGCCTCCAAACTAACCAATAATAGGTATAAACAAACTTGTTTTACTAGGGTACCAATATTTAATCATTAATTGAGGAATATAGAAAATTTTTATTATTAGGTCTATGTGAGTCATGCCCGACCTTATAGAAACTCATAAAAATTAGAAAATATATAGTTTGGTATACCAATGAAGCACAAAAAAATAAGTTTCTCAATTAATAAAGAGACATAATTAAATTATACGTCTAATACCCCAACTAATTATCATAAATTTGATCCATTCTCATACTGACCTCTACCAATTCCATGTTCCCTTTCTAATTATTGCACACAATTAAAATAATTAATTAAATAATTAAAACCAAATTCCAAAATTAGAAAAATAGGTTACAAACACACTAAAAAATGTAATGACATTATAATCAATAGAAACATGGTGAGTTCTACTCTAAAACACCACCATGCCTAGGAATCACGAAATATAAAACATAATACTGAAATCAATAGGAAATTTTACCAAAAAAATATATACTAAAAATGAATACATTGAAGAACAAATCATTCAATAAACCTTTAAAGAATAAATTTTTTGACTTCTCTGGATGTCCACTATGATATATATATAAAAGAAATCACCTTAAATTATAATTATGTAAAATTTTTGTTGTAATATTTTTCACTAAAAACCCGAAACATATAAACTAAAATTATAAAATTTAAGGTGATGAGAACAAGTGGAAAAAGAAGAGTGATCGTACACAAAAATTACATGATGAAATGATTCCAACAAGATGGATCAAGGGGAACCAAATAGGGGGAGGTGAGGGTTAAAAAGCCGTTATTTTCACAATATAGAAGATAATAGACTTGAAAGATTTAAAAATTAGAAACCCCCTAATATATTTAAAAAATATTCCCTCGTATGGTTTTATGGTGTGAACATATGTACACAACTTGAGTGACACCATGATAGAACCCCATAACTACATACCTATAACATTCATGTTGTGAAAAATAGGTTCACTCGATAAATATTTTGAAGTTACTACTCTCAGGAGAATGAATACATTGGGAAAACTCCAAGGCATTCATGAACCCTTGGGATACCAACCAAAATGCATACCATTACAAAAAAATCATTTAGAAATGTTCAAATGCTCAAACCCCCATATTGAGCACGGTTTCCCAAATAGAACCACCCACAAAATGAGAAATTCAAATTCTGTTATGAATTTCCATCCTGTAATGATTCTAGTAATTATAATATGTCATATCCAAATAAAAAGAATGGTTATGATTGACCTACATTTGGTATTGATGGTTTTATTACCACTATGAGAAAATATAAATTATTACCTTATGGTAAACATGAACCACTATCCTCTTGAAAAATAGATAAAATTTTCAATATATCATGGTATGGATCACTAAATAAAACTCCAAATCATGGGTTGGGTAACTCCACTAATGTAGCTTCATCTACATAGACCCTAATGTGACCACATGATTGTGTTGTATTAAAACATCTCCTAATGAAATTCCAGATGAATCATTGTATAAGTTATATTCTTTATCAGGATCATGCATGATTCAAATCATTATTTTAGAGATTCTCTATTTAAATTCTCAAATGATACTCGTATAAGATTCATGAAAAAATTACCCATTTCATGGTTCAAATTTTCATACCCATATACTTTTGGGAGAAGTCACAAATAATTATTTTGTAAAAACCAGCTAAACCCAATAATCTTCTAATAATGAAACAATTTTTGGTCACTCTTAGTAAACCACTGATCTGATGTTCTTTGAGACTATAGTAAATCCAAAATTTACTATAATGAACAATAATAAGTTCTATTAGTCAATATATAAGTCTAACTTTGAGATATTTTCATGGATTAGATGATACCAAAGTGAAGTCATATCAGTCATTAGGTCCTGTGAATCTTTCTACAATAACATAATGTAGAAATGAATATCGTCAATAAAAAAATCCATAAAAGAATCTATATGAAAATTTAAAACATGATTCATAAATTTTATAATTATTTTTTAATTGATTTTCATATCGAAAAACAAGACCAGATACTCGTACGTACCTTAAATGATATTACTTTTTTTACAAGGAATATTTGATGTTCTCACCCTCAACCAGTGATAACTCATAATAAAAATTAATATTATATAAAACTTAATCCACTCTATAAATTTAAAAAAATAATCAATAAATGGAAAGGAGTAAAAAAATTTAACTTTCACCTAGTCCAACATCCTATGGTCAGCACATGGATTCAAGGAATCATCCACCAACATGGAGAATAAGACTAGAAAACCCTAAGGAAATTTACTTGGTCAAATGAATCACATGTCCATTAATCACTCTTACTAAGCCTTAATATCTCTATACTGTATAGGATTCATCATGTAAGGTAGAATAGAAATACTCTCTACACCAAAAAAGATATTTATAATAAACAGTCAATCTATCTCTCTCTGATGTCAATATTGATAAATACTAGGGGAAAAACATCTTGATACTGATCCAACATTTGCATAAAAATATTGAGTATATCCTCCCCATCATCCAACTCATGACCAGAAACCCTGGTTGTAATACTTTATGGTTGAAAATATTTTTTCCCAGAACGATCTAAAAAAATCCCACTCTCTACTACAAAAGACTCATCTACCAACATGGGATATGAAATATCCCCATCGATGGTAACAATTGATATAGGATCAACTTATAACTAACCAATCCATCTCAGTAATTAGATAAAACATTTTTTTCTTTAACCTGAAGATATTCCTAACAATCTTGTACAAAAAAATTATCAGTAGATATTTCTTTAAAATGATGAATAACATTAGATCTCAACCATAAAGGCATGTCAATAAACTCTACTCCAAATAAGAACATCATCTATATAACCAACAAATCTAATAACTAAAATAATCATATCAAATGTGTTACGTATATATTAAATAAAAAATAATATAATGTAGAATCCACTAGTATCATACCTCTAATAGTAAACGGTAGAACATATTGACTAGAGAGAGAAAACGGAATAACATGTAACAATCCTATCATTAGCCTTTTACTTATATCTATCTTCCATATGAGGAACCACTTTATTGGTGTTGATGCTCCTACCATGGGTTACCATTTCATCTTCCACGAGTAGTACACCTTGTGTAACTCGAGTGACCCCCTAGTCATGGAACTCATTTTCCAACTCCCAATACATATACCTTACTCAATACTCATCCACTCACTAATCTAGAATCACTCTTATACAACTACTTAAAGTGTCACATCCTACAAAAAAATCAACACTCAAGCAGTGGTTGGGGGAATTGATTCATGTTTGAACTCGTAGCCCAAAATTATTTCAATCAATATAATATTCCTCTAATAATGGATAAAAAACCAACTTCCTTAGATTCTCTTACCATCGTCTCTATGGAACTAATCGTAAAAATAATGTTTCCCACTAATTAAAGACCCTCTTCTAAATCCCCCTAGTGATTCCAACTTCACGGAACCGATTCCATAACCCATGTTTATTTCTATTATTATGTCTGGATTTATGACCACTAAAATCAATAAACTCTGAAATATATTCACCATAGAAAATTCTAAAAAAGTGTAGATCAGAATATAACATCTTGTACCATCATCATATTGAAAATTTTCAAATCATAAAAATAAGTGTCATCGTCCAATACTAACGTCATTCATTAATTAGAATTCCTAAACCCCCATACCCTATATTCTCATAGATTAGCTATGTAAATGTGATCAAAACCCCCTTATGATATCCTTCAAGGATATCCTTACAAGATGATTTCAATGGATAAATCACCCTTAATTATTTTCATTATTTCAAGGCATAAAAACAGTATGATTTACAACACTCATTAGGGTCATAACAATATAAGAAAGACCAATTCCATAGAATCCTCTTATGATTAATTCCTTATGTGTATCATTGTTTTCTCAAGGGTAGAATTATTCATTTTATGTACCATGAATTGATCTATATAACTAAATTATAGGTTGAATGAATAGTTATTCACTGTGAAGGAAAACATACATAAATTAAAAAGAAGAATGTTTTGATGGATAATTTAGGCACTACCTAACCAAGGTTCATAGAATTATACTAATTAAATAGCGGCCATTAATTCAATATAAAATTATTATATACCAAAATAAAAGGAAATCCCTATAATAGGGAATGAATTATGTCATACTGCATAGATGTTAAAATATATATAAATGAATAAAATGAAACATTACTTTTACCATAATATCATAACTGGGATAAACAGCAAGATAAACCACAAATTATGGCAGAAGAAACTACTAGTTTAAGGAAAGAGGGAGGGTTTGTTTGGTCCCAATAGTACAAGAATCTATGTGAGATAGGGGTTTAGAGTATTTTTATTCGATATATAAGTTATTGTATTTTTAAAATTTTTGAATCAATTTTAATGTTTTGTGGTTTGGATGCATATTTTTCAAAATCGTGATTAATTGTTCAATACCCACTATCTACAGAAAAAAAAAAGTTATATCATTGGACCACACTAAATCATATACCATGTATTAAAAATAATATTACTACTATTAAAGAATAAAACATTGTGTATTCTAATGTAATGAGTGTATTAATTGGGTGCCATATTTTGGAAATGCCTATATAAAATAAACCATCTTTTGAAGAGTATCCTCTATACCTTTTCAAAATTTGAGGAATTGTGTTCTAGGTTTCCCCCTTCACATAGATATGCTGAATATTTCGAAACAACATGTATAAACCATTCTTCCTTCCCAATAACCCACATTTCTATTCATTTTGGCCTAAATTTTTAATTATGACCTCAAAACCACTCCATGTCCCCATAAAAAACCTCAAATACATAGTAATGTGAATGGTTATTTCATTTATTTTGATCTAAAAACTTATACCTCAAAATGATCATGATTGTTACATAAACCATATCATTTAATGAAAAATAAAAAAAATATTATATTTTGTAAAAAGATATTACTGTATCACATATCATCAACATAAGTATAATATAATAATTAGTGAAAAATTAATTGTTTTTATAAAGAAACTATAAATAAAAAATCATTCTATAAAAATATTATTTAGATAAATTATCTATGATATCCTTGGAATCATCATACTATAAAATACATAACGTTCCATATCACAAGAAGGGATCCTCTAAAATAGTTCCCCAACACGGTTTGTGGAATGGCCACAAGCACTCTTCCATATATACCAGAGACTGCTGATTAGTAGTGAAGGTCTAAAAGTGGTAAAATGGGGATACTCTACCCTCAACATTAACAGATAATATAGGATATGAATAAATAATTTATTGAAGTCGATGATATATGATATATTATTGATATAATAATAAATGGCCAAAATCCATAAAAATTATCATATACAAATGATGTCAATGGTATATAAAAAAGAAATATTCAAACCTAGAAGAAGGTTTATAGTGTAATACATGTTATACGTCCATTTACAAAGTCCAACATATAAACACTAATAGAATAATCCATACTCCCCCATTCCTCTTCTCATGTACTCTATCCTTGTATAGAAAATCAAGCATCCAAAGTTGGGTGATTTACCATCCCATGTTTGTAACAAGGATGTTTTTCTTGGTACCATGTGGAATCACAAAAAGTGCGTGAGTAAAAATCATTAGAATACAAAAAATATAATCTATAAATAATTTATCATTTGAATAGGAAATTAGAAGTGTGTTTTTATAACAACCATAAGCTATGATGAAAAAATAAACATGTCATCCCAGGTTCCATGTGGAACACTGGCCAACCATACATACTCTAATATAGGATGGAATTTTAGTGAGAGTTTTTCCTTTTGTGAATAATCTGTGTACCTATCCCGAATGACCATGTAATACATACAATAATTATCATATAATAGATCCATGTTTCCCATTTCATTTAAATTTTAACAACCATGAATAAATATAGAAAACAGGAATCCAAGACAAGGTATTGTGGAGGGTCATGTCCAATTATTGCTAATCAATAACAAAGAATTTCATTTCCATCAATAATAAAAAAAATTGTAACATCATGTCCATGATAAATCCTAAAATAATAAAGAATGTAATTTCAAATAAGAAATAAACTATGCAGGGCATAGTTTCTTATTTTAATAAATAAAAATGGGGTACCCCTTGTACAACAATTATAACTTATAAAATGACTTTCATTTACATTAATCATTAAATTAAAAATGACGAATGCCTTTCCATTTAATAATTAAATGTACATGAAGGAAATTCTAGTCCAATATTAATTTACTAATTAATAAAAAGCATCATGTTCAATAGTAAACAAGTATGAAGTATGAATATGGAGATCTAATGCTTATGTTAATGAAAATTACATTTATCACACATTAATCACACTAGACTAATCCATTTATAAAATATCGTTAAGTTCTTTGTTAAAATCCCAGACATTACATTATTCAATTAAAATGCATTCACTAATTTATTCTATTTCATTATAAATGATTAACATGTCCCTTGTGAGTACACATGCCAGAATACAACTATATTAATTTGGATATATACTAGGATATTACATTAATCAAAATCACGATATGCCCTATTATATTAATTTAAATATTATTAGGAACTCTATATACCTTTTTAAAATATTTTTAATCAATCCAGTATTTCAATGATTTATCCATACCAATCAAAAATTCATTAATTTAATTTAGAAACATCTAAATCCCAACTAAAAAAGGGATAATAATTCATCATGGAATATGATCAACCTCACACCTAGGTTGTGTTGGGTTGAATAAATCATTCACAAAAAATCTATAGGTGTGTCATAACCTGTCTAAATCGGTACTAGGAGATCAATTTTATGTTTTTTATACATTAAGACCACTGCATAAAAAGTAGGGTGTGCACCTCAACAAGGAATTATTATAAATATGATATAACTTTATGGAAAATACATATACATCCGACCCCGTGATTTGTATATTTCACTCATTAATAATAGGGATTTTATTCCATCAGAAATTATTGAAATCTGAAGAGTAGGTAAGATCCAGAAAATATGGTATATATTATAACAAGAATATAATGTTGAAGATGTTGGGATAAATTTAAATTATATTGAAGAGGATTTGTATACTAACATAGGGTGATCAGATTCAAACAATGGTGATAAATTTGGAGATCAGATGATGGATATCCATACAATACTAGGAGTATATCCAAAGGGTGATTTATTGTCTACTATGCATGTTGAATGAGGGATAAATATAAACAAATATATTTTATGGGTTAAAAATGGAAAAGTGTAATTTCACCCACTTTTAAAGGGGACATGATTTAGTTGTTTATATAGAATAATCATACACCAACAATGTTCTATTAATATGAATCTTTATATATCCCTCTCATAGCCTAATGCATGGTCAAAAAACGTTATGTTGCTAGTGATATTTCACTATCTAATTTGTCCACCCATTCACACACTTGGCGCATGATTAGAAAAATCTTGTGATACCCATAAATTTCCCATCTATGAAATTATTTTATTATTTCATGTAGCTATTGAAAATATCTGGATTGGTTAAAATAATCATTTGAATTCCTACAAGGTCGGACAGTTTTGGCACATAGTCAATGTTAATTGTGTGCCTCCTTTTTTCTATCAATGAACCAGTATTTTGAATCCCTATGGTCTTGAAAATCATTTTGAGTCACGAGAAACCTACCAAGCCATAAACGCCCTATAAAATGAAAAATATATAGATTAAAAATTATATGAATTTCATTTTGAATCTCGGTTTAATATTCAACCCATCCACCAAACGAATATTATAAATCCTCATTGAGTTTAAATATATTTCAATTTACAGGATGTTACAACTTCCCCCACTATAATACATATCAACAATAAGAATCCATGGTTTGAAAAAAACAACACACAACCTAATCAGTTTGTGAATTCCTAAACAAATAGACTCATTGTGTTTTAAATCACCTAAAAGGCCTCAAAGAATTACTATAATAATATGGCACATCAACTCTAAAACTCAATCCAATGGTGGTTACAAGTAACAAAACACAAAGGCAGATCTTACATTATCCTATCTAAACCAGAGATATGAGAATGTAACCATATCATTCATAAATAAAACCATGGTTCCCTACACCACAGTTCCCTTCCAAAAAATATATGATTCTTTGTCATAGTGGCTACACCATATAAAATTCCTACTGAATCAAATCCTTAGGGTTATAGTAACACCATAAACATTTATATCAATTTAAATGAATGATCAAATTCCAATCAACCCATCATAGATTGGCCATGATATCTTTTCCTTGAAAAGCCTCAGAAATTCCTTAGACTCCACCCATCTTATAACAATGTTGTGCCTAATGAGGTTCATCATCATCCACATCCATTTATTTAAGGGACTCATGTTGAACCGCATCATCTAAACTATTTATGATAAATATCAGAATCAAAATTCACACTTCACCAAACCATATTCTAAAATACTTAATCATATGGGTAAACAAGACTATTTTTTGAATAATCACAAAATTATAGACACGACATCCAATGAAGTCTCCTAAACATACCATATCCTTTTCATTATAGTTATCATTCTATAGTACATAGACCAATTTATTCACAATCCAACACTCTATGATTTCCACATCTATCATATGACTGTATCCCACATATATTCATCAATCGAGCATATATCAAGGAATACACATGTAATTTATTAAGAAATGTATTCTTACGTCAATCCATTAGTTAAATGGCATATGATATCTGAAATGACCATCAGATAACTAGTATCCATGTACCATGAAACATCTCAGATTAGTGTTTTCCATCAGCAACTGAAATCCCACTCCCAATAGAAGGACCATCCATGTCATCACATATATGAAATAATATCCTAATTACCATATCCCATTCCCTCTCTATCCCAAAATATAACAGTTGGCATAGGTAAGAGCCCTGCATCCCCAATTACTAATATAATTCATCACCCGTTTCCACTTCTTGAGAATAGTTTCCATTGAAAACTATGAATTAAATCAATAAATGAGTGTTACAAACTGTAATCATCCAATGGTGTACTCTACACCATTTGGATTATTTTAAACATATTTTGGAGTGAAATGCCCAGGGAGTACATTCATTAATATCAAAACTCTCTAAATATACTATTGGATATGTCAAGATATTGGGAATGATTATCTCTTAATCAAGAGTACACTAATATTCCATCAACATGTGTTTATCGTACCCTTTGAGTCATGAAAAAGTAAAACTAGGCTGCGATTTCCATAACCAACCACTGAAACCTTATCTCCAGACAATATGTGTCCATGTACATCCATGGGTAAACAAACTCATGGTACCCAATTTAGCTACAACATATCCCCCCATAATGGAAACATCCTTTAATTTACCAAATTCACCTGATTTACATTCCCTCAAGATTTATTATCGCAACCACAATTCCCTATCCCAAATCTGACCACTCCTTGACGTTCCATATCAAAGAGTTCCTATGTGGAACCAATTAAAACTAAACTAACCATTCAATGGGTGTAAATTAAATACCACTCATTTTATGACCTAAATCATGAAACCATGAGTCATCCATAAATAAGTACAACCATTACATGCTACCCAGAATGTCAGTTTTTAACACACAAATAGCTCCCTTGGAAATCCTCTTAAATATGGGAAGCATAGCTGTAAAATGATTTATCAAAAAACACCTAATCAGATGTTTTCATATAATAAATTAAAGTACCAACCACACAAAATTTGGTTAGAAAGTCCATGCACTTGAACCTTCCAACACATCGATTCCATTCATGATGTATAAGCACTCTATGTGCTTCCTATAAAATAACAGGAATCAGTATGTATAAATCTTAAAAATCATGAACCTTCCATAAATTGGTAATTAAATGAGTTTACAATAATCTAACCACCATTAAGGAATAAATAATCATGGTCCAATCTCTCTTAAATGTTTCCCTCACTCAACCACACATTACTAAATCTGTATGGTCTGAGATAATGATAAAGGGCCTCCCCCACCTAGAACTATAGATCATGTCTAAAAAAAGGAACACTAGGTTCTTTAACGAAGACCTATGGTCTCTCACATGAGAACCATAGCACAATTAAGGGAATCTATTACATTAAATCAATCACACCTATGATTCCCATCTAAAGAGATAAAACTAACGGTTTCAAAAATATCATCAACATATAAGGGTAAAAATATTTCAACATTGATGTAACGATATATCATACCAATAATTATCTTACAAGGCTATGAATCACTATAAGAACCCTCATATGGGAGTTATCCCATGGGGTCCACTATTCTAAATTAATGGTTAAAGAGATGACACTCATCGGGTATCTGCATGTTGTAATACCCACATAAGGTTCAAATTTCCAAACAACCACCCACCAATATGGGGGGGTTTATTTTCATTTACTAAGATTTTTATCCTATTCCAATAGAGAAGTAGTGGTTATTAATATTTCTAGGAACTCAACTCAAATACCTAAAATTTTACTATGTCCTATGTAGACACTATATTGGGTTCGATCCTCATTAAGGAATAATGAATTGATACTAAAACTAGGGTCACAATTAAAAGGAATGATGGATCTACTACCTAACATTTATGTCCATATCAATAGGAAATGAATCCAACTAAGTCAAAAAATCACCATTCATGTTCTCGTTCAATCATATCATAGATCTATCCAAACACAAACCCACAAAATAGAGTTCTTATTTTTTAACATAAACCAAAGGTTTTAATATTGGAATTTTTATAGGGTTTCAGTAATTATAACCACTAAATAAATTCTAATACATGGGTGGAAAAGTACTAGTTATAAAATATTTTCACAAAACTATACATGTAACATTATGTAGATGACTACATGAAACAATATATGTAAAACATCTCATAATTTCATTATAATTTTTTTATAGGTTTCCAAAAATGGATAAGTTGAAGGAAAATTTACTCATAAGTTATATATAAAAAAACCATTTACATAAGTAATTATAATTTATTAAATCCTTCCAATAATAAATCAAAATAAGCATAAAGAATGGGATTTTATCGCACTAAGAGGATAAGGTAAATAGGATGCATCCATAAATTTATATATAACACCATATATGATTATAAAAACACATTAAATAAGCACATCTTGTTTTCATAGAATACCCTATAGTTGTCAAGATGCAATAAAGAATAGAATATATTAAACCTTATAAGACCACGTAATCCAATCCCAAATATAATTATATGGGAAAATATTCCAATTTTATGGTGGAAATAGTCTGTGAATTATTATTTGAATCCCATTTAAGTGAAACTCATAAAACATAAAATTGTAAAATTATGATGGTGGGTTTTTCTCATAAGTGAAAACACCCCAAACTGACATACTAGTGAAATATCAGCATATAATGGTTCAGTTATATGGTTCTTAATTATTCTCTTATAGGGTGACAAACTAATATATGTTGAAATTGACTAAATCATTTAATAGAATCCATTTACTGTAAGATTTAAAACTCAGTATTATATATATCATGTTTCACTTATATGAATTATTTATTCTCATGTAATATATTCATATGATTTATAATTTATAATTCGAATTAATGTAAATGAAGCCAAATTTTTTATGCTCCAAATATTCATGTATATATAGTAGTTTTTTGACTATATAGGAAACCCATCCCAATTTATCAATGCCCATACAATTTATAAATTGAAAAAGGGATCCCATTTAATCAAAACCACTAATGATTCATCACATGAAACAATTTATCCATAGATCAATCATATATAAATATGTTAGTTAAATATAATTACACCTCCATGATATGTCAAAAAATAATATGTAGGCTAATGAAAAAAAATTATTTAACCAATCGCATATCATAACCCCAACAACAAATTGGATCACAAGGTAATGAAAAGATAGAAAATTGAAATAATCACCCAATGATGGTGTAAATCCATGAATTATAATAAATCATAGAAGCATGGTATGTATATATGTATGAATATTAATCAAATAATATACATACAACATGTATTATGAATTTAATAAATGAATTCCTCATACCCTGGAATATCCATATAATGTGAATCTCTATGTACTAATAATGATTCAGGAACACACCACATGACATTCCATTCTAGGACTAGAGATAAATATCATAAATTAGTTTTCATTGGAAAATTGAATTAATCACACGATATAATATAATAATCAACTACAAAAATGAATAGAAAGAACAACAATATAGTCCATGGAAGCTTCATCATTCACCCATGTCTGGGTTGGCCATTATCTGGAATGATATATTTAACAGGGTCTTACAATATCTTTATCAAATGACTATAATCCCTAAAATATTAATATGAAGAAAAAATCCTTGGATACCACATTATAATGTCCCTTCCCAGGGAGGCACCAAAACAATGCCTCTGGATGGTAGGCAATGCGGACCCATGCATGCCTCCCTATATTCTAGAGGCTGATGACAAGTATCAAGGTTTTAATGGTTGTACAATAGAGAGACTATACCCAATATATCAATAATAAATATAATATAAGCATGTATAATTAAATTAATTATAATTGATATGATAAATCATCAAGATAATAAAAAAATCATAAATTAATTATCAGTTCCATATATAAATTAATTATTATCTATATAAAATCTAAATAGGAATATATGGTAGAAGGAATATAGTTCAGTATATAATATATGTTTAACAACAATTTCCATGATCGAAACACCAATATCATCACAATCACTATCTTGGACTACTACTCCTCTACTCCATCCAAGAATAGAACTTCCACAATCAAATTTTGGTTGTTTTTCTTATCCTTAACTATCACCAAGAAGTATATACAAAACAAACAGTGTCCTGAATATGTTGTGATGAAGAATCATTAGTCATCCACAATGTAGATTATGACTAATAAAACATGTGAATATGAATTTATTGCTGTGAAGGATTAACAATTTTTTGTAGTGATGAAAAAATTAACTTGTTGGCCCTAGTTTTCTAAAGGATACTAGCCGACGATACATTATTCAACATAGGTTAGTATTTCAGTGAGCATTTTCAGTTATTTTAATTACCCCTGGAACTAAGTCTCATGACCAGGAACCCATGTAGTAATTATCATAAAATTTATCCACATGATCCATTTAACCTAGAACATTGAAGTTGATGATAACTCAAAACACAAGAATTAATGCAATGGTTGTGTAAAGAATCATTTCAAATGATTCCCAAAAAATTACTTGGAATTCCATGTTGGATCAATTATTTTATAAACCTATAAAAATATCATTTCAAATATTAGTCAATAAACAATAAGTATTTTCCTGTCAAACAAAAAATAAATACTGAGGAATGTAATTTCCAATAGAAATCAATACCAATGTGAAATTTCATGTCCAATAATTATAATTATGCGGTGATAAAGAATCTCAAGTACATAAATAATAAAATAAACAATGAGGAATTATTTTTCCATTCCAATTAAAAACTATACAAGGAACATCATGTCAAATAATAACCAACTAATCCATAGTGAGAGATATATCAACTGATAAAATGTATAAATTATGAATTTCATGATCTAAAATTCATGTTATTATCCACTAATTTTATTTTTCTTTAATCACATAAAAATAAACCATTTATAAATAAACCTGATGTTCATTGGTAACATACAATAATATAAACCATTAAATTATAATAGGTTCACTAATTTATACAATTACATTATGAGTGATTAAGATTGGCTGTGTGATTATACATTAAACAATGAACCATAATTCAATTTATATTTCCACATGGTCATTCCATTTTTCAAAGACAAGAAATACTCTATTACATGAATTTATATATCATTAATCACTTAATAAATAATCTATCAATATTTATAATATATCAAGGGGTCAATTTTTTTATCCATACCAATCTAAAATTAATTAATTTCAATTAGAAACTTCACTTTCAAAATTGATAAATAATGTTAAATAAGTCATCAATACAATCTATATCACCCTTGGGGTGGTTTAGTTAGAGGTATTCAACCGAAAAACATGTATAAGGGTATCATATAATGTAAAAGTAGGGTATAAAGGATCAATTTGATTTATTTGATACTTTAAGAGAAAGACGAGGAAATCCCACTGTGTGTCACAACAATGTATGTTGACGCCTGCAAGATAAGAATTGAAAAAATCACAAGGGAAGAAATACTTATATATGGGTATTGTTTTTATTATGAATGTATGGAAGAAAGGGATGCTTTAAGAATCATGAATCCACTAAGAGATGTATGATCACATGAAAATTTCAAGGACATGAGATGGCCCTACACATTGTGCATCATCTGTTGATAGTGTAACACATCCAAATTCAATCAACCTTCCAACACTTGAAATGCCCCCACCACCCAAAAAAATAAATGTGTTTCCGTAGGCCGCATGGTTTGGCATGAGAATTTTCCTAACATACTATCAAAAATATATTAACAATAAAGACGGATGAAATTATAATGGAATAGACCCCCACTGGTCATGAAGCTCAGACTCTATGTCATTTTATATGAATAATAAAATCATATGGTAATATCGAAATAATATTTCATGACCTCTAATCCTTCACCACATAAAACAATGGAGAAAAGTGGGAGAATGTGAGAGTGATTCACGGTCATATAAAGCCATGTGATACACACCCAAAGTGATCTATAGGACTCTGCGTAACCTCTCTAATGTCCTCAGAAATGTCTAGAAAACCCTGTGATGATCATAGGATTGACAGACAGAGTTGTCCACTAAATCTTTTCACCCTCTCCATATGACCCATATTGGTCAAGAAACTCATCATCCAAAAATCATGTAAAATAATATATTCTATAGGTTCCAACTCACATGATCCTTAACCATTGTAAAATAAAACTATAGAGATGGAAAGGGGGAGGTGAGACCGGTTTACAGTCATAGAAAGGTGTGTAACTTTCCCATAGAGACCTACGTGGCACCACAGGTCCTCAGGGACACATCTTCAATAACTATTGAATTCCCCCTATCTTATTAGCCTCGCAACAAAGAAGTCATCACCCATATCAATGAAACTATATAATGCTCTTAGGATTATTGGATTGGTTTTTCCATGAAATGCTCATGCACCCCCATGCGACCCATATTGGTCAGATGAAACATCTCTAGAAAATAGATGAAATTACCTTAAAACCCAAACACAATCTCACATGACTCCCAACATTTTTTAGATAATACAAATGGGATTAAAAGGGAGGAGTTGAGTGGTAATAGTGGTCTCTGAATGGATTGAAAAGTGCCCCGTGGACCCACAACATTATCATGTGGGACCCCAGGACCAATTACCCAAGGCCTCACGATTGTCTTCCCGCATTAATTTGAAACTTTCAAAGTCCCCCATACATGTCATCATAACAATAGGGTTGTCCTTCGAAACACCTACATGAAAAAAATGTATTTGAATAAAAAAATAATCTAATAAAGGATGCATTGATGAAGGAGACTCATGCTCTTTAAAAATCATGCAATGTTGTTAGAGAAATCCATGTTAGAGACTCGCAAGACTACATCAAATCATGCGACTTCATCAACTCCAAAATGGACTTGCGCCATATATAACTCACAAAAAACATGTAACATGAGTGGTGGTGCATATAAATTCTCCCACCCCAACGTGATGAAATGGTTGTATTTTTGATTGACCGGACACCAAGGCTCAGCAAGATTCAAATTTTGATTTCTTCAAACATCTCCGGAAATCTGATTTCATGACTGGAAACATTCCATTTGGTAATATACCACTAGATGGATGAAGAAATCATGATAAAAAAATAAGGTTCTTCACATGATCATTCCAAGATCACACAATGGAAATCTATGAAGACTTATGAATAACATTTCTCATGTCATCCAGATTAGATGAGATTCAATGAAAACTACACTGAATAAACTAAGGCCCACACAATAAAAGGTATCAAATTGGATCAATGGTGAAGGAAATAATAGAATTACATGATCGCTACCCCCATGCATTTCTCATCTATCATCCATAGTCACACGACAACACCAAGACACATCGTATAGATATCATGACACTCCTTCAGCATGCAACTAGGTATACATAGAACACTACCGACATGTGATGAAAAGTCACACAACCCTCAATTAGATACAACTATAATCTTGTAAACCCCTTGGGTTTATCTTCTAGGACTCACAACATCCCTCAAATTGGTCACCAAACTCATATGAGGGTTCCTATTCATGTCAGCTAAGTCTGGCGAAATCATTTTGGCATGAAAAATAAGCCCCTATGACACCCTCTTCTAGTGATTGCTGAGATTCACGATGCCCTTGAGATATGTTGGCCTTGTATCATGGTGTCTCCTAGAGGTGTCACCCAAGAAACGCAACACCCCTTATGCTATGACACAAGGATTCTTGTAATAGCCACTATACATGTAAATATAGTTCATGTGATGGAACCTAGGATGTCCCGATAGGGTCTTGCGACGTCTTCCAGAAAAGAAGACTAGATCACCAGGGAATATGAGGACTACACGATATTATCATTCTTCAGTGTGTAATCCCCAGTCATAAGTGAAACATAATGTTGTAATCACAACATTTTTTGAACTATGTGAATGTGGGTTTCAAACAAAACTGAGATACTAGGATTCCGCCCTAAGGACCAAGATCTATACCAAACACCCCTACTATTGTTCTAATATGCATGTCCCATACCAATACTATAACAACCCGATATTTTATGATAAGTATTCTTTTTAAATTATTTGATGTCATTTGTTTTATGTTACAACAATATTATCTTGCACTTTAAAAAACACCATATTATCTTGCAGTATACGGAACACTATTCTAAGATTTTGTTACACACTATTTCATGTTTGTTTTATAATAGCCATTCTACGCAACATTGATTGTATATATAAATAGATATATTAAATGTATAAATTAAATAATTTTGGATTCTATTATACAAAACAACGAAGGATTCTTGCACAACATGCAACCTTAACATGGCTTGCATTACACGCAATCGTGACTTTCCTCGATAACGTGTGTTTTTCGCAATATCAGGTTTCACTAAACAATGATATATGGTTATAATATTATTATGAACTAGCCGTTATGAATATTATTAACTAAATTTTGAATTTTATAACCGTATTATTCATCTTACACATTTTCTAGAACATGTTATAAGAACAAAACAAATTTCGAGTAAGATAAGTATTTTTCTTAAAATGCTGTTTTGTCGCCTTTTGATGGCACACCCACTTTAAATGTAGTTTTTGAAATGTTTATAAGTTAAATTTTACAAAATAAAATTATAATTTTGAATCAGTATATAAAAATTTACATTGGACAATGTTTTGATATTTTTCTGATAACTTTCATATTTTAATGAATAGTTAAAAGAAGCTATATTTTAATTTAAAAAAACTTTTTTCATCGTAATAATTTATATAGTTAAATTATAATATTGAATGGTTTTAAAGTATAAATAGAATATATTTTTACCATTTAATATAATTTATTTCATTACCATTGATTTTACCTTGAATTCGTAGGTTAAATCAATTCAATCTTTTGCAATGTTTTAAAGAAAAACCTATTTTCTGTCGACAACAGGATTAATTTTAAATTAATTTCTGCACCTTTTGTGTATTGAATTTGGAAAAATAGATTCCATATTTGGAATCAGTGGGTCTAGATTATGTTAATAAGATACTTTTTATTTTTGGTCATTATGAATAGTAACTACGGTAAATTTTATTTAAATTAGTTAAAGGTAAATCGGGTAATTGAGGGTAAATATAAGATTATAAAATTACCCTAACACCTACCAAAATTTTATTGAATGGATAAAAGTCTACCCATATCACCTAAGGGTCGGAATGGATTCATTTTATGGACTTGTTTTTTTGAAAATAATTTAATTATTATTAAAACCAAAGAAAGTGACAACATGTCACTCTCTTAAATCTTATAAGTATATTAATTTTAATTTAGTGATAAACATCATGAAACTTCGAACATGAATAGTCTCATAAAATATAATAAAATTATATACATCATATGAATTTAATTATAATTTTTAGGGATTAAATAATTATCATTAATTGTGACACAATTGTGATGTAGAAATTGTTTATCTAGTGAAAAATCAAGAATATAGTTTTTATTAAACTAATTGTTACCATAAAAGCCACCAAACCCTGACCAAAACTTATTTTTCATGTAAATTTAAACCATAATCATCCAATGGTCTAATATTTGACCATTTGGAGCCTTATAAAAGCGATTATGACACTTATATTATTTTATTTTAAATTATGCCAAAGTTGTCACCTTCATAATTTAATAAATATAACAATTTAAATATTGTGATTTTAAGATGATAAATTCGAGTAAAAGTATTATTGTGAAATTAAATAGATTTATCTTCATAATAGTATTTTATTTTAAATTTTTATGCAATAAATAATAATATTAAATAATTATACAAAAAAGTTGTAGTAATTATTTTATTAAGAGATAAACCAAATAAATGGTTTTAAAAATAATAAACTAAATATTATATGAACTATTTAATGTGATAAAATAATTTTATAGATACATAATACCTTTTATTAATCTATTAAATATTTTATTTTGAACATATCTTCTGTATATATTTTATTTAAATTCAAAAAAATAAATAGTGTCAAAATTGGAACTATTGTTATTTTATAAAAATAACATATTATAAAATTGTTTAAAAATCACAAAAATATTTAAAAATTATAAATTTAAATTTATATGGTCTAAAAGTTTATAAAGTATCAAATTATGGAAAATTCACAACAAATAAGTAACTATTTGTTATAATTTAATATTTAGAATATTATTACCACAAATAAAATTAAATTGATTAAATAAGGATAAATCAAGTTGATAATGTTAAAAATAAATTCCTAACATGTATAAATTTTATTTTTTGATGATATTACGACCCTATCTCATGTAATATTTTGATATGAGTCATTTTTGAAATTTTTATGTGGGGTTGGGATTTAATATAAACTAATATTTCTTATATTTCCAAAGGTGCCCCTCTCCACCCTTATAAAAGGGACCTCCTCCCTCTCTTCCTCACACCACTTTGATCCTTCAAGCTCAGCCAACCCCTGAAAAATTCTCTTCTCCAATTACCTATAAACATCCTAGGGGTCTTGTTCTTCTTCAAAGACCAATTTTAGTGCCCTAAGAGGAGGTCTCAAAGAGGCGCTTCAAAGAAGAGGTAATGTCCGTTACCGATTCTTTCAAATTTATTTCTTCTTCCACTTCTTCTTTTTTTAGTTATTTCATTATGAGTTAATAACATCAGTATCACTCATATACTGATATGTTATTATATGTATGAAACAACCATATTTATCCATCTATCTATCCTAAGGAAAACGAAATCACCGCGCGTGCGTACGTATGGAATACCGTCTCCACGCCGTGGTGTAATCTATTTTCCACCACCACATTACTTGGATGTGTATAATGGTGAAAGTAATGAATATATATTATTTTTGTAAAGTGATATAGATTCTTTAATATTATACATACACTTTAATACAATTCCACGATCTTGGGAATGATATCATGGCTCGTGCGTATATACGGACAACCGGCTCCACGACGCGATGAGATTCACTATCCATGTTAACCATTCAAGAATGATTATAAAGTATATATAATAAGTAATCATGAAATATATGAAATAATAATTCTACTGGATTTATGTATATATATATATATATATTTATGTCATCTACTTAATTCCATTCAATTCAATAAGGAAACGAAAACACCTTCCATGCCTACGTACGGCCTACCGTCTCCATGAACGGTGTATTTCTTTCCATTTATCGATCTATTATGTATATTCTGAATATATATTATATATAAATCATGTTTTAAATTATGGATGTAATTAATCGTAATCTAAGTAATCATATGAATAATTACAAGTTAAAACACGAACGACAATTGAAACTATTTTACCCAAAACGCTACTTTAACATGAATTTACAAAAGAACGGGTAATATAAAGTCATAAGTGAACAATATATGATATAATAACAATGAATATGGTTCTGTAATAAGTAAATGACATTATTTAAATCATTATAAAGGAGTTTTGGATACGTACAAAGCATATCAGACCTAAGGTAAGGGATAATTTTGCAAGTCTCATTTTTATCCGAGATTACTTATTCCTAAGTATTTACTGGGGTTATTGCTATCATCCATGTCCATGTTTTATAAAAATATATTCATGTATGTTTAAAGTCCTTTTTACCCATTTTGACTTTTACCCCTTGGTATGGAAGGAATCTTTCTTTTATTTACCCTGCAATGTACTTTTTTGACATTTCTGAAAAAAGTACGAGAAGATTGTTTTTTTAACGTATACGACATGAAGAGATTTTTACGGTTTTATAAAGACTTTTTTTTCATGAAGCTTACTCCAAAATATTTCATGACTATTTTCAACAAAATCCTTTTCTTTTATAATTTCATAACATTTTGTGAAAAGAAAATCATTTTGAAGAAGAAAGGATATTTTCCTCAAGAATTCATTTCAAGTGTTTTATCAAAACAATTTTTCATCTAAGAATAAATTATTTCATATGTGTATATTTCAAATATACTGTCTCTATGATTTACATGGTTTCACTTTCCTTATTATGAAATGATATCCATTTATTTTATATGTATTATGTGATGATGGGATGATGTTTATGAAACTCATTTTATTTATTGGGTTATTATGAATGATGTATGTTTATTTTGTGGCACAAGTAAGAATGATTTCATTATGAGATGGGTGGGACCTATATCTCCCTCCAATTCATTGGGTAAAGATTTATATATCATGAGATATACATGGCTGGAACGGTGAGTTAATCTGGTTCAGTGTTACAGGACTGAAACGAGGAGTGAACTCGATTCAGAAAGGGACTTTGTCCACTAAGATGGTCTTGGTAACAATGCCTTGGCTACTATGGAAATCATAACATGTGCTGAATAGTTTCTACAATTACATGTTTTATTCCCATTATATTTTATCATGTTTGATGTTCCATTATGATATATGCTTTACATACTTACACGGTTTATGTCTTTGCTCAAGATTATGATGTTTAAATTTAATGTTCATGTTTTTGTTTTCAAATGTCTATGGATTGTTTTATGTTCTCTATGTTTTCCCTTACTGAGTATTTGAGCTCACCCTTTTTATGTTTTATTTTCCCTAGGAAATAAAGAAAGGTTTTAGGTAAGGAAACAAAAAGGGGAAGATAATTATGGGAGCTGTTGAAGATCTTTCAACATGATTATAAGATTATATTCCAAGTTTCCAAAGACACTAAACTATTACGATCCTTGTGTGTCTGTTTTTGTTATGTATTAATTATTCCGCAAAAGTAATGTAATGTCCATGTACGTCAAGCTTAGGGTCTCTACATATACACATTGAGGATGATTATCTACTACCCCTTGTTTCTCACCCTGAGCATGGGTCACATGAGCTTTAGGGGATGAAACAAATACCTCACAAGCATCATAAGACTCCATAATCTAGAAAAACCTCAGTGTGTATGCCCCGACAAACAAAGGAACTATGATGACTCAGAATCCTATCATACATAGGATACCTAGGATACCTGTATCTAAGGTTTTAGATCCATTTTGATCATCCATTATGGGGATATAATATGAGTCCTTTATTTAACTAAATATTATTTTTTATTTTATATCCCATTTTTTTAAATGGAGCTTTGATCACATGATATTAGGGAGTTGCGGTAATCATGTTATCTTCACCACGAGTCTATATAATGAAACATGCAACCCCAATATATAAGTCACGAAGGAAAATTAACTATGAAATCATTAATTATGACTATATTTGAGATACATAGTATTTATCTCTAGGACCCAAGCATCAAGGATTCATAGAGCCCCCATGTATGCCTTTCTATGTGACATTAAACTACATGTGTTAAATGAAATACATGTGTTTTGATCAAGAAAAAAACTAGGATGCGCAGGATGCACAAAAATTACTCAGAACCATCCTTGGAAAATTAATCACCTCTTTATATGGGATCATGCTCTGAAACACATGGTTATATGATTTCATCTTATAAGAAACCACGTTTTACTCAACAATGATGAAGAACTTTAGTCACATACAGATGGACTCCCCCAATAGATCATGGTATTTTTTTATATAAAAGAGAATTGAACTAATTTGGTTTTGTTAGGGTAGTCGGTCCTATATCTAGATTACGAAGTGATTCATGAATATGTCTTAAAAATATAATAGTGTCCCATAGTAGGCGATAATTCACCCCAAAATGGTTCAATAAGCCATACCTCCCATCAACTCGATTAATGCGAGTACATAAGAGTAACTGGGTCTGAAAACCCAGATGACAATCGACATTTATAAAGGAAGTCTATACCCAGCTATATATGAGAGAACCATCGAGTGTTTTAGGTAAAAGTGAAAATGGTAACACAACTAGTGAAACGCATTTCATGTTGTATTTCCCGACATAACCAAAATGGTGAACGCTATGTGAACCTATCCAATGAAAAAAAAAATTGGTTTATAATGCCTCATGCCAATTTATTTTGAAACCCCTATACAAAAGACCAAAAAAATCATTAAAATGATCTTTTTTAGATAAGTTTCTCATAATTCTATCCTCGTATCGATAATTCCAAACGAGTGGAATTGGTGAATAGGGAATAAAAGAATGAATGAGTAAACCATACATATATGATTGAACATATTGTGGCTAAAATACTATAAATATTGACAACCATGTTCTTTTTCATATTTGTAATTGATGATACTGCTTCAACAACTTGATTTGAGACAATGTTGTCATCAACTAGCATCTGTTCTGGAAAATCATTCGCAACTAAAACTTCAATAACATGTAAAATAGTCTCACCTATATGGAGACTCCAATAACATGTATCTAATATGACGGTTTGAGAGTACCAATTATATGATACTATCCTGACCATGGAGTTTACATGTGAATTCATTCATATGTGACAGTCGGTGAGCCCACACTATCTAGGGAAGTATTTTTCTATACATTGGGTTCTGATCGTTACAAATGAAAGATTCAATAGATTATCCTCATGGAATGATAACTGATACCTTCACTATCTATGGAAGGTTCATCAGGAATCCAGATATGGATCCCTTCAGGATTAGGAGCCACCAATGATGTATCCTACTAAACATCATCACTAAAACCATCCTACCAACACCACTTAGTTGACTGTTGAGGGAATCATCTGATATGAAGCGCCCTATAACAACCATGCATGAGCAACAACGAAAACTCATCAAAGGAGAAAGGTGTTGAATATTTATTTTCGGGAATAAATCCCATCTTCTATCGATGGTGAATGCATGTATACTCAATAAGTGACTAACTATCATGCCCATACCCTTGCTCACTCTGAACTAGTGTTTGGGTATATTCCTAAAACAATCAATGGGGGGATCCTATTCCTACCCCCGTGTATGAAACCCATCATCATTCCCCAATGGCACAAGGAGGCAATAGGTGGGAGCATATTCCTGCTTCACTATAATACATCTTCCAAATCATTATGGATAAAAAAATTGTGCATGCTCATATACCTGCACACACTTTTCTAAAATGTCAATACATTTTATAAATAGCTGAAGAACTCTTTTGGAATATTCTGGAACTATTGTAGATGAAATGACAAGCCCATATTTATATCCCAACAGTTTGGACAATAGAAAACAATGTTTCTCACAATCAAGTGGTTGTACCAGAGGAAGAACACACTCTTTCTCTCACATGGGAGGATTATCGGCACATTCAAATGAAGGGTAAGGCACCAGATCATGCTCATAAACCCATTCCAACTATATAAAACTAATTGGGTGAGGCATATGCCCCGAGATAAGGGAACATGCATGTAGAAGAAGTCTGGAAACATACTCCAAAGGCCTAGGATTAGGCGCATATCATTGTTCCAACTTAGGATGACCAAGAGGGAGTGGAAAAAGCCTTAAGGCAGGCCCATATTCCTATCAATGGATATGTATGGAATATTATAACAGATCAACATATTCATGGAATATTCCTACTTCATCTAATGAACCAGTCTTCCATCATAACTCCATTGAAACATTAGGGAAGGCTCATATTACTACTCACATTTCGAATCCCAGTCAGCATCTTCCAACATAGAATGAATATTCAGACAAGACTCGTATTCTTGATCCAACTGGGTCCAATAATGTGAGATAGGAACACTCTTTGGTGTAGGATTATAATCTTTCCATGAAAGGCTAGTGGAATAACCCAAATGCTCAAGATCATGTTAATACTCCCATATTGAATGAGCCTCACCACGTGATAAAGTAACATGCCTCAGGACATGCGCATATATCTGTCAATAATGAGAGGTATTAAAAGTATATTCCCAAATCTTCTCAATAGTGGGCTCATATTCACATGACACATGACATTTATATATTGGTTATGGAAACCGTCATGCAGGAGGTTCATATCCATGCACAATCCTAAATGGTAGGTCATCATATTTTATCCATGGAGTAGACAATGGCCGATTCCCTTAATTTTCTAAATGATAGTGTCCTTGGTAAAGTTTGAGCCATATCCCCAATTCCACATGGGTATGTGTAATATTCTATCGAAGTGGAATGAGGAGATGTTCAACACTATGATAGACCTCATCGTGGTAGTGTGGAGATGGATCAGAGGGACTCTAATCCTGGCATCCACTGTGGTCAAACTCCCCATGGATATATCTCTGATGGGTAATGAAATCCTCCATTTTTCTAGTCACATAAGTATAAATATTTAATCCAAAAGCTAACACCTACGTAAATATAGGTTCTTGAAACATCGTGGTCAAAAATATATGGTTTCCCTTCAACTTCCATCAAGACTCCATTCCCATAAGCAAGAAACCATTACATCCATCTTCTATGGTATGGAATGATGGAGGTGTGTAAGTATAAATATGAAGAGACTAAAAATTATATATGGAGAGAGTTATCTAGAAACAACCTGACCATCATGTTCTGGAACCTCTGTACACCCAGAAATGGTATACCAAACGATCTACAAAAGGAGTGCATTCATTATCTATCCCAGAATATGTGGGATACTCATCAGTGACTGAAGGACTGATATTTCCCTTATCATATATACTATAGTCACATTCAAACATTCAAAATACTCTATTTCCAGCTTGACCTAGCTACTATCTCCATGGTCTGGGATTCGAAACAATAATAGCATAGTGCAATTCTATAACATGATTCCTTCCATTTCATGTTGACACTTTGACTAAAAATCACTAAATAAATAGAGGGAATTCAAATTTGAGGATGGTTAATGTATGAATCATTACACATTTCCTCTCTGAAGGAATAAGAGAGACCATTAGATATAGAATAATGTAATGGTATAGCCTCTTGAATGATCAAGTGACTCGAAAATGATTTTTATAGTTTGTCACTAAAACAGAATGCCTCTACTTCCACATTTCCAAACAATTATGGGTAGAGAGGGAGAATAGCTGGAATGTATTCAAATTGGGACCCTTAAATAATTAAAAATTCATTTCAAACATGCATACAGATGTTCTGATCACATGAAAAATATCCAATGAAAAATAATTCTGATCGTGGCTTATCATCACACCTAGCTCCTACCATAGTACAATTCTTCCACATCATTACGATTGTTATTGTAGTTTTGGAATAAGATATCTAGGAGTAGAGATAGTCTAATGGGATGGGGGAATATCTACCACCACTTCCACCTCTCAGATCAAAAATTTCCAAGAAAATTTGGGATATATTGGTAGCTGCTACAAGCGAACCCCAGACCAGTGGACAAGGGGAATTTATATCCTGATCACCCTACCCAAGCCCATAATCCACTAATTCAATCCTAGAAATAAGTTTTGTGATCCTAGAAAACTCCACCCCCTAGTATGGGGGCATTTAAATCCTTATGTTCATCCTGAGAGTCGTCAAATCCTCGATTAGAGCCATTGAATCCTCATAAATTGTACCAATCAGCGCCAACTACAGCCCTCGATAACCTCACCCCACAAGGCTAGGGGAATTTTCATTATAATCACCACCAAAGAGGGAATTACTAGTTCCTATAGTGAGATAAATAAAACAATAACCGGCATCTAACCTACCATGAAACACACATCTTCTGATTGGGGCCCATTCCATAACCCCAATTGAAAACTTTGTCAAAGTCATTATTCATAATCCAAGATGAGGGCAACGTATGATGATGATGGTTAAGTCTCATCAGTTTATCAAGACAAAAAGTCCTATTAAGGCTAAAGGTTCAGAAAACAAACATGATAAAAGTTATGAAGAATCATCCAATTATGTCAAAAGTAATGGAATGAACACTGTTTCCCGATTTTCCACTATAAATGCCATCATTTTCATCATGATGTATACTTATCACAATGAAAATATAGAATATCACAATATGGAAAACATACTATATGAGGAGGGTGACATGAATGCACTAAATGAGGCAACATGAAAAAAAACCAGAGACAGCTCCAAAACATGGAAATTATGAAATTAAAGTTCCACCACACTAATGAAAATATTTTAAGGGTCAGGGTATAACAAAATCTAGATCACCTTCCATGAGGAGTGAGGTTCATTCCCTAGAGGACTGATTTTCAAATTATGAAGGTGAAATACATGCTCTTTAGCAACTTAAGGAATAGTTACATAGGGGAAATATTCCCATGGTGTATCATCTCTGGGTAGAGGAATGTTTTCAACCTTGCAATGTTTATCCATATTCAAGAGAATATTATGAATATTAGATTGCAGCAGGTTCTTGGTTATTATCCTACATTCATGGGAAAACTGAAAATTTTTGTGGCTTCCCTTAGTTGTGGAATCAGCCTCTCCCTCTCCAGTAAAACTATTTAGCTCAGGGTTGAATTGAAATTTGGTAGGACGTAAAAATGGGGGCCCCATATCAACACCCACTAGCTCCCTATGGATGAGAATTGGTTCAACAAATAGTGTCTCTGAAGATCCTTAACATCACTGATTCCATGGATACTAGAATGGAATTCATGGGAGGAAAGGAACACTTATGCATCCTGAAAGGAAGAAATATCAAGTATGGGTTGATGATAACCCTCCTCCGCCCAATTTTGGAAATCCTACCTTCTCGGACTTTGATAGTGCTGTTGATTCCTATTATCATCTCAGATATGTCATGTACTAAGGATGACAAAGGGTGGGACCTCGATAACAATAGAAGCAAACCATGCTATGATGTTTTGTATAGACTCTGACGGGGCCAAACATCGTTTGGTATAGCTATCTGCCAGTAGGATCTGTGTTTGGAAAGGAATACCTAATTCATCAATTCCTTTTAACAATATTATTTTATGATGAAGAAGAAAACGATATTCAATTTCACAAACTAAAAATAATGTGAAAATGATAGGGTGACTGATTTCATAGCAAGGTGGAAGGGTTTGACCAACTCACCATACATCCATATCTCAAAAGAGTATCTACCATGAAACTATGATGAAATTATTAAGTATGATTATTTTACACCCCTGATTATAATGGAATATTTAGGTGGGTTCCACAAATTATCTGAAATAGAACAATGTCTTCAAGAAGTTATTCAGCATACGCAATCCAAGACATGAATCATGCTCATGACATAGGGAAAAGGATAGTTGGAATGGATGTTTTTTTGACACTCTCAACCTAGTATTGATACCAATAAAGTTATCTAGGTAGCCCCCATGTAATGGCCCGGGGTCTTGGAGGTCCATTACTATGTGAAAATCTGGTTCTCTGGGTGTTCTGGGTAGTCTAGGAGCCTCGGTGACGTTAGACCTAATAGTAGGCATACCTGTAGCCTTAGCCTACCGGTAGAAGGCCTACCGGTAGCTCTGTCTACCGGTAGATGCAGCTTATCGGTAGCTATGTCTACCAGTAGCTCGGTCTACCGGTAGCTGCAGCTACCGGTAGCTCAGTCTACCGGTAGCTCGGTCTACTGTTCGCTGCAGCTTACAGGTAGCTCAGCTACGGGTAGATGATAGACACCGGTGGCTGTCAGCCACCGGTCGCTCTCGGCTACCGGTCGCTGTCAGCCACCGGTACCTCTCAGCTACCGCTGGCTCTCACCTACCCCCATGTGGTTTTTCCAGTAGCTCCTCCTTTTTGCGCAAATTGGGTTTTAAACCCTATTTTGAACCCCTTAAGCTTGTTTTAAAGCCCAGTATTACCCATAAATGTCATTTAATTAAATATTTAATGAAGTAACGTGTGTGTGTCAGTTTAAACCATGAGACCCATTAATGATGTATGGGGCCATGTGGTCAACCCATGACCCCGCCCCTTACACGGTTTTCGTTCTTATCTCAACCATTCTCGGCCTTTAAAAAACTAATAGGGTATCTCTAGTTTTCCTTTTTCTCGATCAACTACCAATCAAATCTTCTGCTCGTCCTTAAGTTCCAGATGCCCAGCCCCTTCAGTTTGCGCATCTACTATTCGTGGCGTGTGAGGATAAACTTCGATCGTTGATCAATCAAGTAGGTAATTTCTCCATCGCCTCTTATTTTTGTGTATCATGCGGGGTGGGTGTGCTGCTGCTTGTGTAGAATTAGATGAACCAAGATATAATAAAGATATAAAAAAATTCTAAATAATGAATTGGGAGGGATGTGATCGATGGTAGTGCTCTGTTTTTATCTTCCTCCATGATTATTGACTTTTGAATTGCGCATGCTTACGCCTACTGAAAATCATGGATGTTGGTGGTCTTTCTCTGTGCACTAACAAACCCTTACCTATGGTGATGTTAGATGGGTCGTTTGTGGTTTTGAACCCTTGCTGTCTAAAGGAAATTGATTAATCACATATATCCAGCTAAATAAACTGAATCACTAAGATCAATCCTTTCGGTGATAACCCCAGTTACAGACCCTGGAAATTCAAATCATGGAGTATGTTAAATCTTTTAAATCTTAAAATACCGGCATGGGCCTGCTTTTGTTGGTGGTGGTGGGTTGGTTGTTTTTTACTTCACGGTCCATTTGCTGGGTGATGTGGGTGGGGATGAGATCCCCCTATTGATATGGTTTTAGTGGTTGCGAATTTTAAGGCCAGGTGGTTACTTCTCTTTTATCACGAATAAGGGTGGGATCTTCTGTTCTTAAGAAACCAATGGCTTCTGGGATTATTGGAAAGTGTCTCGGGGTTTCCTTTATTTCCATTACTTTGAGGGATTTCACTAGCCCCCTTTTGTTGCTGAAGGTGTAGGAAATATCTTGGGGTTTTCCTTGGTTCCAGTAATTTGAGGGATCTTTTATCCCTTTTGTTGTTGTGACTACAAGGGAACCGAGTGTGGATGTTGTAGTTGATGCTTGACTGTTAGATTTCCTTTACATGTGCTTATGCTTACTAGCTGCCCAAGTAGGTGCAAAAACTTATTTAAACATCTTTATTGAACATGATAACAAGGATTGGACAAATAGGTTTTTTTTCTTTGGTGCGAGTTGTGACATGAACATGGGTGTTGTTTGTGTTCTTTAGGCTAGCTGAAGGAATAACTAATCTTAGGTGAGTGCTTGTTACCTATACATTTACTTTTAGTTTTTTGTTTCTTATTCATGCTCACCAAAGTTGAGCACTTAGTGCCGAAAACCCCCATTTCATGGGGGAGGGTGTATTTTCCAACACTTATATTAGTGGCTGGTTATTAGCTCTTTTTTGCTCCATTTACCGTGTAGCCCAAGTATCTTCGGGCATGCTGTGATGGCCTGAAGTCAATTAGTAGCCCATGAACCTTCATATGGGGTAGTGTGGTGGTTGGACTAGGTGTGTGCGGGCAGGCAATTTCCCAAGTGTCTTCGGAATGAGGCCCAGGTGTCTTCGGGTGTGGTAGTGGATCTTCTAGCCCAGGTGTCTTTGGGCATTGTGGTGGTTGTTCTAGCCCTGGTGTTTGCGGGCATGGTTACATGTGACAGTTTTGGCCCAGGTGTCTGCGATCAGATAGTGGTTGTGGCCTAGTTGTTTGCGGGGCAGGGTTTGGCAGTGGGGCTATGTGAGGATATGGCCCAGGTGTGTGCGGGCCGGTTGTGGTAGTGGGACTGCGGTTTGAATGGCGGGATTTGTCTTATGCGTAGGATGTCCTTAATACCCAGTGGGAATGTGGTGCAGGGTACCGAAACATCTATGTGCTTTTACTATATATTACCCTGCTTGCGTTATTTGGTGAGTATGGCTATTGAGTGGGATGGATGAACTGCTTGATAGTGTTAGTTGTCTTCTTCTCACGGGACTTTAGTAGGTTCCCACAATTGTGCACGAGTGTCTTTGGTTTTTATCACGAACCAAATCTGTTCACTACCAAAACCGGCACCAAACCCAGCCCGTGACATGACCCGAAGGGCGTTCCCTATCCCCACGGGCTGGAACAAGTGCCCTGGTATCATTAATTTAGGTTTGGGAACGATTTAGCTGAGTATGAAAGCATAAAACATTAAAAACAATCCATAATATAAATATGAAATTTTTGAGCCAAACAAGACTTAAGTAAAAACCAGAATTGAGTACATTGGTTTAAATATAATACAAGTGGTCAAAATGAAAATAATTATAGCATCAAGACATCCCCAAGGACTCCACGTGACTAGGGGTCATCGCCCCCAAGCTATCTCCACAACTCTGCACCAAGGATGGGAACTAACACCATGAACCGCCATCACCCTTAGCCATTCCTTTACTTGAATCAAACATAACCAAGTCCTATTACACCCAAGGGTGTGAGCCTAAGCCCAGTAGGATACCACCCAATGATTTCAAAGAGTAAGAAATACAATGTGAAAAAACAAGCAGTTTTCAAACGCAAGGAAAAGTAGTGTTAAATTTTCAAGAAATGAAACCTCAAATTGAAAATAGTTTTCAATCCAAAATTTTCAGAATATTAACACATTAAAATAATAATGTTAGATACTGTAATTTACTTCCAAACACACCCTAATACATGGGTAAATACTAAAAATCCAATGAGCAACAACATTGGGAACACCCCTAGGCACTAGGTTGTCTTGGGCCCTATGTACCTCATACCTCGGTGTAATGAAATTATAGAAAAATATTTTCTCATGAACAACCCACTAGTATGGAACATACCCATAACCTAGTGGTCCCCAATAATCATCCACATAGTTTAGTTAGAGTTTTCGTTATCCAAATGCTAAGGGAAACATGGACAAAACCCATCCTGTCCACTAGTCGTACTAGTACAAATCTGCCCCACCTAGGTACTCGGGCTTCCCCTTTTGTGCTCAATCAATTTCAGCATGAAAAATAAATAAATTTTCTTATAAAACACAATTACTGGTCAAGCACAACCAATACAGTAGCTATCAAATTTTATACCACTTAAACACGCAACAAAACACTTATATTTTTCATAAAACAATTCCTCAAAATCTCGTAGTGTTTCGGACACAAAACTCCTTATAAACCTTACTTACATACTATTTGCACATTTTAAAGGTTTCAAAACATAAAGGCAATCCTACTACATTTCAGTGAAAATATAAAATCATTTTTGGGGCTTCCCCATATGGTTCAAGAAACGAAATCCTTGCAAAGTCTCCATTTTTACACAACACAACTCTTAGAATTTCATGTGGTTCACCAACACCATTAAAACCAAGTTTTTCAGCAATAAAAACAAGGGACAATCAATAAAAACAGTATTTTAATCCCTATTATAGTTCAATAAAATCAACTATGTACTTATAGGGTATCCCAAATTAATCTAATAAAACATTTCTATGAAAAATGCCCAATTTTAGATGAAATTGGCATTTCAGATTCATTTTAAATACATACAACAATAAAACTATATTTTTTTCAGAAATAATAAAATTGAATAAGCATGAAAAAACCATAAAAACAGTATCCAATTCACAAAGATTTCATACACAATAGAATCACCTACCAAAACCAAGGAAACCCTTGAATCCTTTGTGCGAAAACTCAAACGCACCACCGCCGCACCTCAAGGAAGGTAAACCAGACCTAAAACCATTATTTCAGACCATGAAACAAAAGATAAAACCCTAATTTTTATATCATACTTCCTGGACAATAGTAACCTCAAATATTATTGATGAAACCCTAAGTACATTGGATGTAACCCTAAACAAATTGAAAGAAGAAAGGAGGAGAAGAACTTAATTAAAATATCTTGTAGAAATGGCCCCCAAAAATACCAGTATCTGATTTTAAAAATACTCAAACCTTCAAGGGAGGTTCTAACAAGGATAGGTAGATCATTTTGGAACTTGAATGGGGGTAAAAGAGTAATAATCTAAGGAGTTATGAAGGAAAAAAATTACCTTTATAAATCTACCCGAAATTTGAGTTCTTCAGAAGTTTCGACCTAAACCGTGATGCAAATGAGCTGAAAAGAGGGTGGGAGGATATTGGACGCGCGACTGGGTTCAAGGGGCATATTTGGGGCTTTGAATCACCGAATAACCCTTAACAATTAATAAGTTAATAATTAATCAAATTTTATTTTTAAAACTGTAATTGGGCTTTCGGGCAGGCTCAATCCCTTATATAAAAACACATATACACCTTGGTTATGGATTTTCAAAGGCACCAAATTTTAATTTCGGTGTTAATATATCAGGGGAGGACATTTAGGATTTGGAATGAGTGAAAAATATTAAAAAATTAATAAGTTATAAAAGAAACAATATTTATTTTTAAATCATGAATTGGGCTCACAGTTTGGCCCAATTCATGAAAACTCACCTACTCTCCATAAAAACTTTGGAAACCCCCCAAAAAGAAAAAATTAATGGAAATTAAAATAAAAATACATTTAAAATAAGCTATGTATGTGAAAATTATCCCCACCATTAAAACATTCCGCCCCGAAAAGTCACAGTAAGGCCAAAGCAACAACCAAACCCAACTAAGAAACCAAGAGGTACACTCTTGCCCGGTTTCTCCCCCAAAGGCCATAACACCTCCAGTGATCAATGAAGGAAGGTATACTCTCACAAAATTGACTTACACCACTTTCCTGAAAAAATAAATCTCATTCAGGCTTTATCCCAAATGAAAACTCCTCAAACACAATCTAAACAATACTCAATCAATTTACCCAAATAAACAACAACATCGAACAAGGTTACACTTTCCCTACCATAATGAAACCATTTGTCAATCTCCAATATCAATGTTTACCAAAGTAAGATGTAGGTAGTTAGATATATCCAAATTATAATACCTACTTCCCATACAAGCCAAGGAAAAATATGAGTTACTCGTGTGAAGAGACACAAATGGGCTCCCCACCGTAAGAGACAACTTATTTTTTTTGAGACAGAATCAAGACACTAATAGGGGGAGGCCCAAACAGACTCCCTAGTACAAGGGGAATACATAAATTAGAAATTTACAAAATAATATACATGATACCCATAGTGGGTCTTCCCACAACAAGAACCAACCATCTTAACTGAACAGCATGGGCCGACACAGAAAGACCCATTTTTTTAAGATTTGGGAAGGGTGCTGGGTCAGTCCGCACGGTTTGGGAAACCATGCACTAACTATGCTGATCATTCTTTCCACATGGATTCATAGCACAATGTCACTACTAATCGTGCAAAAAATGTGTACTTAAAATTTCTAGCCAAATTTCCAACTATTCTCCAATGACTCAATGGAAACCAATATGGGAGGAAATGATATTAGGTGATGACATGGGTACAAGGCCCTCTACCTATTTCCACCGAACGAGAACAATAGATGTAAGATGATGAAACCATAGTTTTAAACACTTTATATCTTTCACACTGAAGATATGAAATTATACAAGGGTTTAAACAACACTGGTGTTTCCCCTGACTATGCACCAGCTTCTTTCCGGGACCTATGGCTGGAGCTCAAAATATTGAAGCATCTTCGGCCACGCAGTTAGGCTATTGAACACCCTATGTTGAAATTCTTCTTTTGGTGCCACAAATAACTACACCTCATACCTCTATGGGTTCATCAAGACATAACACACTTCATAACCCACTTTACCAAAAACAGACATTTCACTGAAACAAGGGATCAGAAGATACACACACATCGCACCTTGCTTCTTTGGGTGTGAAACAACAGATGGGAAAGAAACGTATAAACACCTTCCTCTAAGATAGAGGATTTGATGTTTTTTCCAAGGGATACATAATCCCAACATAACATATAACCTTAAAGGATTGTGTGACCTTCACCTTTATAGTCAAAATAGCACACAACATCACAATGCGTCACCGAACATGACCCTTGCGATTGATAGAAACAATACATGGAACGGGACCATAATCAAAGTCCTTAAACAACAAATAAGTCCAAAAAGTGGACACAATATCCTATCATGACCGAAATCTCAAAATTGGTGGTTTAATAATAACTCTTTCTTCAAAGAAACTATAAATAACCCAGTGGCCCTCTTAGACACTATCAAGACAATCATCCATACTAACAACGAATGAACACTCCCACCTTTGATGAATCAGGAAACTTAAGAAACTATGGTCTCTTTCAACCTTCCACAAGAACTATCCCACTACAGGAGGATCCAAATATCATAGAAATGAATGGGTGTAGAATCAATAAAAAAATGTTCGATAAAATATTCTTTATATTGATCAACTGTAGGATTTTCCAATGGCGAAACAAAACGGGTTGCACTTCAGTTGTGCATTATCCCTTAATGGGGGCATACCTTATCCAATGAGAGAACCCAATGACCCAACCAAGCTGGTACATTGGTCAAAACATGCCACAAAAGAGATCCAAACACATGAAGGGAACCACCGTAAAGGCATCCCAAAAATAATTTTCAAAATAGACCACTAACCGTCCCTACAACATAGCTTACCGACGAAACACAAACCCAAAACACAGTTCAAACAGAAGGGGTTCGTGAACTCAAAAAATCCCACAACATCAACAATTTCAAAAAACCATAATACAAACCATACCAAACTATTCATCAAGACATCATGTTTTTCTTTAAAACCAATTCTTTGAAAACAAACGGTTTAATAGTAAGCGTATCCACCAATGATACCCCATGGGCCTCACACATGCATGTTTTTGTGCCACACCGGGCACCCTCCTCATATCCATCCCATCACTCATCCAGTCATGCCATCAACCATCCATCATCCCATATAACCCCATGCATGTGGTCACTCATGGAAATACCAAAGGGTAAAACGAAACTTCCTTCCACTTTTCAAAAACAAAATGGTCAACCAACCCAACCTTTTTTTCAAAGCTGTTAACAATGAGATCAAAATCCCAATTCAAATTTTACAAAACATTTCATAAGGACACAACCATTTAGAAAAGAATCCATAATTCAATAAAAGCACATATTCATGCGTTTCACAATCATTTCAAAACATTCCAACCCATTTCAAAACACTTCTAATTTCATGAAATACACCATTTCATAAATATGCATTTAATTAAGAACTCAACTCTTCTCATATCAATACAAGGTTCTAAGAGTTCATTTTTTTTGGTTCAGTAGTCACCAAACCCAAAATCCATCTTCAACCCCCACACAAAAATTCTAGAACACTTAATTCAATCTAAAACACTTTTCCATGGTTTAAAAAAAATTCCACTAGAAACATATTTTCAAAACACTAATTAACATAGTTCATACTTTCAAAATAGGTGTAAACACATAATTTACTCTTTTGAAATAATTATGATATTTCATTTATAGGTATAAAAAAATAATACCATTTTCACTTTACTAAAAAATAACATCACAAAAATTCACTCTCCTTAAAGTGAAGTCATTTTTTTTTGCTTAAAAAAACCAAGTTTCTAAGATTCCAAAACAAAGAGACACAAGACAATGTGAGAGGAAACAAGTTTTGGTGGATGACTTGGACATATGGTTGGCGGCCATATTCCAATCACTTCGCCGTCACAGAGAGTTTCTTAGTGAGATATCCATGGCTCCACATGGCTTGCCAGGCCCTGCGAGCTCACTAAGATTATTCGCCCAACTCTATTTTCATTTCCCATAGTCATCATTAAACCAAGAAAACAAAAGGACTCAGATAAATCCATACTTCCCATGGTGACATGAATCCCATCATGAGGTGTACTGGCCAGGAACACTACCCATGACTGAAATTTCATGTCCCAAAAATCCTAGCTCCAGACTATGCTGACTCTTTCCCAAATAACATGACCCAAGGAGCGAACCTCCTCTGATACCATTTTGTCACGAACTGAATCTGGTCATCTCCAAAACCGGCACCAAACCAAGCCTGTGACATGACACAAAGGGCTTTCCCTATCCCCACGGGCTGGTACAAGTGCCCGGGTATCATTAATTTAGGTTTGGGAACAATTTACCCGAGTATGAAAGCATAAAACATTAAAAACAATCCATAATATAAATCTGAAATTTTGGAGCCAAACAAGACTTAAGTAAAAACCAGAATTGAGTACATTGGTTTAAATATAATACAAGTGGTCCAAATAAAAAATAATTATAGCATCAGGACATCCCCAAGGACTCCACACTACTAGGGGTCATCGCCCCAAACTATCTCCACAACTCCGCACCAAGGATGAGAACTAACACCATGAACCGCCATCACTATTAGCCTTTCCTTTACCTGAATAAAACTAAATCAAGGATAATTAAACCCAAGGGGTGTAAGTAGGGTGTGATCCTAATCCCAGTAGGATACCACCCAATGATTCCAAAGACTAAGAAATACAATGTGAAAAAGCAAGCAGTTTTCAAACGCAAGGAAAAGTAGTGTTAAAATTTCATTAAATGAACCCTCAAATTGAAAATAGTTTTCAATCAAAAATTTTCAGAATATTAACACATTAAAATAGAAATGTTAGATACTGTAATTTACATCCAAACACACCCGAAAACATGGGTAAATACTACAAATCCCATGAGCAACAACATTGGGAACACCCCTAGGCACTAGGTTGTCTTGGGCCCTATGTACCTCGTACCTCAGTGTAAAGTAATCATAGAAAAATCATTTATCATGCACGAGCCACAAGTATGGAACATACCCATAACCTAGTGGTCCCTAATAATCATCCACATAGTTTATTTAGAGTTGTCGTCATCCAAATGCTAAGTGAAACAGGGACAAAACTCATCTGGTCCACTAGTCGTACTAGTACAAATCCGCCCCACCTAGGTACTCGGGATTCCCCTATTGTGCTCAATCAATTTCAGCATGAAACATAAATAAATTTTCATATAAAACACCAATACTGGTCAAGAACAACCAATATAGTAGCTATCACATTTTATACCACTTAAAACACGCAACAAAACACTTATATTTTTCATAAACCAATTCCTCAAAATCTCGTAGTGTTTTGGACACAAAACTCTTTATAAACCACACGTGAATACTATTTGCTAATTTTTAAGTTTCCAAAACATGAAGGGAATCCTACTACGTTTTAGTGAAAACACAAAATCATTTTTAGGGCAGCCCCATATGGTTCAAGAAATGACATCCTTGCAAAGTCTCCATTTTTACACAACACAACTCTTAAAATTTCATGTGGTTCACAAACACCATTAAAACCAGGTTTTTGAGCAATAAAAACAAAGTAAAATCATTAAAAACAGTATATTTATCCCTATTATAGTTCAATAAAATCAAATAGTTACTTATAGGGTAGCCCCAATTAAACTAATAAAACATTTCTATGAAAAAACCCCAATTTCACACAAAATTGACATTTAGGATTCATTTTAAATACAAACTCCACAAAACCTATATTTTTCAGAAATAATAAAGTATAATAAGCATTAAAATAACATAAAAATAGTAGGCAATTCACAAAGATTTCATACACAATGGAATCACCTACCAAAACCAAGGAAACCCTTGAATCCTTTGTGCGAAAACTCAAACGCACCACCGCCGCACCGCAAGGAAGGTAAACCAGAGCTAAAACCATAATTTCAGACCATGAAACACAATATAAAACCATAATTTTTATATACTACTTCCTGGACATTAGTAACCTCAAAGATAATGGAAGAAACCCTATGTACATTGGATGTAACCCTAAACAAATTGAAAGAAGAAAGGAGGAGAACAACTTACTTAAAATATCTTGTAGAAATCTCCCCCAAAAATAGCAGTATCTGATTTTTAAAATACTCAAACCATCAAGGGAGGTTCTAACAAGGATAGGTAGATCATTTAGGAATTTTAATGGGGGGAAAAGAGTAAGAATCGAAGTAGTTATGAAGGAAACAAATTACCTTCATAAATCTGCCCGAATTTTGAGTTCTTCAGAAGTTTCAACCTAAACTGTGATGCAAATGAGCTGAAAAGAGGGTGGGAGGATATTGGATGCGCAGTTGGGTTCAAGGGGCGTGTTTGGGGCTTTGCATCACCGAAAAACCCTTAGAATGATTAAGTTATTAATTAATCAAATTTTATTTTTAAAACTGGAATTGGGCTTTCGGGCAGGCCCAATCACTTAAATAAAAACCCATATATACCTTGGTTATGGATTTCCAAAGGCTCCAAATTATACTTTTGGTGTTAATATATCAGGGGAGAACATTTAAGAGTTGGAATTAGTGAAAAATATTAAAAAATGAATATGTTATAAAAGAAACAAAATTTATTTTTTAAAACAGGAATTGGGCTCACGGTTTCGCCCAATTCATGATAACTCACCTACTCTCTATAAAAACTTTGGAAACCCCCCAAAACAAAACATTAATGGAAAATAAAATAAAAATACCTTTTAAATAAGCTATGTATGTGACTGCTTTTTCCTACTGAGTGTACTTGAATGCTCACCCTACGTATATAAAAACCGCATTCAGGTTTCCAGGAGGACTTCGGGGATCACGCAGGACCATACAAGATCAGACCTTTGGGGCAGTTGCGGTTTCTGTATTCCTTTTTCTTGGTATCTTTGTACCTTGGGGTATTGTGGCTTGTATCATTTACTTTTGAACATGAATGTGCGAATGGTTTACATTTTTTTCCTTTACTTTTATTTCAGTTTTGGTGTTTTTGGGTTTCACCATTTTATCTCTCGATCCTATAAAACAAAAAGGGTAATGCCTTCCATTTGTGTGTGAATTCCATACCCTTAGTACTAGTCACCACTCCGGAACCTATTGATGGTGGGTTTCATTGGTCATTATCTCTTCTTCAACTTAATGAAGGAATGGATTGGCAATCTGCTGACCCTTCCCTCATTTTCGTGAAGGCGGGTCGTGATAGAATGGTATAAGAGGCTTAGGTTGAGAGATAGGATGGTGTCTGGAGTTAGGAATAGAGAGGATTGCATGGGATGGTAGGGAAATTGTTTTGGGTGACCTTGGTGCATGAATTAGGGCAGGGAAGACTAGTTAGGACACGAGATTTTAGGGCCCCCATGATCCGATGCAAGGACTCTGGACCTACCGAACGGCCAAGTGAGCCCACGCTGATTGCAGGGCAGAGACCCTAGGAAAGGTACTTTCATCATAATGACTTGTGTTCTCATGTTTCATTAGTGTTTTTGGAATTAAAATCAATAAGAAAATTTAGAAAATAATAGGAAAAATATTCTGCACTACTTAGGCTTAGGCATTCTTGTTTACCTTGAAGCTATGGAACCTGGGAGGCGACCACATGTGGTACGGGAAATCGAGGCCCAGGAGACTACCTTGGCCGATCGACAGAGAGCTGATCGAGAGGAGGAGGACGATCAGTGGCAGAAGAAACTTCGGGTTTTCCAACGGCAGACCCTTGAGATGTATGATGGAAGCACCTCTGACATGCAGACGGAAGGTCGGCTAGAAGAGATGGTGATAGCCTTCGGCCTCATTCTTTCCCCGACTGAGTACTAGATTCCTCTGGTCGTCAGCCATATGTGGGGAGCGGCGCGTCCGTGGTGGATGATCTACCTGGGGGAAAGGAGAGAGGCTGAGTTGGCATGGGATGACTTCGAGAGGGAGTTCTGGGAAGAATTATTCTCTTCTACAATGAAGGTAGAAAAAGAGGCAGGAGCTAATCTCCCTCTAGCAGGGGAGTATGTCAGTAAGGGATTTGGGAATCAAGTTCATGGACCTCCTATGTTTTTCTCCGGACCTCTTTCCCGACAAGGAGTCACGGGCATCACATTTATAGGAGGCGCTCTGACCCTCCCTCCAGTATGTTGTTACCCCCTTTACCCTGCCAACGTACTTGGAGGTTCTGAAGAAGGCCGAAGTGGTGGAGAGGATGCACGCTCTTGGAGGCGTGTCACAAGAGGGGATCCAGCTAGGATCATCAAAGGGGATGGCCGTCAGCACCATGCCTCCAGCGTCAGGACCCACTAGGTTCCGACCAGTAGGGAGCAGGCCGCAACAATCTCAGTTCCGCTCCCCCAATCCTCGCCCTTTTCCTTCAGGCCCAGGACAGTGGTGCTTCATCTGTGGGAGACATGTACATCTCCAGAGTCAATGCCCCGGACCGAGTACAGTGCGATGGTGGTGGACAACCCTATCACCCGCCCCAGTAGCAACTTCCATCCAGGACTTTCCAGCAACAACAGCAGGGGTAGCGAGCTCTCGCTCCTCCAAGGGAAGATGTTGCAGGAGGAGGCCGACCTCAGGGAGCTCCTTAGGTACCTTGACCAGGGCTTTGTCAGGGAGGTGGATGATAGCCAAGGGGTATAGGAGCTGTGCATGGACAGTTTCACATCACAGAGTCAGCAGTTCTCACAGGACCGGAAGTCGTTCGAGGTACAATCAGTTTGTATAGCACCCTCGCTTTTGCCTTGTTCGATACCGGAGCTTCGCACTCCTTCATTGCACCCACTCTAGCATGTGCTTTTGGTCTAGATGCTGAGAGACTTCCAGTGCCTTTGGTGCTGAGCACACCAGTCAATGGCCAGACCGACTTGTTATATGTTTGTCGAGGATGCTGACTGATGTTAGTGAAACATCAATCAGTCAGGGATCTACTAATGCTACAGATATAGCCATACGATTTCATCCTAGGCATCGATTGGATGTTCTCTATGTTTGTCGTCATTGACTGCTTCCGAGGAATGGTTGTGTTATCAGACATGGGTGGCTAGCGTGTTGCCTTCGCCGACAAGCAGAGCTGTCAGAAGGGCATCAGGCAAGAGGAACCCCTCCTCTCCTTGTTAGCCGAGCTATCAGTAGAGTCAGTGGATGTTGAGATGGTGGAGGTGCCAGGGATCATCTGTGAGTTTATGGACATCTTTCCTGAGGAGGTAACAACTCTACCCCCTCAATGTGATATCGAGTTTTGGATAGACTTGTAGCCTGGTGCTCGTCCGACTTCGATGGATCCTTACCAGATGGAACCTTCAGAGTTATGGGAGTTGCTGGTTCAGATTGACGATCTGCTGATGAGGGGTTATGTTCGACCAAGTGCGTCACCGTGGGATGATCCATTCTTGTTCGCATAGAAGGCAGATGGTGGCCTTAGCTTTTGAATAGACTACAGGAGACTGAATTAGGTAACGATCAAGAATCGCTACCCTCTTCCGAGGATAGATGATCTTTTCGACAAACAGAAAGGGGCAGGATGGTTCTCGAAGATCGACCTGTGGTCTGGGTATCACCAGTTGAGGGTGAAGTAGGGTGACATCCCAAAGATGTCCATCAGGTGCAGATATAAACACTTTGATCTCTTAGTCATTCCTTTCGGTGTTACAAACTCCCTGGCTGTGTTCATTGGGCTTATGAACTCCATCATCCGGAAGTACCTGGACTGGTTCAAAGTTGTGTTCATTGACGATATCCTGATCTGTTTATAATTAGAGGAGGACCACACAGAGCACCTGACGATGGTTTTGGAGGTCCTCCGACAGCACCTGCTCTATGGAAGTTGAAAAAATGCATGTTCTGGAAGCGAGAAGTGCACTATCTTTGGCACGTAGTGTCCGAGAAGGGGGTAGTTGTGGACCCATCAAAGGTTGAGATAGTTGTTTCTTGGGTAGCGCCCAAGAATGTGGCAGAAATTCGTAGTTTACTCAGGCTGGTGGGTTACTATCGGAGGCTTGTACCCAACTTCTCCCGTGTTTTAGTCCCTTTGGTAGCCTTGACCAAGAAAGACCAGATATTCGTGTGGAGCGAGAAGTGTGAGGAAGCCTTCAGCTATTTGAAGAAGAAGTTGGTTATTGCCCCAGTTCTAAGGCTACTAGAAGAAGGGGAGGCGTACGATGTGTTCTTTGATGCTTCAGGGCAAGGCCTGGGATGTGTACTGATGCAGCGACAAGGGGTGATCTCTTATGGGTCTATACCGTTACACCCTCATGAGCGTAATTATGCCACCCACGACCTAGAGCATGCATCGGTCATTTTTTCTCTAATGTTATAGCAACATTACCTCATCAAGGAATGCTTTGTGGTCTTCACAGATCACAAAAATTTGAGATATATCTTCTCCCAGTGGATCCTAAACTTGCGGCAGCGAAGGTGGGTGGAGTTCCTCCAGGATTACGACTTCGATATTTCCTATACTTTGGGGGAAGGGAATGTAGTGGTCGATGCCATGAGAAGGAGGACGCAAAAGGATGCAGTCTGAGTGCCGGCAGACACCTGGAAGGTGATGGAGGAGTTGGATGCCTTGCACCTGGATGCGAGGACGGATGGCAGTAGAGGTTTCCTATATTAGATGACAGTGCGGTATTCTCTGTTACAACAAGTGGAATAGTCTCAGTGGGGTGACCCAGAGTGTGAAGTGATGTGTGACCAAGTTGACCAGAGAAATTATCTAGAAGGATGGACGGAGGATGGTCAGAACCAGATTCTTTTCCGAGGAATGATGTTTGTTCCAGAGGCGATATGCGGAAAGGTTCTTAGTGAGTATTAAAAATCACCTATAGCGGTGCACCCGGGAGTTTCCAAGATGTACCATGGTCTAAAGAGACAGTTCTGGTGGCCCGGAGTAAAGCGATCAGTGTCGGAGTTTGTGGCCAAGTGCCTAGTGTGTCAGCAGGTGAAGGCGAAACAATGAGTTCGAGGTGGGCTACTGTAGTCTCTAGATGTCCCCGAGTGGAAGTGGGAGGACATCTCGATGGATTTCGTCACGGGGCTACCCACGGTTCAAGGGGGATACGATGCCATCTGGGTAGTAGTGGATAGATTGACGAAATTGCCTAACTTTCTAGCAATTAAGGAGTCAAGTTCAGTGGATGCTTTGGCACAAAGGTATGTGTATGAGGTGGTGCGGTTGAATGGAGTTCTGAGGTCCATAGTCTCGGATAGGGATGCACGGTTTACATCACAAGTCTGGGGAGGATTGCAGCATGCTTTTGGAACCCAGATACGTCTTAGCACTGCTTTCCATCACCAGACAGATGGATAGATAGAGCGCACCATCCGGACCGTGGAGGATATGCTTCGGAAATGTGTTCTGGACTCAGGGGGATCATGGGTGAGACACTTTCCTCTGGTAGAGTTTTCCAACATTAATAGCTATCACTCTACCATTGGTATGGATCGGTTCGAATACTTGTACGGGAGGCCATGCGCTCACCTGTGTGTTGGACCAAAGTAGGAGAGGCAGGCATCCTTGGCCTGGAGGTGGTGCAGAGCACAACAGAGAAGGTCCAGCTCATACAGGAAAGGTTGAATGCTACCCAGGACCGGCAGAAGTCATATGCTGATAACAGGAGAAGGCCCTTGGCTTCTGAGGTTGGTGACCACGTGTTCTTGAAGGTCTCCCCTCGACGTGGACAACAGAGGTTCAGCAAGGGGAGTAAGCTTTCTCCCAGGTTCATCGGACCCTTCGAGGTGTTGCGGCAGGTCGGCGAAGTGGATTATTAGCTAGCGTTACCACCGCCTCTACTGGGGATACATGATGTTTTCCATGTGTCTCAGCTCCGTCGGTATCTGCACGATGATTCACACGTCCTCTACTGGGGAGGGCCGGACCTCGAGGATGACGTGACCTTTGTGTAGAGACTAGTGATGATCAAGGATCGCAAGTAGAAGGTGCTTTGTTGGCAAACCATTCCCTTGGTTCGTGTGTTATGGAGACATGGGGGGCTTGAGATGAGTATGTTGGACAGGGAAGCACAGATGTGTGCCTAGTACCTAGAGTTGTTCTGAGTTTTTTACTGTTCTGTTTAGGCTTGTTGCAGTGGAAATTTTTACCCAGTTGGCTATGAATACGTGCTTTTATTTCTGAAAAATGTGCGTGAAAAGTCCTGGCTATAAGGGGGAGGGGAGGGTCCGACCACTAATCAAGAAACATTAAGGTTGATGCGATTAAACATGTGCGGGCAAGTCAGGGCCACCACAAGTGGATAGTATCATGACATGGGGGAAGTGACTCCCCAACCCACATTACTGGACAATTTGACATGGAATGTTGCTTGGTTTTTAAGATGAATGTGTTTTTAGTTAACAATGGGGTTCGCTCCTAAGAGGAATCTTTCGAGCTAGTTGTTTGGACCCTCTCATTCCTTCTTGTTGTTATGATTCTCGAGGACGAGAATAGTTTGAGAGGTATCTAATGTAATGGTCCGGGGTCTTGGAGTTCCATTACTTTGTGAAAATATGGTTCTTTGGGTGTTCTGGGTAGTCTAGGAGCCTCAGTGAGGTTTGACCTAACGGTAGGCCTACTTGTAGCATTAGCCTACCGGTAGCAGGCCTACCGGTAGCTCGGTCTACCGGTAGCTCGGTCTACCGGTAGCTGCAGCCTACCGGTAGCTCTGTCTACCGGTAGCTCGGTCTACCAGTGGCTGCAGCTTACTGGTAGCCCAGATACTGGTGGCTACAGCCAACTGGAAGCTCGGCTACTAGTCGCTGTCAGCCACCGGTAGCTCTCAACTACTACTGGCTCTCGTTTACCCCCATGGGGTTTTTCCAATAGCGCCTCCCTTTTGCGCAAATTGGGTTTTAAACCCTATTTTGACCCCTTTAAGCTTGTTTTAAAGCCCAGTAACACCCATAAATTTCGTTTAATTAAATATTTAATGAATTAATGTGTGTGCGTTGGTTTAAACCGCCGGACCCATTAATGACGTATGGGGCCCCATGGTCAACCCATGAGCCCGGTCCTTATGTGGTTTGCATTCTTATCTCAATCATTCCCATCCTTTTAAAAACTACTGGGATATCCCTGGGTTTCCATTTTCTCGATCAACCGTCGATCAAATCGTCTTCTCGTCCTTCAGTTCCCAAGGACCAGCCACTTCAGTTTGCGCATCCGTTGTTCGTGGCGCGTGAGGATAAACTTCAATCGCTGACCAATCAAGTAGGGAATTTCTCCATCGCCTCTTCTTTTTGTGTATCATGTGTGGTGGGTGTGTTGCTGCTTCTGTAGAATAAGATGAACCAAGCTATAATAAAGATATAAATGGATTCTAGATAATGATTTGGTAGGGATGTGATTGATTATAGTGCTCGGTTTTTATCTTCCTCCATGATTATTGATTTTTGAATTGTGTTGGATTACGCCTATTGAAAATCATGGTCGTTGGTGGTATTTCTATGTGCACTAATGAACCCTTACCTCTAGTGATGTTAAATTTCTCATTTGTGGTTGTGAACCCTTGCTGTGTAAAATAAATTGATTAATCACATATATCCGGCTAAATAAACTAAAGCACCAGGATCAATCCATTCTGTGATTGCCCCGTTTAAAGCACACGAAAATTGAAATCATGGACCATGTTAAAAAATTTAAATCTAAAAATACCAGCATGAGCCTTATTTGGGTTGGTGGTGGTGGCGTGGTTGTTTTTTCCTTCACGGGCCGTTTGCTGGGTGATGTGGGTGGGGATGGGATCTACCTGTTGATATGATTTCTATGGTTGTGAATTTAATGGTTGGGTGGTTACTTCTCTTATATCACGGATTAGGGTGGGATCCTCTGTTGTTGAGAAACCAATGGTTTCTGGGATTATTGGGAAGTGTCTCAGGGTTTCCTTTGTTTCCATTACTTAGAGGGATTTCACTTGCCCCCTTTGGTTACAGAAGGTGTAGGAAATATCTTGGGGTGTTCCTTGGTTTCAGTACGTTGAGGGATCTCTTATCCCTTTTGTTGTTGTGACTACAAGAGAACCGGGTGTGGATGTTGTAGTTGATGCTTGAATGTTTTCTTTCCATGACTTGTTCTTATGCCTACTAGTTTCCCAAGTAGGTGTAGAAACTTATTTAAACATCATTACTAAACATGTGAACAAGGATGGGACAAATGGGTTTTTTTTGTTTGGTGTGAGTTGTGACATGGACAGGGGTGCTGTTTGTGTTCTTTAGGCTGGCTGAAGGAAAACCTAAACTTGGGTGAGTGCTTGTTATCTAAACATATAATTTTAGTTTTGGGTTTATTATTCGCGCCCCACCCAAGTTGATCACTTAGTGCTGAACATCCCCATTTCATGGGGGAGGGTGTTTTTCCCAACACTTCTATTAGTGGTTGGTTATTTGCTCCTTTCTGCTCCCTTTCCCGGATAGCCCAAATATCTTCAAGCAGGCTGTGATGGCCTGAAGTCCTTTATTTTCCCAAGAACTTTCGGGAAGGGTAGTGTGGTGTTCGGCCCAGGTGTGTTTGGGTAGGCGGTTTCCCAAGTGTCTTCGGGATGAGGCCCAGGTATCTTCGGGCATGGTAGTGAATCTTCTAGTCCAGGTGTCTTCGGGCGTTGCGGTGGTTGTTCGGGCCCAGTTGTTTATGGGCGTGGTTACGTGTGACAGTTGTGGACCAGGTGTCTATGGGCGGATAGTGGTTGTGTCCCAGGTGTTTGCGGGCAGGGTTTGGTAGTGGGACTGCGTGAGGATATGGTCCAGGTGTGTACGGGCGGGGTGTGGCAGTGGAATTCTTTGAGAATGGCGGGATTGGTCTGATGCATAGGATGTCTTCAATAACCAGTGGGAAAGTGGCGGGGGGTACCGAAACATCGATGTGCTTTTACTATATATTACCTTGTTTGCGTAATTTGGTGAGTGTGGCCGGTGAGTCGGATGGATGAACTCCTTGATAGTGTTGGTTGTATGCTTCTCACGGGACTTTAGAACATTCCCCCACTTATCCACGAGAGTCTTTGGTTTTTCCCTACTGATTGTACATGTATGCTCACCCAACGTATATAAAAACTTCTTTCAGGTTTCTAGGAGGAATTCGGGGATCATGCGGGACCATACTAGCTCAGACCTTTGGGGGCAGTTGCGGTTGTCATTTTCCTTTTTCTTGGTATCTTTTTACCTTGGGGTTTTTGTGGATTGTATAATTTACATTTGAACATGCATGTGGGAGTGGATTAATTTTTTTGGCCTTTACTTTTCTTTCAGTTTTGGTGTTGTTGGGTTTGATCATCTTATCTCCCAATCCTATAAAACAAAAAGGGTAATGCCTTCCATTTGTGTTTGAATTCCATACCCTTGGCACGAGTCGCCACTCCGGGACCTATTGAGGGCGGGTTTCCGGGGTCATTATCTCTTCTTCAACATAATGATGGAAGGAATTGGCAATCTTTGGCCATTCCCTCGTTTGGTGAAGGCGGGTCGTGACACCCCAAACCACCCATGATCTCTTATCAAGTATTGAAAATGGAAGAATCACCATCGGCCAGATGGACAAAGAAACCAGGGTCATTTGGAATTTAAATAATAGATGAATAAGATGTACCATTTCTGTAATGAAAAGATCCCTTCTTATTTCATGGAAGATATCGATAGTAACATGCTCACATGTCCACATCCCAAGAGTCCCAAAGAGGTTAAACACACAAAATGGCCTGATTACTAACCTTTCCACAAAATCCTAGGTCATTGTATCAATAATTATATCATCTTAGAACACATACTTCATGGAATAATTGAATCTAGATAGGTGGTTTTGGAAAATTCCCTATATAATGTGTCTTTTATAACCATTTTCCAACCATAATAATAATATGATTGGAAGGTGGTCTTAGCTAGATGTGCACGAAAATTTGACAACTAGATGGTTTATAAGATATTATATTGAGCCCATGCCACTTTGACATCAAATTTGTACATTCCAACATTAGCTCCGCCACCCATGAATGTGGCATCAGATGCACCTCAAAAAGGATGGATTGACCACCAGTGGTGTGATAAAATAGAGGAGGAGGAGTCATATTCTCATTCAAATAAAGCACTAACCCGTGTAGATTTCATCCCTACAACATCAGCAACATGATCACCGCCCCACCTAACGAAATAATTATCAGAAGAATTATTCATATTTGGTTCTATCAACGCAATACACTTGAAAAAAAATCCTTATCTAATGATGATAACGCCCCAATTATGGATTTCTAACGTATAACCAAGGAGTTGGAGGACACATGTGTTAGAGCTTCTGATATGGGTGACAATAAAAATGTGGTAAAACTCAATATTCAGGTCATTTCCCCATGCATGACATATATGAAGGTAACACTCATGGAAAAGGGCTTCAACATGCCCAAAGGAAGTTAAAATGTGTCTCAAATCCCTCTAATAGTCACCCACATATGAATTTCTTTCATGATCACCTAAAAGAAGTTCAATATTATAATCGAATGAAATGATTATGGAAAGAATGACTTTCAATGACGATAGAGGGTATTCCCTCAACCTCTGCATAAGAAATCAGTCTATCTACAACAGATGCTCTAGATTTTGAACAACACACTGAGGAGAAGCCACATATCAGGATGAGCTTAATTCTGGTGCAAAACATTATGATCTAAAATATCAATCTATAGTCCCATCTAAGCTCTCAATCTTTGATGAGCTTCATCTTTCAAAATAACTCAGGGAGGCACTAATTTAAGTCCTTAAAAAACAACATAAATTCAAGAACGAAGTGATTGTAATATGAGGTGTATCGAGTGGTGACTTTTTCCTTTTATATTTCCATAACATTCAGTGATTTGGATTAGGATGAGTCCACATAGGGGCATGTCATACCCTTATAAATTTCATGGATACTCATTAATGTCAATGTCACAATGGTTATGATTGATAATAGATCTTAGATAAATCTCATCGAAGCACGAACTCTTTGTTGTTAAGGGTATAGTGACAAGGGATTTCCATATACAAATATGAACATATGGGGATATGACAATCATGACCAGTTACCCCTAAGGAAGATCATTCTCAAGACTCGATTTGGGGAGCACACATCAGAAGATTAGTTCATGGCTTTCTAGTAGGATAACACATATAATGTCCTTCATGGAAGGCCCAAGATTCATTTTGACCATGTGATACCATCAAAATAACATCAATGTCCAAAGTACCACATTAATGGAATGGTTTTAATACTATATAGAAACAAAATCCCATTTGAAAATTGAGGTGCCACATATGCTAAAGTATCTTTCTAGAAGTGGGAATGTAAGCAACCAATGGCTGATGATTATGAGGTATAGGTTGCAACCCCCAATGACATAGGGACCAAACCTATTAATTGTTGGAGTATGATCAATGATGACTTTGTTCTCCCAATAAACATGGTAGATGTGGTAGATCTAACCCCATAGGTCTAAACATCCCCTTTTCTCAGAGGCAATCATATCCAACATCTCTATGCAACAACCCAGATTGCATGGGAGGGTGATATCTCTTCTAATGGCCTCCCTCACACTCATACTGATGGAGAGGACCTGTGACTGCAATATTGACCAGAATATATCTCCACAGAGAAATAAATGAATTATTATGATCATAGAAATGCCCCTTCAACATTTTAGGAAGGAGCCTCCACTACCATATATGAGATCAGGTTTATAAATCTTGGGACAGAAGAAGTTTTGTGAGAAACATTGATTATTTCTACAATGTCTCCGAATATAAATATATGCACAATGTATTCATGAATCAGAACTGATATATATTTTCCTAGAACTACATATAAATTCCAATATTGAATCTAGATATAGCTACAAATCATCTCAGACTTCCCAATCAACATCAGGGCTTCAAGAAAGTAAACAGGAGGATGCACCCCTCTCATTCCACCGATGTATAGTCTGAAGTCAACAATTTTATCAATTCCAACATTGTCCGAGAAGTGAAATACCTAAGATGGATTTGCAACATAATAACATTCAATGTGAATAAGAATAAGAAAATTAGGTTATTCATTGAGTTCATATACCTTAATTGGTATTTCCAAAAAAATGATTCTCTATTACTGATCACAAAACTCTTGATCCACGAATATTCTATCTTTTATGCCCTTTCCATCATGGATTGGTACTCAGGGTATAATCAATTCAAGGTGTCCATTGAGGATAAATAACTCATTGCCATCAGAGCACCTTGGGGGATTATCATCTATCTGGTCATGGACTTTGCATTAAATAATGTTGGCACAACATATTAGCACACCATGAATAATATCTTCAATCCATTCATGTGATGGTTAGTAGAGTGTTATGTCAAATACCTGGTCATAAAATACAGATAGAAATGCAATGACATCACTGATTTTCGAAATATCACTGAAACATTTTGAAATCTTAGTCTAAAGATGAATACGTTGAAATGTTCCTTTGGGAAAACATCATTCATGCTCCTTAATATTATGGTATATTGTCATGGAATTGAGGTTGAACAAAAAATGACTTGTTCTATTTTTTCAATGACACCCACGAGGAAACTGAATGATCTAAGGGGACTTAATGGTCACCTTGCCCACATTTGGTGAATCATCGACAACATGGTCAGCAGGGATCTCACATTCACTATGTAAAAGAGGAAAGGATCCTCATACCAATGGAATGATGACTATCATTAATCATTTGAAATCCTCAATCAATATTTTCTACATCCAAAATTTTTTATGCCTGTAGTGGAACGGAGGAATCTCATACAATATGTGGTTTCATGGAATTCTCATTAGGTTCCCTTGTTGTGTATATGAAAAGTGCATGAAGCAATAATAGTGTCTACTGCCTCATAGACACCATGCTAGGTACTGACACCAGATATTATAATGTCAATAAAAACTACCTGACGCTCATCTTTATGGTGTAAAAGATGAGGCACTACATTTATCACCATGAAGTCCACATTTTCTCTCATATTGATATGGTGAAGTACATCCTGAGTCACACCTTGTTGAATGAGAATATGGAACAACGGGTGGCCATTCGATAAAAATATGAAATCTAGTTTATATCTCAGAAGTCAGTGAATTGGAAAGCCCTGGCAATCTTCCTCCCAGCACACCCTTCCCTAGAAAATATACGGGAAGACACCAAGCTCCCAAATGAATATTTATTTTATTCCCATGACACCCCACAAACATAGGATATGTTATTTGATAAAACCTCCCAATGACCAGTCAATACATGAATGGAGAACCTAGTGGTCAATCTAGTTTTCATGGAAATTGTATTCTTCTCCCCTAACAAAGTGTTTTTCCCTTCCCTTTCTCACTATCTGAAAGCTAGAAATATAATGAGGATGAATACCATGCCATCATTAATGTATTGGAATTATCCCTACAACTAAACATAGCATGCCTAAATATTTATGGAGATGCAGAACTAGTGATACAACAAATTAATGGAAAAATTTTCCATTAAGAGGTATGATTTGGTCCCCATAACTAGCTATGTTAAGGGATTAATGTTAAAATTCCCCTTTGATCCCACACTATATTATGTCCCCTGATTGTAGAATTCTAGCACTGACGCACTATCCAATGAATCTTTTATCCCACCTAACCTCGATTAGGAGTAAGAATCATTTTGTATCCCACATCGAATAATGGTATCATCGATCATCATATGTGATATGGAAGTGACCAACAGTGTCAACACCACCCAGAGCGTGATTAACCAATAATCACCCCTTGATGGATGGATCATGTAATCAGTTATATTTGGGATGGGTCTCTTCTAGTAGATCATAATGGAGGGGAATATATTCGGCACTGGGCAGTGAACTACAATCTGTAGGATGTGCCAAATGTGTAAAAAACACTATATAAGTGTGTATTTTATGGAATTTTTCTATGATGCATAGTAGAAAGGGAATTTATCCCCATAAAGGAGGAATTCCACAAAAGCTCCTACAGTGCCCATAAATCTAGAACTTGGATCTCCCACCAAATCATGAGGTTTGGATATTAATGTAAAATCATGATACAATACTTGGTGGAATTCACTGAGAAATTTCATGCATGACAGAACCATGAAAACATCATTCATCAGCCCATATAATTTTTTCATACAACTAAAAATTCATATCCATTTTCAATTTAGTGGATATATATTGTGTAGGAATATCTATCGGCCACCTCTAAGCAGTTCAAGTACATCATTACAACCACCAAATTCCAATGAAAATCGATTGAGGTGATACCCCTCAAGGAATTAGGGAAAAAGAATATCATAAAATTCGATAACATCATTAGGTTTGATGTCCCTTACACAATATAAACAAACAAAAAAACAATATACTATTCCAAAAATATGATGAAACTATACCGAGAGTACAACATTGAGTGAAATCACTCATCTCTCTAAAATGTAGTAAAAAATGGATTGATAGTGGCCTTCAATAAGACCTTGTTGAACATAATATAAAAAATGGTAAAAAAGGATAAGAAGTATTAGACAGATAATATCCTCTATGATTTGTGGTCCTATCATACCACAACACGTATTATTACAAAAGAAACACCACACTCATTTTTTATGGGACTGAGGCAGTATTGCCTATAGATGTCCAACATCCATCAATTTTAATTTTCATTTGCGGATATTGATTAGATGATGAATAATTGAAAAACTATCATGATGAGATAGAATAGATATATTATAAAAGTTTGTTCACATTGCAAATCCTTGAAGTCCACAAAAATTGGACTACATGAGAATTTAATAAAAAGGTTCTCCTCTACACATTCCTTCATGTAGAACTAGTGTTGGCTCTCAGAACCCTAATGATACTGGGAATGAAGCCTTTTTAATTGAATCCATAGTTGTAAGGAACTTACATCAAACATAAGGTCTGTCATAATAGAGCCTATTCACTGGACACCATGAATGGGGATCATATTACACCTCTCTCCAGTGAAATATTTCTTATGAAATACTTTTCATAACATCCAGCACACGGGTGTCCATATTAGAGTATGCCCTATTTTTCGCCCAAACCACATGACGTTAAACTGTATGGACTTTTTCCTAAACACCTGAATATGAACTATATAGAATTTTTCCTTACTATATGTCATTAAACTACACAACCAAATATAGTATAACATGACATAAATTTTCACAGATCCACAACTCCCCTTTTACATTCATGTCGAGTAAACATTCATCCATAACACATGACATTAAACTTTATGGAACTTCATGAAATACATATGGCTCGATTATATTTCCCATTGATATAAATAAGGATTCCTTGATTCTATATCATGGTCCAACAACTAAAATATATAAAATGGTAGTGATATACCCTTCTCATATCTTTGTACAGAATGGAATTTCAGGACACTCCTTGTTTGTCACACCGAGAAAAGATCACATGACCTTTGGAATTATGGAAGAAACTGTAACTCAATAGAAAGGCACATAGGTACATAATGAATCTATTATGGTCCTAAATGAATGTAAATAAAAGATAGATCATCTGTCCTCATTGAATTACATTAAACTACATGGTCGATTTCCTTACCACATGACGTTAAACTACATGGTTCTCCAAGAACTATGTGTTGTTTTATTATCATCACCATGACATATGTTGTGATTCCCAGGCTTCTATCCTTCAGACCAACCGTAATGCTATCTCCAATTCATGTTGGTCCATCTTCATCCTCAATACATAACGTTAAACAATATAGAAATTTCAAAACAAAGTGTGGCATGATTTCAATTTCCATTGGATACAATGTGACTCCTGGATCTACATTCCTGGGCCAAGAATAGATTTTAAACAATAACAATTCCCACCTCTACATATGGGTCATACCTACGTAATGTATATCCTTTTAGATAACTATATATGTCCTTATCCTCATCTTCTTGAGAACTGTAGTGACTCCCAAACATTCCATCTTCTGGGCTAGATGTATCAATGCCCTTTTTCCCCTTCTCCTGAGTCTTCCAGGAATGGTGTGGGTTATGGATGAGACAAAATTATTCCTCATTCACATTATGTTGCTCCATGGAACCATACCATGTGTTTCCATGTTAGGAACTACATCATACAGTTTGGCTGACATGACTACAAAATGTCCACATATGTCCCTAAAAACAACTATAAAATGTACCACATAATCATAGACACACAATAATAAACTACACCGAAACATTTTCCTATAGTGTAATATATTAAACTACATGACCATCCATAACTATGTGTGGCTTGATTTTAATTTTCATGGGTTACATAGTGACAATCGGGCACTATTCCATGAGCTAATCCACAAAATTACATCTTTTCACATCAGTTCTTATGTCGTCCCTGCATGATGTCAAAAAGCATGTAAATACATACTTACCACATGACATTAAACTGCATTAAAAATGTCTTCGTTGAATGAAATTGAAACTACACAAAAAAACATCCCCACTACATGATGAAAAACCATGTAGAACGTCAACCATTTTTCATTACTTATATAAGGACAAAAAAAGACTCTCCTCTGTCAACTTGATAATGGAATACTTCCACCATCCTTTTAAAGAAATGCAAATCCATTTACCAAAGTTCCTGTCGTGAGTGTCTCAGACCACTGTCAAACCTTCCTTTGACCTTGGAAAGGATGACCAGCATTGAGAACCATTTTCTTGGCTATGAATGAATACCCAAAGCTCCATCATATTAAAATATGGCCGTAAACCAAATTCATTACTATTAAATAAGGTTATTATAATTTTCTTGATCCCAGGCATCATCACTGTTGAATTCAAATGCCCCAGTGTGTCTAAACTGGTCCTTGTATGACTATCCCAGTAACATCCCTGTTAAATAATGAATATTAAATTTTCATATTTATTAATATTTGATAATGAAATGTTAATAATATTTTAATGGTAATGCTATTTTTGATGGGGTACCCAATACACAACAATGAGTTTTTTTAAATCTTACGTTGCATACTAAAAATATAATAATATTATTTTAAATAGTAGTTAATGCCTAGCCGTTGTAATGGAGGGAATGAACATAACTAACTACAAAATTATTACAGATTTTTGTTAAATATTTTAACAATTACCCAATAAATGATAGAGGCTTAAAATGCGAATGAATCCAATTTTAAGCATAAATATTCTAATATTCTTTAAAAGGTAGATTAACCGCCTTTTGATGGTGAAACCTTTTTAAAAATAATGTTTTCTATTTTATATGTTATATTTGACAAAATAAAATCCTCCTTTAGAATCGGGACTTCAAAATTTACTTTGTGTAAATTTTTGTTCTTTGTCAGATAAAGTTCATTTTTAATGAATAGTGAAAATGATGTATTTTAATACCAAACCTCCTTTTAATCTAATTTTTTATAGTGTTAGATTATTTTTTTAATTGGGTTTAAAGTGTAGTTAAAATATATTTTTACAATTTAATCCAATGGTGGTCATTGGAATTAATTTCACTTTGAAATTGGACATAAACAACTGTCAATCTTTTGGTAGATATTATTTCTTAAAAACACGCTATTTGTTTTGACAGCGGGAATTAATTATAACATTAATTAAATAAACTAATAGGTTTCAAATTTGGTAAAAAGGAAATAATTTTTTAATTTTTAATATCAAATCAACTTTGGATAATTTTTTTTTGTATTTTTCTGACAAATGTTCATTTTTAATGAATAGTGAAAAATACTGCATTTTACTTCAAAACTGCTTTTTCATCTAGTTTAATTATATAGACATTTTGTAATTTTAATTGGTTTTAAAGTGTAATTGAATTATGTTTTTATAACTTAATACAATTTTGTTCATTCGAAGTAATTTCACTTTTCAATTGGATGAAAAAACATGTCAATATTTTGATAAATTTTACTTCTTAAAAACCCATCATTGGTTGTGAGAACAAGAATTATTTTTAAATTAATTACTAAAATTTCTATGTTTAAAATTTGGTAAAATGGATTCCATATTTGTAATCAGATGTTTTAAATTATTTAATTAAGACTCATTTGTTTTTGGACATTATGAATAGTAATGACGGTAATTATCATTAATTATCGTGATTAATTAGTAATCGGTTAGTTATGGGTAATAAAATAATATCATAATAATATTAAATGACCCAAAAATGTGTCCAAATAATCTTTTTTGAGTCATGGCCGACCATGGGATGCTTTTTACCAAACTTAAGGGCCCATGGAGTCACATGGGTGGTGTAGTGACATTTATGAAATTATTTTTAAAAAAGAAGAGAAATATAACAATGGTTTGTATATCCTAAGTTATAAAATTTTAATTTTGTTAAAATAGATGATACCTTAGAATATAAATAGTTATTGGAAATATAAAAAGATTTCTTATATCAGGGTATTTTTTATATAATTTTTAGACATTAAATCAATAAATTTATTTATGACACAATGATGATGCAGTGATTACCTCATTATTGAATGATTTAAATAAAATAAAACGTTATGGTAAAATCTAAGATGTAATTTATTTGAAAACCTATTGTATTAGTGAATTTAGAACCCTTATCACCTTATCCTCAAATTATATCATTGTGGGACCTTTAAAATCTGAAAAACATTTTATAATAATGTAACATTTCAAGACATTACAAAAGTGACCCTCCTCCCTCTTACAAAAGGCCACCAACTCTACCCCCATTCCCATACCACTCAAGCCCTTGTATTTTCCAACATCTACTCATATTATCTCTACACATCTCTCTCTCACTCCTAGGATCCTCAATTTCTCAGAAATCTTTCCAAGGAAGCCTTTGGCTCAAATCAGAAAGAGTTACCCGATTTATAGGTAATGTCTTCTCTCAAGTTTCATTATTTTTCATTCCTTCTTCACTCACCACTATCTTACTATAATTTGACCCCATAATAAAACCATTATCCTCAATATATTTGGATTTTGTTTTGATAAGGGTTCTACCTACACTTACACACACCTCCGTCTAATGGTTAAAAAACAAACTGTTTCTGTGGGTGGCGAATTACTGCCTCACAAAATGATGATTGTTCCATCATCTTTTAACACCTTTCATGGTGGCCATTAATATGTCACTATATTTATATATGATATATATTATATTTATGTCCCCTCAATTATTCTGTATTTTATATTTAAAACACTACTTTATTCTTTTTATGTTGTGCAAATGGGATAATTTCATATGAGGATGTGTGGACGACAACCCCCTCAAGTGATATGACTTGTTAATTCCAAACATGAAATTTTTACAGAATGTAATTAATGAACTTATGTTACCTATATAACAAATATATTATACTATAATTATAATATATCTATGTCTAATTTAGTTTTAATGTCTATTAATATGACAAAAAAATGAAAGTACCGTTCATGCGTACGTACGGCCTACCATCTCCATGAACGGTACATTTAATTTCTTATCTAAAAAAATTATGGAATATTAATAAATACATATATACTGTATATATATATTATATTTAAATCATGAACACAATTCTAGAGATGATGTACTTATAACTACATGGACAATTCTCTTCAATCAAGTTCATTGTTGACTCATGTACAGAAAATCAACAAAATGTATGATATGAACTCACATAATTAAATAATTATTATAACATGATAATATGTGAGATTAATTGAATAATAAACCATGAAGTATGACCATAGGAAATTATAAATTGACCAATGTTTATTATTAAATAATATAAAGAAATGAACAAGACATGTCGGACTTGAGGTAAGGGGATTTCTTATCTCACTTTTAATTCTGTGAGATTTCCATTGTTCTCCAATTATATATTGCATGTGGTGTATTGTGTACTTCCATTTAATATCATTATTCAATTTATATTCATGGTACTATGTGATTCATTTGGTTCTTATTATATTTTGGTCATATGACTCGATTCATTACAACGAGGTAAGGGGTTTTAACTCACGTTTTATTTTTGTGAGATTCATGCTATATTTGCCACTATCTCCTTTGAGTGGTGTATGTACTGCCCATTATTCTACACTTTGAGTAATATAATCCATTTATTGGTATTTACATCAACATTTTATGGTCTTTATTTCATGGGGTATATGTTTCTTAGGTTACCAAATAGGTAAGGGAACCTTTCACCCTCTTGTTTTAAAAGAATTATTTTTGTTATGTCTTTTAATTCACATCTTCTTATGTTGGGATGTGTTCTTATATATCATTATTGATGTAAATCTTATGTCCAAGTGATGAGATAACATTTTTTTCTTCCATCTACTCATTTTATGAAATTTTATGTGACACCATTAGGCTACGGAATTTTTGTAAGGGAACTTCTTAATCCAATTTCAATTATTTGGGTTAAACCTCTACTTCATGATTATATTGTGCTATGAATATGTGTGAATGACCTATGAATTTTTTACACATAATATCCAATTATATTGGTTGTATTTATTTTTTTCACACATAATTATGTCATTGATTTATCGTTAATCTAAGGATGTCGTATTTATAATGGACTTCGTCTCAATCTCCTTTCATTGAGGCATACTTTGATTTAAACACAACATTCATTTATACGATGTATAAAACCCTTTTGATTTTTCATTTCATTCAAAGGTAATATTTTATCTATGAAGTGTTTTACTAAATGAAAAAAAGAATGTTTCTTTTTTTTATGTAAGTGATGACAACAAACTTTTCCGCTGAAATGAGTATTATTTGACCTTTGGCTTCCTTAACAAGCCATAATGTTTTTAAAAGGAAAATAAATATCATATACACTTTTTACATATTTTGGTATTGAAAATTCTTTTTATAATAGATTTATTATATCAATATCATAAAATTTTATATTATTATTACAATGTGGGAACGTTATCTTTCCTTTATGCTTATGTTATGTGTTATGATTCTTGGCCATTGATACGTATATAGGTTGTTCTATGATAAAACTAGGGTGGGTGAGCCCGAGATAGCTCTCCAATTCATTGGGTAACATGACAGAGGTAAATGTAAATGTTTCTCCTAAGATATTTAGGGAATATACAATGATGGGTATTCCAAATGTGACTCCCTATATAGCTATGATAGCTACAATGTAAGTATGTTATGTATGCCTTAAGTTAACGTTATGATTTATAATTTATATGTGTACTTCACAAATCTTATGATTTCATGAGGTATGTTAAAAATCATATGTTATGTATTTATTGATGATATAATGTTTTCTTTCTTTGTGTATCTCTTACTGAGCTTTTTATACTCATCCCAAGTTTTTGAAATGTTTTTCACATGACATAAAGTGGAATAGGTTCAAGGATGGGATCAAAGAAATATCATGCTCTCTAAAACAGGGAAATAGACCTGACTCTTTTGTTCAAGAGATTTTATTTTGTGAAAAAATGGAAAATAAGTATATATGTCTACTTTGTAATCCTTAAGATGTAATAGTTATGTCTGAATTCTCTAAAACACTAATCATGAGAACATCCTAAATGTGAATTATTCATTTAATTCATGATTATGTAATGTTTTAAGGCCAGGTCCTTATAATCCCACATTGTTAGTCATAACCTGAGAAACTCAAGCTCTTATTTACATCATTTCCCTTCTATACATAGGGAGTCGTTGGGGCACTCTTAAACCTAGGTATCCTAATAAACCTCTTGTGTCACATCCTTAATTTCAGGTCCATGGAATTCATGACCCAACACTGTCTATTCATTAGTCAAATCGGTACAAATGTAGACTCTATCCCAAAGTGGTCACAATCACAATACCGTATACGTCCAAAATTAGAGACATGAAACTCATCAGGCCAAATTATCACAAAGGGAGACCTGCGTAAAAGTCGATTTTTATCCTTCTAGGATCTTAATCCTCATATTTTATGAATAAATAAGGGTGAAAATAGAAATGAAAAAAAAAATCATTGGGTACATAACCCTAGTAAAATCCAAGATATGGTCATTAGACCCCATGATCCCTGAAAAGATTAGGGAAATATTTTTCGCTTCTCCTCACAACGAGAATATGTTCCCTATGTAGTAACAAAACCATTAGGGAAATTTAAACATTATTGTATTTTAAATCTTTTGTGAACCACATATATTGAGTTTGGGTGCCTCAAATCATCATTACTTCCAAGGTAAATAGAAATGTTATCTGTTGAGAAAAGTATTGTTTTCAACAATACATGTTAATGTTATTTAAAGAGGGAGATTATTGAAAATAATACTATGTCTCTTTATGATAATTTTGAAGCTAAAAAATACCCTTAGTTATTTTCTAGTGAATTTATTTAGTATTGGGCGGGAATTTATTAATTTATTTTACTCTTGAAATAATGAGAATTTATTACTTATTCGGAATCCGCTTTAGCACATTTTGGAATCACTTTTCACATCGTACGTAGATAAATATAGCGCATAATCTGCTTTAGCGAATTCTGGAATCACTGTTCATACCCTACATGGATAAACGTAGTGTAAGGATGAAAATCATGTATAATTTTTGAGATAAGAGAAAAGTATGGTTAAAAAACCATACGTTTTCAGCAAAGTATGGAAGAAGAATCTTATGTGGGGAAGGAACCTTATGTTTTGGTTATCAGCAAAGTTTGGAAGGAGAACCGTACGTAAATTTTAAACGTTACGTTTTTTTCCCAAAAGTATGGTTCATTAACATTACTTTTGTAAACAACCATACGTTCTTGAAATGTATGGATCAAGTAAAAGTATGGATCTTCTACTAAAAATTTGAGTGTTAAAGAAAAAGTATGGATGATCAACCCTACATTTGTGTTCAACCTTACGTTGTCAACCTTACGTTGTTAACCTTACGTTTGAAGACTATTTTATTAACCCTACGTTTTGAGGCCACGTCATCAACCTTACGTTTGGCATTGGAAATTTTGACAGACGATATTTATGTGCAACGATCAGTATGCTGATTTCTGGGCAGATTTCAAGCCGGATTTAAAGTCATTTTTAATGTATGAAATCGACCGATTCAAAGCCATTTTATTAATGGATTTAAGATCGAATTAAAAGAATCTTTTTATGCCGAGTCTTAAGGGAAGTTACGAACTCTCTGTAAATTAAAATTTTTTAATATCGTGAATCAGAAGGTGACTTTTATGGATCTAAATGTGCAAGAGATGTGCTCAAATTTATTATAAATGTTCTCTCTGAAACACCAGGTACAAGAATATATGTGTGATCGATCTATTATTAAAAAAGTAGAAAACAGAGACTGCGGAAATTCACAATTGATCTGCTGATTCAAAAAGGAGCATCAATGCTCTGTTCTTTCAAGAAGAAGGAACTTGATAGAATATTCACTTGTTATACATCGAATATCTACTGTGGATCTACTACTGCTGATGTTGTGAACTATATCTCTATATCTACTAAAACTAGATCAACTCAGAATTGCTTCGTCATGAATATCAATATTTCTAGAGACTTCGATCCATCTAATGTCAATTGCATTCTGTTGCAATTGTGAAGATCAAATGGAAAAATTCTTTCTGAAATTCTATTTATTAATGAGTAACCAGTTTCTCGTTCTATGCTGTTTAGGTTCGTGTTTGAATTAGAAGGCTTTTTTTTTTCTTGTATTGTAAAGGTGTCAACTGCCTGTACTCATTTGTGAATCAGTCTGTGGAAAAGAGGACCAGATAGTGAAAATCATCAAGTTCGTGGAGTTGAGCATTAGTGGAGTGGTCTAGGGTCCTTCTGTTCCCCGAACCACTATACTTCTTTGTGTTCTTGATTTTTATTATTCCGCTGCACGATCAAATCTGATAATGTATAAAGGAAAGAACTCATTCAATAAAAGAGTTATTGAAAAATTGCAAAAGACACAATTCACCCCCCTCTTGTGTATAATCTGTAGATTCATATCCAACAATTGGTATAAAATGTGGAGCTTCTGATAGAGCCTTAGCAAGCTAGAAGCATTTAATGATTATACAACAGAGCATCATGAATGATACAAGAGAATGGATGTCGATGGTCAGAGCACCAGATTTTAATGGAGACAACTATGGTTGATGGAAATCATGCATGATAATATATCTGAAAAACATCGGATATAGAGTCTATTCAAAGATTATGACTCCTTATGAAATTCCTGAAAATCCTGAGACATGGAGTGCTGCTATAGAGGCAGAGTATGATATGAACTCGAAGGCTATGAATGTAATTATCTACGGTCTAGGACCAGATGAATTTAATAGAGTATCTCAGAGCCAGACGACATATGAAATTTTGCAAACAATAGCCGTGGAATATGAAGGAAAATACAATGTGACACAAATGAGATATGCAACTACCAAATTAAAATTTGATACTTTTAGAATGGTTGAAGGTGAGAGCATTACCCAAATGAATGGTAGGTTGACCGAAATTGTCAATAACATTACAGCTCTAGGAGAACCTATCAAGCAGGCTGATCAAGCATTAAATGTACTGGGAGTACTTCCTACTCGATGGAATTGTATTTCTGCTGCAATCAGAGAATCAACACCTATCAAAGATCTAACTATGAGAGATTTGATTGGTACATTGATGATGTGTGAAGGTGAAATGAAAGATGAGGCTAATGAACATAAAGTGCTTATCAAAAGAGAAGATACTGCCTTGAAGGTAACTTCACAACAAAAGAATAGAAAGATGAAGAACAAAGAGTCAAAGCTAAATCAGAAAGCTCTGACTCATCCAACTCAGATGAAGAACTGGCTCAGTTATCTAGAAAATTTAGAAAATTCTATAGCATGAAAAGAGGCTTCAAAAAATCATTTAAGGGAGATAATAAGGATGTAAGATGTTATGAATGAAAAAATATGGGACATATCAGACCAGATTTCCCAAAATTGAAGGATGCAAAGAAGACGAAATACTTCAAAAGAAATGACTTTGAGCAGAAAGACAAGAAAGCAATGAAAGCCACTTTGAGTGTATCTGAAGACTCTAGTAGCTCTTCTGAATCAAGCTTAGAGAAAGATGAAGTCAATCTAAATGAAAACATGTTCTTTATGGTATAAATTGATGAGGTACAAACATATTACTTGTCTGAATCAAATTCCGAATCAAGCTACACAAATTAAAAACTTGCATCTTACTACAATATGCTTGAAGAAAGATATGACTCACTATTTAAGAAACATACATCACTAAAAAATATACATAAATTTGTTTCAGATGAAAGAGATATAATGATGAAACAACATAAGGAATTAGATGATAAATACAATTCGATTAGCACTAACTATATTAATTTTGAATCAAGAATAAAAACACTGCAGGATGAAGAAGAATCTTACAAACAAGTTGCATTGGTTTTTACAAAAGGAGAGAATTCATTAAATGAAATTCTTGGAAAAACTATCCTTAAAAAGGAGAGATTTGGAATTGACAGTAAAGGAGAAAAACCAAATCTATTTAAAAATTATTTTGTTCCTAGCTCTAAAAAGGTTAATTGTAATTTTTGTGGGACAAAGGGACATGTAGCTAAAAACTTATTCTTAAGACAACCTCAAATTTTATGGTATTATGAAATACTATGTTTGAAAAGACTTGTATCATTCAAATATTTTTAAAAGAACAAAGAAAATCTGGATACCCAGATCATTGCAAGCTAACACCGCTGGTCCCACCAAAATATGGGTACCAAAGTAATTTGTTTGAATGTCTTTGCAGGTAGCAGGTCACCAGAGAAGAAAAGATATATGGTACATGGATAGTGGCTGCTCAAGACATATGAGTGGAAACTCATTGAATTTTTCTTCACTCACTCAAAAGTAAGGATGACTTGTCACTTTTGGTGACAATTACAATGGAAAATCATTGGAATTGGAACTGTTGGAGATCCAAAAACAGTCTCAATCAACAAAGTACTTTATGTATAAGGACTAAAACACAATATGATAAGTATCTCTCAACTTTTTGATGATGGATAAACAGTTGATTTTACTAACAATTGATGTACTGTTTCTAAATATAAACTGTTTAAATTTAAAGCACCAAGAACTAAAAATGTCTATACTTTGGATTTAAATTCGTTGTGTAAACAACAAGTAAACTTCTTGACTGCTAAAGTAAGTGAATCCTAGATCTGGAATAGAAGACTTGGTCATTGCAATGTATATGTTTTACATAATTTATCTAAAAAACAGTTAGTTTCTGATTTACCCAGTCTCAAATTTGAATGTGACAAATTTTGTGATGCATGTCAAGTTGGAAAGCAACACAAATCATCGTTCAAATCTTTTAATAAGGTTGCTACATCTGATCCTCTTGAACTTATTCATATTGATTTGTTTGGAACATCAAGAGTAGCAAGCTTTGCTGGTAAATTATATGTATATGTTTTAGTTGATGACTATTCAAGATTTACATGGATTATCTTCTTGAAATTTAAAAATGAATCTTTTAATTTATTTGAAAGTTTCTGCAAATTTGTTAAAAAAGAAAAATGGTTCAATATAATCTCATTGAGAAGTGATCATGGTGGAGAATTTCAGAATCTGGAATTTAATTTTTTTTCCTCAAATATGGGTATTAAACACACCTTCTCTTCACCAAGAACACCTCAACAAAATGGGATTGAAGAAAGAAGAAATAGAACTATTCAATAAATGCCTAGAACAATTTTAAATGAATATAGCCTACCTATATATTTATAGGAAGAATCTTTGAATACAGATTGTTATATAATTAATAGAGTTTTAATTAGACCTATTTTTAAAAAGACACCCTATGAACTATGGAATAACAGAAAACCTAGAGTAAATTACATTAAAGTTTTTGGATGCAAGGTTTACATCTTAAACACCAAGAATATTCTTGGTAAGTTCGATCCAAAATCTGATGAAGGCATTTTCTTAGGATATTCTTCTACCTCCAAAGCTTATAGAGTTTATAATAAAAAGTCAAGGATTGTTGAAGAATCAGTTCATGTGAAACTTGATGAATCTTATCCCTTTGAGAAAAGTACAGAACAAATGGATGAACTTGACTCTAATGATAACATGAGACTTGAGAATTTAAAGAATGATTTTGAAAATGATATAAAAGAAATTTAGTCCAGTTCAAAAGAACATGATACCGAAGAACCTTTAAATACATTACCTAGACAATCTAAAACCCTACAGAATCATCCTTTAGAAACTGTAAGAGGTTACCTAGAAATAGGTGGTCAAACTAGAAGAAACTTAGGAAACCTAGTGGAATTCTCTGCCATCCTATCTCAACAAGAACCCAAGACTATAGATGAAGCTTTAGATGATGAAAGTTGTATAATAGCAATGCAAGATTAATTAAACCAGTTTAAAAGAAATGAAGTTTGGGAATTAGTGGAAATACCTAATAATTATCCTGTAATCGGAACCAAATGGGTCTTTAGTAATAAACAGGATCACCAAAGTAGAATAACAAGAAATAAAGCAAGATTAGTATCTAAAGGATATAATCAAGAATAAGGGATAGAATATGATGAGACTTTTGCACCTGTAGCTAGGTTAGAAGCCATTATAATCCTTTTAGCCTATGCATCTTATATGTATTTTAAATTATTTCAGATGGATGTTAAATCTGCCTTTTAAAATTTTTATTTAATGGAGGAAGTTTTTGTTGAGGAACCTCCTGATTTTGAAAACTCTCAAAAACCTAATTCTATTTTTAAACATACTAAAGCTCTTTATGGAATTAAACAAGCACCTAGATCTTGTATTGAAAGATTATGTTCTTTTCTTTCAAAAAATGATTTTACTATTGGAATGGAAGAACCAACACTCTTTAAGAAAACTGTGAAAAATAATGTTTTATTGGTTCAAATTTATGTTGATGATGTAATCTTTGGATCAACTAATAAAACTATTTTTCATGAATTTTCAAAATTAATGCAATAAGTATTTGAAATGGGTATGATGGGAGAATTAAATTTATTTTTGGGTCTTCAAATATTTCAATAAGATTTTGGAAATGTTTTAAATCAAAGAAAATACATTACTGATTTGCTTAAGAAATTTGGTCTTGAAAACAGCAAGCCATTTACAACACCTATGTGTACAAATATAAAACCTAATTTGGATGAAACTAGGAAATCGATTGATAACAAGTTATATAGAGGTATGATTGGTAGCTTGTTATATCATACTGCTAGAAGACCAGATAAAATGTATTCAGTATGTCTTTGTGCTAGATTTCAATCAAATCCTAAATAATCCCATGTAACTTCTCTTAAAAGAATTTTTAGATATTTAAAAGGAACAATTTTTCAATCTATTATTTATCCCAAAAATTCTGATTTCAATTTGATTTCATATTCAGATTTTGACTTTGGAATTTTTAGATTAGATAGAAAATGTATATCAGGTTCATGTCACTTTTTAGGAAGGTCTTTAGTATCATGGTCTAGTTAGAAAAAATATTTAGTTTCCCTGTCAACAGCTGAGGCAGAATATGTTTCTGCTGGAAGTTGTTGTGCACAAGTTTTGTGGATGAAAACCAATCTTATGGACTTTTGATTGAAATTTAATAATACACCAATTTTATGTGACAATACAATTGCAATTAATATTTAAAAAAAATCGTATTAGTCATTCTAGAACTATGAACAATGATATAAGGCATCACTTTTTAAGAGATCATGTTATTAAAAAGGATATATTTTTAGAATTTATAATTACTGAAATTCAATTAGCAGATATTTTTACTAAACTACTTCCCACTGTAAGGTTTGATTTTGTTTAGGGGGATCTAGGTTTATTTAATTTTAAATAATTTTTATTTTATTTACTTCTATTTATTTATGTAAATTTTATTTTGTTTATTGAATACTGTTTAAGATATTTTTTCTTTTCCCGTATGAAAAAATTATTTGTATTAAATATATTTAATGATTAGTGATTACATGGGAATCAAGGATGTCAGAGCCTTTTCGACTTCTAAACCTTTTCACTTCTATCAAAACCCTTTCGAAATCCGAAAATTGCACTTTCTCTCCTAAACTGTAACCATCGAACCTCTAAAACCCTAACCATAAAACTTTCAGAGACTCTCACAGAAATGGTAAGGACTAAGAGAGCCAGTGAAGCTGAGCCAAGTAATTCCAAGAGAAAATGCACCAAGGGAAGAAAAATCTTACAGTGCAAGGTAATTGATCTCGACTGGTTATTTCAGACAAATCTATTGTTGAAACAAGCGTTGTCATTTCAAAATCTTGAGAAGATGTTCAACCGTGAAAATACAGAATTTCTGTATGATGTAGAACATAGATACTTCTTCAAATCTTTACAGTTTTGTCTTAGAGATACAGAGGACAGTATGATGGCTAAAAGAGAGGATAGGGATTTCTCAATCTCATCAGTAGAGATTACTCTGATTCTCAACTTCCCTCATGAGATAGTTTTTCATTTTGATTTGAAAAATATTGGAGATTCTGTGCATAAATCCTAAGACATCATATCTTTTATTTTTGGTACTAAGACAATAATGAAAATGATTGTCAAGGGTTTGGAGACTGATCAGAAGAGTTTTGTCAAATTTATTCAGACTGGAATAGCTCCATGGATGGCAGAAATGGAAAAGATTTTGTACCCAGATATGAATATAATGATTCTTTTGTTAAGAAATATTAAGATAAACTTTCAAAGATACTTGATAAGGTATCTCAGATACCGCTGTCAAAGCGAGGCCCAGATGAATTTCTACCCTTTTGGTCGATTTATTTCTAAACTATTGTTTAAGAAAGACATGGTGAGATTAGTGGCTGCTCAAGTTAACTGTCATCACAGTAATATGTTTAATGCTGGAAAATTGAGGAAAGATGGATATTTATAGAGAACAATTAAAGGAAAACTTTTTCTAGTAGGAGCTGAGGAAGACTCAGAGAGTGCTCAGTCTCAACATGCTATGTCCTAGGAGGGACAAGATGAATCAAGAGTCAGCAACGTAGCAAGAAGGATTCGCTTTGTAGTGGATGATGTTACTAAAAGAACAACACCAGTAGAGGGATCGGGAGTTCCAGAAGAAGCTCAAAGGGAGAATCAGAAATAGATTGTAGCTGATGTCGATGTTTCACTTCAATAGGAACAAGAGATGGAGGCAGTGCCTGGTGATGAAGTGGACAGACCTCAGGAAGCTTCTGAAAATATTGTTCTTGAAATTCTAGTGGAAGTCAAAGATGCAGATGAATGTGATGAGCATGCTTCTGAAGCTCAAACAGAGTTACTTCAAGAGGATTTTTCTGTGGAGAAGTTTGAAAAATCTAAGGAAAAATCAGTGGACCAACCTTCTCTGAACAAAGAAAAAGAAAAATATGATGCTGAATCATTGACTTTGGAACTGCTGCATCAACCTGAGAATGTGAATCAAGCACAGGGTGCATCTGATTCAAGGAAAGAGGAAGTTGAAGAACTGTACAGAAAGGTATCTCAGTTGGAATCTGAGAATTTTTCTTTGAGAAATGCCTTAGACATAGAACATTTAAAGCTTCAAAAACTAAAGGAGTGTACAGTTTCAAGGCAAGAAGTTGAAATGTTTAAAGAGGATATGCTGACTGCTGTTACACAATTGAAATCTGAAATGGTTATGATTTCATATTTATCATATCTGAAGTTGTTTATGGAGAACCAATTTTCATCAGTTGTAAATAATACTGTTAGTGGATCAGGTACTTCACATGATTTAATCAGAAGGTTTCAGGCTATCACAGCTGCATTGAGAAACATGAATGACAT